>OZ012740.1:54432307-55169807 GCA_963859935.3 Lathyrus sativus | reverse complement strand
ACAGCGTTGCACAGTCTTTGAGAAATGGACTTCAAAGTACTATAAAAGCAAGTCTCAGCATCACTTCAAAGGTTAACGAACTATAAACAAATTCTTGACAAATTATTCAACAAGCAACTCATATAAACCTTCTTCAAAGATGAATAGTTTTTATTTCGTTCTTTAACTTGTGTAAAAATCACTGTTTTGATATAGCTTTTTAGAAGCAAATCATAAACACATTGTTAGTTTATCTTTTGTAAAAGATTCCTTAAGAGACCAAGTGTGGTCAGATTTCTTGAAAAGACTAATACAGTTGTCTTAGTGGTTAACACTGTAATCAGTTTGATTTAGTGGATTAAGTCCTTGTTGAGAAAGGCAAATCACCTTGGTAGGGTTGACTGGATTAGTTTGAGTTCAAATGAACCAGGATAAAAATACCTTGTTATTTTTCTATCATCCTAATTATTTTTAAAACCCTTATTCAACCCCACCCCCTCCTTCTATGTGTTTTTCCTACCTTCAACTTGGATGTGGCCTTTCTTCCTTTGATTAGTTTTCCTAATCCATTTCTTCTTTTTTGGGACCGATATAATCGCTTTCCCTGGATTACTCGTTCCTTTGTTAGAGATATCCATCGCTCTAAAGGATTCAGCCACTGCCTCAATTTCCAAGTTTTTCTAATGCTAGACAATCAGGAGAGTGCCTGGAGGCTTCTTAAAGTTCCCATATTTATTCCTACCCTCTACCTTTTCAACTTCTTCATCCCTATCCTTCTCTTTTCTTTTACTTTCGCACTTACTGTTACCAGAGGAAGCATTAAAGACATTCCTACTGCAAGAACTGGAAGTGGATTCCTTCTTGAGTTCTACCTGTACCCTAGGGAGCGGAGATGCCTGCATCCAAGGGCCATATGATAGATCCTTCTCTTCAAGTTCTTCGAGACCTTCTTTACTCAGATCCTCGATTGCCTCGCAATCTTTCAGCTCATGGCCCAATTTCCCGCAGACAAAGCATAGAGTTGGAACTCTTTCGTACTTGAAGAAGACTCTCAAGTTTTTGTCTTTAAATCTCACCATCGTGCCTCTTTTTAACGGAAGTTTTAGATCTAGTGTGACCTTCAATCGGAGGAATCTACCATTTCTATGGATATCTTTTGGACCCATTTCCTCAAAAGCTCCTAGAATACCATTCAGTTTGTATGCCATTGATTCAGTTTTGAGCATCAAAGGGAGTTCATAGACCCTTACCCAAAAACTTCTAAAGTGCATATTCAACTCCGAGGGTTGCTCTTCCCCGGAAACTCGTGCAAGAACAAGTAGGTTTCTGTCGAAACTCCACGGACCATTTCACAGAACATTCTCCAGATCTCTCTTTGTTGAAAACAGAAGAGGAACAAGTTCTTACTTAGTTCTTCTTCTTTTGACAGCGATAACACCTTCCATTTCTCCATAGAAAAGACAACCTTAAGAGCAAAAGACCTACCAGACTAAGGAGGAGAAACAAACAGCTGTAGGAGGAAAAAATCAAAGAAAATGGGGGAAAAGTCACAGAACCCTAAGGTAATAGGACACAGAAGCACATTAAGCTTTCGAGAGAGAGGAGGGACCTTCTCTCACTAAGCACGTAGGACTATCATAGCCCATCTTTTAATCATTATGACATGATATTGATGTGATGTCTTCTTCATTCATTAATTAATTAGTATAATAATGGATAGTTTGTTGTGAGTCTGCATCAAACATGAGTTGTATCATCAGAGAATATTGTCGTTTTTACTTTACTAGATCATCAGAGAGTATTGTTATTAAACAATGTGATGTTTACAAAATAAAAGACACCCTCATTGCATATATTCTAATAATTTTGAAACCTTTACAATGTTATAGTGCCAAATCTTGTGGCATATATTCTAAGTATTATTTCTTGATTTTCTTATTGAAATTTTGAATTGGTTATATACCTCTGGATTTTATGAACATTTGCAGCATCTAGAAAGTGTCAGATTCAGGCTCAGTTTGACCAAGGGCTTTATAGTTATGTGACTCTGGAAGCTAAGCTAAGGTTTTGTTGACTAAGCTTTATCCGTGTTTAAAATAGTTTCATATTAAATTCAATCAATTATGCGTTCACCTTTAAAGGTGCTTAAGATAAAAGTTGCATATTTCTATAGTAAAAATATTAATATGCTTATTTTTTGGGTCTATTATGTTAAAATTTCGATAATAAATTTTTTTTTATACAAAAAGCAACCTTATTCTTATTAATCCTTTATGAACGATTGATAATTAAATAGACAGGATAACAATTTTATCTCAAATTATGTAAAAAAAAAATTTAATTTAGAATTTTAATTTTGTATTTATACATTTCTCTTTTATAATTTTATTTATCTGACTTAATGTCTCTCATTATTTTTTTAAACAATTTTGAAAAACAGATTTAATATTTTCAAAAATTTTAAAAATGTCAATATTATTGTTATTTAAAAAAATGCATTCTTGCTATAAATTCATTTTTTTTAAAAGTAACTAATTATCGATCATTCGAACATATGTAATTTTTGAGTTTGAGTTAATTTCTGAAAGTAAGTTTATAAAATTTATCCATAAGAATAATCATGTAAAATTATATTTCACATAGATAATATTTAAATATAAGAATAAATTGGTGCGTGTACATATTTCTTATTAGTTGAAATATTTGAATTCTTTAAATAAAAGAAGACATTTGGATACCGGCATCGAACATATTTAACCGATACCTGATACCGTCATCATTAGTTAGTTTTCATCAATTTGAATTTGTTTTCAGTAACTAATAGCAGTTAAGTCATATGTCTAAAATCTAAATATACGTAATGCTTATTAAAAAATAATTATCATAAAAATCCATATATCTCATCATAGATTATGGAAAATTCAGCATTCTGGAAGATACTAGCAACAAACAACGTAAACTGCATTTGCAACAACTAAACTGCATTTGCCAGCTCTAATACATCAATATTCATAATAACTTTGCATGTTATTCAGGTAAAAGAAACATATTATTTAAATGAGAAGAAAAAACATACATTAACATAAGAAATTAATCAAGAGGCCTCATAGAGAAGAAAGAACAATAAAAGAAAAGATGGAGATGGCAAATTATGCATGTTATAATGTATCATTTAGTGCTTCAAACAATATCTGGATGACTGATGATGTTATGGTAAAACGCGTTCCTCTTTTGTGTCTCCAAATTGCTTATGATATTTTTGTTTCTCGGCTTTTCTACTTCGTCCTCAAGCCCCTTCGCGTGCCCCTCATTATTGCGCAGGTGTTGGTAAGTATCCATTCGTCATATATTTATTTCTTTCTTTTGCCCGTAAATTTGAATCATTGATACACATGATAATTACTCACATTGAATTTTCAACGTAAAAACATATAAGTTCATACATTAAGATTGCATTGCATAAATGAGAGATAAAAAAATATAATAATTTATGAACTTTCTATAATGCAGGCTGGTTTTACTCTGAGTCCAACTCTCTTGGGAAATTTCAAATGGGTATTTTCCTTGTTTTACGGTCAATATGGAATCCTAGCCGTTGAAACCTTTGCAAACTTAGGAATAATGTACTATGTGTTCCTGAGTGGATTAGAAATGAACGCAGACACCATCTTAAGATCAAGGAAGAAAGGTACAAGCATTGCAATTGCTGGCATTGTGACACCGATGTTATTTGGTGTTGGGTTTCTAGCTCTACAACAAAAACTTATTGATAAAAATGATGTTTTCGCACAAACACCAAAAGAAAATCACGGTGAAGCATATTTATTCTGGTGTTTAACACTTTCTGTAACATCCTTCCCTGTCCTTGCAAGAATCTTAGCTAATCTTAAACTTTTATATACAAAGCTTGGAAAAGATGCATTGACAGTAGCTATGTTAACCGATACATATGGTTGGGTAATGTTCACGTTGTTGATTCCTTATTCGAGTAGAGGTGGAAAGCCTTATCTCTCAGTAATCTCTACTTTGTTGTTCATAGTTTTTTGCTTTGTTGTGGTGAGACCTATCCTTACTCCAATCGTTGAACACAAAACAAGTACGAACACGTGGCGAAAATCACTCCTGTTGGACGTGTTGACGGGAGTGTTTATTTGTTCGTACATTACGGATTGTCTTGGTACACATCCTATTGTTGGAGCTTTTGTGTTTGGATTAATTTTGCCTCGTGGAAAGTTTGCTGATATGGTTTTGGAAATGTCAGCTGATTTTGTTTCTGGGATTCTTTGTCCTATTTACTTTGCTGGATTTGGTTTTAGACTCAACTTACCTTTAGTTTTGAAGCATAAAAATGCAGGTTTAATGTTGTTGATTATGCTTTTGTTATCCATACCTAAAGTTTTGAGCTCTCTGGTTGTCACTTTCTTTTTCGGTATGCCTGCTCGAGACGGAGTTGCCATTGGATTGCTTCTCAACACCAAGGGTATCATGGCTGTCATACTACTGAATGTTGCTTGGGACAAAAGGGTAATTTTAAACTAATAATTTTTTATTTTGCATGATTTAAATGAAACGGCCTTTTAATTAAGTTACTGTTTTTTCGTATTTCTTTGTAGATTTTGGATCCATATTCTTTCATGGTTATGATGCTTGCTATTATAGTAATGACTGTGATGGTCTCTCCCTTGATCAATGCAATATACAAACCAAAATTCCGATTCATGCAATCGCAATTAAGGACCGTGCAAAAACTGAGGTTCGATATGGAGCTTCGAATCGTCGCTTGTGTCCACAATGTTAAACACGCAAATAACATGATCCATGTCATTGAAGCCACAAATGCTACTAGACTTTCACCTATACATGTCTCTGTAACTCACCTAGTTCAACTCACTAGACATGGCACAGCTATTCTTGTTTCCCAAATGGATAATTCAAACAGCACAATTGGTGGCACAGAAGCAACCAACTATGGATCACAACTAGAGTTTGAGAGCATAACCAATGCATTTGAAAAACTCGTAGAACAATACAATGGGGTTAGGTTTGACATGTCAAGTGTTGTCTCGTCCTACACAACTATCCATGAGGATATTTACAATGTTGCCGAAGAGAAACGCGCGAGCCTAATTCTCCTTCCCTTTCACAAAGAGTTCTCAACAGTAGAAGATGCCCTAGAAATAATCCACAGTGAACATTGTGAGATAAATAAAAATGTGCTACAACAAGCACCTTGTTCAGTAGGTATCTTGGTGGACCGCGGTTTAAGATCGTTGTTAAAAACAAAACTGCGCATTATAATGATTTTCATCGGTGGACCTGATGACCGTGAAGCCTTATCTATTGCATGGAGAATGGCTGGGCATCCAGGAACCCAACTACATGTTGTGAGGATCAATTTGTTAGGTAATGCTGCAGAAGAAACAAAACAAAAAATGGAAAAAAGCAAGTCTCGTCACGAAATGTTGTCAACTGTTATAGACAATGTGATGCAAAAAGAGTTGGATGAAGAGTGTATAATTTCCTTCAGGCACAAGGCAGTGAACAATAACGATTCAATTGTTTACTCAGAGAAGGAAGTACATTCGAATACCGGCGAAGAGATTCCAACACTTCTTAACGATATTGACAAACCTGGATATGATTTGTACATTATTGGACAAGGAAGTGGTAAGAACTCGGTGATCTTTTCGAGGTTGTTGGAATGGTGTGACCATCCTGAACTTGGTGTTATAGGTGACATATTGGCTTCAAATAGCTTTGGTACGCAGTCTTCTGTGCTTATTGTGCAACAGTATTTGGTTGGGAGAAAACGTGTTGTTAAAAAATGTCATGAAGTGAAAAGTGGTACTGAAAATTTGTAAGAGATTGATCCATGACACAAAGTTTTGGATTAATGAATATTTTGTATAGTTAGAATGATTTGTTTTCATATTTATTTTATATAAATTAAGTGGTTAGACTCCATATACCATATTTCAATATTTTTTTATAAAAAACAGTTAAATCATTTTATGCGTCTGTCTGTACCTGCATTACATGTTTTACTTATTTAAATGATAAGATATTTAATATAATTTATTTATAATATATTAAAAATAGAATAACGTGGTTTTAAGCCAACGTAAGTACGTCATATGAAAGATAAAGATACATATTTATAATATATTAAAATAGAATAACGTGGTTTTAAGCCAACATAAGTACGTCATATGAAAGATAGAGATACATATATGCTCTTACTTATGCACCGTATGGTTTTGTTCATGTACCATGCATTTTTGCATTTTGGGTTGAACAAATTTAAAGCGTATAGAGTCATTAGATTTCACTTTTAGAGTGGAAGTTCAATATTTAAGGGAAATTCTTTTTCTACTTTATGCGTGACTCACACCTATGAAAATTTAAAATTTCTCTCAAGTGTTTTGGAGACACATCTCACTGGATGCATTTTTAATCACCTTATCCTTCATAAATCAAGCAACTACTTCAATTTTTCTAAAAATTGATCTGGAGATGCATCAACAAAATTTTCTAGAGTATATTTGGTGATGCATCTCCAAAAACACCACTGAGTGCATTTAAACTTATTTAAACAATATTATTTCGGATATGCATCTTCAGAATCTTACCTACATGCATCTTGGGTAGAAAAAATGTTCTAAGTTTTTATTTTATTAAATCAAAAGTCATTTTAATTCGAATAAGAGTACCATAATTTGATTCAAACATTAATAAATACGAACATCATAGAACAAGGTAATGTATTAATTAAAAAAATATCCCATAATATTACCAAGATTATTCTCAAAGTATGGAAAATAAAAATAAAACACCCCAAAATACAAAAAAAAAAAAAAACATGACCTACTGCATATACCTAATCCTAACCCCTTGGCTCCTCGTATGCTGCCGGTAACCCGGGGCATTCGGGGACTCGCTAAGAATGACACATGCGAGGGCAACCACATCATTGTCATGTCTCTTAAACAACCCAGACTCTATGCCCTCATACATAATCCATCCACTATGTCTCTTCCACTACCCCTGCAATCCTCGATCCAACACTCACTGAAACTAGTTTTAGCTTTAATAGTCATAACTTCCTATTTCTTCAGACGCGATTCCATAAGAAATAGAACACTGGAGTTTTCAAGATGGATGAGCCACAACAAGGCTCGAACTGCACGGGGATTCCCCAAACTCCTATAGTTCCAGCTTAATATTTTGATTTGGATAGGAGGTGCTGGTCTTCCAACACCACCTCTGCTACTAGATTGTCAACCTTGTCACTATTGAGACTTTTCCTTTTCTTTTTGTCGCTTCCACATTCCTCTACAGAACCCTCCACAATCATAACGTCCACCAGCTGATGTTTACCAAATTCCTTCTCCAGCTTCGACACTTGGATGTGGCCTTTCTTCCTTTGATTAGTTTTCCTAATCCATTTCTTCTTTTTTGGGACCGATATAATCTCTTTCCCTGAATTACTCGTTCCTTTGTTAGAGATATCCACCGCTCCAAAGGATCCAGCCACTGCCTCAATTTCCAAGTTTTTCTGATGTTGGCCAATAAGGAGAGTGCCTGGAGGCTTCTCAAAGTTCCCATATTTATTCCTACCCTCTACCTTTTCAACTTCTTCATCCCTATCCTTCTCTTTTCTTTTACTTTCGCACTTACTGTTACCAGAGGAAGCATTAAAGACATTCCTACTGCAAGAACTGGAAGTGGTTTCCTTCTTGAGTTCTACCTGTACCCTAGGGAGCGGAGATGCCTGCATCCAAGGGCCATATGATAGATCCTTCTCTTCAAGTTCTTCGAGACCTTCTTTACTCAGATCTCCGATTGCCTAGCAATCTTTCAGCTCATGGCCCAATTTCCCGCAGAAAAAGCATAGAGTTGGAACTCTCTCGTACTTGAAGAAGACTCTCAAGTTTTTATCTTTAAATCTCACCATCGTGCCTCTTTTTAACGGAAGTTTTAGATCTAGTGTGACCTTCAACCGGAGGAACCTACCATTTCTATGGATATCTTTTGGACCCATTTCCTCAAAAGCTCCTAGAATACCACTCAGTTTGTATGCCATTGATTCAGTTCTGAGCATCAAAGGGAGTTCATAGACCCTTACCCAAAAACTTCTAAAGTGCATATTCAACTCCGAGGGTTGCTCTTCCCCAGACACTCGTGCAAGAACAAGTAGGTTTCTGTCGAAACTCCACGGACCATTTCACAGAACATTCTCCAGATCTCTCTTTGTTGAAAAACAGAAGAGGAACAAGTTCTTACTTAGTTCTTCTTCTTTTGACAGCGATAACACCTTCCATTACTCCATAGAAAAGACAACCCTAAGAGCAGAAGACCTACCAGACTAAGGAGGAGAAACAAACAGCTGTAGGAGGAAAAAATCAAAGAAATGGGGAAAAACTCACAGAACCTAAGGTAATAGGACACAGAAGCACGTTAAGCTTTCGAGGGAGAGAGGATGGACCTTCTCTCACTAAGCACGTAGGACTATCATAGCCCATATTTTAATCTTTATGACATGATATTGATGTGATGTCTTCTTCATTCATTAATTAATTAGTATAATAATGGATAGTTTGTTGTGAGTCTGCATCATACATGAGCTGTATCATCAGAGAATATTGTCGTTTTTACTTTACTAGATCATCAGAGAGTATTGTTATTACACAATGTGATGTTTACAAAATAAAAGACACCCTCATTGCATATATTCTAATAATTCTGAAACCTTTACAGTGTTATAGTGCCAAATCTTGTGGCATATAATCTAAGTATTATTTCTTGATTTTCTTATTAAAATTTTGAATTGGTTATATACCTCTGGATTTTATGAACATTTGCAGCATCTAGAAAGTGTCAGATTCAGGCTCAGTTTTACCAAGGGCTTTATAGTTATGTGACTCTGGAAGCTAAGCTAAGGTTTTGTTGACTAAGCCTTATCCGTGTTTAAAATAGTTTCATATTAAATTCAATCAATTATGCGTTCACCTTTAAAGGTGCTTAAGATAAAAGTTGCATATTTCTATAGTAAAAATATTAATATGCTTATTTTTTGGGTCTATTATGTTAAAATTTCGATAATAATTTTTTTTTTATACAAAAAGCAACCTTATTCTTATTAATCCTTTATGAACGATTGATAATTAAATAGACAGGATAACAATTTTATCTCAAATTATGTAAAAAAAAAAATTTAATTTAGAATTTTAATTTTGTATTTATACATTTCTCTTTTATAATTTTATTTATCTGACTTAATGTCTCTCATTATTTTTTTAAACAATTTTGAAAAACAGATTTAATATTTTCAAAAATTTTAAAAATGTCAATATTATTGTTATTTAAAAAAATGCATTCTTGCTATAAATTCATTTTTTTTAAAAGTAACTAATTATCGATCATTCGAACATATGTAATTTTTGAGTTTGAGTTAATTTCTGAAAGTAAGTTTATAAAATTTATCCATAAGAATAATCATGTAAAATTATATTTCACATAGATAATATTTAAATATAAGAATAAATTGGTGCGTGTACATATTTCTTATTAGTTGAAATATTTGAATTCTTTAAATAAAAGAAGACATTTGGATACCGGCATCGAACATATTTAACCGATACCTGATACCGTCATCATTAGTTAGTTTTCATCAATTTGAATTTGTTTTCAGTAACTAATAGCAGTTAAGTCATATGTTTAAAATCTAAATATACGTAATGCTTATTAAAAAATAACTATCATAAAAATCCATATATCTCATCATAGATTATGGAAAATTCAGCATTCTGGAAGATACTAGCAACAAACAACGTAAACTGCATTTGCAACAACTAAACTGCATTTGCCAGCTCTAATACATCAATATTCATAATAACTTTGCATGTTATTCAGGTAAAAGAAACATATTATTTAAATGAGAAGAAAAAACATACATTAACATAAGAAATTAATCAAGAGGCCTCATAGAGAAGAAAGAACAATAAAAGAAAAGATGGAGATGGCAAATTATGCATGTTATAATGTATCATTTAGTGCTTCAAACAATATCTGGATGACTGATGATGTTATGGTAAAACGCGTTCCTCTTTTGTGTCTCCAAATTGCTTATGATATTTTTGTTTCTCGGCTTTTCTACTTCGTCCTCAAGCCCCTTCGCGTGCCCCTCATTATTGCGCAGGTGTTGGTAAGTATCCATTCGTCATATATTTATTTCTTTCTTTTGCCCGTAAATTTGAATCATTGATACACATGATAATTACTCACATTGAATTTTCAACGTAAAAACATATAAGTTCATACATTAAGATTGCATTGCATAAATGAGAGATAAAAAAATATAATAATTTATGAACTTTCTATAATGCAGGCTGGTTTTACTCTGAGTCCAACTCTCTTGGGAAATTTCAAATGGGTATTTTCCTTGTTTTACGGTCAATATGGAATCCTAGCCGTTGAAACCTTTGCAAACTTAGGAATAATGTACTATGTGTTCCTGAGTGGATTAGAAATGAACGCAGACACCATCTTAAGATCAAGGAAGAAAGGTACAAGCATTGCAATTGCTGGCATTGTGACACCGATGTTATTTGGTGTTGGGTTTCTAGCTCTACAACAAAAACTTATTGATAAAAATGATGTTTTCGCACAAACACCAAAAGAAAATCACGGTGAAGCATATTTATTCTGGTGTTTAACACTTTCTGTAACATCTTTCCCTGTCCTTGCAAGAATCTTAGCTAATCTTAAACTTTTATATACAAAGCTTGGAAAAGATGCATTGACAGTAGCTATGTTAACCGATACATATGGTTGGGTAATGTTCACGTTGTTGATTCCTTATTCGAGTAGAGGTGGAAAGCCTTATCTCTCAGTAATCTCTACTTTGTTGTTCATAGTTTTTTGCTTTGTTGTGGTGAGACCTATCCTTACTCCAATCGTTGAACACAAAACAAGTACGAACACGTGGCGAAAATCACTCCTGTTGGACGTGTTGACGGGAGTGTTTATTTGTTCGTACATTACGGATTGTCTTGGTACACATCCTATTGTTGGAGCTTTTGTGTTTGGATTAATTTTGCCTCGTGGAAAGTTTGCTGATATGGTTTTGGAAATGTCAGCTGATTTTGTTTCTGGGATTCTTTGTCCTATTTACTTTGCTGGATTTGGTTTTAGACTCAACTTACCTTTAGTTTTGAAGCATAAAAATGCAGGTTTAATGTTGTTGATTATGCTTTTGTTATCCATACCTAAAGTTTTGAGCTCTCTGGTTGTCACTTTCTTTTTCGGTATGCCTGCTCGAGACGGAGTTGCCATTGGATTGCTTCTCAACACCAAGGGTATCATGGCTGTCATACTACTGAATGTTGCTTGGGACAAAAGGGTAATTTTAAACTAATAATTTTTTATTTTGCATGATTTAAATGAAACGGCCTTTTAATTAAGTTACTGTTTTTTCGTATTTCTTTGTAGATTTTGGATCCATATTCTTTCATGGTTATGATGCTTGCTATTATAGTAATGACTGTGATGGTCTCTCCCTTGATCAATGCAATATACAAACCAAAATTCCGATTCATGCAATCGCAATTAAGGACCGTGCAAAAACTGAGGTTCGATATGGAGCTTCGAATCGTCGCTTGTGTCCACAATGTTAAACACGCAAATAACATGATCCATGTCATTGAAGCCACAAATGCTACTAGACTTTCACCTATACATGTCTCTGTAACTCACCTAGTTCAACTCACTAGACATGGCACAGCTATTCTTGTTTCCCAAATGGATAATTCAAACAGCACAATTGGTGGCACAGAAGCAACCAACTATGGATCACAACTAGAGTTTGAGAGCATAACCAATGCATTTGAAAAACTCGTAGAACAATACAATGGGGTTAGGTTTGACATGTCAAGTGTTGTCTCGTCCTACACAACTATCCATGAGGATATTTACAATGTTGCCGAAGAGAAACGCGCGAGCCTAATTCTCCTTCCCTTTCACAAAGAGTTCTCAACAGTAGAAGATGCCCTAGAAATAATCCACAGTGAACATTGTGAGATAAATAAAAATGTGCTACAACAAGCACCTTGTTCAGTAGGTATCTTGGTGGACCGCGGTTTAAGATCGTTGTTAAAAACAAAACTGCGCATTATAATGATTTTCATCGGTGGACCTGATGACCGTGAAGCCTTATCTATTGCATGGAGAATGGCTGGGCATCCAGGAACCCAACTACATGTTGTGAGGATCAATTTGTTAGGTAATGCTGCAGAAGAAACAAAACAAAAAATGGAAAAAAGCAAGTCTCGTCACGAAATGTTGTCAACTGTTATAGACAATGTGATGCAAAAAGAGTTGGATGAAGAGTGTATAATTTCCTTCAGGCACAAGGCAGTGAACAATAACGATTCAATTGTTTACTCAGAGAAGGAAGTACATTCGAATACCGGCGAAGAGATTCCAACACTTCTTAACGATATTGACAAACCTGGATATGATTTGTACATTATTGGACAAGGAAGTGGTAAGAACTCGGTGATCTTTTCGAGGTTGTTGGAATGGTGTGACCATCCTGAACTTGGTGTTATAGGTGACATATTGGCTTCAAATAGCTTTGGTACGCAGTCTTCTGTGCTTATTGTGCAACAGTATTTGGTTGGGAGAAAACGTGTTGTTAAAAAATGTCATGAAGTGAAAAGTGGTACTGAAAATTTGTAAGAGATTGATCCATGACACAAAGTTTTGGATTAATGAATATTTTGTATAGTTAGAATGATTTGTTTTCATATTTATTTTATATAAATTAAGTGGTTAGACTCCATATACCATATTTCAATATTTTTTTATAAAAAACAGTTAAATCATTTTATGCGTCTGTCTGTACCTGCATTACATGTTTTACTTATTTAAATGATAAGATATTTAATATAATTTATTTATAATATATTAAAAATAGAATAACGTGGTTTTAAGCCAACGTAAGTACGTCATATGAAAGATAAAGATACATATTTATAATATATTAAAATAGAATAACGTGGTTTTAAGCCAACATAAGTACGTCATATGAAAGATAGAGATACATATATGCTCTTACTTATGCACCGTATGGTTTTGTTCATGTACCATGCATTTTTGCATTTTGGGTTGAACAAATTTAAAGCGTATAGAGTCATTAGATTTCACTTTTAGAGTGGAAGTTCAATATTTAAGGGAAATTCTTTTTCTACTTTATGCGTGACTCACACCTATGAAAATTTAAAATTTCTCTCAAGTGTTTTGGAGACACATCTCACTGGATGCATTTTTAATCACCTTATCCTTCATAAATCAAGCAACTACTTCAATTTTTCTAAAAATTGATCTGGAGATGCATCAACAAAATTTTCTAGAGTATATTTGGTGATGCATCTCCAAAAACACCACTGAGTGCATTTAAACTTATTTAAACAATATTATTTCGGATATGCATCTTCAGAATCTTACCTACATGCATCTTGGGTAGAAAAAATGTTCTAAGTTTTTATTTTATTAAATCAAAAGTCATTTTAATTCGAATAAGAGTACCATAATTTGATTCAAACATTAATAAATACGAACATCATAGAACAAGGTAATGTATTAATTAAAAAAATATCCCATAATATTACCAAGATTATTCTCAAAGTATGGAAAATAAAAATAAAACACCCCAAAATACAAAAAAAAAAAAAAACATGACCTACTGCATATACCTAATCCTAACCCCTTGGCTCCTCGTATGCTGCCGGTAACCCGGGGCATTCGGGGACTCGCTAAGAATGACACATGCGAGGGCAACCACATCATTGTCATGTCTCTTAAACAACCCAGACTCTATGCCCTCATACATAATCCATCCACTATGTCTCTTCCACTACCCCTGCAATCCTCGATCCAACACTCACTGAAACTAGTTTTAGCTTTAATAGTCATAACTTCCTATTTCTTCAGACGCGATTCCATAAGAAATAGAACACTGGAGTTTTCAAGATGGATGAGCCACAACAAGGCTCGAACTGCACGGGGATTCCCCAAACTCCTATAGTTCCAGCTTAATATTTTGATTTGGATAGGAGGTGCTGGTCTTCCAACACCACCTCTGCTACTAGATTGTCAACCTTGTCACTATTGAGACTTTTCCTTTTCTTTTTGTCGCTTCCACATTCCTCTACAGAACCCTCCACAATCATAATGTCCGCCAGCTGATGTTTACCAAATTCCTTCTCCAGCTTCGACACTTGGATGTGGCCTTTCTTCCTTTGATTAGTTTTCCTAATCCATTTCTTCTTTTTTGGGACCGATATAATCGCTTTCCCTGAATTACTCGTTCCTTTGTTAGAGATATCCACCGCTCCAAAGGATCCAGCCACTGCCTCAATTTCCAAGTTTTTCTGATGTTGGCCAATAAGGAGAGTGCCTGGAGGCTTCTCAAAGTTCCCATATTTATTCCTACCCTCTACCTTTTCAACTTCTTCATCCCTATCCTTCTCTTTTCTTTTACTTTCGCACTTACTGTTACCAGAGGAAGCATTAAAGACATTCCTACTGCAAGAACTGGAAGTGGTTTCCTTCTTGAGTTCTACCTGTACCCTAGGGAGCGGAGATGCCTGCATCCAAGGGCCATATGATAGATCCTTCTCTTCAAGTTCTTCGAGACCTTCTTTACTCAGATCTCCGATTGCCTAGCAATCTTTCAGCTCATGGCCCAATTTCCCGCAGAAAAAGCATAGAGTTGGAACTCTCTCGTACTTGAAGAAGACTCTCAAGTTTTTATCTTTAAATCTCACCATCGTGCCTCTTTTTAACGGAAGTTTTAGATCTAGTGTGACCTTCAACCGGAGGAACCTACCATTTCTATGGATATCTTTTGGACCCATTTCCTCAAAAGCTCCTAGAATACCACTCAGTTTGTATGCCATTGATTCAGTTCTGAGCATCAAAGGGAGTTCATAGACCCTTACCCAAAAACTTCTAAAGTGCATATTCAACTCCGAGGGTTGCTCTTCCCCAGACACTCGTGCAAGAACAAGTAGGTTTCTGTCGAAACTCCACGGACCATTTCACAGAACATTCTCCAGATCTCTCTTTGTTGAAAAACAGAAGAGGAACAAGTTCTTACTTAGTTCTTCTTCTTTTGACAGCGATAACACCTTCCATTACTCCATAGAAAAGACAACCCTAAGAGCAGAAGACCTACCAGACTAAGGAGGAGAAACAAACAGCTGTAGGAGGAAAAAATCAAAGAAATGGGGAAAAACTCACAGAACCTAAGGTAATAGGACACAGAAGCACGTTAAGCTTTCGAGGGAGAGAGGATGGACCTTCTCTCACTAAGCACGTAGGACTATCATAGCCCATATTTTAATCTTTATGACATGATATTGATGTGATGTCTTCTTCATTCATTAATTAATTAGTATAATAATGGATAGTTTGTTGTGAGTCTGCATCAAACATGAGCTGTATCATCAGAGAATATTGTCGTTTTTACTTTACTAGATCATCAGAGAGTATTGTTATTACACAATGTGATGTTTACAAAATAAAAGACACCCTCATTGCATATATTCTAATAATTCTGAAACCTTTACAGTGTTATAGTGCCAAATCTTGTGGCATATAATCTAAGTATTATTTCTTGATTTTCTTATTAAAATTTTGAATTGGTTATATACCTCTGGATTTTATGAACATTTGCAGCATCTAGAAAGTGTCAGATTCAGGCTCAGTTTTACCAAGGGCTTTATAGTTATGTGACTCTGGAAGCTAAGCTAAGGTTTTGTTGACTAAGCCTTATCCGTGTTTAAAATAGTTTCATATTAAATTCAATCAATTATGCGTTCACCTTTAAAGGTGCTTAAGATAAAAGTTGCATATTTCTATAGTAAAAATATTAATATGCTTATTTTTTGGGTCTATTATGTTAAAATTTCGATAATAATTTTTTTTTTATACAAAAAGCAACCTTATTCTTATTAATCCTTTATGAACGATTGATAATTAAATAGACAGGATAACAATTTTATCTCAAATTATGTAAAAAAAAAAATTTAATTTAGAATTTTAATTTTGTATTTATACATTTCTCTTTTATAATTTTATTTATCTGACTTAATGTCTCTCATTATTTTTTTAAACAATTTTGAAAAACAGATTTAATATTTTCAAAAATTTTAAAAATGTCAATATTATTGTTATTTAAAAAAATGCATTCTTGCTATAAATTCATTTTTTTTAAAAGTAACTAATTATCGATCATTCGAACATATGTAATTTTTGAGTTTGAGTTAATTTCTGAAAGTAAGTTTATAAAATTTATCCATAAGAATAATCATGTAAAATTATATTTCACATAGATAATATTTAAATATAAGAATAAATTGGTGCGTGTACATATTTCTTATTAGTTGAAATATTTGAATTCTTTAAATAAAAGAAGACATTTGGATACCGGCATCGAACATATTTAACCGATACCTGATACCGTCATCATTAGTTAGTTTTCATCAATTTGAATTTGTTTTCAGTAACTAATAGCAGTTAAGTCATATGTTTAAAATCTAAATATACGTAATGCTTATTAAAAAATAACTATCATAAAAATCCATATATCTCATCATAGATTATGGAAAATTCAGCATTCTGGAAGATACTAGCAACAAACAACGTAAACTGCATTTGCAACAACTAAACTGCATTTGCCAGCTCTAATACATCAATATTCATAATAACTTTGCATGTTATTCAGGTAAAAGAAACATATTATTTAAATGAGAAGAAAAAACATACATTAACATAAGAAATTAATCAAGAGGCCTCATAGAGAAGAAAGAACAATAAAAGAAAAGATGGAGATGGCAAATTATGCATGTTATAATGTATCATTTAGTGCTTCAAACAATATCTGGATGACTGATGATGTTATGGTAAAACGCGTTCCTCTTTTGTGTCTCCAAATTGCTTATGATATTTTTGTTTCTCGGCTTTTCTACTTCGTCCTCAAGCCCCTTCGCGTGCCCCTCATTATTGCGCAGGTGTTGGTAAGTATCCATTCGTCATATATTTATTTCTTTCTTTTGCCCGTAAATTTGAATCATTGATACACATGATAATTACTCACATTGAATTTTCAACGTAAAAACATATAAGTTCATACATTAAGATTGCATTGCATAAATGAGAGATAAAAAAATATAATAATTTATGAACTTTCTATAATGCAGGCTGGTTTTACTCTGAGTCCAACTCTCTTGGGAAATTTCAAATGGGTATTTTCCTTGTTTTACGGTCAATATGGAATCCTAGCCGTTGAAACCTTTGCAAACTTAGGAATAATGTACTATGTGTTCCTGAGTGGATTAGAAATGAACGCAGACACCATCTTAAGATCAAGGAAGAAAGGTACAAGCATTGCAATTGCTGGCATTGTGACACCGATGTTATTTGGTGTTTGGTTTCTAGCTCTACAACAAAAACTTATTGATAAAAATGATGTTTTCGCACAAACACCAAAAGAAAATCACGGTGAAGCATATTTATTCTGGTGTTTAACACTTTCTGTAACATCTTTCCCTGTCCTTGCAAGAATCTTAGCTAATCTTAAACTTTTATATACAAAGCTTGGAAAAGATGCATTGACAGTAGCTATGTTAACCGATACATATGGTTGGGTAATGTTCACGTTGTTGATTCCTTATTCGAGTAGAGGTGGAAAGCCTTATCTCTCAGTAATCTCTACTTTGTTGTTCATAGTTTTTTGCTTTGTTGTGGTGAGACCTATCCTTACTCCAATCGTTGAACACAAAACAAGTACGAACACGTGGCGAAAATCACTCCTGTTGGACGTGTTGACGGGAGTGTTTATTTGTTCGTACATTACGGATTGTCTTGGTACACATCCTATTGTTGGAGCTTTTGTGTTTGGATTAATTTTGCCTCGTGGAAAGTTTGCTGATATGGTTTTGGAAATGTCAGCTGATTTTGTTTCTGGGATTCTTTGTCCTATTTACTTTGCTGGATTTGGTTTTAGACTCAACTTACCTTTAGTTTTGAAGCATAAAAATACAGGTTTAATGTTGTTGATTATGCTTTTGTTATCCATACCTAAAGTTTTGAGCTCTCTGGTTGTCACTTTCTTTTTCGGTATGCCTGCTCGAGACGGAGTTGCCATTGGATTGCTTCTCAACACCAAGGGTATCATGGCTGTCATACTACTGAATGTTGCTTGGGACAAAAGGGTAATTTTAAACTAATAATTTTTTATTTTGCATGATTTAAATGAAACGGCCTTTTAATTAAGTTACTGTTTTTTCGTATTTCTTTGTAGATTTTGGATCCATATTCTTTCATGGTTATGATGCTTGCTATTATAGTAATGACTGTGATGGTCTCTCCCTTGATCAATGCAATATACAAACCAAAATTCCGATTCATGCAATCGCAATTAAGGACCGTGCAAAAACTGAGGTTCGATATGGAGCTTCGAATCGTCGCTTGTGTCCACAATGTTAAACACGCAAATAACATGATCCATGTCATTGAAGCCACAAATGCTACTAGACTTTCACCTATACATGTCTCTGTAACTCACCTAGTTCAACTCACTAGACATGGCACAGCTATTCTTGTTTCCCAAATGGATAATTCAAACAGCACAATTGGTGGCACAGAAGCAACCAACTATGGATCACAACTAGAGTTTGAGAGCATAACCAATGCATTTGAAAAACTCGTAGAACAATACAATGGGGTTAGGTTTGACATGTCAAGTGTTGTCTCGTCCTACACAACTATCCACGAGGATATTTACAATGTTGCCGAAGAGAAACGCGCGAGCCTAATTCTCCTTCCCTTTCACAAAGAGTTCTCAACAGTAGAAGATGCCCTAGAAATAATCCACAGTGAACATTGTGAGATAAATAAAAATGTGCTACAACAAGCACCTTGTTCAGTAGGTATCTTGGTGGACCGCGGTTTAAGATCGTTGTTAAAAACAAAACTGCGCATTATAATGATTTTCATCGGTGGACCTGACGACCGTGAAGCCTTATCTATTGCATGGAGAATGGCTGGGCATCCAGGAACCCAACTACATGTTGTGAGGATCAATTTGTTAGGTAATGCTGCAGAAGAAACAAAACAAAAAATGGAAAAAAGCAAGTCTCGTCACGAAATGTTGTCAACTGTTATAGACAATGTGATGCAAAAAGAGTTGGATGAAGAGTGTATAATTTCCTTCAGGCACAAGGCAGTGAACAATAACGATTCAATTGTTTACTCAGAGAAGGAAGTACATTCGAATACCGGCGAAGAGATTCCAACACTTCTTAACGATATTGACAAACCTGGATATGATTTGTACATTATTGGACAAGGAAGTGGTAAGAACTCGGTGATCTTTTCGAGGTTGTTGGAATGGTGTGACCATCCTGAACTTGGTGTTATAGGTGACATATTGGCTTCAAATAGCTTTGGTACGCAGTCTTCTGTGCTTATTGTGCAACAGTATTTGGTTGGGAGAAAACGTGTTGTTAAAAAATGTCATGAAGTGAAAAGTGGTACTGAAAATTTGTAAGAGATTGATCCATGACACAAAGTTTTGGATTAATGAATATTTTGTATAGTTAGAATGATTTGTTTTCATATTTATTTTATATAAATTAAGTGGTTAGACTCCATATACCATATTTCAATATTTTTTTATAAAAAACAGTTAAATCATTTTATGCGTCTGTCTGTACCTGCATTACATGTTTTACTTATTTAAATGATAAGATATTTAATATAATTTATTTATAATATATTAAAAATAGAATAACGTGGTTTTAAGCCAACGTAAGTACGTCATATGAAAGATAAAGATACATATTTATAATATATTAAAATAGAATAACGTGGTTTTAAGCCAACATAAGTACGTCATATGAAAGATAGAGATACATATATGCTCTTACTTATGCACCGTATGGTTTTGTTCATGTACCATGCATTTTTGCATTTTGGGTTGAACAAATTTAAAGCGTATAGAGTCATTAGATTTCACTTTTAGAGTGGAAGTTCAATATTTAAGGGAAATTCTTTTTCTACTTTATGCGTGACTCACACCTATGAAAATTTAAAATTTCTCTCAAGTGTTTTGGAGACACATCTCACTGGATGCATTTTTAATCACCTTATCCTTCATAAATCAAGCAACTACTTCAATTTTTCCAAAAATTGATCTGGAGATGCATCAACAAAATTTTCTAGAGTATATTTGGTGATGCATCTCCAAAAATACCACTGAGTGCATTTAAACTTATTTAAACAATATTATTTCGGATATGCATCTTCAGAATCTTACCTACATGCATCTTGGGTAGAAAAAATGTTCTAAGTTTTTATTTTATTAAATCAAAAGTCACTTTAATTCGAATAACAGTACCATAATTTGATTCAAACATTAATAAATACGAACATCATAGAACAAGGTAATGTATTAATTAAAAAAATATCCCATAATATTACCAAGATTATTCTCAAAGTATGGAAAATAAAAATAAAACACCCCAAAATACAAAAAAAAAAACATGACCTACTGCATATACCTAATCCTAACCCCTTGGCTCCTCCTATGCTGCCGGTAACCCGGGGCATTCGGTGACTCGCTAAGAATGACACGTGCGAGGGCAACCACATCATTGTCATGTCTCTCAAACAACCCAGACTCTATGCCCTCATACATAATCCATCCACTATGTCTCTTCCACTACCCCTGCAATCCTCGATCCAACACTCACTGAAACTAGTTTTAGCTTTAATAGTCATAACTTCCTATTTCTTCAGACGCGATTCCATAAGAAATAGAACACTGGAGTTTTCAAGATGGATGAGCCACAACAAGGCTCGAACTGCACGGGGATTCCCCAAACTCCTATAGTTCCAGCTTAATATTTTGATTTGGATAGGAGGTGCTGGTCTCCCAACACCACCTCTACTACTAGATTGTCAACCTTGTCACTATTGAGACTTTTCCTTTTCTTTTTGTCGCTTCCATATTCCTCTACAGAACCCTCCACAATCATAACGTCCACCAGCTGATGTTTACCAAATTCCTTCTCCAGCTTCGACACTTGGATGTGGCCTTTCTTCCTTTGATTAGTTTTCCTAATCCATTTCTTCTTTTTTGGGACCGATATAATCGCTTTCCCTGAATTACTCGTTCCTTTGTTAGAGATATCCACCGCTCCAAAGGATTCAGCCACTGCCTCAATTTCCAAGTTTTTCTGATGCTGGCCAATAAGGAGAGTGCCTGGAGGCTTCTCAAAGTTCCCATATTTATTCCTACCCTCTACCTTTTCAACTTCTTCATCCCTATCCTTCTCTTTTCTTTTACTTTCGCACTTACTGTTACCAGAGGAAGCATTAAAGACATTCCTACTGCAAGAACTGGAAGTGGTTTCCTTCTTGAGTTCTACCTGTACCCTAGGGAGCGGAGATGCCTGCATCCAAGGGCCATATGATAGATCCTTCTCTTCAAGTTCTTCGAGACCTTCTTTACTCATATCTCCGATTGCCTAGCAATCTTTCAGCTCATGGCCCAATTTCCCGCAGAAAAAGCATAGAGTTGGAACTCTCTCGTACTTGAAGAAGACTCTCAAGTTTTTATCTTTAAATCTCACCATCGTGCCTCTTTTTAACGGAAGTTTTAGATCTAGTGTGACCTTCAACCGGAGGAACCTACCATTTCTATGGATATCTTTTGGACCCATTTCCTCAAAAGCTCCTAGAATACCACTCAGTTTGTATGCCATTGATTCAGTTCTGAGCATCAAAGGGAGTTCATAGACCCTTACCCAAAAACTTCTAAAGTGCATATTCAACTCCGAGGGTTGCTCTTCCCCGGACACTCGTGCAAGAACAAGTAGGTTTCTGTCGAAACTCCACGGACCATTTCACAGAACATTCTCCAGATCTCTCTTTGTTGAAAAACAGAAGAGGAACAAGTTCTTACTTAGTTCTTCTTCTTTTGACAGCGATAACACCTTCCATTTCTCCATAGAAAAGACAACCCTAAGAGCAGAAGACCTACCAGACTAAGGAGGAGAAACAAACAGCTGTAGGAGGAAAAAATCAAAGAAATGGGGAAAAACTCACAGAACCTAAGGTAATAGGACACAGAAGCACGTTAAGCTTTCGAGAGAGAGAGGAGGGACCTTCTCTCACTAAGCACGTAGGACTATCATAGCCCATATTTTAATCTTTATGACATGATATTGATGTGATGTCTTCTTCATTCATTAATTAATTAGTATAATAATGGATAGTTTGTTGTGAGTCTGCATCAAACATGAGTTGTATCATCAGAGAATACTGTCGTTTTTACTTTACTAGATCATCAGAGAGTATTGTTATTACACAATGTGATGTTTACAAAATAAAAGACACCCTCATTGCATATATTCTAATAATTCTGAAACCTTTACAGTGTTATAGTGCCAAATCTTGTGGCATATAATCTAAGTATTATTTCTTGATTTTCTTATTAAAATTTTGAATTGGTTATATACCTCTGGATTTTATGAACATTTGCAGCATCTAGAAAGTGTCAGATTCAGGCTCAGGTTTACCAAGGGCTTTATAGTTATGTGACTCTGGAAGCTAAGCTAAGGTTTTGTTGACTAAGCCTTATCCGTGTTTAAAATAGTTTCATATTAAATTCAATCAATTATGCGTTCACCTTTAAAGGTGCTTAAGATAAAAGTTGCATATTTCTATAGTAAAAATATTAATATGCTTATTTTTTGGGTCTATTATGTTAAAATTTCGATAATAAATTTTTTTTAATACAAAAAGCAACCTTATTCTTATTAATCCTTTATGAACGATTGATAATTAAATAGACAGGATAACAATTTTATCTCAAATTATGTAAAAAAAAAAATTTAATTTAGAATTTTAATTTTGTATTTATACATTTCTCTTTTATAATTTTATTTATCTGACTTAATGTCTCTCATTATTTTTTTAAACAATTTTGAAAAACAGATTTAATATTTTCAAAAATTTTAAAAATGTCAATATTATTGTTATTTAAAAAAATGCATTCTTGCTATAAATTCATTTTTTTTAAAAGTAACTAATTATCGATCATTCGAACATATGTAATTTTTGAGTTTGAGTTAATTTCTGAAAGTAAGTTTATAAAATTTATCCATAAGAATAATCATGTAAAATTATATTTCACATAGATAATATTTAAATATAAGAATAAATTGGTGCGTGTACATATTTCTTATTAGTTGAAATATTTGAATTCTTTAAATAAAAGAAGACATTTGGATACCGGCATCGAACATATTTAACCGATACCTGATACCGTCATCATTAGTTAGTTTTCATCAATTTGAATTTGTTTTCAGTAACTAATAGCAGTTAAGTCATATGTCTAAAATCTAAATATACGTAATGCTTATTAAAAAATAACTATCATAAAAATCCATATATCTCATCATAGATTATGGAAAATTCAGCATTCTGGAAGATACTAGCAACAAACAACGTAAACTGCATTTGCAACAACTAAACTGCATTTGCCAGCTCTAATACATCAATATTCATAATAACTTTGCATGTTATTCAGGTAAAAGAAACATATTATTTAAATGAGAAGAAAAAACATACATTAACATAAGAAATTAATCAAGAGGCCTCATAGAGAATAAAGAACAATAAAAGAAAAGATGGAGATGGCAAATTATGCATGTTATAATGTATCATTTAGTGCTTCAAACAATATCTGGATGACTGATGATGTTATGGTAAAACGCGTTCCTCTTTTGTGTCTCCAAATTGCTTATGATATTTTTGTTTCTCGGCTTTTCTACTTCGTCCTCAAGCCCCTTCGCGTGCCCCTCATTATTGCGCAGGTGTTGGTAAGTATCCATTTGTCATATATTTATTTCTTTCTTTTGCCCGTAAATTTGAATCATTGATACACATGATAATTACTCACATTGAATTTTCAACGTAAAAACATATAAGTTCATACATTAAGATTGCATTGCATAAATGAGAGATAAAAAAATATAATAATTTATGAACTTTCTATAATGCAGGCTGGTTTTACTCTGAGTCCAACTCTCTTGGGAAATTTCAAATGGGTATTTTCCTTGTTTTACGGTCAATATGGAATCCTAGCCGTTGAAACCTTTGCAAACTTAGGAATAATGTACTATGTGTTCCTGAGTGGATTAGAAATGAACGCAGACACCATCTTAAGATCAAGGAAGAAAGGTACAAGCATTGCAATTGCTGGCATTGTGACACCGATGTTATTTGGTGTTGGGTTTCTAGCTCTACAACAAAAACTTATTGATAAAAATGATGTTTTCGCACAAACACCAAAAGAAAATCACGGTGAAGCATATTTATTCTGGTGTTTAACACTTTCTGTAACATCTTTCCCTGTCCTTGCAAGAATCTTAGCTAATCTTAAACTTTTATATACAAAGCTTGGAAAAGATGCATTGACAGTAGCTATGTTAACCGATACATATGGTTGGGTAATGTTCACGTTGTTGATTCCTTATTCGAGTAGAGGTGGAAAGCCTTATCTCTCAGTAATCTCTGCTTTGCTGTTCATAGTTTTTTGCTTTGTTGTGGTGAGACCTATCCTTACTCCAATCATTGAACACAAAACAAGTACGAACACGTGGCGAAAATCACTCCTGTTGGACGTGTTGACGGGAGTGTTTATTTGTTCGTACATTACGGATTGTCTTGGTACACATCCTATTGTTGGAGCTTTTGTGTTTGGATTAATTTTGCCTCGTGGAAAGTTTGCTGATATGGTTTTGGAAATGTCAGCTGATTTTGTTTCTGGGATTCTTTGTCCTATTTACTTTGCTGGATTTGGTTTTAGACTCAACTTACCTTTAGTTTTGAAGCATAAAAATGCAGGTTTAATGTTGTTGATTATGCTTTTGTTATCCATACCTAAAGTTTTGAGCTCTCTGGTTGTCACTTTCTTTTTCGGTATGCCTGCTCGAGACGGAGTTGCCATTGGATTGCTTCTCAACACCAAGGGTATCATGGCTGTCATACTACTGAATGTTGCTTGGGACAAAAGGGTAATTTTAAACTAATAATTTTTTATTTTGCATGATTTAAATGAAACGGCCTTTTAATTAAGTTACTGTTTTTTCGTATTTCTTTGTAGATTTTGGATCCATATTCTTTCATGGTTATGATGCTTGCTATTATAGTAATGACTGTGATGGTCTCTCCCTTGATCAATGCAATATACAAACCAAAATTCCGATTCATGCAATCGCAATTAAGGACCGTGCAAAAACTGAGGTTCGATATGGAGCTTCGAATCGTCGCTTGTGTCCACAATGTTAAACACGCAAATAACATGATCCATGTCATTGAAGCCACAAATGCTACTAGACTTTCACCTATACATGTCTCTGTAACTCACCTAGTTCAACTCACTAGACATGGCACAGCTATTCTTGTTTCCCAAATGGATAATTCAAACAGCACAATTGGTGGCACAGAAGCAACCAACTATGGATCACAACTAGAGTTTGAGAGCATAACCAATGCATTTGAAAAACTCGTAGAACAATACAATGGGGTTAGGTTTGACATGTCAAGTGTTGTCTCGTCCTACACAACTATCCATGAGGATATTTACAATGTTGCCGAAGAGAAACGCGCGAGCCTAATTCTCCTTCCCTTTCACAAAGAGTTCTCAACAGTAGAAGATGCCCTAGAAATAATCCACAGTGAACATTGTGAGATAAATAAAAATGTGCTACAACAAGCACCTTGTTCAGTAGGTATCTTGGTGGACCGCGGTTTAAGATCGTTGTTAAAAACAAAACTGCGCATTATAATGATTTTCATCGGTGGACCTGATGACCGTGAAGCCTTATCTATTGCATGGAGAATGGCTGGGCATCCAGGAACCCAACTACATGTTGTGAGGATCAATTTGTTAGGTAATGCTGCAGAAGAAACAAAACAAAAAATGGAAAAAAGCAAGTCTCGTCACGAAATGTTGTCAACTGTTATAGACAATGTGATGCAAAAAGAGTTGGATGAAGAGTGTATAATTTCCTTCAGGCACAAGGCAGTGAACAATAACGATTCAATTGTTTACTCAGAGAAGGAAGTACATTCGAATACCGGCGAAGAGATTCCAACACTTCTTAACGATATTGACAAACCTGGATATGATTTGTACATTATTGGACAAGGAAGTGGTAAGAACTCGGTGATCTTTTCGAGGTTGTTGGAATGGTGTGACCATCCTGAACTTGGTGTTATAGGTGACATATTGGCTTCAAATAGCTTTGGTACGCAGTCTTCTGTGCTTATTGTGCAACAGTATTTGGTTGGGAGAAAACGTGTTGTTAAAAAATGTCATGAAGTGAAAAGTGGTACTGAAAATTTGTAAGAGATTGATCCATGACACAAAGTTTTGGATTAATGAATATTTTGTATAGTTAGAATGATTTGTTTTCATATTTATTTTATATAAATTAAGTGGTTAGACTCCATATACCATATTTCAATATTTTTTTATAAAAAACAGTTAAATCATTTTATGCGTCTGTCTGTACCTGCATTACATGTTTTACTTATTTAAATGATAAGATATTTAATATAATTTATTTATAATATATTAAAAATAGAATAACGTGGTTTTAAGCCAACGTAAGTACGTCATATGAAAGATAAAGATACATATTTATAATATATTAAAATAGAATAACGTGGTTTTAAGCCAACATAAGTACGTCATATGAAAGATAGAGATACATATATGCTCTTACTTATGCACTGTATGGTTTTGTTCATGTACCATGCATTTTTGCATTTTGGGTTGAACAAAATTAAAGCGTATAGAGTCATTAGATTTCACTTTTAGAGTGGAAGTTCAATATTTAAGGGAAATTCTTTTTCTACTTTATGCGTGACTCACACCTATGAAAATTTAAAATTTCTCTCAAGTGTTTTGGAGACACATCTCACTGGATGAATTTTTTGAAAATCAAGGATTGGACCATGCAAACTAGAAATGCTTTTTCTTGGATAAAGGAAGAGATTACCCAATCTATTTCCATATTGATCATGATCCATATAATAACTCGAGCACCCATTTCAAATGCATATCCCATTTTTGCCCAACAAGGTTATGAAAATCCTTGAGAAGCTATCGGCCTAATTGTATGTGCTAATTGCCATTTAGCTAATAAGCCCGTAAATATTGATGTTCCACAAGCGGTACTTCCCGATACTGTATTTGAAGTAGTTGTGCGAATTCCTTATGATATACAAGTGAAACATGTTCTTGCTAATGGTAAAAATGGGGCTTTGAATGTAGGAGCTATTCTTATTTTACCAGAGGGTTTTGAATTGGACCCTCCTCATCGTATTTCGCCCGAGATTAAATAAAATATGGGTAATTTGTCTTTTCAAAGCTATAGTCCCACAAAAAAAATATTCTTGTGATAAGCCCCGTTCCTGGGAAAAAATATAGTGAAATTACCTTTCCTATTCTTTCTCCAGATCCTGCTACTAAGAGAGATGTTTACTTCTTAAAATATCCTCTATACGTAGGCGGGAACAAGGGAAGGGGTCAGATTTATCCCGACGGAAGCAAAAGTAATAATAATGTTTATAATACTACAACAACAGGTGTAGTAAACAAAATAATACGAAAAGAAAAAGGTGGATACAAAATAACGATAGTAGATGCATCAGATGGACGTGAAGTGATTCATATTCTATCGCCAGGACCAGAACTTCTTGTTTCAAAGGGTGAATCTATCAAACTTTGAAATTCTGGTATGGAGATTTCAGATGTCCCAAGAACATTGATCTCTGCTGAAACAAGGACGAGGACAGATCATGAACAATTTAAATTTCTTTAAATTGTGCCAATGTCATGACCAACGTCATGACCTCTGTTGTGACATCTGCATACTGACAGACTATTTATCTAACCATTTAAATTGTGCAGAATCGTAAATGCTGAAAGATAAATAACACAGTAATTATTTACCCAGTTCAGTGCAACACCACCTACATCTGGGGGCTACCAAGCTAGGGAGGAAACTCACTATTAGCAGAATCAATTCAAAGTCAAACAACTAGTTTGCACTTCTCACTTAATCTCTACCCAATGACACTTCAACCTAGAGACACTCAAGACCTGAGTATTCCCACTCACTCCCCCTCAATCACACCACAGTGATATCAATACACAATTACAAAACAGTTGTGGAGATACACTCCAAATACACACCATGATCTTGCTTCACAACTTTGATCAAGTGAGACACACTCTTGCTTAAAAGCTTTGAGTGACACAATGAACACAATAGTTCATACACTATAACCAAAGCAATTATTCAGCATAAAATTGCTTGGCACACAAGGAATCCTAAGACTCCTAGACACACGTGAAGAGCAACCTCTTCACTCACAAATATGCCTACCACAATGTATCAAACGATACAAAGAGTGACTTACACACAAGGGAATCTCAAACCCTAGACTTTTATTTTACACTCTGGTTTTTCTTGATGTGAGTGCTTGATTTATAATGCGGGTTGGACAAAAGACGGGTAAGCTCTCTGTTCCGGTTGAGGATGGATATGCAAAAATGAGATGCAAATGAAATGTAATGCAAAATGCTAATGCGGAAAACAAGATCAAAGATCCCACAAAGCTCTGAAATAACTGTTGCGCTGCTGACTGGATAAGTTCGCTCTAAAGAGAAAACCAAAATACCGGGTAGGTTGGAAGTCAAGTTTCCTGCAAAAACCCTCCCACTCACAGGTATGGACCTAATCAAATAAGGTTCGGCATCTTATGCATTCATCAGCGTCACAGACTTTCAAGAAACGATACGTTCATCATTTCTGGTTTAGCATCATAATCTCCCGAAGAGGCCTCACTTAGCTGAATCACAGATGATCGGTCCCCAGAGTTAACAACCCTTAGATCCAAAATCCCTTCGAGCCCAAAGGGCCAGAAAGAAAATCATCAAAGAGAATCTCGTCTGAGCGCGAATTTCATGGTGAACTAGTACGAGCAAAGCAAGCGCATCCACCACTACTCTCCACTACTAAAGCTATGTTTGTACTCAAGCCTGGGTTTTGGCTTATCTCTCAAAGGAACAACCACCCAATAGCACAACAGCAACATATAATAATATAGTGCGGAAAATGTAAATACAACAATATACAAAATACAACACACAAATATACACACCCAAAGACAAACAAACAAGCGCTAGGATTGACTCGCATAGGGGATGTGTCTGTCCCCAGCAGAGTCGTCAATTGTTGCTACTGCGAAAAAGAAAGGCCACCAATGATAGAAGAGTCGCCACCGTTCGTTATTTATCCCAACGAGGGAAAGGAAACGAGCAGAGAAAACCTGTGAAACGGGATAAGATCGGACATCGCAACCAAATCTCGGGTTCGGAGTCGGTTACGCAACGGAAAGGTACTAGAACCCCTCACGTCCGTCGTACTCGACGGGATCCATGCTTGGTTGTCTAGCCTATGGGTGAAAAACAATCTATTTAGGGCCGCTAAAGCTAACGGAAAGAACTGACTCGATAGAGCATCGCCGCTCTATGCCTATGTATTCCCTCATGCAATGGTAAAGTCAAAGTCAACGTAGTTCGGGAAACTACGGGGGGGAAATTGCTCGCCAAGACATCACCGTCTTGTGCCTACGTATTCTCATCTGGGATGAGAAATCAGAGCAAAATGTAGTTCAGGCTAACTACGGGACGAAAGGGTGTTCTCGATCACACGGGGGTGAGAGAAAAGGTTGACGATACTAGCATACGCATTCTAGCAGTTAGGTGTATGTTGCTCGACCATTGGAGACTTAGGCGTTACCTGTTTGCGGTAGAACAAACGTAGTATGTCGTTGGTTTAAAGGGTATGGGAACCTAACGGATTCTACAACTACGGGCTAGTCTCAATTATGCTAGGGCAAGAGAAAGGGAAGATTAGTTGTTAGCGGGAAAGTCTCGATCGCACAACAGCGAGAGAAAAGAGAATTTAGTTGTTAGCATGCTCGCCAAGACATCGCGTCTTGTGCCTACATATTCTCATCTGGTATGAGAAATCAGAGCAGCTGTAGTTCAGCCAACTACGGAAAAACGGTCTCGATTGCACGGGGGAAAGAGAAGGGATCTCAATCGCCAGGATGCGAGAGAAAAGGGAAGGTCTCAATCGCCAAGATGCGAGAGAAAAGGGAAGGATCGGGACGCACACGCAAAGTCCTAAGACGTAGGAGCAAATGCGTCGCATATCACCCAAAGGGTGTACACTAAACACTCTAGACGAGTGAGAGGAAGCCACTCACTCATCATTTCCCACGTATCTAACGCTTACGACTCATAACACTCGACGGTTGAATAAAAGAGATGAAATAAAAACAATGTTACCGAACGAGTGGTTCCGTTGACCCTTGACTTTTTGTGTCCAAGCTCCATTTCCAAGCTTTCCTCTTTTGATCCTTGATGATGATATTTCAAATCAGAACCAATGTGACGCTGAACCATCGAGCTTCGACTTATAAATGAAGTCAAACTCTAAGAGGTAGTGTATTAATATCCGTGTCAAAGACAAGATAGAGAAATGATATTACGAATCATTTTCCAATTGAATCATGTCACACGGAACAGAACAGAAGAAAGTCAAAATAAAATCAGAAGAAGAAGAGAAATGAGGAGAGAAAAAGTGGTCTCGGATCCTACATTATCCATCAACAAGTCGATTAATAACGGTTTACGGAAGTGTTGTCATCGACCAAAACAAAATGAAAATGGGATGAAAAGTCCAATAAAAAATGGAAATTGAAATAAACTTCTAAAAGAAAAATAAGCTCTAAAAGAAACTCTAATAGAAATTATAAAAAGAAATTGAATATGAAAAATAGAATATAAAATATATCTTAATAATATACATAGAAATTCTTAAAAGAAAATATAATATCTAAAAGAAAATATTATTAACATATATTCAAATATAATACATAATATTAACAAAAATAATAGCACAGGGGGGTACAGCATCCAGACAGGGAGAGGTGTACGAGGAAAACGAGATACATCCATTAAAATCCAGAAAGGAATAAGGTTGGGCCTTCAGCCCACGTTCAAAACAAATCAAACAAACAGTATGGGGGCGTAATGGGAACAACAGGGGGTATGGATTCAAAGAAATGAACGGGGCTCACGGCCCACTAACCCCACTTGAAGATCCACGAAGACCTCATCAGCTTCTTCATTTTGCCCTGGCCAAACCCTAGCCGCCGCCGTCATCTTCTCCCACTCTCGGTTCGCTCCCAAAATCAAACTTACCGCACGCACATCTTCCTCTTCAATTCTCCTCCATCTCAACTCTTTCTCAATATCTTCTCCAAACTCTTTTTTCGGCCCGTCTCAACCTCCTTCCAAATTTCTCACACGAAACCTCGTTACAGCTGTGATTTACATGTGTTGAAGGATATGAATCTGAAAGTGATTGTTGATATGAAGAAGTTTGGTTCGAGATCTGGAAATAAGTTTGTTGATGTCGCAGTGTTTAGATCGCGTGAGGTTTGTGACGGATCTGAAGGAAGTGTTGTAGATCTGTAGATTCGAAGTTAGATGAAGATGAGGATCTAATGTGATGTTAACTATGTACGATGATGAAATTCACAGAGGACTGTGATGATTTGTATGGAGATTTGAGTCTTTGAAGTTTGGTAGAGTGAGATCTATGAATGTTTTGTGGTAATTTGTAGATCTGGAGAGTTGAAGATCTGTTTGCATGTTGAAGATCTATAAGATCTTCATGAAGAAGATGAAGATCTGCGGTTAGTGATGGGGGTTGATGAAGATTTGTACGAATTTATGAATGTTTGAAGATCTTGAAGATCTTGAAGAATCTGGAAAAAAGGTTAGGCAGGTTGAATATCGTGATGAACACGATGAAGATTAGATGAAGAAATCTTGAAGAGGATGAAGATTGCATGAATGTTCATGAAGCAATCTTGAAAGGTTTGAAGGATATGATGAACATTGTATGGGTTCTGGGAAAATTGGATGAAGGCGATGAAGATCTTGAGTGTTTCTGGAAAATATCATGAACGAAAATGATGAACACGATGAAGATTTGGAGAAAATATGGAAAAATGTGTTGAACGTGATGAACGTTCATGAATTTCGCTGGAAAAAGTTGATGAACACATGATGAAGATCATGGAAAAAAAACTGGAAAAATGATGAACACAGCTGAACTTGGATGAATATGATGGATTTTCCGGTGGTATTTCTGGCAATGGGCGGTGGTGTTTGATTTTGCCAGTGAGGCGTTTTAGGGTTTACTCAAGATTCGTGCAAGCCACCTCAGGAGAGAGAGTGAACAGTACTATTTATAGCCTCTGCCACTTGTCAGTGATTTGGTGCTTTGGACCTGCAAAACTGACTAATCATCTGATTAATTAATTGAACACAGATTAATGACTAAAGCTGAGATTAATTAATGTTAATGCTGGAATTAAAACAAGATGGCTAAAAGATTAATAAAGCTGATTGAAATTAAATGCAAGCTGACTAAAAACCAATTGATGCAATGTGGTTCTCCAAGATCAGCTTATTAGACCCAAATTCAATAAAACTTTAATATCCTAATTAAAACCAATCTAAACTTCTAACCAAAATCAATCTAGAATAATAAAATCTAATCAAAATCTAAAAGAATTAATAAAAACCTAATATTCTAAAAGAAATAATTTCTAGAAAAACCAATTAAAATCTATTAAGAACAATCTAATAATATTCCTACAATAGAAAATAAAAGGTAAAACAAAATCTATCTAATTTCTATGCTAAAAACTAAGAAATAAATTCTAGAAAATTGCTAATAAATCCAATGAAAATCAATTAAATCAATTAACAAAAAATGCGAGAATGTAATGAAATAAACGGTAAAACGGCGGACACCGAAATATCCTCAAAAATAACAGCGTAGACTGAATCACTGGGAAGAGCACCAATTCCAAAATAAACCTCTTTATCTGAACTGGCTTGAAGCGTTTGAAACACGAGCAAAGGGGTTGTACTTCTGATAAAATCAATCCGGCTAAAAAAATGCACAGTATGCGGTATGCAGATGCAAATGCAAATGAAACGAAACATAAGCCAAATTACGAGAAACGGTTGGTCAAATTTTGAGGTACAACACTTGGCACATAAGGAATCCTAAGACTCCTAGACACACGTGAAGAGCAGCCTCTTCACTCACAAATATGGCTACCACAATGTATCAAATGATACAAAGGGTGACTTACACACAAGGGACTCTCAAACCCTAGACCTCTATTTTACACTCTGGTTTTTCTTGTTGTGAGTGCTTGATTTCTTCTGCTTCTGCTCCTCCTTTTATAGCAATGCAGACTGGGCTTGGGCTGGTCACAAGTAACAAACTTTAGGTTAAACTTGGTTAAACCACTTTCCATAATTTAAGGTGTTGTCAAATTAGGTTACAGCAGCTTCATGTTATGTCCAGCCCTGACTAGAATCTCGCCTGAGATAACTAAGAAGCCATAACTGGTTTCCTGAAATTTAGCCTAAAATATATTAGGTATCATAACAGAAAAACAAACCCTGCACGCCTGATGTTATACGATCAATGTCATAACATTGGTCATGACATTCAGCTTCACTTAAAGTTGCTTTCCAGCTTACCCTGCTGAACACTTCTGCAAAATTTTCTTCATGACAGTAGAAACAAATGTTTTATAGTTCCCTAAAAAGTATCAAGATCTTTTTTATGAACACTTAATTAAATCTGCACTTTGTTTCTAATAACAGTCTTTGGCCTGTACATACTGATGAGGAATATCCAACAAGACCAAAACACTTCTGTCAAGAGATATAACATAGCAGCCCCTGTTGTACCAGACATTGATGTCATGACATTCAGTATAACATTAATGACAGCAGTTCTGTCATCAGCTTCTGTTGCACTAGTAGCGATGTCATGACATTGGTAATGACATCCATGATAGCAGTTCTGTCATCAGCTATTGCTAGCTCCTTCTGCATCCATGACAACAATTTTGTCATCAGCTCCTGCTACACCACAACTCCTGCTATTTCTAACACATGACAATAGTTCTGTCATGACAGCAGATGGATGTCATGATGGATGTCACGACATTCAGCATGACATTCACATTAAAACACTCCACAACAGTTCTGTCACCACAGCAGATGGAAATGTTATAACATCCTGCTTAACATCAGTGCAGGATCATGTTTTACCAAAATTTAGCCAATCATAGAACCATGGACAATTCTATATCATAGAACCATGGAACTAACAATCTCCCCCTTTGGCAAATTTTGGCTAAAACAACCAAACAACTTATCAGGGCAGCATTAGTAGTTTACACAAACTATCATGCTCCCCCTTAATAGTTGCATCCAGCAAGCAATAGTATAGCAACAACGCTTTACTCCCCCTTGGTTTAGTCAAAACTTGACAAAAATTGGAGTAAATGTACATACATATGCTCATAACACAAATTGTACAAGTTGTTTGACCTTTTATAAAGACTGCACCACTTCAGCACCAATCCATTGGCAAGGATTTAAACCCCTTTGCTGAACTCAACATAAATCAGAGCACTAAGTTTTAATTATCCAACTTATGTATATGAGCAGCACACTAACTACTTTACACCATGATCCATCATGATGAGAAACAGCCTCCTCTGCAAAAACTCCACACAGCCAGTGTAAAATCAGCCCTGAACCACAGTTCCTTGATAGTACACCTTGAGTCAGTCTTGAATCTTGGGTTCTTGTCTTGTCTGAAGCTGCACCTTCAGGAATGACACTTTTGACATCACCAATTAAAGGATAATCAATTAACTACTTGCCACAAGTAACAATTGATCTTAAATCCCCAATAAATTCTCCCAGACAGTAACCCATAAACATATTACCAAGGCACAACACTACACCAGCCAGCTGTTATACCCCAAATTTGTCATACCCGTTTTTAAAAATATTTTCGCATTTCAAATCTATTTTCACTTGTGCATTACCTGCTTGATTTCATGTTATTAAGATACGTGTCCGCTTGCCATTGGAGGATTTTTCAACTTTTATTATTCTGCCCAATAAGTGCGACACGTGGCTTAAGAACATTTTTGTGAATATTATTTTCTTAAAACTTTTCCTTTTTTTAAAAAAAAGGTGTTACTAATAATTTTTTTTCATTTTTTATAAATTTTAGTTTGTTTTATTTATTTAATTGTTATTGTTAATATTTATTTAATGATATTGTTATATTATTTAATTATGTTAATTAGTAGTGTATTTATTAATTTATATCAATAATATTTGTTTTTTTATTAACTAATTTAAAAAAATGAAAAAAAGAGTCAGAATTGGATTGAAGCAACCGGCCCATCCATTGGAGGCACAGGGAGAGAGAGTCACAATATGCATAAAGAAGGGAGGGATTTCGAAAGCTGAAAAAAACCTAATTGGAATTCACTGTTCAACTCTGAAAACGGCTGCCCCTTTCTTAGAAACCCTAAGAAAATTAGGGTTCACTCTCCTTCCTCATTAAACGGCCGCCCAAAATCCTAACTGATCCTTCATTTTCAGCCGCCGCGAGCTTCAACCCACCTTTGTTCTTTCCATCTTCGTCTCCCTCAAATGGCCGCCACGAAACCCACTCTGCCGTTCTTCTCACTCAAACACCACTGCCCTCATTTCCTCTTCTCTAATCTCTCCCTCACCTCACCTTAAACAATTTTGTCCCACTCTCCGTTTCCCCTCAAACCTCTCCGCCGCAACCCCTAAAGACACCATCTGTTCCAGCCCTAATCTCCGCAAACACCATACCTCTTATCTACAACCGATGATTTAAACCGCCATCACCTTGCTTAAACAATTTTCAAACCATGTAATCACGCCAAACAACATTTGAGCCATGAGCTTCAACAATAACAAGCGCAATAGCTTTGTTTTGACGTTCGACCCTTTCGACAACAACATCTCATACACATTTTCTGATTTACAACAACAATAACTCAGCGATAACCGCGGTGAGCGAGTGACATTGGTGACAACAACAAAGCTCGGATCATTCATGACGTCGCTTTGAATATTTGTTTTTGTTGCTGGGTATCGGTGCGAAATCACCGCCAGGTTTTGTTCATTGTTTTTCAGGTGATGCAGATTGACTCTCGGCGTACTGTTGCGCTCAGAGCTGAAACAACATGACGCCATAGAGAATATAAGGCCTCGAGTCGTGTCGGAAATCCAGAAGTGGAAGCATTCCTCGCAACTACCCCAACACAATACAACAGAAAAAGTCCTGACAAGCTTGATAGCAGTTGAAGTTCTGCTATAAGAATATCCCCTTGCTGCTACAACTCGGTTGAAATCAGGTTGGACGTCGAAGTCGTTTCGAAACAATTTGAAGCTAGAAATTTCTTTCCATTGCGGTTGTTCAACCACCGGCTGTGTTGCTGCTATTTTGATGCTTGTGCTGCTGTCGTGATTGCAAACTCGACGGCCTATTTATTTTCTATATTTCGTGCTCCAGATACTAGAATAAATATCTGACGGGGTAAATCCATCTATCAAGATAAGATGACGTATCCATTTTATGTTCTGTACTATCAATAGGATCCATTATAACAAGTCACACACTCATATTCCGGAAATAGAGAAACAAAGAAGTTTCGCGGTCCAACTACCAAATCAAAATGGAATGGTCTAAAAATGAACGATCTAAATGCTAAACTTGACTTTTCTATTGAAAAGCTAGTTAGTTGGTTCTTGTGAATCGAATTCCAATTATTGACATTGGTAAACGGCCTAAAGCAAATTGATTATAATTCAATTCATGACGATCATAAGTTGAAAGTTCATATTCTTCAGTCATTGATAAACAATTTGTTGGACAATACTCAATACAGTTACCACAAAAAATACAGATTCCGAAATCAATATTGTAATTTAGCAATCGTTTCTTTCGAATATCTGTTTCCATTTTCCAATCAACAACGGGTAAATCTATAGGTGCTACTTTTCGTTCAACAAAATTTCGGATTATACAGCTCGCGTGTATTACTTAACTACATCCTGTTTCGGTTGGTTTTCAAACTCTGTTTCAATTATGATTTAGTAACTATTGTTATATATGTGCATAAAAATTATAATGGTCCCTGCTGTTGTCGTATGGAATTTTAACAAATATGTTGTTGGTTGTCATTGCCGATAATAATAGGTGTTGTTGTCATTGTGTGAATTGGTTTCATGATAGTGTAAACGTATGCTTGAAATTAGATTTCACTATGATACTTTGTTTTTATGCTATATCATTTTCGACATACTAATGTTGGTGTGCGATTGTGTTTACTGGTGTAAATTTTCACTTTAAAATTCATTGTTAAATTGTTGCGATTTGCTTGCGTTTGGTACCGATACCTTCTACTGTTGTTGTTTGATAAAGCTCTACTGCTATTTGTTGCTTCATGTTTTGGGTGCTGGTCTGCTATATTGGCATGATTTAATGAAGTTATTTTGGTGTGGATCCAAATTTAAAGTCGCTATTGATGGTTGCAAACTTGGTTGACAAAGTGCTGTTAGTGTGAATTTTCTCTTCATATGAGGACTTGTATGTTAAAGATGCTTAATAGGGGATGTGGCTTCTTGCAATTTTATCACATTATATTAGTAATAGATTTTAAATTCATACTGCCTTTATTTGCAGCAGGGTACATGTGACTTCATATAGAATTTGTTAAGATTATTAACATGATTTTGTATGCTAATGTTGCACCCTTTGTAGTTTTGAGCCTTTTTCATGATTATGGACTATGTGGTAAACGGTTCGCGTGCCCCTATTTCTTAAACTTTCATTTTATTGTTATTTTGTTTACTAGGTGATCATTTTAAGAAAATTACTAGGTGATCATTTTAAGAAAATTACTTTTCTCATAATTCAAATATTCTATCATTTATTTTCTATTAGCTATTTATTAATGTAGTTATTCAAAATTAAATGAGTGATAATATTAAATAAACAAGTAACTAATTATCTGATTTTACAAAAATGATTAAAATTCTTGGTGCAACGCCAAGTGGTCTTTTTGAAATCTTGAGTGCTTCATTTCAAATCGACTAGATAATTCTCAATGCAGTTTTTCAAACTATTCTTCTAAATTAATTTACTTAAATTAATTTATTGAAAGTAGTGGACTCTTGGGGTCTAGCATCCCTTGAGTCCTTGAACAATCGCTCTTGAAGCGCACGCCCTTGAGTTGTGGTTGTCCCGTCTTTCGGTTTTCAAATCATATTTATTTTTCCACTTAATTAAAACTTCTAAAAGATATTTTTAAAACAATTTTATTTAATTAGGTATTTTTATAAGAAATTCTAATTATTCCTTCTTTTAAAAAATATATTTCAAAGTTATTACCAAATAGATTTTTTTTAAAATATTAAACCTTTAGAAAAATACTTTATTAATTAAGTTAAAATAATTTTTCTAAGATATTAATCTTTTCTCAAAACAATTAATTATGATTAGCGTTTCTTAAAATCTTTTTATAATTGATTAATTAATTTTATATATGAAAATTAAAACTATTTTTTTTAGCCAAATTAAAGTATCTTCCTAAAACAATTTTCAAAACAATTGAATTCTTGGATCTCGCCTTCCTTGAATTTTCGAGGGACCACTTTTGAGGTGCACGCTTTAAGTTGTGGTCACTTTCAAAACAATTTAAAAAAAAAAAATAAATTTCTCGATTTAGTCAAGTCATTAATCTTTGATCACCATACATAACATTTTAAAGCTTAATCCTGGGCTTTCTTACAGTGACACCTATTTGATCAATTATTTCTAGTTGGTCACTTAGAAGACTAGCCCACCTTGCTAGTACACACGTTTAAAACTCGAATTCAAACCTCGACTCCTTTCAAGCCATATTTCAAAACATCAAAGAGGAGGAGCTTGGAACTAAAGCTTGCACGCAATTTCAAGGGTCAACAGAACCACTCCGTTCGGTAACTTTCCTTACTTTCAATCTTATATTTCTAGAATACCTAGCGCGCTTAATCCGAACACGCAAACCTTTTCAAATCATTTTTCTAATTAAATTACAAAAGTATCGAGTTCTTGGAGTCGCGCATTCCTTGAATTCGAGAGCGACAAATATTGAGGTGTACGCCTTGGTTAGAGTGTCATTCGAACTTTCGTTTCTAAAACACTTCCTCTAATTATTTGGACAAGTAATTTCACTGTCCAACAAATATATTTCATAATTTGTGAGATGAAAAACGTGTCGTTGGGATCTAGCATTCCAATGATATCCCGACTAATTGGTTACGAGGCTGACGTCTCGCTTATCGAATAGTTGTCATCCCTCCTAAACATACAACTCGTCTAACCTCGTTTATCACCCTCGTGTGATTGAATCTAAACCTCCTTCAATTCAAACTCTTTCGTGTCTAAGTCGTCCATCAAACACAACTTTCGAAATTGAATGAAAAAGGTATCGTTGGGATCTAGCATTCCAATGATATCCCGACTAATAGGTTGCGAGGCTGACGTCCCGTTTATCGAGTAGTCGTCATTCTCCCTTAAAATATCCAACCATTCCAACTCTTTTCTCGCCCCCGTGCGATCGAAGCCTTAAACCTATTCAAATCTATCCTCTTTCTCAAACCAAAACATCCAATACGATAAACCTGATTCCTCGCCCTTGCGCGATCCCTACAATCCAAATAACTTTCCTACCAATAACATTGTTTAGTCCCTTCTTCCGCGCATAACAAACTCGTGCTTCAGCCTCCCCTAGCGAGCAGACAAGCCAACGTTTAGCAATTAGAATGCGACCTAAACACTCGTTCACATACCAAACCTTTTTACCGTAGTTAGCTGAACTACGGCTGCTCTGATTTCTTATTTATCAATGAGAATACGTAGGCACAAGATCGCGATGATCTTGGCGAGCACAATCCCCTCTTTTTCCCGTAGTCCCATGAACTACGAATGCTCTGATTTTCCACTTCTTACAAGTGAAGATACGTAGGCACAAGGGCCCCAATCCTTGGCGAGCACCCTATCTTAAAATCACCCATTTCCCCCTTAGGAGTGAAACCTTAGAAGAAAACAAACAAGTGTAGCTAAACTTTACTCTCGAATCGAATCAAGAGGTTCCCGTTGAGTACAATGGACGTCGAGGGTGCTAATACCTTCCCTCTACGTAATCGACTCCCGAACCTAGAATATTGGTTGCGATGACCATGTTCTTATCTCTTTAAAGGTTTTATCGATATTTTCCTATTCCTGCCTTGGAATAAATAAAGTTTGGTGGCGACTCTGTTTCGAACGTATTTTCCGCGTCCGTCGCGAGGATCATATTTTTAGAGGTACGACACCAGCACCATATCAAGACATCTTGTCTGACATTACAACTTCATTAGTGGTTCAAGAACATAAGCTTGCCTGAGAATCAGCACCCTTTGCATACAACTCCATATTATCACATGTACACAGCTCCCCCTGTCATGCATACTCAGTACTCCCCCTGAAAGAGAGAATCCAAACATATGAAGACTTTCTTCAACATCTTCATACTGCAGCTTTACATTCCTACAAACCATACCGGAACAGATAGCAGAAGAGTTGCAGAATAACTATCTGGAAGATCTCCAAGATGTCAGGGTAAAGGTCTTTCCATATGTACAGGATCAGAGCTGATGATGTCTTGATCTTTATCTTCACCAGACACACTAGGATAGAGGCCTACAAACTTGACTGGATCCATGAACATCCTAAGAACATAACCAAAAGGACGACACTTGTCATGCTCACCATGATCTTGGAGCAGTAACCCAATGTCAAAACATCTTGTCTGACATTCTATCTTCATAAAATCCCAAACTGTTTGAAACTACAAACAATCTTGGTACATAACTGCACTTTTGCAGCAACACATCCTAGATAGAAGTATAGCTCCCCATATCAAGGGTAACCAGTGCACATGAATGGAAAACATAAGATGCATCTTCATGTCTTTAAAAACTCATTCTCTTTTCAACACACATGTTGAACACATTCACCATAAGCAAATAGTACACCCATTAGACAGAAGCTCTCCCCCTATCTTTTATAAAAGCTGCTCCAAGATCTCAAGACCAACTCCATGCTCATACAGTGAGAAGGTACCAAACAGATCCACCTCTTCCTAGAGTTACTTGTAGCAGAAGAGACCACTTCTCCACATGTATTATGACCTTAGGCTGAGTACAAGATAGACACCCCATAATCCAAGACATTCTTTCCTCATCATTCTCCCATATGATACGTTAGAACACTTATTATTCAGCTAGGGACTTTATCACATCAGAATGCAATCAATCAATGATCCACTCCAGTCTTGTACAAGACCTTCACATCATACTCCAAGACAGTCTTTTTACCTCATCATTCTCCCGTATGACAAGATAGAGTACTCCTTAGTCAAGATGTGTATCACAAGTTCTGCACCAGATCTTCAAGTCCTTTACCAAGGAAAAACAAACCATATCCACTAGTTCTTTATCTGCCCACAACTGAACTTACTTCTGCCTAGTAATCCAACTGAAGATCTTCAGAGAATACAGCTCCACCAGCTTGATCAAAACATCTCCAAAAGAGGGTAATCTTCCAAACACAACTTAGGGCTTCTACCACAAGCTCCAATATATGAACAGGTCCTCCTTTGGTCTTCAACCAACTACCCTTCTGCACAGGAGTAATTAGTTCCAAGCATGAACAATCCCAGAACCTTCTTTGGTCGTCAAACAACTATCCTTCTGCACAAGAGTAATGTTCTTCAAGCACACTTCTGAACTAACCAATTGCCACTGTTTGGTTAACTCAGCTTCTTTTAGAGCTCTAGAGAATCTACTAATCCACCAGGCCACTTTGATCTTCAAGTCTCAAGTTCTTCTTGCTCCAAAGCAAGGCATCCACTCCTTCACATAGCTCCCGCAAACTGCATGAGATGAAGCATTACTTCCATTCATACTTGAGAAGATCAACTTATCTTCATCACTTAAGGCCTTGAAGTTTTTGCTTGATGTTACAACTTTAGTTAAGACATCCAGCTGGTGAGTTCAGGCTTTTAATCTGCCACTTAGAATAGCCTTATCACTCTACAAGAGTTCTATGTTCACAGAGACTAGACACCCTCTATTCTGCTTTAATAGATACCTTGAACTGCATTTGCTTCAGGAACTCTTCTTTAGAGAAACCAATCGTGCCAAAGCTTGATTCTTCAGAGAGGAGAAAAAATCTTTACAAAAGGAATCTCTCTTTCCTTAAGTAGAGACTTCTTCAGACAATCAGAGATAACTGCCACTTATCCTTGACCTCCAAGTTGAGCAAGATCTCATGCTTCTTGTGCACTTAGATCAGAAATAAACTGACCCAAGCAGAGCTACCAGCACCATCTTCTAGACCAGTTTCTTGCCAGGAAACTTTCTAGATATGCTTCTAGTAGACACTAGAACACACCTGATGTACTCCAATAAGCTGATTCAAGAGAACTATTTTCATCTCCACTTCCATCAGCACTACATTCTAGTCTTAGTTTCTTGCCAGGAAACTTACTAGAATAAAGTCAGATCCTACCACACATGCGTATGGTACCTGTGATTCACTCCTTGAATCAACATAATTATGCACAATCTCTGCTGATGGAATGTCTCAACATCTGGTTTAACATCAGATTCTTGAAGTAGATCAAACAAATCAGGGGCCTTCTGCTTGTGCTGCTACTGATGAGACATCTTGATCATTGACTAAGGATAATTCATTAAATATTTGTGAAGATCTCAAATAGTAATGAATCTTAAATCCTTATAATCAATCCTTCTCTGAACTTCATGGATAACCAATTAAATACGTGTGTAGTCCACACATAGCAACTGATCTTAAATCCACACAACTTGTTGAGAAGACCATCTGATAGATATTTATACTTCAGTAATACCAAAAGTATTCTTCAGTATAAGTGTATATAGTGTTGAAACATCAAGGCTGCCACCCTTGCCTCAACCTCTCTATGACTTCCTCTGCAGATAGAATCCTTGCAGGTCATGAATGGTGAAAATAAATCACCTCCCACACAACAGAACAGCCCAAGCACATAAGCAACAGCTCAAGCACAACAACATCCAGCAGGATCCATATTTTGTAAGACCAATCAGAGCAATAGAGACCACCATCTTGCAACCATATATCAGCATGTATATAGGCCAGTCTTCTCCCAGGGCTACCAGAGTTCTTTCATAAGACAAATATGCAGCGGAACCACCAAAAGAACATCTTCAATGTGCCCTAAATAAGATGTCAGAACATCTTATAGGTTATCACACAGAAGTAGCCACTCCTCCTTTGGCAACCTTTCAGCAAATCATAGAAGCTCTTATATTAGAGGGCACAACAGCAGATACACAGAATCCTTGGCAACCTCCTCATAAACTCCATAAGCATCAGATAAAATGTTTAGAAAGATCAGCAACTCAGTTGTAGCTTCTCCTTGTTTAAAACCACCAGAAAGTATTTCACAAGATCTCATCCAGAACAGACAGGATGCCTGCTCTGATACTAATTGAAATTCTGGTATGCAGACTTCAGATGTCCCAAGAACATTGATCTCTGCTGAAACAAGGACGAGGACAGATCATGAACAATTTAAATTTCTTTAAATTATGCCAATGTTATGACCAACGTCATGAGCTCTGTTGTGACATTTGCATACTGGTGTTGCACCCCAAAATTTGACCAACCGGGTCTCGCATTTGGCTCGATGTTTCGACGCATAACCGCATTCGCATCTGCATATCGCATACATTGCATTTTTCATTTGTATGGATTTTATCAGGGATCACAGCTCCCGTCTCGTGTTTCAGGTGTTTTTGATCAGTAGAATCGATTTTTGGGATATTTCGGTGCCCGTTTATTTTTACCGATTATTTTTGTGTCGTTCGGTGCTCATTTTGTCCCTCTGGGAATTATGGTGTTTTTTCTGGGTTTTATAGGATTTTTTTTTTTTAGGGTTTAATTAGCTTTTAAATCATTTTTTAGGATTTAATAGAATTTTTGATATTTTTAATTCTTTTTAAATCAATTTTTAGAATTTTATAGAATATTAAATAGATTTTAAATCATTTTTAGGGTAATAGGATTTTTTTTTAAGATTTTAAATCATTTGTAGGATTTTTAATAGACTTTAATTTTTTTAGACAATATAGTAATAGAGTTTTTAGATTTTTAATAGAATTTAAATAGTATTTTCCATTTGTGGAATATTAATAGCTTTTATCATTTTTAGAATATTAGTATAAAATTTAATAGATTAAATAGTTTTAATATGTTTTAATTCCTTTTTAGATATAGAGATTAATAGGTTTTTTTCTTTTTTAGAGTTTAAATAAATAATAGTCTTTTAGATTTTAATATAGAATATTATTAGAATAATTTTCAGATTAGTAGATATTAGGGTTTTTTTAGGGTATTATTAGTGCAGTTAAATAGGATTAAGTGGTGATTAGTTTTAATATTGTTTTTCAGTTTTTACAGTTTTTTCTATGCATTTTCGTATTGGGCTTAGTTCATTTTTCGCAGGCCCAGTATGGGGGTTTTTGTCCAGAATGTTCAGCAAAAAAGGTCCAGGAATAGTCCAAAAAACGTCCACCACTTTCCAGCTTTTTCCAGTGTGTGCTGGAAGCATCCAGAAGGTTCCAGCGAAGCATCAATATAAAAACCCAGAAGCTAACACGTGTAGCGAGGGAGAGGCCCCACATTACGCGTCCATCGCACGCCACGTATCCACCATCAACCCCCTCTCTCTCAGCCACGCTATCCCTTACGTGGCAGGCATGCAGCGTTCCACCCCACCAACTGCCACCACGCGTCCTCATCCCAGCGCCTCGCCTGAAGACCTAGCCGGCCGGCCTGCATGGCCGGCGGCCACCACCAGCCGTCGCCGGAAACATCAACAATTCCAGATTCCGGTCACTTTTCATCCGATCCCTTGATCTTCATCTTCTCCCCGCGTCTCCACCACCAACCGCCACCAGATCTTCATCAACCAAACCCAGCAAAAACGCAGAAACAACAATCCGTTCATCTTCCTCCATCTCAACCTTCATTCAACCACCGAATCACCAGAATTCTTCATCTTCTCCGTTCAACATCATCAATTACCAGAATCATCATCCAACCACGCATCAAGAACTCCAGAAGTCCATCAGAATGATGAAGCTTCATCATCTACCTTCGTGATCTTCCCCAGATTCGTCATCACCTTTCCAGATCTTGTTCTGGTTCAACAATCAACACCTCAAGAATCATCGTTCAACACCAACTCTCTGAATCCACCAACAACTTCTACGAACGCTCATCAACGAATCAACGAAGAACACTTCGTGAGTTCCAAGATCTTCAACTCAGCGATCATCAACGTGCGTCCATAGATCTTCATCAAATTTTTCAAGAAAACTTAGTCATGTTCTTCAGCCATTCCAGAATCCTCCACGGTCTTCTTCCAAGTTCGTCATTTCCTGCAAGAACATCACAAGTTTGGATTGTGAAAGAGATAGAGGTGGAGACGAAGAGAGGAGAGGGAGGTTGGTTCTGATAGAGAAAGGTGAGAGGGAAGAGATAGGGAGTCAGACGGAAGTTTCACGGCGGCTGAGAAAGGAGGATAGTCTAGGGTTTTTTTCTGAACTTGAGAATGGAGAGAGAGGAGGGAAGAAGATTGGGCTCAGGGCCCAGTTCAGTTTTTTTGGCACACTCGCCCCTCACGTTTTTGGGCACACGTTGGGCCTAAGCCCAACACCACTTTCTGGCTTACACCTCCCAGACTCAGTTACACCCCCTGCGTTTTGATGAGATTTGGGCTGGGCCCAAGCAGTCCAGTTATTTTATTTTTCTGCATCCCCCTTGTACCATATACACCCCAGTCCCTTTCTTTTAATTTTCTATTTTTATGATTTCTTTTTTTTTAGAAAATTGTGAAAAAGGAAAATGTCAAAATAAAAAAAAGAAATAGAAAAAGAAAAAAGAAAAGAAAATATTATACAAAAAAGAAAAAAAGAAATGAAAAGAAAACATATTGTGAAAAAATAGAACAATAAAAGAAAAGAAAATATTGAAAAAAAATATGAAGAAAAATATTGTGAAAAAAATATGAAGAAAAATATTGTGAAAAATATAGAGAAAAATATTTTGAGAAAAGAAAAATATGAGAAAAGAAAAGGAGAAAAAAAGAAAAAAATATTAAAGTGCCGATTTAATATTTTTAAAGCATTTTCTTTTAGGTCTTTCATAGAAATTATTTTACGACTTTTAGGACAGTTTAGAAGCCCATTTGTTAGGGGGCCATTTTCATTCGACTTTTCAAGATAGAATAGGATAGCGTTTCCTAGGAGATTTATTTCAGTATGCACCCATTGTAATCATTTTTCGGAGATTAATAAAACGAGATTTGAGTTGTGGTCCCGATAGTAGCCGAACTACAGCTGCTCTGATTCTTCGTACCAGACGAAGATATGTAGGCATAGGATGCGATATCCTAGCGAGCACACTAACGACTGACTTTGTTGTTCTCTCGCGGCTGTGCGATCGAGACTTTCCCGCTGACGATTAATTGAGTACCCTTTTTCTCTCTTGCCCAAGCGCATTTGAGACTCAGCCATAGCTTTGACCATAGGTTCCCGACCCTGTGAAGCCAGTTGTTTTTCTCACTGCTGTGTGAGAATGTTTGTTTAGCCGTAGTTAGTCTGAACTACGTAAGGCTCTGATCTTCCACCCAGTGGAAGTACGTAGGCACAAGACGCGAGATCTTGGCGAGCCAATTTTCCCCGTAGTCCCGAACTACGTTGACTCTGACTTTCTCTCTTGAGAATACGTAGGCATAGAGTGCGACGCTCTATCGAGTCAATTCCCTTCCGTTTAGATTTAGCAGCCGTAGATAGATTGTTTTGCATCCAGTAGACAACCCAAGCAAGCGTGGATCCCGTCGAGTACGACGGACGTGAGGGGTGCTAATACCTTCCCCTTGCGTAACCGACTCCCGAACCCAGGCTATGGTTGCGATGACCATACCTTTTCCCCGTTTTTTTTGCGAGGTTTACTTCGAGCGTTTCCTTTCCCGCTCTGAGGGATAAATAACGCACGGTGGCGACTCTTCTGTCAGCCGGCGCCGATTTTCGCAGTAGCGACAGCTGGCGACTCTGCTGGGGATCCAACGTCCCCTGGCTGCTAAGGACTGCGATGGTTCTTATGCATGTGGGATCCAACGTCCCCTAAGAGAGAGTCAATCCTAGCGTTTGTTTGCTTGTCTATTTGGGGCTTATTTATCGATAGTATCTATTGCTGTTGGGCTGTTACGGGTATTCTATGATTGAGATAAGCCGGACCTGGGCTCGAGTATGAGTATACACCTAGATATAGTTGCGGAGAAGTAGTAGACGAACCTGTCTGCTGAGCAGGCGCAGTTCCCTACGAAAATTCGCGCTCGGACGAGGTTCTCGCAGAGGTACTCCTTTCCGGTCCTGAGGATCTGAGGGGAGTCCAGACGTGAGGATTGTCGACTCTGGGAACCGATCAATTGGAAGTCAGCTAAGTGAGGCCTCTTCATGAGATGACGATGCCACTCCTTCTGGGAATCGTATCATTCCTCATGAAAGTCTGTGACGCTGACGACCGCATAGGATGCCGTACCTTGTCAGATATAGGTCCATACCTGTGAGTGGGGGGGTTTTTTGTGCAGGAAACTTGACTTCCAACCTACCCGTTATTCAGGTCTTCTTTTCAGAGAGCGTCTCCGTCAGCAGCGCAGCAGTATTCAGATTTTGTGTGGGGGCTGTGGTCCCATTGTTTGCTGCATTTTTGCATATCATATGCATATCAGTGTTGCATTGCATATCATCCTCCAGCTAGCCAGAGTTCTGATCCAGCCTTTGTTTCCTGAAGGTGATTATCCGGAGTTTGGATTGAGCAGCTGTTGATTGTCAGAAGACCTACCTAGGGGTTGAGTAGATTTGAGCAGAATCAAGGGTCGAAGTCAGCTGAAGATTATTGGTGGCCATGTCTGAAGGCAATTTCCAGTCTCCTAACACCTTGACAGGGTTCACTATGGCGTCCAACCCTCTGTATGATTCCATGGAAGACTTCCCGCAAGTGAACAACGTTGCTGCAGACCAAGTTGTACAGCCTTCTGTTGAGAACCAAGGTCGACATGAGCAGTTTGTTGCCCAGAATGAGCGTCCTCCTCCTGCCAACAATCAAGGTGTTGCTTTCCCTGTGATGAATTACCGAAGAGATATTCCAGCAACTGGGATGGTAGATCCAAGAGCCCTTGACGATGGTAGAAGAGTCCGAGTGTTGGAAGAGCAAATGAAAGCTTTGAAAGCCAAAGATGCTGTCAACCTGGATGCTGTAGGCATGTGTTTGGTTCCTGACCTGGTGTTGCCTTACAAGTTCAAAGTGCCGAAATTTGAGAAGTACACGGGAGATAGCTGTCCAAAGCTGCATTTGATGATGTTCTGTCGAAGAATGACTGCGTTTGCGCGAGATGATAAGTTGATGATCCATTGCTTTCAAGATAGTCTGACTGGGGCATCTTTGAGGTGGTATATGCAGTTGGAGAGGAATCAGGTTCAGTCATGGATGGATTTAGCCAGAGCTTTTCTGAAGCAGTATGATTACAACCTAGACATTGCTCCTTATCGCATGCATTTGCAAGAGTTGTCTCAAGAGATCAATGAACCTATCAGGAGATATGCTCAGAGATGGAGAGAATTTGCTGCTAGAGTGCGTCCACCGCTGTTAGACCAAGAGCTGGCAAGCATGTTTGTGGATTCCCTACAATATCCGTACTTCAAAAGATTGCTCGGAGTTCCGGCAAGTTTCTCTGACGTGGTAGCATTAGGAGAACGCCTTGAGTACTCCATAAGAATGGGGAAAATTCAGATTACTTCATATGATCAAACCGGTGAAACTGAATACCCTTGTGACTATCAGAGTGAAGAAGAAGTGGTGATCAACTCAGTCATGCCAAAGATTGAATATCCTCGAAGCGAATCAGTGAATTTTGTTGGTTCATCATCTTATCAGAGATCAGTACTTCCCGTGGCTTGTTATACTGAACAGACAGCCGTGCCTGGGGCACTCTATCAGGAATCTTATGTCGCTTCCATTGCAAATCAGCGAACTCGTGGCCGAGGTTATCAGAATCAGCGTCAGAATCAGAATAGACCTCGCAACAACTTGGAACGAAGGAATGCTCCTTTTCACCCAGTGCCGATGCCGTATAGCCAGTTGCTACCATCTTTGATCCAGAAGTCTTTGGTGGAGCCTAAAGCTCTTAAACCAGTTCCAGAACCTTACCCTCCTGGGTACAATCCCCACGTTCAGTGTGGTTATCATGGTGGCTCTCCAGGGCATTCGACGGAAGATTGTAAAGCATTTCAGGCGAAGGTACAGCAGTTGATTGATCAGGATCGCATTTCCTTTCGAGAAGGATTTCTGTTTGTTCATCCCTAACCGCTCAGCTGTCTAAGCTCGTAGATTCAGAGGGTCTACTCCCCAGCATAAGCCAGTGGTTCAGACAGGCAGGCGCCTCAGCATTGGCAGTTCTCAAGCTTTTATATCATTTGCATTTGTAGTTTCTTTTTCTGTCAGTTACTACCTGCTTTTTAACATTGTATGTTTTGAATGGTGATAATAATAAAGTGACTATGCATTTTTCTGAATTAATCATGTCGCTGTCGCTCATTTATTGCATTGCACTGACACTTGCATTTATTTCACTCCACTTTTTCGCTGTGACTAGCAAAGTTAGGAGGGAGGATGACGAAACCGAAACTCATAACCAATGATTGTATGCTTTCAGATAAGACCGTACCGATGACGTACAAGGCATTGTTTCAAATTCCCCAAACACTGGAGATATAAGGAGTTAGTCCCTTGTTAACCACTTCGAGCCAGGAAGTAGAAGTTTTTTCGGACTCATAAACCCTCACATCTTAACCCGGGGCAGGGTAGTGGACAGTTAGCTTGACCGAGCATTCAAGTCTTGCAGAGGAGTGTTGTCTTTCAAGGACCAATCAGTTTATACCTTTCAAGAGGTCATACCTCACTAATCAGGAGTGAGACAGTTACAATCCTTTCGGAGCAATCAAGACAACCAGTGTCACACGACTTTGTTCCAAAAGAAAGAAAGAAAGAAAGCCCGCTAAGTAAGAAGAAAGAAAAAGCTGGAAAGCAAATACTTAGGCAAAAATCAGGGCATCCCGCTGGACTTCAAAAGAAATCGAAAAAATCGAAAAGAACTCAAAATGAGTCAGTCCAGGCAAAAATTAGGGAACCAAAAGAATGAAAAAGAAGGGATTAAAAAATTTTTTCCCCAGCAAATCACAAAGTCGTGTACACAGACACCGAAAGCGAAGAAGGAGTAACTATCACTCTAGAAGAAAAGCTTGTGAATTCCTTAACTGTAGGTTCTTACCATTCAACATACTTCTCGAAGAGGCGAGCGTTTGTGCCAGGTTAACTGAACCTTAGGATCGGAGATCATCACGTAGACGGGGTGGGTACAAATCAAAAGTTGAGCCAAATATCCCTTGTTTCACGAACCGTGAACCCGACCACGATACAACCCTTAAAAGACCTAATTGAGGTAGGGTTAGTCTGAGGCGCATTACGATAAGGTCGAGTAACCTGACTCCTTCTTGACTTGCTAGTCACATCTTTGTTGTATTTTCACTGACCACGTAAGCACTGCGTTTGAACTTTGGTTCATTCGTCACTCACAATCACATGCATGTAAATGAGTGACAGCTCAAAATTTTTTCAAAATCTGCATGAGCATTGCATTAAGATTACCATTCGTGAACAGACGATTCTAATTGCAGGTTAGTAGTTGGCATGAAAGAAATTCCGTCAGGGATTAATCAAGCAGGACTGAGTAATCCAGCAGTCTGAACCAGAATGGTGAATGTTGTGAAGCCTTGTGAATCAGGGGCATTATCTTCCAGTGAGTTCAGTATCAGTCAGTCTGAGGACAAGTCCCGAAGCTTCAGTTGAGCAGGGGCAGTTTATTTGAGAAGCAGTTGATCATAAGGAGTCTTCTCAAGACCTAATCAGGGGCAATTATGCAGAGCGCTGAGATTTGAAAGCAGATGCTTCCAATGGATAATCAGATCGGGTTAAGTCGCTAGAACGCTCATTCAGGGGCAAGTCATCGCAGAGAATGTTGAAATCAACTGGGTTGATAGGTGTTTAATTGGAGATTGGATTCTTTTGTCGTGCAGATATCGGGGCAAGTATTCTCGAAGTATTCTCAAGGCAAGATGATCAGAGCAAGTATTCCCAAGAAATAGATTGGGACGAGGTGCATTGTACTGAGGCAAGTTGTGCAAGCCAATCTTTCTATCCCCAGCTGAGTGTACCAGGGGCAAGTTATTCAAATCAGCTTGTTTATCCCCAGCCAGAGTTGAGTATCGGGGAATCATGTCAATACCCTTATCAAGAACCCTTCAAATAAGAAGATCTTGTTGTCGTTGGATCATTATCCTGCAGTTTAAACCTGTTGTGTGTCAGTAACCAGTCGTTTCCAAAGTCCAGTTCTCGCCTGGCAAATCGGTAACCAGTTCTCGTCTGGCCCACCTTCCGTAAGCATCAGTTCCCGTCCTGGTGCAGTTTATTGTAAGCAGCAGTTCCCGTCCTGGTGCAGTTTATTGGTAACCAATTCTCGTTTGGTCACCGTTTCTTCAAGTGTTGTATCAGTTCTCGCCTGGTACATGTCGTCGCATAATCAGTCCTCGTGTGTTTTACCCTATGTGTTATACCAGTTCTCGCCTGGTGTACGTTAGCTTTCAGCCAGTTCTCGCCTGGTTGTCTATACCTTAGTCTGTTATCCAGTCAGCCCTGTCTGACGTTCAAAAACACAAAAATCAATTTTCCTAACCTATTTTCCTATCAGTTCTCGCCTGGTAGTCTACCTTTGAATGCTAGTTCTCGTCTAGTATTTTCCACATCTTCCACTGTGTACATAGTCCATGTTTATTCTAAACCAGAAAAGCGAAAAAAAAACCTAAAGGTATCTGACACAGTATTTCCCAATGACTCGCATGTCGTCATGTTCCCCGATACGAAGCTCGATTAATGCCAGTGCTCCGAGTAATGTTTGAATTCCTTGTGGATGTTGTCAAATCAGAATTGTTACTCTTCAGCAGATGAAAGTTGCTTATTATACCCGGAAGAGTCGAGATTGTCTTGTATCCCCGCAGAGCATAATCAGTTGCCAATGGTTTGAAGAAAGCATCCCCGAGCAGAGTTGTCTGTCTTTCCCCAGTGAAGTCGTCGAGCAGGGTTGCCTTTTCATTTATCCAGCAGGGCAGTTATCCCCAGCGGATTTGATTTCTCGTTTCCAGCATTTATTTTGCTGAGATGGTTCTGTGACTTCAGGTCATCCCCAGTAGAATTGACGTTTCCTTCGGCATTTATTTTGCCAAGTGGTTTTCAGACCTGGTGTTCTCTGGCAGCTCGAGCCTGCATTAGCATTTGTATATATAGTCACTGCATCTAACAAGCATATAGTATATCCATGTCGTCTGGGCATCGCATTTTCAAACAGAACGCATAGCATATCCATGTCATATAGGGCATTGCATCATTATGAAGCATACGCATGTCGAAACATAGACCAAGATGGTTGCCTATTGGATTTCGCATTTGTTCACCTGCAAAGTTGTGTGGTTCAGCTTCTCGTCTTCCCCAGCGGAGTGATTCTTCATATTTGGGTGTTACATCAGCATCGGAAAAAAACAACAACAACAACAACAACAAAGATTGACATATATCATACTTCTGAAGCTGCCCCCTTTGTCAAAACAGGTGCAAGGCAGTTCTATTCAGAATTCCCCAGGAGAATTGTCCTCAAGTTCGCAATGAACTGTGAGTCGACCAGATTTGATCCCACGAGAGAGATGGGAATCAAAGTGTTTGCTTTATGAAGCATTATTTCAATACTTGTGGCGTCACACAGGTGTTGAAAGAGAGAAGAAAATTGTATCAGAAAATTGACCAGATGTTGCCGTTGCAACCAAACTTCAGTTATTGGAAGCTATTCCTCAAGCAGCTTTGCAGTATATTCTTGCGGTTGGCAAATTTCAGGGTTCCATTTGTATTCAACCGTCATCTACCTTTAATGTGTGAAGGCTGAGCGCTCTTCACCCATTCAGGTCGAAGTCGCTTGAATAGGGGCAGCTGTTGCACCCCAAAATTTGACCAACCGGGTCTCGCATTTGGCTCGATGTTTCGACGCATAACCGCATTCGCATCTGCATATCGCATACATTGCATTTTTCATTTGTATGGATTTTATCAGGGATCACAGCTCCCGTCTCGTGTTTCAGGTGTTTTTGATCAGTAGAATCGATTTTTGGGATATTTCGGTGCCCGTTTATTTTTACCGATTATTTTTGTGTCGTTCGGTGCTCATTTTGTCCCTCTGGGAATTATGGTGTTTTTTCTGGGTTTTATAGGATTTTTTTTTTTTTTAGGGTTTAATTAGCTTTTAAATCATTTTTTAGGATTTAATAGAATTTTTGATATTTTTAATTCTTTTTAAATCAATTTTTAGAATTTTATAGAATATTAAATAGATTTTAAATCATTTTTAGGGTAATAGGATTTTTTTTTAAGATTTTAAATCATTTGTAGGATTTTTAATAGACTTTAATTTTTTTAGACAATATAGTAATAGAGTTTTTAGATTTTTAATAGAATTTAAATAGTATTTTCCATTTGTGGAATATTAATAGCTTTTATCATTTTTAGAATATTAGTATAAAATTTAATAGATTAAATAGTTTTAATATGTTTTAATTCCTTTTTAGATATAGAGATTAATAGGTTTTTTTCTTTTTTAGAGTTTAAATAAATAATAGTCTTTTAGATTTTAATATAGAATATTATTAGAATAATTTTCAGATTAGTAGATATTAGGGTTTTTTTAGGGTATTATTAGTGCAGTTAAATAGGATTAAGTGGTGATTAGTTTTAATATTGTTTTTCAGTTTTTACAGTTTTTTCTATGCATTTTCGTATTGGGCTTAGTTCATTTTTCGCAGGCCCAGTATGGGGGTTTTTGTCCAGAATGTTCAGCAAAAAAGGTCCAGGAATAGTCCAAAAAACGTCCACCACTTTCCAGCTTTTTCCAGTGTGTGCTGGAAGCATCCAGAAGGTTCCAGCGAAGCATCAATATAAAAACCCAGAAGCTAACACGTGTAGCGAGGGAGAGGCCCCACATTACGCGTCCATCGCACGCCACGTATCCACCATCAACCCCCTCTCTCTCAGCCACGCTATCCCTTACGTGGCAGGCATGCAGCGTTCCACCCCACCAACTGCCACCACGCGTCCTCATCCCAGCGCCTCGCCTGAAGACCTAGCCGGCCGGCCTGCATGGCCGGCGGCCACCACCAGTCGTCGCCGGAAACATCAACAATTCCAGATTCCGGTCACTTTTCATCCGATCCCTTGATCTTCATCTTCTCCCCGCGTCTCCACCACCAACCGCCACCAGATCTTCATCAACCAAACCCAGCAAAAACGCAGAAACAACAATCCGTTCATCTTCCTCCATCTCAACCTTCATTCAACCACCGAATCACCAGAATTCTTCATCTTCTCCGTTCAACATCATCAATTACCAGAATCATCATCCAACCACGCATCAAGAACTCCAGAAGTCCATCAGAATGATGAAGCTTCATCATCTACCTTCGTGATCTTCCCCAGATTCGTCATCACCTTTCCAGATCTTGTTCTGGTTCAACAATCAACACCTCAAGAATCATCGTTCAACACCAACTCTCTGAATCCACCAACAACTTCTACGAACGCTCATCAACGAATCAACGAAGAACACTTCGTGAGTTCCAAGATCTTCAACTCAGCGATCATCAACGTGCGTCCATAGATCTTCATCAAATTTTTCAAGAAAACTTAGTCATGTTCTTCAGCCATTCCAGAATCCTCCACGGTCTTCTTCCAAGTTCGTCATTTCCTGCAAGAACATCACAAGTTTGGATTGTGAAAGAGATAGAGGTGGAGACGAAGAGAGGAGAGGGAGGTTGGTTCTGATAGAGAAAGGTGAGAGGGAAGAGATAGGGAGTCAGACGGAAGTTTCACGGCGGCTGAGAAAGGAGGATAGTCTAGGGTTTTTTTCTGAACTTGAGAATGGAGAGAGAGGAGGGAAGAAGATTGGGCTCAGGGCCCAGTTCAGTTTTTTTGGCACACTCGCCCCTCACGTTTTTGGGCACACGTTGGGCCTAAGCCCAACACCACTTTCTGGCTTACACCTCCCAGACTCAGTTACACCCCCTGCGTTTTGATGAGATTTGGGCTGGGCCCAAGCAGTCCAGTTATTTTATTTTTCTGCATCCCCCTTGTACCATATACACCCCAGTCCCTTTCTTTTAATTTTCTATTTTTATGATTTCTTTTTTTTTAGAAAATTGTGAAAAAGGAAAATGTCAAAATAAAAAAAAGAAATAGAAAAAGAAAAAAGAAAAGAAAATATTATACAAAAAAGAAAAAAAGAAATGAAAAGAAAACATATTGTGAAAAAATAGAACAATAAAAGAAAAGAAAATATTGAAAAAAAATATGAAGAAAAATATTGTGAAAAAAATATGAAGAAAAATATTGTGAAAAATATAGAGAAAAATATTTTGAGAAAAGAAAAATATGAGAAAAGAAAAGGAGAAAAAAAGAAAAAAATATTAAAGTGCCGATTTAATATTTTTAAAGCATTTTCTTTTAGGTCTTTCATAGAAATTATTTTACGACTTTTAGGACAGTTTAGAAGCCCATTTGTTAGGGGGCCATTTTCATTCGACTTTTCAAGATAGAATAGGATAGCGTTTCCTAGGAGATTTATTTCAGTATGCACCCATTGTAATCATTTTTCGGAGATTAATAAAACGAGATTTGAGCTGTGGTCCCGATAGTAGCCGAACTACAGCTGCTCTGATTCTTCGTACCAGACGAAGATATGTAGGCATAGGATGCGATATCCTAGCGAGCACACTAACGACTGACTTTGTTGTTCTCTCGCGGCTGTGCGATCGAGACTTTCCCGCTGACGATTAATTGAGTACCCTTTTTCTCTCTTGCCCAAGCGCATTTGAGACTCAGCCATAGCTTTGACCATAGGTTCCCGACCCTGTGAAGCCAGTTGTTTTTCTCACTGCTGTGTGAGAATGTTTGTTTAGCCGTAGTTAGTCTGAACTACGTAAGGCTCTGATCTTCCACCCAGTGGAAGTACGTAGGCACAAGACGCGAGATCTTGGCGAGCCAATTTTCCCCGTAGTCCCGAACTACGTTGACTCTGACTTTCTCTCTTGAGAATACGTAGGCATAGAGTGCGACGCTCTATCGAGTCAATTCCCTTCCGTTTAGATTTAGCAGCCGTAGATAGATTGTTTTGCATCCAGTAGACAACCCAAGCAAGCGTGGATCCCGTCGAGTACGACGGACGTGAGGGGTGCTAATACCTTCCCCTTGCGTAACCGACTCCCGAACCCAGGCTATGGTTGCGATGACCATACCTTTTCCCCGTTTTTTTTGCGAGGTTTACTTCGAGCGTTTCCTTTCCCGCTCTGAGGGATAAATAACGCACGGTGGCGACTCTTCTGTCAGCCGGCGCCGATTTTCGCAGTAGCGACAACTGGCAGACTATTTATCTAACCATTTAAATTGTGCAGAATCGTAAATGTTGAAAGATAAATAACTAAGTAATTGTTTACCCAGTTCAGTGCAACATCACCTACATCTGAGGGCTACCAAGCCAGGGAGGAAACTCACTATTAGCATAATCAATTCAAAGTCAAACAACCAGTTTGCACTTCTCACTTAATCTCTACCCAATGACACTTCAACCTAGAGACACTCTAGACCTGAGTATTCCCACTCACTCCCCCTCAATCACACCACAGTGATATCAATACACAATTACAAAACAGTTGTGGAGATACACTCCAAACACACACCATGATCTTGCTTCACAGCTTTGATCAAGTGAGACACACTCTTGCTTAAAAGCTTTGAGTGACACAATGAACACAACAGTTCATACACCATAACCAAAGCAATTATTCAGCATACAATTGCTTGGCACACAAGGAATCCTAAGACTCCTAGACACACGTGAAGAGCAACCTCTTCACTCAAAAATATGCCTACCACAATGTATCAAACGATACAAAGAGTGACTTACACACAAGGGACTCTCAAACCCTAGACCTCTATTTTACACTCTGGTTTTTCTTGATGTGAGTGGTTGATTTCTTCTGCTTCTGCTCCTCCTTTTATAGCAATGCATATTGGGCTTGGGCTGGTCACAAGTAACAAACTTTAGGTTAAACTTGGTTAAACCACTTTCCAAAATTCAAGGTGTTGTCAAATTAGGTCACAGTAGCTTCATGTTATGTCCATCCTTGACTAGAATCTCGTCTAAGATAACTAAGAAGGCATAATAGGTTTCCTGAAATTTAGCCTGAGATATATTAGGTATCATAACAGAAAAATAAACCCTGTACGCCTGATGTCATGCGATTAATGTCATAACATTGGTCATGACATTCAGCTTCACTTAAACTTGCTTTCCAGCTTGCCCTGCTGAACACTTATGCATAATTTTCTTCATGACAGTAGAAATAAATGTTTTATAGTTCCCTAATAAGTATCAAGATCCTTTTTATGAACACTTAATTAAATCAACACTTTGTTTCTAATAACACTCTTTGGCCTGCACATACTGATGAGGAATATCCAACAGGACCAAAACACTTCTGTCAAGAGATATAACATAGCAGCCCGTGCTGTACCAGATATTGATGTCATGACATTCAGTATGAAATCCATGACAACAGTTCTATCATTAGCTCCTGCTAGCTCCTGTTGCACCAGTAGCAATGTCATGACATTGGTAATGACATTCATGACAACAGTTCTGTCATCAGCTCCTGCTAGCTCCTTCTGCATCCATGACAGCAGTTTTGTCATCAGCTCCTGCTACACCATAACTCCTGCTATTTGTAACACATGACAGTAGTTCTGTCATGACAGCAGATGGATGTCGTGATGGATGTCACGACATTCAGCATGACATTCACATTAAAACACTCCACAGCAGTTCTGTCACCACAGTAGATGGAGATGTTATAACATCCTATTTAACATCAGCGCAGGATCATGTTTTACCAAAATATAGCCAATCATAGAACCATGGACAATTCTATATCATAGAACCATGGAACTAACAAACTTGATCAACCATTAACGAGCAATCCTAATGTGGGTGGATTTGGTCAGGGGGATGCAGAAATAGTGCTTCAAGATCCATTACGTGTCCTATTCTTTCTCCAGATCCTGCTACTAAGAGAGATGTTTACTTCTTAAAATATCCTCTATACGTAGGCGGGAACAGGGGAAGGGGTCAAATTTATCCTGACGGAAGCAAAAGTAATAATAATGTTTATAATACTACAACAACAGGTGTAGTAAACAAAAGAATATGAAAAGAAAAAGGTGGATACGAAATAACGATAGTAGATGCATCAGATGGACGTGAAGTGATTGATATTCTACCGCCAGGACCAGAACTTCTTGTTTTAGAGGCTGAATCTATCAAACTTGATCAACCATTAACGAGTAATCCTAATGTGGGTGGATTTGGTCAGAGGGGTGCAGAAATAGTGCTTCAAGATCCATTACGTGTCCAAGGTCTCTTGCTCTTCTTGGCATCTATTATTTTAGCACAAATCTTTTTGGTTCTTAAAAAGAAACAATTTGAGAAGGTTCAATTATTCGAAATGAATTTTTAGGAATTTGAATTAATCAACATATTAAGATGGTAAAAAGAAATCCATTTTTGTTGATAAATTCTGTAAACACCCTTGGTTCTTTTTCGGGTCGTTTCCGATTTGATCATGTTTGGAAATCAATGATTTGGTCTATTTTGACTAGAGGAGTGCTCACATTATTGGTCTTAATTTTGTATGTTCTACACTTCTTGATGAAGGTACAAAATCCACACAAATCAAATGTTGTTAATATATTTCAAGATCTTTTGTCACTTTAGTCAAGTTGTCATGACCAAATTGAGATTATATCCCATCAAACTCTTAAGAAGTTGCATTGACCTTCTGTACATGATGTGGCTTTGGTAATATAATATACCGATGATCTGATGAAGGAATAAGTTTTAGGTACATCTCTCACCATATTATCTCAGAATGATTCTAGATTTTCTTTGAATTTTTAAAAATTCTTCTTTTTAGAATTTAGATAATCTTCAACTTTACCTTTTTTGCAGGATTGACAAGGTCAGCATGTCTATCAACGGCGATTCTCAAGCATGAGGTCACTTTTGGCGTGATACTTGAATCCAGATGCCTCAAACAGTATTGTCAAGAATTCAACTAATGTATCTATAGCTTTCAACTCAAAGTTTAACCACGTGAGGAATAAGTTTGCCATTACCTTTGGTCGCCTCAAAGTCGGAGCTGCTTCATTATTATGATTTTTCTTAGGTTTCAGATTTGCGTGTAATAATTTGTAATTGGATGTAATGGATTTGTAACTTAGAATTTGAGATGTAAGGTTGGATGCAAATAATGTTAGAATTTGAACCTTGTGTATTTAAACTTCTAAGGAATAATGATCTTGAAATTGATTTGGTTATTTGTAAAGACTATTAGCACTTTCAATCTTACTATTTGTTAAAAGTCACATAAAAACATCCTTGTTCTTGTAACTTGAATCTTTGAATGGTGAATTCATCACTTGTATCTTGTTTCTTAGGTGAACCATAAGCATAAACTTGGACTTATGAACTTGAATTGGTGGATTTGAATCACCTTTTTTGTATCTTTGTAAAAAAACCTTGAACTTGAAAGTGGAAAACTCTTGCAATTTGAATAAATTTAAACAAGCTTGAATTTGAAATTGAAGTTTAGAATCAGAACTTGCAATCTTGGACACGAATGATATGGACTTGACATTTGAAATTAGTCCTTGGAATTCCACCAAAACCACAATATTTCATTGATGCATATCCATAAGCTCACACCATAAAGGAGAACCCTAAGACAACAATGCTCCTAAATAAACCTTTGTTACTTAAATCTCAAGAAAACCCCGCAAGACATCCTCCTAATAAATAAAATTCTAGGGCAAAGTAAATGCCCAGTAACTTGACATTTGCACATTCTTGAATTGATGAATTCATTAGTCTTAATCTTGATCCTTGATAGGCCTTGATAGGAAGATGCTCAAAACCCTAGTCCCATAATTCATGAAAGAATCAATTGTGTTAACCTTTAATACAACCGAATATTCAAATCAGTAGAAAACCCTACGACCATTGGTTATGTCGAATAACTTGACTGAGATAATGAGTATTATTTCCACTTGAAATTTTTGCACCTGCACAAAAATAAGCATGCATACATGATCCTATGACCCTATCTTCATAAGATCATGGTCGAAGGCCAGATGATCTTACAGAGAGAACACTGAGAAATATTGGACAAATTTTGGGTATTACACTTGCTTCTCCTGGCCCACCTTGTGATTTATTTGCACCATTGGTTTCATTGAGAAGTTGATGGTGAGGAGATGACACACAACCCTAGTGTTAATTCCTATCATATCAGTGGTAGTCCAGATGAATATATCGATATTTTTACAAGGTAGGGCGATCAACTTCTTTTCTTTTATTTCTTTAAGTGAGGTACCCAACTTGGTGGTATGAAATTCCATTAGCCCAATCTTAACCTCTTTTAAGTCTTCTCTAGGCACGATTTTTTTCGGTCAGGCTTCTCCTGAAAATCGAAGTCGCCAAAGCTTACCTTATAGGGAGCTGGGCTTGGAGTCGTGCATACGGCCACCATTGTTTCCTTGACTTTTAAGTTGTCTTGGTAACAGTTGCGACATATGTGTGGTCTCCCTAGATTACACTAATGTAGTTGTCCTTCATTGAGTACGTCATACATAAATAAAGGGTGGATACAATGGCTCTAAAGCGGTTAAAACGAGGACGCCCAATGATAATGTTGTATGACGAAGGGGCGTCTACGACAAGATACTAAACTTTGGTTGTCTTCAAATTATCCTTTATCCCAATGTAGTTTTGAGGGTGATGTGAACTTTCGCTGACACATGTTCGCCCGATAAACCAGTTAAACATCTACTAAATATATATATGCATTCCAAATCTAAGTTCAGCCCTTCAAAGGCGTCTAAATACAAGAGGTCGATCAAGCTTTCAGGGTTAATTAGAAGTTGCTTGAGCTCCCAACTAAGCACTTGGACAATTATAATCATAGGATCGTCAACGTAGGAAAAATCCCGACAACTTTATCTCTGGAAAAAATTACCTCAAGCGTTATGGTCGATTTTGTTGTGTTAGGCACATCTCAACGACCATAACTAGGCAAGAGTGTCTCCTTTGAGAACAATTAGACTCTTCGTTGTAGGAGAAGCCTCCAACAATGGTATTGAGAATGTGGTGAAGTGCTTTGCTGATGGATAGTACAGTGTCAGGGGTTTTTGCTATCGTTTCCACAAGGATTATTCTGATATGGGATGCTTGTTGTTCAATGGTTTACCATTTCAAGAAAAGGTTTTTCAAAGTTTGTTTCATAAATTGTCACGATTTAGTAGCAAAGCTTTAAATTCTTAAGTTTTTTAATTAACAAAGTATATCAAAAGTAGCTTTCATCTACCCTAACTTATACATATTCTCTTAATCTTGCATGTGAAGCTAGATTCGATTAATATTATCGCGTATTATCTCAATACCGTCTATGTATAGAGCAGTGCCGTGAGAAATACTGTATTCATCGCTCAACGATCTCTCCATATAAAAACCAATATAGTAAGCTTTAAGTTCAACACAAAGCAAATTTCAACCATAGACCGATCTCTCCAACCTATAAACTGATAGATGAATATTTTAGGTCAAGTTCCATAAAACCTATGTCTAGAGTTTTACAAAACAAGAATGGATCATTAAGAACAAAAATATTCATCATATATTAATCATCACTTGTTCACATACAAGGTTAATCGAAAGAAACACATAAAGCTAAGGTAGACTATCTCTACCTTTGATACAAAGAAAATTAGCTACTCATAACCATGGTAGTTTGCTTTACAAGTAATGAGAGAAGATGAATGAGCATACATGTCGAAGAATCGATCTTGGATGCAAATCCAGCTTCTATTTGCAAAATATCACTCTTTGGTGAAGAAATGTAGGAAATAAGGTTTCATTGTGAAAATGGGGTTATGATCCCAAAAAAGTGGGAAAAGTACATATATAGTACTTCCAAAATCTGTCAAGTTCACCCAGTGAATACCAATTTATGGCACTTGAAGTGCCCTTGAATACTTAAACCGCCCCTGAGGAAATATCTAAGTTCGCAGTGTGAACACTTCTTTGCCCAACGAGCTTCTTTGCTACAAGTTTGCATAGCAAACTTAGGGTCCTTTTCTTACTGCCTCTAATCTGGGATGTTTCACTTGGGCTTCGCCAGGAGTTCGCACAACGAACATTCGCTAGCACCTCGTTGTTGTTCACACAGTGAACATGATGAATCTTTTTCTTTTCTTTGGTTTCCTTGTCAATTCACTTGTGTCTTAATATTTGATATTTTAGACCTAAATCCTACATAATAACACACAAATCAAAGCAACCAAAGGTATTTCCAACATAATAGAAGAATAGCATTGAAACATGGAATAAATCCATTGAAACATAACAAACGAGTTGAAAAATGCCAAGAAATATGGATCAAAATAAGACATGTTTGGCATTCAACAAACTCTCCCCAACTAGATGCTTGCTTGTCCTCAAGCAAAGTATGTCTCTCATTAAAAACAAGAGGATTTGATCAAGCATTTAGTTCAACCAAGAATGGATTTATGGCTCAATTTAAACAAACAAATACACATATCCAATGCTCACCACTTCCTAGAATTGAACAATGATAAAGATTTTAGTTCTTAAACAAATATCATGCAATGTTTAAAATAAAAACTAAATTCTCATGCTTGAATTAATATAACATTTTTCTTCAAAATAAGAATGAAGAAATTAATGCATTTGCAACAGCGGGGCAATTCCACTTAGTTGACAAACAATGCAAATAACAATCCAATTCGTACATTCATCTAATCAATAAAAAATGAAATCATGGAAGCAAGAGATCACTAAGGGATTTTAATGTTGTAGCTTGGTTAGGTTCACAACAAAGGGACATTTCTAAGGCCATAGAACCCAAGTTGTCAATGCAAAAGACACATTCACTATACAAGGTTACGCACACACTACAACTTCATCCACGCTTTCTTTTCTCAATTGTTCACCCTTCAAAACTTCCTTAATGCACATTATTATTCATTCTCTATTTTTATTTTTCAAACAAGCATGCTTTTTCTTTTTCTTTTTCACATTCGTATTCATAATTTTCTTCTTCAATACTTGTTTGAAATTTTTAGAAATTTTGAGTAACCTATCACTTTTCTTTTCACTCTCTCCAACTTGAATTCAACCAAACATCAAGTGAATTCTCCTTGCTTTTTATGGTAAGGAAGACAATTTAGGATAATGTTCAAAGGTTCAAGAATTTTTTTTTAGAATCCCACAAAATTCAATGATATCTTTTAATTTATGTACATACACCAAGTTCATCACTAAATTAGGATGTAAACTATTAAGCTCAAATGAGTTAGCAAATTCTCACTACTCACGGGTAAGTTAATTTTTTCAGATATCGTTGTGCTCAATATCAACAAATGCTTTGATCATTTCTAATGCTTCCACATAATCAAAATAATTAAAAGATTAAGCATGAATTAAATGTATTAAACAAAGTTTATCAATCATCCTAAGCATATAGTAAACAATAGAGGTTTCTCACAAATTGTGGCTATTGGACCTAAGTGAAACAAGCATTCAAACAAGTTTGCAAAATGAAACAAAAATACACATTTTCATAAAGCACAAAATTCATGAATCATTCTAACATTCTAAGAAGCGGTAACCATATATCTTACTTGCATTCATATGTTTAAAATTTCTATCATCACCATCCAAACTTGGGAGAATCTTCATTAGATACTTTTAGAAAATAGAAATCAATCTAGAAGTCCTTATATTTCAATCATCAAAGAAAGAAAACATTAAATTCAAAACAAGCTACCAAACAACCATAAAAGAAACTAAAAACTACTCTAACTTCCCCCTCCTTTTCAAAAAGGTTTGTCTTCAGGTTAACTACAGAAAAGGTAATGCAACAACACTACACAAAACAATATAAAAGTGTTGTAGCATAAACTCACCAACAACCCAGAATCTGCCATGTTTGTAGTGCGAACAATTCTTCGCACAACGGACTTATTTGCCCCAGGTTCGCACTGTGAACTGAGGGCGAACAGGATAGTAAGTTCAAAAATTCTGGTTTTTTTTTTAATTTTTGGTTTATCACAACACTCTTTCACAATACCAAAACTAAAAATTGAATTAAAAAACAATAATACTCATAATGTTGGGGTGCCTTCCAACAAGCGCTTTGTTTAACGTCGTTTGAGCTCAATGGTCGAAAACAACTCAAGGATCGCCAAAAGAAAATTTTCCCGCATCCGTAACAACTTCACCACCAAGGTACACTTTCAACCTTTTCCCATTAACTATCTAGCTTTCTTTTGATGAAGTGTCTTCAATCACAATTGCTCCGTAATGTTTGATTTCCCTAATCTAAAACGGACTGAACCATTTTGACTTCAACTTACCCGAAAAAATATTTAATCTATAATTAAACAATAAGACCAATTGCCCTTCATGAAAGTCTTTACTCATAATCTTCTTGTCATGATACTTTTTTACCTTCTCATTGTAAAGTTTGTTGGAGTCATAAGCTTGAAGTCGCAATTCATCTAATTCATGAAGTTGCACTTTCCTCTTTTCACCACTTAAAGTGGGATCAAAGTTCAAGAATATTAAGGCCCAAAAAGCCTTATGCTCAACTCTACCGGCAAATGTCAAGTTTTTTTGTAGATCATTTTAAATAGTGTGAGACCTATCAGAAACTTAAATATGGTCCGATAAGCCCATAAAGCTTCATCAAGCTTGTGCGCCCAATCCTTCCTAGAAGAAGACACAGTTTTCTAAAGAATCCTCTTGTTCTCACAATTTGATATTTCGGCCTGACCATTAGCCTGAGGATGATATGGCGATGTCACTTTGTGTTTCACACCATAGTGCTCCAAAGCTTTTTCTAACAGAGTGTTGCAAAAGTGGGATCCTCCATCACTTGTCAACACTCTAGGCGTACCAAAATGCGAAAAAAATGTTTTTCTTCAGAAATTGTATCACGGTTTTACCGCTTGCTTTAGCACAAGCTATCACTTCCACCCACTTGGACACATAGTCCAAAACAACTAAAATGTACTCACAAGAAAATGAAGGTGCAAATGGACCAACAAAGTCAATTCCTCAACAACCAAATACTTCTATCTCTAACATACTTTGTAACTGTCATACCCCAAATTTGTCCTACTTGTATATTACCTTCATCTGTGCATCCTTCCACTAACCAATATTCAAAAAAAAGAAGGTTGTTGCTTTCATCTAAGTCCAAGTTTCAGTTGAAGATGCCAGGTCAGAAGTGTGTGCAGTATGGATTGAAGTTCATCTAGTTTGACCTAATCTTTGTCAGGCAAGATTATGTTTCACGATTCAAGTGATGCGTCTGAGCTTCAGTTAGGTTTTTTAGGTTAATTCTAGTCGTTTATGTATGGATCAAGTTATTATGTTGTGACAAAGGCAACTATTGCAAGGTGGATAATCATCAGGGCCAGTTGAATTTCAATTAAGGTTTTGGTAAAGTGGTAGTATAGTTAACATTTCAAGACATCTGTATCATGGGCTATTTTGAGGATAATTGTGGATGGAATTCAAGTGTTTGTGATTGAGGACCTAAATTAGGGTTCTTGGTGTACTGATATGCTTATCTCAAGTCGTAATCCTCTAATTTTCAAGGCATTATTCATGTCCCTCGGGTTCATGGTGAGGAGTTGGGTATTATGATTCAGGCAGCAAATTCAAAGATTGATTCATAGTCAGGACTTGAAATTCATTTCAAGGGTTCATTGTTATATAAAATAAATTCAAAGTTCCAAGTCCACCCAAAACTTAATTCAAAATCAAGACTTCAAGTCCAAGTTCATTTCATTCAATTTTCATGTCCCAAGTCAAGTCTCCATTTTAATCCATTCTAATTCCATATCATTCATTTTAGTCCATATCAAAATATCAATCCAATTCCATCGTTAATTAAGATCATGATCCATTTTCTTTCAAAACCACAAATTCACTTTTTAATTAACTTTTCCATACCCAAATTTAATTCCATGTCCATTTTATATTCAATGTTGTTTGACCCATATCTGTTTATAAAAATCCTTTTTTTTATCATACTTGAATCAATACTCATCCCAAATCCATGTCGTCATCCAAAAACCAATAAGGCATGTTGCATTCAAATAGTCATTCAAGCATTCCCTCTTAAGTTTTCAAGTCAAAGTCATTCATCAAAATCCTAATTTTATTTTCAATTGCCAAAAAATTACAAAGTCCATCCTACAAAAATTCTATAAAAAGTTTCATGAATTCAAACCTATATCACTTAGGCCCATTTACACACAAAAAGTCCATTACAAACAAGAAATTGTCACCAAAAAATAATAAAATAGAATTTCAACTTCAGCCTATGCCATACACATCCCATGAACTGTTAAAAAAACTGACCCCACATATGTTTTGGTACATCCCACGCATACACCACCAACAACAAATCTTATTTTTAACGCACCAGCCATAAAAATAAAAACAAAATGACTTGCCTCCATTCAACCGCAACATTGCACAAACCAACCACCAACATTCCAAATCAACCTGCATGCGCACCATATACACGCAGCAAACGTATACCCCACAACCTGCATCACACGTGCCTTCACTACATGCCAAAATTGCTATTAACGTTGCAAATTGTACAAGCAGCCACTACCTGCACAATACAACAACTTGCGGCCTACAAAAACTTTTACAATCCTGCCAATACACAACACACCTAATACTGAGAGAGGTTACGAACCACTTTTGATTCTTCTTTCACTCTTCATAGCTTCTGCAAAAATAAAATAGACTCAAACCCCCTTCACCCTCTGAACTCTATAAAGACTCTCTCTCTTCCTTATTCCAATTCCCAGGTTCTTCTGAACCAAATTTAGGCTGCATAAATCCATCCTCATCCTTTTCCGTACCCAATTTCCATCTTCTTCGCTTTAACCCTTCACCTTCATCAATTTCTCTATAAAACCTTTCAACCTTCACCTTTTTCCTCCTTCAAATCCTTTCTCTTCTTTGTAACCCATTCATACAACTCAACTACAAATCCCACAAATAATAAAACCCAATCAGATTCACAACCCAGAACAAGAATCAAAGAGAGTAAGATGAAGAAAGATTGAGAACTAAGCAAACAAAATTAAAACCAAAAACACAAAGCAAGCGAACACAAGCGACGAGCGAAATAGTGATAGAGGCGAAGCGATTTACGCAAGAAGGTTGAATTCAATGGTCTCCTTCGAACCGATTTTCTGTTTCCCTTGATTTTTTCTGCAGACAATGATAATGTTGATTCTGTACTGTTGTTATTTTTGATTTAGATTCATTTTTTATAAGAAACTCTGATGGTGATATTGGTGACAATGTTCTTTTTATTTTGTAAAACATGTTGGTGCTATTTTTTTTTTATTTGTATGGTGTTTTGGGCTTGAAACCCGTCTTGATTTTTCCTTCCCTTTTTTGAAAATTATGCTTTTTCTTTTTAAGGGATGATGGGATTAAGCCCAAATGATTCCCATCCTTACTAACACACTCAAATTTCCATACGTACCCCTCCCTTTTTTTAATTGTTTTTTCTCTTAATTTGTTTTAATATTATTTCACAGTTTGTTTTCTAAATTTTTCTAAATATTAGTTCTTTGTATTTTTACTATTAATCCTTTGTTTATTTCTTTTTGTGTTTTTCTCCACTAATTTTATTCATATTCCATGTTGATCCATCTATCTTAACGATTCATCTCTTTTTTGATTTTATTCTTTTTTCGTTTTTTAGTCAATGAAGTCTTTAGAATCACGAATGTTAGTTATTGAAGTTGTTTAACCTCCAATATTCCAAATCTGTAGTGAATGATCATCAAGATCATTCACTATACTTTAGGATCGTGATAGGTTACCTTCGATTAACCGATGAAATTTTGTGATTAAGACGAGACCGTTCGCTTTTATTTCCGTGCGACACGATTTCTTTGAAGAATGATTCACAATATCATTTCTCTACCATGTTTTAGCACAAATATCATAGCTTGTGTGGCCTCCTATGGAATGATCTTTATCGTATATCGTGCTACGATGGTTTATCTCTATAGTCAACTGATTCATCTAATACAATAACAATTAACAATTAATCACTAACAACTAACTTTAATTTATGTCCAATATACTCTTATTTACTTTTCTGTCAATATATTTTGTCATTATTATCTTGCTCATATTATTATTGATCATATCATTCATATTGTTCATATTATATTCATCTTATTCATACTTTGTTCATACCATTAGAAAACACAATAAAACGATCGAAACCCTAAAAGACTCAATTGGTGGACTATTGGTTACTTTTTCGAGCAACGGAACATGAACTTTGTACAAAAACCCTAGCATGAGGACTTTTGTCTGAACTCTTGCCTAAGGCTTAGTTTAGGACACCTCGCACACACACGGTTTCCTCTTGGGCTACCTGACAATGACCCTATTTATTTCTCTCAATCCTGTGTAACTTACATATACCCCGTTGCCATTCTGATGTACGCACTTTACTCGCTTTGTTTTGATTGTGGTTTGTTTACTAGGAGCACCCCTAGAGACTAACATAGACTAAACCATTTTAAACTAATTCTCGATTCGTCGTCGAGGTATTTTCAAAACACCCTTGTAAGTCAATTTCTCATTAGCATCGCCATCAACCTAACGCACACACTCGCACATCTCGTTGTGGTTTCGTTACTAAGAGCACCCTAGGGACTAGGATCGACTCACACCTATTTTCACAAACCCTTGATTCATCGTCGAGCCACTTTCAAAACAAACTTTTAAGTCGAGTGCCTTTTGCCTCGCAATCAACCTATTTTCATCAACCGTACGTGAATACAAACAAACCCTTGATCCAACATCAAACCGATTTTCTCAATCAAACTCCAAAATGATTAACAACTATCGAAACTCTTTTAAGGTGAAAAAGAGGGGGATTGAGCCTTTCGATCTCTCTTCAATTGTTTGGGTGCGAGTTCTCTTACTCATGCGTGAGCAATTGACGCCTCTAAAACACTTCCAACTCGACAACATTCAAGCTATCTTCCAACCACTCATCATTCGAAACACTTTTCAAACACAACTTCTTTTTAAGATGAAAAAGTGAGAGATTCAAGCTTTTGACTCATTCTCTCAATTACTTGGACCCGAGGAGCCTTTCTTAAGCTTCGAGTAATTGTCATCCAAACCGAACTTCAACACCCTTCCCCTTCTTTTCATGGTCGTATCCACGAACTACGAACGCTCTGATTCTTCATTTACTTGAATGTCAGATACGTAGGCACAAGATTGCGATGATCTTGGCGAGCTACCTTTTTCTTTTTCCCCGTTTGAGTCACACTTCTATCCATCTTCTGTTTTCCCCTTTCCAAACCTTTCCCGTAGTCAAACTACGAGCACTCTGATTTCTCATTCTCATCCGAATGAGCATACGTAGGCACAAGAGCCCCAATCCTTGACACGCACCCTATCTTAGACCACCCATTTTCTCCTTAGCATTGTTTCCCTTTTATTGTATAGTTTAGCATGTATCATTAAGAAGAAAACAAACAAGTTTAGCTAACATTCATCACAATTCGAATTAAGAGGTTCCCGTTGAGTACAACGGACGTATGGGGTGCTAATACCTTCCTCTTACGTAACCGACTCCCGAACCCAGAATGTGATTGCGATGACCATATTCTTATCTCTTTTAAGGTTTTCTCGATATTTTCCTTTCCCTCTTTTGGGATAAATAAAGTTCAATGGCGACTATGTCAAACCGTTTTCCGCGCCTTTTGCGCGAGGGTCGTGTTTCTCGATTGTATTTTTTGAGGTGCGACAGTAACAACATCTAATTCCATTTTGTAATTACTTCACTCCATTGACAATTGTCATAACTTTGAGCATGCACATGAGCATCTTTAAACAAAGAAGGCCAATAAAATCCCCATTGAAGGACTTTCGTTTCCATTTTTAACCCGTTAAAATGACCATCATAAGGTGAGTTGTGACAATGCCAAAGAATGCTCTTTGACTCCTCAATTGTAACACACCTTCTCGAAAGATTATCAACATCAATTTCGAACAAATAAGGCTCATCCCACACAAAAGACTTGGCATCAAACAAGAATTTTTTTATTTGATTCCAAGTTAGGCCTTCTGGTATCACTCTGACGACTTTGTGATTTGCAATATTAGCAAACCAAGGCCTAACTTGAATCATAAACAACTTTTCATCTGGAAATTCTTCCTTAACCTAAAATTTGTTTTTATTTACTTCCATATTCACAAGACGAGATAAGTGATCCACTACCAAATTCTCGGATCCCTTCTTGTCGCGAATTTCAAGATCAAATTCTTACAACAAAAGGACCCATCTAATAAGTATTTACTTAGAATCCGGTTTAGCTAGCAAATACTTAATCGCCACATGGTCCGTGTAAACAACCACTTTAGACCCAATGAGTTAAGGCTGAAACTTTTCCAATGCATACACTATCGCAAGAAGCTCTTTTTCCGTAGTAGCATAATCTATATTAGCTTCATTTAAAACTTTGATTGCATAGTGTATAGCATGAAATTTTTTTGTTCTTCTTTGACCAAGTACTGCACCAGCGGCATAATCACTAGCATCACACATGAGTTCAAAATCAAGTTTCCAATTGGAAGCCATGATTATGGGTGCGGTAGTCAAACTCTCTTTTAAAGAATTAAAGGCAAGCATGCAAGAGTCATCAAATTCAAAAGACTTATCTTTGTTGGGAAAATTGCTCAAGGGATTTGCAATCATTGCGAAGTCTTTAATGAACCTTCGATAGAATCCTGCATGATCGAGAAAGCTTCTAGTTCCTTTCACATTCAAGGGTGGTGGCAGCTTCTCTATAACCTCCACTTTAGCTTGGTCAACTTCAAGGCCCTTAGAAGAAACTTTATGGCCGAGCACAATTCCTTCTGTAACCATGAAGTTGCACTTCTCCCAATTAAGCACGAGACTAGTTTTCACACACCTTTCCAACACAACATCCAGATTTTTCAAACAAAGATTGAATGACGGCCCAAAAAATGAAAATTCATCCATGAAAACTTCAATGGAATTTTCAATTAAGTTAGAAAATATTGCTTACATGCACCACTGAAAAGTAGCCGGTACACTACACAACCCAAAAGGTATCCTTCTATAAGCAAAGACCCTAAATGGACATGTAAAATCCATTTTCTCATGATCCTCTGGGTTAACAATAATTTGGTTGTAACCCGAATAACCATAAACAAAAAAAAAATAGAATTTCTGACCGGAAAGCCTCTCAAGAATTCGGTCCATGAAAGGAAGGGAAAGTGATCTTTCCTCGTAGATTTGTTTAGCCTATGATAATCGATACACATTCTACAACCGGTCACAATTCTTGTTGGTATTAATTCATTATTTTCATTTCGAATCATCGTCATCCCACCTTTCTTCGGTACCACATGCACCGGACTAACCTAAGGAATATTGGAAATAGGATAAATCATTCTGGCCTCAAGCATCTTCACTAATTCCTTCCTAACCACTTCTTTCATGGTAAGATTTAAGCATCCTTGAGGTTGATCTACCGACTTAAATTCATCCTCCATTAAGATCTTATTAATGCAATAGGATGGGCTTATTCCTTTTAAATCGGAAAGAGTCCAACCCATAGAATTTTGATTCTTTTTCAACACCACAATCAATTTTTCTTCCTCCTCAATGTTTAGTTCATTGCTTATGATCACCAATTTATGTCCCCCATCATCAAGAAACACATGCTTTAAATTAGGGGGCAAATTTTTCAACTCAATTTTGGTGTCCTCCGCCTTTTCTTTTTTCATAAATTCCTCTAGCTCTTCCAATGGAGGAACTTCTTCTAATGCCTCAAGTTCTCGCAAACAGTTTTCAATTTCATTTTCTTCACTCTCATTGAGACTTAGCAAAGCATGAGTAAGAACTTTTTCTAAGGGGGTAGCAACATTAACTCCCCTTTTCACCTCTTTTATCACTTCCTCCATTGCATTAAAATGGAAACAATCAGTCTTGTCTTTTGAATGCTTCATGGCTTCAAAGAGATTAAATCAAACTTCTTCATCTTGAACTCACACTTTTATAAGACTATCATCCATATCAATGGTCATTCTTGCTATTTTCATGAAAGGTCGCCCAAGAATTAGAGGAGCATTATCGTCTTCATTTGTGTCTATCACCATAAAGTCAATGGGAAACAAAAACTTATCAACTTTCACCAATACATCTTCAGCTACACCGTGAGGACAGGTAGTAGATTTATCAGCTAATTGCAAAGTCATTCTAGTAGCCCTCAACTCCATGTGTCTCAATCTTTTAACAATTGACAACGATATCAAATTTACACTAGATCCCAAATGAATCAACCCATTACCAACATAGATATTACTGATGGTAAGTGGTAAAGTAACTCTTCCCAGGTCACTTTGTTTCCTAAGAAGAGTCCTTTGAATGATTGCATTGTAACTAGCATCAACAATTATAGTTTCTTGATTTGTATACCATTTCTTCTTGGTGATAATATCCTTCATAAATTTCACATAAGTAGGCGTTTGCTCTAATGCCTTGACAAATGAAATATTGATTTGCAATTGGTTAAAAATATCCATAAATCGAGCATATTACCTTGCGTGACCCCTTTTTGTAGGACCATGAGGATAAGGTAAATGTTGAATAGGCCTGTTCACTTGTTCCTTCCCCTTCCTATAATTATTCTTTTTTTTATTCTCTCCATTTCTTTTCAACTAAATCATCCTTCACATTTTCTTCAACTTCCTCCCTCCTCAACATTTCATCCTCATTTTCAACTAACTCCTTATCATTATTTTTTCAACTACAACCTCCTTCTTCGCTTTATTCTCACCAATGCCCAAATAAATCTTCCTACCACTCCTAGTAAGGATAGCTTTGCACACCTCATTAGGATCCAATTGAGGCTTAATTGAAAAGGCTTCTTTTTGTTGATCGGCCAATTGTTTAGACAATTGTCCAATTTGTGCCTCAATATTCCTAATAGAGGAATCAATGATCTTTTGGTTGGACATTGATAGTTGCATAAATTGATTGAGTGTTTCCTTTATCTTTGAACTTCCACCTTGGTTCTTGGAGGTTGGTTGTAATTTTGATATGGTTGACAGTTAGAAGTACTCGGTTCATGTCTCCACCTTTGTTGGTAACCTTGGCTATTACCTCTCAGTTGATAGCCTATATTTTGGTTTCTCGCATATTTGGCTTCTTCAACAATCGATGGACAATATCTGGTAGAATGATCACCTTTGCAAAGTTCACAGCTTGCTATTTGTTGGGAATTTCTTACATTTCTTTGATTTGTTGGGGGAAGTTTTGACATTTGCTTTGTCAACAACTCCGCTTGTTGCAAGAGCAACTTATTTTGATCAAGAATATCGTCATTCATTCCCAACTTGATAATTCCCAACTTTCTTTGCAAAGTACCACATTTGTGTTGAACTTGGTGATCATTTAGTGCCATCATATCAATGGTGGAAACTGCAACTTCTATGCTTTTTGACATTAGAGACCCACCCGCCGTAGCATCCAAAAGAGTTTTATGAACGGGTTGAAGTATATTGTAGAATATATTCACTTGAGTCAAGTCATCAAAACCATGGCCTTTTCACTTTCTCAACATAGATTTGAATCTCTCCCACGCTTCATTGAGAGATTCGCCTATTCCTTGCGCAAATACCGAAATTGCTGTTTTGCCCTCCATAAACCGATTGTGAGGGAAGAATCATTTAAGAAACTTATCCTCTAAGATGTTCCAATCCGTCATCACAAGATTAGATTGGTCCAGATACCACTCCTTCGTCTTTCCAATTAAGGAATGAAGGAATAACCTTTTGAATAAAGGTTCCTCTTCAAGTTCAGATGCTCTCGTTACATCCGTTATCTCATAAAACTTCGTGAGATGTGTAAACGGGTCCTCATGGTCCATCCCCACAAAAGGGATTTGCATATAAAAAATTTAGGATTCACATCTTCATCTCAGAATGCCTTTCGTTGTTGGCATTACGTGTGAATTGAGTGTTATGTCTTGGACTGTTAACACATGAGGTTGAAGCAGAAGGTCGTGGTGGCGGTGGTTCTGCCATGTTTGGTGTAACAATGGGTGTAGATAAAGAAGCTTCTCTGTGCTCTCGTCTTTCTTTGGCAAGTTGCCTTCTCCATTTAGTTCTTCTATTGAGCTTCCATGCGGTTCTTTCAATCTCAGGATCAAAAAGAAGATGGTCCACAGGTACACTCCCTCTCATAAACATAATTTGGACACTTAACCAAACAAATCAAATAACACAATAAAAAAAGAAGAGGTAAGAGATCAAAATAAAAAGATCTTAAAATCAATAAACTATTGCAATGCTTATAATATCAAACAATAATTCCCGACAACGACGTCATTTTGTTGGAAAGTACAGTGTAGGGGGGTTTTGTTACCGTCCCCACAGGGATTGTTCTGATATGGGATGCTTGTCATTCAATAGTTTATCATTTCAAGAAAAGGTTTTTCAAAGTTTGTTTCATAAATTGTCACGATTTAGTAGCAAAGCTTTAAATTCTAAAGTTGTTTGATTAATAAAGTATATCAAAAGTAGTTTTCATCTATCCTAATTTTATATATATATATATATATATATATATATATATATATATATATATATATATATATATATATATATATATATATATATATATATATATATATATATATATATATATATATATATATATATATATATATATATATATATATATATATATATATATATATATATATATATGGGATGCATGTGAAGTCGGATCCGATCAATATCATCGTGTATTCTCTCAATACCATCTATGTCTAAAGCAGTGTTATGAGAAATACTGTATTCATCGCTACACGATCTCTCCATATAACAACCAATATAGTAAGCTTTAACTTCAACACAAAGCAAATTTCAACCATAGACCGATCTCTCCAACCTATAAACTGATAGATAAATATTTTAGGTCAAATTCCATAAAATATATGTCTAGAGTTTTACAAAACAACAATGAATCATTAAGAACAAAAATATGCATCATATATTAATAATCACTTGTTCGCATACACAACCAAACAAAAGAAATACATAAATTTAAGGTAGACTACCTCTATAATTGATACAGAGGAAATTAGCTATCCATAACCATGGTAGCTTGCTTTACAAGTAATGTGAGAAGATGAATGAACATCCACGTTGAAGAATCAATCTTGGATGCGAATCCAGCTTCTATTTGCAAAATATCACTCTTTGGTGAAGAAATGTAGAAAATAGGGTTTCTTTGTGAAAATGGGGTTATGATCCTAACAAAGTGTGAAAAGTATCTATATAGTACTTCCAAAATCTGTCAACTTTGCCCAGCGAACACTTTCTTCGCCCAACGAATACCACTTTATGGCACTTGAAGTACCTTTGAATAGTTAGACCGCCCCTGAGGAAATATCTAAGTTCGTAATGCGAACACTTCTTCGTCCAACAAGCTTCTTCGCTACAAGTCCGCACAGAGAACTTAGGATCCTTTTCTTACTGCCTATAATATGGGATGGTTCACTAGGGCTTCTCCAAGAGCTTACACAGTAAACATTAGTTGGCACAACGAACATGCTGAATCTTCTTCTTTTCTTTGGTTTCCTTGTCAATTCACTTGTGTCTTAATCTTTAATATTTTAGGCTTAAATCCTGCATAATAACCTACAAATCAAAGCAACCAAAGGTATTTTCAACATAATAGAAGAATAACATTGAAACATGGAATAAATCCATTGAAACATAACAAATGAGTTGAAAAATGCCAAGAAATATGGATCAAAATAAGACATGTTTGGCATTCAACATTTGCCTTCTAGGGTTTGGTTGTGGTTACACGTCTCTCCCATGGCATCTCACACGTCTATTATGGCCTCGTTGTTGCCATAATTGTTGCTACTAACTATAATGTTACTTCGTCGTGTCACCATGTTCAGGAAGATGACTGATGTGACTAAAAGTTGGATGTGAGTGTGACCTAAGTTATTTTTACCGATGACCCATAATGAACGTTAATTGTACTTCTTAAAAATACTCCCTCTATTTCAAATTGACTATCATTTGAGGTTTTTTCATACAAATTAAAGAATGTAATAATATTGTCATAAGATATTGCATTTTTACTAAATTAACCTTGCAAATGTGTTGGTAGTAGTGTACAAAGTTAATAATTAAATGACACAATTGGAAAAATAGTAATAATCTCTACATTGAAAAGTGAGAATGATTTTCTTTTTTAAACAAATTTTATTTGTTAAAACGACATTCATTTTTAAATGGAAGGAGTACAATAAAGTGTCATACCCTCTTACATATGTGGAAAGTAAGAGAATCATAAACCTCAATCTGCAAAATTAGTGAATAATCCCTGCAAACCTTCAAGATTAGGATTATGGATGTTCGCAGACCGATTTGGTTCGATTTCGAGAGAATTTGATGCTCAAACCAATCAAAAATATATGGATTGGTTGGGATTTGACTTTCATATTTTTATGATAAAGCTCAATTCGAACCAAACGAAGAAAAAACGGATTGATTTGGGTCAGATTGATTAAATACATTAGAAAAAATATGCAAAATATTTTTAAAAAATAGCTAATTTACCTAAACTAATTTTCCATAATAATCTAAAATTCCTAATTATTTTTGTTAGTAAGAGTTGCACCTAATTCACCCCCTCTTGGGTGCAACTCTTACTAACAAAAAGCAAGACTAAAAAGTTTTATAACCAAGGGGATGTAAATGAAAATTTGTTGAGTGAAATTGAGCACTAAAAATATCAAAGAATAAATTAAAGGCTTGTACCATGCTTGATGATCAAAACTAATTCTTCATGATAGTTGAATCTTTTGCTCATACTTTTCTTGATCCAATGCACAAATGTTGACTTCATCAAAACAACCAATTTGAAGAGGCTTAATTTTACATGTTTCGTTTCTAAAATATATGGTTGGTGGGTCGGCCCGACGAGCCAAGCCCCTTTTGATAGCTCTAGGTGGAGTACCGTATTATCCTAAGATACCACTTTATGATTCCTTTATTTTCTATTGATGAGGTTTTCCCTGTTTGTCATAAGGCGTGTTTTGATCAATTTGGAGAAGACACGATTCATTGTAAGGAGCTTCTAGACTTCAAATATCAACACTACCTTATTAAGGATGTTCTGTTTTATATATTTCGACGTGTCAAAGTATCTGTGAAGATAGAAACGCCTGTGATTTTTTTGACTGATCCACTTAAAGGGAGATTGACACTTAGGCCAGCAAATACTCTTGTGTATAGGTGGGTAGGAGGGAAACATTACTTGTATAAACTTAACTGAAGTTTCTCCACGGTTGGGATTGAGGGTTAGCGGTTTCACTGAGAGACAAACAACTATCAAAGATGCTTCAAGTAAAATGGTTGAGAAAGGACAATTAACATATTTTTATATCATTTGTCTTTAACACACTTTTGGTTTTCTAACATTAGGATTGTTGATCATTTACAAAAAGTTTAAAGACTTATGAATATCAACGTTTTATATGTATAAAACATTCAAAATTTGTTGTCGATTTTTATGTATAAAACTTTATTAATATATTTTTATAATGAATGATAAATAATCTTATTTTTATTTCATCAATTCTTCCTGAGTTTGAGTTATACCTTTTCGTTTAACGGGTTCATATTGTGATTTTTTTCAACCACTTCGTAATTGAAGCACGCCGCTCACTGGTTTGTATTCTTTTTCATTTCTTCTTCGCCATTCCTCCTCCTTCTACTCTGCAACGGCAGCTTCATGCACCGTGTTGTTCTCGTGAAATGCACGCCGCCACAGTGATACGCGCCGCATTTGGCATCACTGTAGCGGCCAGCGGCCGCGATTTGCTACCTTGTTTCAATGCACGATTTTTACTTGCAAGTTGAGTTTTTTTCAAACTGTAATAGTGTTTTGTTGTGGTTTTAGGGAGTAGGGTTATCGTGAAATGGGTTGGAAAGCAGCTGAGAAACTGATTAGGCATTGGAAAGTTGTGCGAGGAGATAATGTAAGCCAAACCCTAATTCATTCTTTTATTCTCGTTGCTCTTTCTTATTATTATGCTCTCATTTGTATCAGGTTATGATTATAAGGGGCAAAGATAAGGGCGAGACTGGGGTTATTAAGCGCGTTGTTCGCTCTCAGAATCGTGTCATTGTTGAAGGCAAAAATCTGGTTAGAGATCATCATCATCACAACTTGAAGAATCTCACGTGTTATGGTGTTAATTTCCTGGATTGATTTCCCACTTGTCTTTACAGGTAAAGAAGCATATCAAGCAAGGGCAAGGTCATGAAGGGGGTATCTTTACAGTTGAAGCCCCAATCCATGCCTCCAATGTGCAAATTCTTGATCCAGTCACAGGGTATTTGCCGTTCTTCACAAATTGAACTTTTCAATTGAATATTCAGAGATTGGGGATATTTGAAATAAATCAAAGTAACCTTTACTTATGCAGGAAGCCTTGCAAGGTTGGAACTAAGTATCTTGAAGATGGTACCAAAGTCAGAGTGTCCAGGGGAATAGGAGCTTCTGGCTCCATTATTCCTCGTCCAGAGATCTTAAAGATTAGAACTACACCAAGACCTTCTGTCGGTAAGTTTCTGAAAATCTAACCATTTTTTTCCTGTTAAAGTTGTTGAGAAAGGCGTATGAAAGTGAGGAACTGAAACCAAACTTGGATTGACATGTGAAAGGCGTGTACAACAATCCAATAGTGCAGCATATATAAACTAGAGATAGCAACTAGTCGCATACTATTTCCCTGAGGGTATGACTCATTGAGCGAACTTAACTCTAGTTATAGTTTATTTATCTCAATTAATTGTAAGGATCTATCTATGCCCTCTTTTGGCTGGTGTTTGTAGACATACATAGATTATTTAAAATAAAATAAAACAGATAAATAGACATTCATAATCGACCATAAGCTTGTTGTCATGCTTGTCATTGAAAAAAGCCAAACTGTGTCACACCTTATAGACATATTCTTAACTTACTCCTTTTGTTGGAATGCATAACTATAATTGTTTAGTTAGTTAGTTAGCACAACATAAAAGAAAGCCTCTGGAAAAGTTGGGTGCCAGTAGGTTAAGGTCTAGCTTGGATTACCTTTTAACTTGTGAGACTCGATTAAAATAAGTTTGCGGTTTTTGACTTAGTAGAAAGTCCTTATAAGTTTAGAGATGTCTATGTAAAAGTTGAATGAGAGGGAGCTTCTTATAGTATTTTCAAGCTGTTATTTGAAAATAACATAGTTAGGAAGATTCTTTTACTATTTTTTCATGATCACTATTTTTGAAGACGTTAATCCAAAGCACTGTAAATGTTGTAGAGTGTCAGATCATTAAAGGTGTAAGATTAATTAAGTTCCTTTCCATTGCCTTACAAACCTTGCTTCTTGGAAATGTATTTCTTTTCTTTTCTCTACCTTGACAAATGCAATAATGGACATGCATTGCTTATGTAGAAACTCAAGTAGAATGCTACATTTGTAAAATCAAGTACAAATACAATAAGAGACATACATATAATATTACTCAAACACAGGGATCTCGCATGAAAATTTTACTGCATAGACGTTAGTATGAAGTTAATATAAAACCAAATCTTAAATCGAGAGAGAAAATTGATAATCAAAAAGTTTATGTTATAGGTCATTGCAGACATAATAAAATGCTAAGACTTAGGTGGTTGTAGATTTTGTGATAAGGAGAGTAGATCAGATGGAGAGAAGTCAAACAACTAGAGTTAGAGGAAGATCTAGAAAAATTATAAGAGAAGTTATTAAGAAAGACCTTGAGTTGAGATTAACGAAATGGATAGAAGGATGGTTCTGGATAAAACATTATGGTGAAAGTTAATCCATGTAGACGACTCCGCTTAGTGGGATAATGTTTGTTTGTTGTTGGTGTTACATTATGTATTGGTGGTACAAAGTTGTAAAATGCTGCTAGCAATTGGCTGACGCTTACAACACGTGTATTATTTTGAATCAGTGTTGTTAAATAGTCTGCGATATACTGTTTAGTACAAAATGTTGTCAAACAATTGCTATAGCTGCATGATAGCACCGTTGCATGAAAGAATTTTAACAATCCTCTATCTTCTGCTACCTGCAATTGATAGCACTGTTTTGAAGCATTGTGCTCTCTTGTATAACACTAATGTATTGAATTGAGTAATTTGGATTGATGGATTTAAGCTGAGTAATGAATTGAGTCATAATCACGGTTCATTGCAGATGTAATTGATGTGAACTCATTCTTGTGTCCCCATGTCATTCATTCCTTTGAGCTATTTCATCTTCCGTTCCCATGTTATTCATTCCCTTGAGCTATTTCATCTTCTGTTTTAACTTTTAAATGTGCATTTAAATGTGCGAAATTTAGAATGGATATATAAAATTAGTTGGAATCCCATGCTTTGTTAGTTAGGAAAGATGCATTTTTCAGAAACCCTACAGAGTATCTTATAGTTAACTTGTTTGTTAATTAATTTTTGACAGCTGGTCCCAAGGATACTCCATTGGAGCATGTGTACGAGAAGACATACGATGCTAAAACAGGAAGGGGCATGCCTGAACTTTAAGTAAGGAAATAGATCAATTTAGTACCTTATCTAATTAGATAGTTGCTATCTCAATGAGCATGGTATCGGATCAATTTAGTCGCATCATGAATCGGTTTAATAAATCGCTTTAGATTTATGCGAGTTACCAATCACTTGTTATTTTTCAAGATGCTACTGTCCCGCTATTGCACCACCGTGGTAGTGTTTAACCTCCATATATTTGAATGGATTTCTCAACTTTGTACTGAAATTCAAAAGAATTAGAGAACAAATTGTTCGCAGCGTGTGGAGGAGATTTGTGTTTTTTTTTGGCTTAAATATCTTTTTATTCATCTAAATCTATCATATTTCAATTTTAGTCTCCAGCAAATTTAGGGGTTACTCTTTCTTTCCTATACGGTGCGCTCACACTTTTGAAAATTTTGAAAAATGTTTTTATTGTGTGTGAAAACGTATCTCCAAATGTACATAAAATCACACCAACAAAGTACATAAAATCACACCAACAAAGACGATGCAAGCGAGACACCTCTTATTTTATCAATTTTTTCTTCAAAAATGCATCTCCATATAGCATCTCTGTAATCCGGTTGGAGATGCACTTCCGTAAAATGCAATTAAACAAAATTATGATGTATGCCAATGATAAATTAATGAACAAGAATACAAATTGTTAAAAGAGTATTTTGATAGTTTTGGTGTTGTAATTGATTAACACGGGGGTGTTAACCGGTTATGACAAGAAAAAAGTCACTTTTGAGCTGAGCTGAAGAAACATGGAAAACATTGTGGGTGTAACCGGTTACCAATGAAAAATAATTAATTTTGTATCAGTTGTAATCGGTTATGGGTTTAGTGTAATTGGTTATAGGTTTGAGTTCTCAGTTTTTTCAATTATTTGCTTATGTGACATGTATGCTAACCATTATGTAATGCTTGTATAAACGCCTTTGAGGCATCCTCATCATTGTTAATGCAAAATTACTTCTTACTCTCAATCATTTCTCTCTCAATTCCTCTCTCCTTTTCAACACTCTAATTTTCTCCATTATTAATCAATCTTGTGGTTCTAAGTTCTAACATTTGGCATCAAGAGCCTGATTCTAATCCACAAACACCTAGTGTGCAACATGAATTCTATCTTCAATGAAAGAATCTCTGTAAACTTACTCATCCTTGATGCGAAAAATTACGATAAATGGTGCAAACAAATGAAAGTGTTGTTTGTCTACTAAGATGTTCTTGAAGTGATCAAGAGCTGGGTGAGTCCTTTTGTCGAAGGTGCAACAAATGCGCAACGAGTAACACGTAAGAAAGATAAGAAGATAGATTTTTAGACGTTTTTTATCCATCAATATATGACAACATTAGGAAAGTTGGTGATTGCAAATCATCAAAGGAAGCGTGAGATATTTTAGAGAAGGCATACGTAGGAGCTGATATGGTGAAGATGACGAGGTTACAAACTCACAAGCGTCAACTTGAATTTATTCAAATGGAAGAAAAGGAGATGATCTACGATTTCACCACAAGAATCAATTGATTAGTGAGTCAAGTGAAGGAATGTGGAGAAACAGTCTCGAAGCAATATGTTGCCGCAAAATTTTTGCGTTCTTTAACGCCAAGATTTGACAATGTGGTTGTAGCGATTGAGAAATTGAAGGATCTTGCAACGATGAACAATTAAGAGTTACAAAGCTCTCTTGAGACTCATGAGCAAAGGATGGAGGAGAGAAATAATGATAAGGCAAAGAGAAAGACAAGCTTGTTTTAACGAGAAAGGATGGCGGAGATCACTTTGCAAGCTTGTTTCAACGAGAAAGACAAGAGATCGAAAGGGAAATGACCCATAAAGAGTAAATGGAATTTTTCAAAATTTTGGCGGAAAAAAGTCTCAAAATTTCAACAATTCGACTTATCAAAGGGGTGAGAGCAGCTGCAACAAAAATGGTGATCAAGGCAACTTTAGAGGTGAAAAGAAAAGGTTTGACAAAAGTAAGGAACAATGCTTTACGTGCCAAATGTTTGGTCATTTTGCAAGAGAGTGCATTGCGAACTATAAGTAACCTCAGGGAGATGAAGACAAGGTTACATGACAAGTGTTTAATGAGGAAAATACAATCTTGGTCATGATCATAGAAGGTGAATGCAACAGCAACAGACTGCGGGTTAGCAGTGGTAGCAATTTTGGGAATGTTGCAAAAATAGGTTGTAATTGATTACTTGAAAGTTGTAACCGGTTACATGCAGAATAAAATGTCATGGTAACTGTGAGAGAAGGAGTCCAGTGATGCCAAGAATATTATTTGGACTCAGGATGTTCTAATTATATGACGGGGAGGAAGGATTGGTTTGTTAAAATCAATCGTGCCATGAAGAACAAAGTAAAGTTCACAAATGACACCACTCTAGCAGCCGATGGGATCGGTGACGTTTTGATCATGATAAGGGATGGTGGACATTCCTTGATCAAAGATGTATTGTAGATTCTAGGAATCAAATGTAACCTTTGAATTATTGGTCAATTGCTTGAGAAGGGTTACAAGATTCATATGGAAAACAAAAGTTCATGCATTATGGATATAAATGGGGTTTTTGTCCTTAAAGCTCCTATGGTTGCCAATAGAACCTTCAAGTTAAAGCTGAAGGTTATGAGGCATAAATGTCTTGCTACAACGGCAAGTCGAGAAAAGTGGATATGACACTATCGTGTTGGGCATCTCAATTTCTGAGATCTCAAAGACTTGCAAAATAACGGAATGGTAATGGGGTTGCCAACGATCAATATACCGACTGAAATTTGTGAAGAATGTGTGCACACGAAGCAACATAAGGGTAAATTCAGCAAGGATGCAGGCTGTAGAATGAAGAATCGCCTTGAGGTGGTGTATTATGATGTGTGTGGACCGATGCAAGTAGATCTCATTGGTGGCAATAAATATTTTGTCACATTCATCGATGATCATAATATAAAGCTATGGACATACCTAATCAAGGGAAAGAATGAGGTGTTCGAAGTGTTTAAGAAGTTCAAGTCCATGGTCGAGAGGCAAAGCGGTCACAAGCTCAAGGTGCTCAAAACAGATGGTGGAGGCGAATATGTCGCAAAATACTTTGAGAGATTTTGTGATCAAGAAGCAATAATACACGAGGTTGTACCACCTTATACGCCGCAGCATAACAGTGTTCCCGAAAGGAAGAATTGGTCAATCATGAACATGGTAAGAAGCATGTTAAAGGGGAAGAACTTGTCGAAAGAGTTATGAGGAGAAGTAGTATTTGCAACTGCGTATTGTTGAATAGGTGTCCAACAAAGAAGTTTGAGAAGGTAACACCGAAGGAAACATGATCGGGATTCCAACCAAATTTGAACCATTTGAGAGTTTTTGGTTCTGTAGGGTATCAACATGTTTTGGGGAAGCTTAGAAAAAAGTTGGATGATAAGGGAGAAATGATGATACTTGTAGGGTATCACTCTACCAGTGGTTACAAGTTGTTTGATGCAACAAACAGAGAGTTGTGATCAGCCGAGACGTCATTGTCGATGAAATGAAGGAGTTGCAACAACATGTAACATATGTAACATAAAAGTAGATGAATATACGTTTTCCCACACATGCCTAACAACATGTTCTACATAGAGAGGAAGTAAGGACATGTCAAAGGGATCTCTTGAAAAACTATCACAAACGAGATCAGCAGCAGCAACAGGTTCCTCCTGTTGGATTTCAGGGCCTCATAAGCTAGAGGGTCGAAGTCTGAGACACGTGACCTTGTAAATTCGGAGACACGCGACCACATGAATTCGACGCCTCAACGTCAAACGAACTATCACTAACTCGTGGCCTCAAGAGCATTTCCATCTCCCTATAAACAAATGAATGTTGGGATACACGACCAAACAACGTGTCTTGGTTTCCAGCTATTGTTCTTGTGTTCCTATAATACAAAACATAAAACAATATCAAAATCGAATAAATTTCGAAGATGCATCTCTGTAAAATTTTAAAGGAAAAAAATTTCAGAAAAAACAGGAGATGTATCTCTATAAAAATTCGCAATTATGTAAAACTTCCAGAAAATGCAGACAATTCCCTAACCCAAACAACTTCGTATGCATGTCTAAAAAAGTACCTATTGTAATTATACTTACAAACTAATGCATTTTAAACACCCTAATTTACCTAATACATACATCATAATTCAAAAATAGAATGACAATGAGAACTTATCGGTTGAAAGATTTGTTGTGCAAAAGCCTAAATGGAGTGAATGAAACTTACTGGGATTGATCGGGATGTAGTTTAAATAGCGGTGAAGCTTGAAAAATAACCTAGTTGGTTGTTTTTCATGAGCTCTGAAGTTGAAGGGTTTGTGAAATTGTATCAAATGAAGAAGGAAGTCGGAAGGTTCTGGCGCACAATATATCAATTAAAATCCATCTAGTGATACATCTCCGTAAACCTTACTGAGCGCAAAAACATTAACTTTAAAATTAAAGGTTATTATGTAGATGCATCTCCGAAAACATTTTTAAGAAAAATGAGGTATCGCATTCACAAAAGTATTAGGGGTGTATAATTTGGATGCGTTTCGAGATGATTTTTGAAATCAAATGACTTTTGTGATTTTTCAACATGGTGAACTAGCACCTTTAAGGGTGAGAAAAGTAATAACCTATTTCTTATAGAAGATATGGTATCGAGATTGGATGAGAAAATGAAACAAAGATGATGTAATGTCTGGATTCTTAATTTTACTTATGGATGGTTAATTTACTCTCCGATAAAATTTCATCATCTTATACAATGAATTTAAGGTCTAAACTTTTTCTTGGTATTAATGGATTTAGGTTGGGTAGTATAAATAAATTTAAAATTTTAATTTATTTTAACATAAAATAATATTAAAATATAATATCATTGAATATTATTGTTAAATTAAAGGTACTACTACCTAATAAAATTCCAAGGTATCAAAATGTTCACTATAAATTTATTAGTATAAAAAGATAAAGAAATTATCACGTTAATATTTTGCCACCTTATCATGACATTTCACGTCATTATCTGTCAACAAAAGTTAACTAAAATACTATTAATAAAAAGACAAAAAAAAAAAACAGTAATAAAACAAAAAATTTAAGAGGATGAATGTTTGAACTTTTTTAATTCGAAACAAAAATATAATATATTTAGATGACCATAGACTTATTTAACTTTTTTTTGAATAGTAATTTGCAATTTTATTAGAGAATAACAAAACTCTTTATCTCAAATTTTCACCTTAATAACCTTTTCTAGTAATACCTTAATTAATTTTATATTTAACTTTTTTTATTATATAATTAATTATAAAATAAATTCATAAAAATAAAATACAATTAAAAAAATTTATAAATAAAGTACAATTTAATATAACTTTATCTATCATATTTTAATTTTCTAATGCAATCTTAAAAATTATATATTCGACAAGGAATTGAAAAAACACTTAAACTGTTAGGAGAGATTTTCACTAGGGAGCATTGAACATCGCAAAACTTCTTTTATAGAGCAACATCTTTGTGAGAGACACACCACATACTAACCAACAATCTTAAGGTTATAAGTGGATGAGTTCTCTCACTTATAAGTGCTCAAGTCACCACATTCCTATCCAATGTGTGAATATTATCCACACCATTCACACTTGTTATACTTAACACTCCGCCTCAAGTGTGAGTCTATCCACAATGCTCTCCCGCTCTTTTCATCCACATACATTTGTACCGCCATTGACACTCTATAACGGAACACTCGACCCACCACCTGTGGGGATACTTTTGTTACAAGTGAGTCAGTCATTCACTCGAACCAGACTCTGATACCATTATTAGGGGAGATTTTCACTAGGGAGCATTGAACATCGTGAGACTTCTTTTTTAGAGCAACATCTTTGTGAGAGACACACCATATACTCACCCAAAACCTTAAGGTGATATGTGGGTGGGTTCTCTCACTTATAAATAATCAAGTCACCACATTCATATCCAATGTGCAACTATTATCCACACTACTCGCACTTGTTATACTTAACATAAACCACATAAGATATAATAAACTCATCTTTTAAACAAACATTAACGACAATATTCATCAATAACAAACCTTAAACAACATACAAGATACAACAAACATATCAACTCAAGAAATGTTTCTGAAACGTACATGTCTCATAATGACACCACAATGAAAGGAGGATGAAGCTGTAATGGGAGCTGCAATCTTGTGTTAATTTTGAATGGATGTCATTCTAAATCTTTCACACAAGTTTGCAATGCTAACTTTAGCTTCTTTCTCGTTATTGAAACAAACATCCCTACCTATAAGTCAAAACACGCAGAAAAATCAAATATTATGAAACAAAGTACTGAAAAACAAACAATAATACATAAATAAAATTTGAAATGTAAATGTGAGATATTGGATCGAACTCTAATATGATCGAAGGTAGCTTCTTGGTTCGACAGTTCGACAAATATTTAGCATGCAGTCGAAGGTTGTTCACATGTTGTTGTCGAAGTAGTGTATGCTGTAGTCGAAGTAGGGTCAAACATAAAGTTGTCGGAAATGCTAGATTTGTTAGCATGTGAATTTGGACTTGTTTGTTATGTCCAATTGTTTAAGTTAGCTTGTACCCTAAATTAGTTTGTAATGAATAATTGTTAAAAAGCTCATAAGTTTAGTATTTTAGATTTTATTATAAATAACATACTAGTCTCTCATTTTAAGTGTGGCAAATCCTAATTAGGGTGAGAGAGTTATTTGTTATTCTTGAGTACTTGTAATCTGTTTTAAAGAGAAAGTAAAGAATAACATTTATAACCAATCCTTGTTGTTCTTCTTATTTTTTTGTTAATCCTAACCCTTGTGTGTTTCTTGTCGATAAAGAAATCATTTATACTGTGTTTCAAGACACCGTTTTCCACAACAAATTGGTGCAGTGAGCGTGGAGGAAGATGTCGTTAACAAAGTATGAGATTGAAAAGTTCACTGGAGTGAATGGTTTCAGTCTGTGGCGCTTGAGGATGAAAGCCCTACTGGTTCAGTAGGATTGTTTGGAAGCGTTGAAGGGAGAGGCAACTATGAACCTTGCGTTAACGGAAACTAAAAATAAGGTCATGATATAGAAAGCCCACAACACAATATTGTTGAGCCTTGGTGATAAGGTTCTCCAACAGGTATCAAACGAGACTACGACATCGGGGATATGGTTGAACTTGAAAGTTTGTACATGACCAAATCTCTGGTGAATCTACTCTACCTGAAGCAAGATTTGCATTCATTCAAGATGAGTGAAGACAAAATGTTATCTGAGCAGTTAGATATGTCCAACAAGCTGATTCTTGATCTTAAATATATTCATGTGAAGATCGATGACGAAGATCAAGCACTGTTGATGTTGTGCGCTTTGCCCAAAACACATGCTCACTTCAAAGAAATTCTCTTGTATGGAAGGGAGTCCATGAGCTTTCAAGAAGTTCAATCAACCTTGTATTCTAAGGACTTGAACAAACGAAAGAAGCATAAACCTTCGACGATTGGTGAAGGTTTGGCCGTTAGGGGAAAATTCTTGCAAAAGGATGGTAAGTTCAACAAGAAGAAAGGTAAAAGTCGGCAGAAGTGTTATAGTGGCGAGGCATCTGGTATTCAATGCTATCACTGTAAGAAGGAGAGTCACACAAGAAAGGTGTGCCCTGAACTCCTAAAAGATCATGGAGGTAAGGACAATGGAAACATAACTATTGTTCAAGATGACTTTGGCTCATTTGATGTTCTTGTGGTTTCAAGCGGCGACTCAAGAAAATAGTGGATTATGGATTCAGGTTACACTTGGCACATGAATCCAAACAGAGAATTGTTCGAGGAGCTATGTGATCAAGATGGTGAATCAGTGCTGCTGGGAACAACAAGGCTTGCAAAATTGCAGGTGTTGAATCTGTGAGATTCAAGCTCCATGATGAGTCAATAAGGTTATTGACTGAAGTCAGGTATGTACCTGATTTGATGAGAAATTTGATTTCTATTGGTGAATTCGACAATAAGGGACATGTTTTTCAAAGAGAGAAAAGTATCCTAAGAGTCATAAAGGGGTCGAATGAAGTCTTGAGAGGCGTGAAGAAATAAGGCTTGTATACCCTTGAGGATGAAATTATAAGTGGTTCGACAAATGTTGCATCCACGAAACCTTTATCGAAGACACAAATTTGGCACATGAGATTGGACCATATCAGTGAAAGGGGTTTGGTCGAATTGGGGAAACCAAATCTGCTTGGAGCAGACAAAGTCAAAAAGCTGAAATTTTGTGAACCCTGTGTACTTGGAAAATCTTGCAAAGTGAAGTTCACTAAAGGCAAATAAAGAACACAGGGATCCCTTGATTACATCCATGCTGATCTTTGGGGGCCTGCGAGGTGTCCATCACATTCAGGTGTAAGGTATTTTCTATCCAGAGTTGATGATTATTCCAGAAAGTTATGGGTATTCATCCAGAAGAATAAGGATGAAACTTTTGAGAATTTCAAAGGTTGGAAGACTCTGGTCGAAAATCAGACTAGAAGAAAGGTCAAGAGGTTGAGAACCGACAATGGCCCTGAATTTTGCAATGAGGCGTTCGACAATTTTTGTGCTACCTCAGGTATTGCAAGACACAAAACTACTGCATGTACTCCATAATAAAATGGTTTTGCAGAAAGGTTTGATCGAACTATATTAGAAAGAGTTAGATGCATGTTGATTAGTGTTGGGTTAAAGAAGGTGTTTTGGGCTGAGGCTGTTTCGACAACAAGATATCTGATAAACAGATGTGTTTCGACTGTGTTAGATATGAAGACACCTGAAGAAGTTTGGTCGGGACATCCACCAGATCTCGACAAATTGAGAGTATTTGGCTGAGTAGCCTATGCTCACATTAGGCAAGATAAGGTTGAACCTAGAGCTCTGAAATGCATGTTTATGGGATACCCTAAAGGAGTCAAAGCTTATAGGTTATGGTGCCAATAGCCAGGTCAAAAGAGGTGTATCACCAGTCGAGATGTAGTTTTCAATGAAGCTGAGACGACCTTCAAGAAAACTGATGAGGCTGACGAAGAGCTGGAACAAGGAGAGATTCCTGTTAAGGTGGAGCATGTTGATGCTGAATTGGGTATCCCAGGTGAAGTCGAAGAAGAAGCAAAAGAAATTGAGGAAGTTGAGGAAACTGTCGATGACTATCTATTGTCAAGAGATAGGTCGAGGAAAGTCATCAAGCCAGGTTAGTCAGCTGTAATTGGACTTTCAAAGTTAAGGAAGGAATCGAAGGAGTGACGTATACAAGGCAAGATTGGTAGCTAGGAGTTTCACTAAGAAAGAAGGTGTCAGCTTCAATGATGTGTTCTCTCATGTTGTAAAGCACAGGTCGATTCAAATGTTGCTTGCTGCAGTGGCACAATTCGACCTTGAACTAAAACAAATGGATGTGAAGACTGCGTTCTTGTATGAAGATCTAGATGAAACAATCCTGATGAGGCAACCTGAAGGGTATGTCGAAAGGGGGAAGGAAGATTATGTATGCAAGCTGAAAAGATCTTTAAATAGACTGAAACAGTATCCTCGACAGTAAAATAGGAGATTTGACAAGTTCATGGCACGCATAAGTTTCATTAGAAGTCAGTTCGACCACTGTGTTTACTTCAGATTTCGACCTGGTAATTCATTTGTTATTTTGTTACTTTATGTGGATGATATTCTAATAGCAAGAAACAATGTCGAAGATGTAATGAGGGTGAAGGTTGAACTCAATAAGGAGTTTGAGATGAAAGATCTGGGAGATGCGTATAGGATTATTAGGATTGACATCCGAAGAGATAGAAAGCAGTCGAAATTATGCTTATCTCAAGAGGCACACCTACGGAAGATTCTCGAAAAGTTTGGTATGTCGAATTCAAAGCTTGTTGTGACTCCGACAAACCCTTAAATCAAGCTGAGTATAGATCAGTGTCCCAGTACTGATGTCGAAAGAGCTTATATGAATAGCATTCCATATGCTAATATAGTGGGTTCTTTGATGTATGTTATGGTTTATACTAGACCTGACATAACATATGCAGTAAGTCTTGTAAGCAGGTACATGGCGAATCCTGGAAAGGCTCACTGGTAAGCATTGAAGTGGATTCTAAGGTACATAAATGGGTCTCTGAACAAAGTCCTAATTTATGGTGGAACCTTTGGTGAAGATAGTAAATCAGCAATCGAAGGATACGTCGACTCTGATTATGCAGGTTGTATGAATTCTAAAAAATCTACTTCTGGATATGTGTTCACTATGTTTGGCACAACAATCAGCTGAAAAGCAACACTTCAGAAGGTTGTTGCTTTATCAACCACTGAAGCGGAATATATCACCCTAACTGAAGCTGTGAAGGAAGCATTGTGGCTTGAAGGTTTTACAAAGGAGCTGAAACTTTAAGGTCAAGTTATCACTGCTAAATGTGATAGTCAAAGTGTAATACACCTGTCAAAAAATTCAGCCTATCATGAGCGAACCAAGCACATAGATGTGAGGTTGCATTTTGTCAAAGGGGAAAATCAAGTGTGGAGAAGTCCAAGTGCTGAAGATTTCGACATATCATAATGTTGCTAATATAATCACCAAGACTTTGCCCAGTTGCAAGTTTTTCCACTGTATGCAGTTGATAAAGCTGCATAAAGAAAGCTAGTTTGTTCCTTGATGTTATAGAGTTTGTTCCAAGGTGGAGATTTGTGAGATATTGGATCGAACTCTAGTATGATCGAAAATAACTTCTTGGTTCGACAGTTCGATAGATGTTTAGCATGTAGTCGAAGGCCGTTCACATGCTGTTGTCGAAGTAGTGTATGATGTAGTCAAACTAGGGTCAAGCATACAGTTGTCAGAAATGCTAGATTTGTTAGCATTTCGAATTGGGCTTGTTTGTTATGTCCAATTGTTTAAGTTAGCTTGTACCCTAAGTTAGCTTGTAATGGATAATTTTTACAAAGCCCATTAGTTTAGTATGTTATGTTTTATTATAAATATCATACTAATCTCTCATCTTAAGTGTGGCAAATCCTAAGTAGGGTGAGAGGGTTATTTGTTATTCTTGAGCACTTGTAATCTGATTTAAAGAGAAAGTAAAGAATATCAGTTATAACAAATCCTTATTGTTCTTCTTGTTTCTCCGTTAACCCTAACTCTTGTGTGTTTGTTGCCGATAAAGAAACCGTTTATACTTTGTTTCAAGACATTGTTTTCCACAACAGTAAACTATAATGAAGATGAACCTTTGGCTACATAAGTTTGGGGTTTCCATATTAGAGAGACGAGTGACATAGATGTTAGAGTTTTGTTTTGAGAGAGACAACTATAATATACTGAAGCGTGAGATAATTTTGCTTATATATAAATAAATAACACCTTTCACCACGATTGATAATACAAACCGTGATGAAATGATTGCAACTTACACCACGGTTGATTATAAGAATCATGATGATATACAAGGTCATTGGTCAAACCCATTATGTCAGTATAAATGAAAAATTGTTGGTATTGAGATTCAAACTATTTCACTCTAGGTACATTTCACTATGATTGGTACCTATGACCGTTGTGAAATGTCTTATAGTAAATACAAAAACAAAACGTTCAAAAAAGAGTTATTATCACGGTTAATAGGAAGATTGATCTAACCTGATCAGAAAGGGATCGCTGGCTGCCACGTGTCTTCGACTTGCTGTCTGCTCGCCGGTGTTGAAGAGGAGGAGGGAGTGTACCTGCAAGACACTCTGATGGCAAAGTAAGGAATTGGGTAGAGTTAGAGCAAATACAGAAAAGGGGTAAGAAGTGAATACCTGACCCTCTTGGAGAAGAGGGTATTTATAGAGAGACCCCAGCGCAGGGCCAACGGTCATTTGAGTTGGGCTGAATGGCCAGGCCCAACCCAAGTGGCTGCTAGGGCTTACGTGGCGTAGTGAAGACCAGAATGTGGTCTTCGCCCTAGTTCAACTGCTCCGTGAACTCCGGAAAGTGGGTTGACCTGCTCTTTCAGAGGTGGGCAGTTGGTTGGTGATGTGTCCCCGCGGAGGGGAACACGTGGAGAACATGTGAAGGACACGTTGTTCTGCCCACGGAGGGAGAAGGTCTTGCCCGTGGAGGGTAGGTTCTGCCCAACGGGGCAGTGTCTGGTTGACGGGAGTGTCTTGTGCTCGACACAGATGAGGCATGTTCTGCCCGCGGATGGGCGTTACCTGTCCGTCGAGGACCTCATGCTCGAAGGTTGCAGCCCAAGCTGGACCGAACTTGGCAGAATATTATTAGGCTGGGCCTGCCTGGTCAAGCCGGGGCCCAGGCCAGAACAAAGGCCGTTGTAAAATGGGTGTTACGAAAGGTTTATTTTGTAGTAGTGTCATTATCTATGAAACAATGTATGAGACAAAAAGTTGTCCAATACTTTAATAATTTGTACTGCACTGTTATGTACAATACTTACGCTTTTGCGAATCAAACGAACCCTAAGATATGAAATATTTGAACTTGTCATAATGATGTACAATACAAAATGATGTAAAATATTAACAGAGATAAACTTAATAGCAGAGTTAGAGTCAAAATAACATATAAGGTATTTGATGTCAAATTCTTAAACTATATGCAAACAATGATATAACGTCATCAGCTCAACATGAAAGATGTTGGAATAAACCATTATTATATGTAAAACCGTGATCTCAAATACCATCATTATTTTGAATTAATTCACTAAAGTTTGAGGCAACAAGATTACCGCGGCTACTTTCATCAACATTTAAAATCATATTCCTATTTTGTGTACATTTCACATGATCGTTCACAATAAATGAAATAAATTATACTTCAAAAAATATTTAGCTGATATATTAATATAATTCAATCACAAATGGAATTTAAAAAAAAAATTATAATGAAGAAAGAGATATTAATAATCGTCACTCAGGACCAAGGTTAAAATTACAAATAAATAAACTAAAATAATTCTAATTTTAAAATTTAAATTATTATTAAAAATGTAATGATGTAAAAAAAATTTATGATGTAAAATGATTAATACAAATTATTCAATAGAAACATTTAAGATTGTTGAGATATATAAAGAGATGTCAATGGAATAAAACAAGTTACACGTGCAAGATCCATTCCCATTGTGAAGAAGCTCTAAACTTGCAAGAATTTACAGTTACCGATCTTATTTTATGAGTTCCAAGAGAATGAAGCAATCAAAAGACCCATTCGAAGCCGCATTCGAGGAATCACCACCAGAATCCCCAATCGAAACCGAACCAGACCCAGACGCCGACACCGAAATTCCACCTTCCAGTTCCCTGATTTCCCAAACCAATAACGCCCCCGAAGAAGACAATCAATTCAAAAACACCACCTCCGGTAACAACGCTACAACCGCCAAGAATAAAGACGAAGATGACGATGAAGAAGAAGATAACATGGATGTTGAACTTGCTAAATTTCCTACCGCTGGTGATCCTCACAAAATGGCTAAGATGCAGTCAGTAACTTCGTTTTTTTCTTCTCTATGTCATTTCATTTTTTATAAACCCTAATTTTTTCATTTGTAAATTTTTAGGGCTATTTTGTCACAATTCACTGAAGAACAAATGAGTAGATATGAGTCATTTCGTAGGGCTGGGTTCCAGAAAGCTAATATGAAACGGGTATTTTTTTCACTTTTTCATGATGAATTTTCATAAATCGTTACTTTACTGATTATAATATCAATTAGGGACCAAATGAATGATTTATTTGTCATTTTTACTTTTTTTATTACTAGTAATTGTTTTGCCATTGCTTCTTCCTCACCATGGAGCAAAGTTCTTCTTTTTAATCTTGGATACACTTCGAGTGGAATACTAACAACACTCACTTTAGCAAGAGTGTTAGAGTGAGTTCTGCTAGTACAATTCTACACATTAATGGTACAATAATGCAACAATGACACATTAAAGACATGCTTTGTATCTCAATAGGTGTTGATGACGACACCAACACGATAATGACATATTTCGTTAGGGGTGGTAAACGGGTTTCCCCGCCCCGCCCGCCGAAATTGAATTTCTTTTTAAAATACATATTTTTTTTCCATGGCAACAAAAATCAATAATTAAACTAAATATTTGATCATTTTAATAATAATGATAATACTCGATCCTTTTCATTTAATCTTGATTTTAAAAAAATTATAATAAATTTGCTATCTTTCGATTAAGAAAAGTAAATGGGTAGAAAACTTATTAAAAATAAAGACAAAAAAATAAATTTAATAGGTCGGGGCGGTACTAGCATCTCCTGGCCCTGCCCCTGAAACTAAAAACTGGGTTTTCCCCGCACCTGCCCCTAGTTAAATCGATTTTTCCCTGTTTGATTCGGGTGGGGACGACCGGGTATGGGCTGGGGGGGATTTTTTTGCCATGCCCACATATTAGAGGCTGCAGGCTTAAAATTTTGTCCCACCTCGTGAAAAAATGCAGACAAAATGAGCATGCCTTGCAGGTTGGACTAGTTTCACCACCCCCAAATTCGTTGCATTCGATACTTCGATTTTTTAAAATCATTAGCCGGGTATACATGTCATGTGTTCGTTTTTAAAATCATTAGCTGTGTATACATGTCATGTGTTCGTGTATGTGCTTCATAGGTAAGTACTTGATATAGGGCTGAGGAAGAATTTGGGTTAACAGCCCAAGACTAGTTAGGGCTTGTCGGGTGGATTAATGGTTAATTGTGTATATTTCAGTTTTTGAGATAAAAGGGACGAGCCTTAAATAAACAGGATTTGGGGTTTTGAGGGTTCTTAGAAAACTAAAGGAATTAACGCTTGTCTTAAAGGCCTGGTTGTTTTCTGTTTGCCCCCCTACAGTGGGTGGATAGTAAAGTAATAAAATCAAGGGATGTTATTTCAACAAACTTGTGATTTATTTAGATGTGTCTTTAATATCAACTAATGATTTGTTTATGAGTGGTTAGTTAATGTTGTCTTACTTTCAACTTTAAAGTGAGATGCTCACCATGTAATGTCGGATCTGTGTATTTTACATTCTGTGTGGGTTCTTGGACAGTGAATGAGTCAGTGACCTCCAACTTCTTCCCAGAATTTCAAACAAAAACAGCATTAACGAGTTTCATGTTTAAGCTATTTATTTCTTGATGCTAGGCTAGGCTAGGCTGATATTGTATCCTTGAACATTAATTGACCTTCAGCATTCCGTTTTCCTTCACCTCAAACTGATTAGGTAATTTCTTTTTCTAATTTCAAGACTCTTAAATGATCAAACTATACCACCATAAACACATGACATTGTTGAATACAAAATTTCTAAACCGTTGAGTTCAGATTATTTATAGAAACTGCAATTGGTTGGGATCCTCTCTGGTTTTGGAATAATAGGATATTGTCCTGTCAGAGAGAATAATAGAAATTTTTTGTACAATTGATTGGATGTTTGTAGGGTAGGCTCCCCTAGTTTAAATCCAAGGCTTATAGTCACTTGAGCTAACCTAACTCTGACTCTTTTTCTGTGTATATTATTCAGAATTGTTTCTATCAAATTTTCTGTGCATCGATGCTGCTTTTGAAATCGTGTTCTTCTACAAGATATTCATATTTTAGAATGTCACATTTGTATTTCAATTTGCACCAGTAAATTACATTATAGTAAATCAAGATTGCTCACAATTCATAAGTGATCTCTTCTCTATTGGTTATCTGGAAGCAGTTATTAGCAAGCATCACCGGGACCCAGAAAATCTCTATACCAATTACGATTGCAGTATCAGGGATTGCAAAAGTGTTTGTGGGTGAAGTTGTTGAAACAGGTATTGATTTTCCTTTACAAACATGACATAGTGACCGGTCCTGCTTATACTGTGTTTCCAAGGTAAAAATGTTGCAGTGTATTATTTCCATTAATCAAAGGTATTCTATCTTTGCAGCTAGAATGGTTATGAAGGAGAGGAAAGAATCTGGACCAATCCGGCCATGTCATTTGAGAGAAGCACATAGACGACTAAAGCTTGAAGGAAAAGTCTTCAAGAGAACAACCTCGAGGCTATTTCGGTAATGGACCAAATATGATTCTTGGTATCGTATGATTGGCTTGCAACAGTGGCATGCAGGCAGGACAAATATTTAATCCAGCTTATCCAATAAACTGGAATGAGTGAATCAATGTTGGTAGGTAAGTTGGGCAAGTTTCCTACAAATAGAATGAGCAATGTTGGTAGGAAAAATAATCTTTCTAGTTGTGTCAAATATATTCAGTGCTTTGATTTTTATTGTATTATAAATGGAACTAAAGTTAAAGAAAAATTATTTGTAGGGCATAATTGTGTTCATATTTTTATTGGCTGAGTTGATTATGACTCGTGCCACTTCAAGTATTTGAATCATATTTTTAACCGACACAAATGCAAATGAGTGATTGCTTAACACCTATTACATAATAGTAAATTATCTTATCTTGAGAGTGAGAATAAATCGGTTATTCGATCATAATCATAATCATTTACTATCTCCGTTCTTAAATATAAGACTCTGTTGTGAAAATAAAAGAAATTAAGAAAGTTGGTTAGAGTATTAAAATTATTGATTATTTTGTATTATTTTACAAGTTTATTCTTAGGAGAGAGAAATAGTTAATGTGTATGTAACTGGATTTATACCAGAGTGTAAAAAAGATGTAATATAATTAGGGATATGTGTGAAAAAAGATGTAATATAATTAGGGGTATGTGTGAAAAAAAATAATTAATGTAAAGGGAGTCTTATAAAAAGGGACAAAAAAAACTCAACAGGTCTTATAATTAGGGACGGATGTAGTACATAATCAAGATTTCAGACATTTCATCATTGAAAATAATATTTGTGCACGATTATTTGCTTTGATCTAATTGGTTGTGCACGATTATTTGCTTTGATCTAATTGGTTGTCCCTTGTTATTTTATAAACAATTCAAATCACATTTTAAATATTAAAGACAAAGTGTAAATATTTAAATAATTGTATGCATGACATTACATTTATATTATCAATGTTTTTATTTAAATATCTCATTTTGTATTGAAGTGGAGTAATTCTAATATAAGACACTTGCTTGTATCATTGAATGGATAAAAATTAATAAAATGCTAGTAAGAGATCTTTTTAATATAACTTATAATCTATGTTTTTAATTTTTTTTATCTTTAAAAATGGTTATATATGATCTTTGTAAAAATTGATATTGAATCATGGTTTTAGCATTACATAGAATTTCATGAAAGGAAATTCCATTGATTCAGATGACTAGCATTCAAAGTTTATTATTCTTAATACATTATATACATACATAAGAATAAAAAGAATTTGAATAATGATTTTAGCAATACATAGAATTATAATAACTCAATATAGTATAACTTAGTTTTTCTTTGATTGAAACTTCGTCAAATATATCCATATCTTCCTTCTATATTTATCAACAAATGAGATGAAGTATGTATTTTCTCCTAATAATTTCTCTTCAAAAGTTCCTCACACATATAAGTGGACAACTTTTAGCAGAATAGATGACTTCATTGGTAAACAGGCCTTAACATTGGATGACTTCTAGCACATACAACATCATACAACCTATGTAAAAGCTATAATAATCAGACTTGGCAAAAAAAAAGTCATAATAATCGTATGAAAAGTTGACTATCTTGTAAACCAAATTCATGTGTAAGAAACCTTTTAAAGAGTAATTGTTGGCTTTAAATTTCGACGTTTAAATTGGTTTAGAAGAGAGTAATAGAGTTTTTGAAGAAACCTGAATACTTCGACCGAATTCATATTTTTGGAATGTGAGTCGAAGACGTCCTTCTGCCAGAAGAAACTATCCTACGGACTTAAAAATATTTCTTAGCAGTTGAAAGATTCGATTCGACAGAGGTGCTACTGAAGGCATTTCGATATGAAGATTTGAATTCAAAAAGAGGAGGAAAATTTCATTCTTATCCATTTCTCAAAGAAGACACGTGAAGTGTTTCTAGAAATCAAAGACATGCAGAGCGCCACTTGTCTCGATTTTGTTTGCTAGCCGTTAATAACAGTTATTTTCGATTAGTATAAATAGCAAGTCTCAATGTTAGGATTGATGTGTGTTCAATTGTGTACAAATTCTTCAGTATATTCCAAGTACACGTGTGTAGAGAAAGGAGTTTGTAATAATGTACGTTGATGTAACACCATATTTACATTTCAATACAATTTAATAAATCTTTTTCATTAAGAAATTATTCTTTCTTTATGCAAGTTATTATCTTCATCGTTTACCCGTACTTCGATTTTACTCCTTCATGTTCAATTCCGTTTACACTTGAAATAAATTATTTTATCACGAATTCTGTCGAAGTGTTCATCGTCTTTTTAAACTTTGTTTAAGATCAATTAGCACATGTCCTAAGATTTGTGTGGTCGATCTTGCAAGTAAAACAAATATTTTTTGATTTGTAAGACCAGCGGTTGTTTACCAATTTTCACGGCGAACAGTAATGAGACATCATTGTTGTACTAAACAATGCCCATTTATGTCAATATTTGTGATACACCTAATATCACACTTCCGACAACATTGCTAGGTAAAACATCTTTCGGTGTGATAGTAGTAGTTGATACCTAGTGTTTTACTTATTCATGTGATAGTAGTAGGATTGCGGTATTCAAAATCTATATTTTTTTTGCTAAAAGATTGTGTTAATGCTATTGTATTTTTTTGTGTCCATAATTTGTTGGAAATTCACCTCACACCCTATGAAGAATTCCCTTCAATCTTGATCTCAAGATTGATGAACAAACCCACAATATGATAATGATGGTAATAACAAGTAATTATCAAGAACAACAAAAGAAAAGAAGAATAACAAACAAGAAAGAGAAGAATGAGAGAAGAAGTATTTGGAGAGAATGTGTTACCCACAACTGTGGGATTTCTTATTGAAATTTCACTTGCTAACTGCAACTGTGAAATCTGTTCTGTTGTGATGTAGAATACAAAGCAAGGCACCCTATTTATAGTTTTAGGTTTACACTAGCCCAAAACATAAAAGGCCCAAAATATTCTAAATCAAATCTAATCATATGATATCAAATCTAATCATATGAAATCAAATCTAATCATATGATATCAAATCTAATCATATGATATCAAATCTAATCTAAATCTGTTTACACAATGAATTATATTTAACACACCACCTAATTCATTGTGTCTAAACTGTCTACATTCATCATGGCCCTTAGTCTTCTGAAGGCTTCGACCTGCACTCCCTTCGTCATGATATCTGCAATCTGATTCTCAGTTCTGCAGTGTTCCAACTTCATCTTCCCTTCTGCTACCCTCTCTCGGAGATAATGGAACCTCATTTCGATGTGCTTGCTTCGACCATGAGCTATTGGATTCTTCGCCAAGTTGATAGCTGACATGTTGTCTATCCTCATGGTAATTGCTCCATGATTCTTCCCTGTGATTTCTTCGACCAAGTTCACCATCCAAGTTGCTTGACATGCACAAAGAGAAGCAGCTATATATTCTGCTTCTCATGATGACAATGCCACTACTGGTTTCTTTCTCGAATTCCAAGCAACTGGTGCACCACCTAACATAAACACATAACCAGCTGTGGATTTTCGATCCTCAGCATCACTACACCAACTGGAGTCTGTGTATCCCACTAACTTGCATTCTTTTCCTTCATCAGCTGCTGGAAACAAAATACCATAGTCGAGAGTTCCTTTCAGATACCCCAGTATCCTCTTCGCCGCTGCTAGGTGTGATACCTTTGGCTTCTGCATGAATCTACTTACCATACCAACAATGTATGCTAAGTCAGGCCTTGTGTGACAAAGGTATCTAAGTGACCCAGTAAGTCTTCTGTATTGGGTTGGGTCGACATCATCTTCATCTGAATCCTTCGACAGTTGCAATCTGGGCTCAGCTGCATTGACTGGTTCGATGGACTCCAACTCTTCAATCATTGCTTTCATCCACTTCGAATCTTTCAATGCCTCAGCTGCATTGACTGGTTTGACATCTGCGTAGAAAGCATAATGTACCAACTCACCCTCTTCATCGACTACATCATCTGATGTAATTACACATTCTTGCAACCTTGCAGGCATGTGTCTTGTTCGTCGAGGTCTGCTTGAACCTGCTTCATCTGCAACTGGTTCCTGTCGAACTTCTATTTCGACTTCAGTGGCTGGTTCTTCACAAGAGATTCTCACTGAATCCTTCTTGTCATTCTCAATCCAATCCCATTCTTTAAGCTCATCTATGATCACGTCCCTGCTGATCACTACCTGCTTATTCACTGGGTCGAACAGCTTGTAACCTCCTGTTGAATGATATCCTATCAAGATCATCTGATTCGACTTATCATCAAGCTTCCTTCTCAACTGATCTGGCACATGTCTATGTGCTATAGATCCAAACACCTTCAAGTGACTGAGACTAGGCTTGACACCAGACCAACATTCTTCTGGTGTGATTCCTTCAAGCTTCTTCGTCGGACATCTGTTCAATATATATGTTGCTGTCGAAACTGCTTCTCCCCATAATTCTTTAGGTAGATGCTTTCCATTCAACATACTTCTCACCATATTCATGATGGTTCTGTTCTTGCGTTCTGCAATCCCATTTTGCTGTGGAGTGTAAGGTGGCACCACCTCATGCACAATCCCTTCTTTTACACATAGTGTATCGAACTCTTTCACACATACTCTCCACCACCATCAGTCCTCAGAATTTTCAGCTTTCGACCACTCTGTCTTTCAACCATGGACTTGAATCTGGAAAATAACTCAATCACATCACTTTTCTTCTTGATGAGGTAAGTCCACAACTTTCGACTGTAATCATCTATAAACGTGACAAAGTATCTATTGCCACCGATCGAATCCACCTGGATTGGACCACATACATCAGAGTATATGACTTCAAGTATTGCCTTCGACTTCCTTCCTGCATCCTTGCTGAAGCTATTCTTGTGTTGTTTCGACTGAACACACTCCTCACAGACTTCACTTGGAATGTCGATTTCTGGTAATCCTGAAACCATATTTCTTCTCTTCAGTTCTCTGATGTCATTAAAATTGAGATGACCTAGTCGAAAATGCCATAACCACTCATCTCTGCTGGCTGCAGTTGCTAGACATTTGTGCTCCATCACATTGAGTCCAATCTTGAAGGTCCTATTCTGAGACATTGGAGCCTTCAAGATTAATCTACCACCTGCGTCGAGAACTCTCATCATCTTGTCTTCGACAACTACCTTGTAGTTCTTTTCGACAAGTTGCCCTATACTGAGCAAATTACTTTTCATGCCTGATATGTACAACACATTGGAAATTGTTGACCTTTTGCCATCTTTCCTCATAATCAGAACATCACCAACACCTTCAGCTGCTAGAGTGTTGTCATTTACAAACTTCACCGTATTCTTCAACGAGGGCTTCATGTTGACAAACCAATCTTTCCTTCCAGTCATGTGTGATGAGCATCTTGAGTCCAAGTACCACTGATCTTGGAATCTTTCTTCATCGTTTGTTGTGACCATTAGCAACGTTTCTTCTTCTTCATGTTTCTCCAGCTTTGCATCAGTCTCTTGATTTCTCTTCTTTTCTGGACAATCACTAACATAATGACCATACTTCTGGCAATTGAAACATTGAATGTGGCTTTTGTCTGTCTTTCGATCACCACCTCTTCCTTTACCTGCAGCACCACCTCTTTGTTTGCCTTGGTTCCAAGGTTTCTTTTGATTCGACTGGTTTCCTCCTTTGTTGCCATTCCAGCTACCTTTGCCTTTTCTCTCCTTTTCCGTCTGTGCCTGCAAAGCCATACCTTTCGACTTTCCTGCAGCTCTCTCAGCCATCCTCTGTTCATGAGACTCAAGAGTCCCTTGAAGCTCTTCCTTCGTCAACACTGACAGATCTTTCGACTCTTCTATGACAACTACCACGTGGTCGAATTTTGGAGCCAACGATCTCAAAATCTTTGAGACAACTGCTTTGTCGTCAGCGTTTCTCCACATACTTTGATTTGATTCACCAACCTTGTAACTCTGGTGAAGAAATCTGCAATGCTTTCGTTGTCTTCCATTTGAAGCAACTCATACGTTCTCTTGTGAGTTTGTAACCTCACCTCTTTCACCTTCTCTGCGCCTCCAAATGACTTTTTAAGAATCTCCCATGCTTCTTTTACTGAATCAACATCACTAACCTTTTCAAAGTTATCAGGATCAACACACTGATGAATTATAAAGAGTGCTTTATAATCCTTCTTCTTCAATTCTTTGTGCGCAGCCTTTTCCGCCTCCGTTGCGTTCTCCACCAGCGATGTTACTCCGTCCTTCACAAGATCCCAAAGATCTTGATAACAGAAGATCACCTTAACCTGCTTGCACCAATTCTCATAATTGTCTTTCTTGAGAATTGGCAGGGTCGCCGGAAAGTTGCCGTTTGGATAGTTCATCGCCATCACTATCTTCCTTCCTTGAATCTCTTAACCGGAGCTCTAGATACCAGATGTTGGAAATTCACCTCACACCCTATGAAGAATTCCCTTCAATCTTGATCTCAAGATTGATGAACAAACCCACAATATGATAATGATGGTAATAACAAGTAATTATCAAGAACAACAAAAGAGAAGAAGAATAACAAACAAGAAAGAGAAGAATGAGAGAAGAAGTATTTTGAGAGAATGTGTTACCCACAACTGTGGGATTTCTTATTGAACTTTCACTTGCTAACTGCAACTGTGAAATCTGTTCTGTTGTGATGTAGAATACAAAGCAAGACACCCTATTTATAGTTTTAGGTTTACACTAGCCCAAAACACAAAAGGCCCAAAATATTCTAAATCAAACCTAATCATATGATATCAAATCTAATCATATGAAATCAAATCTAATCATATGATATCAAATCTAATCATATGATATCAAATCTAATCTAAATCTGTTTACACAATGAATTATATTTAACATAATTTACTCATTTGGCAGACCAATTTTATTCATATCTCAATGTCTTCTACAAACTACCTATTATGCAATATCGATTTTATCCATTACACTATATAATGATGTTAATGTTTCTATTAGAGAAAGTCATCCACTTACACACTTCAGTTATCATTGTAACATTTACTAACTATGCAAGCTACTTAATCTTTGTTTATTGAATTTAAACAATAAAATTAGATTTTATTTAATTTTAAATTAGTTCTATTTGCACCTGCAAGGAGATTTAATTATAAGTGTCGTGAGATTGTTCTGAGTAGGAATGACAATGGGCAGGATTCTGTAGTACATATTCCCAAACCCGTGGTTAAAAAAATCTTCGTAGCCTCGCCCATACCCGCTTGGGCACAAACATTTGTACTCATATCCTAAGAGTACGTAAGTACCCATACCCATATCTGTTTGCCCTTATTTCTAATAAAAAATTATCGATAAATTATAATTTATCATGTCATTTTAATTTTTTAACAACATTTTTAAAAAATTTAAGATGTTAGTGTTGAGTTAAGAAATAAACAAACATTTATATTAAAATGCATAGAAATTTAATAGTGATGTATTTAATAAAATTGTTAGATTAACATACGTCCATTACAATGAAAATAAAAATATAAAAATATATATCGTGCAGGTATGGGGCGGGCTGAATAATAAGATACTCCTACCCGCACTCATACCCACTTATTTTAGTGTGTAGTTGTCCGTGCCCGTACCCGTTTTGTAGATTTTTACCATATCCGTTGTAGATAGATTTTACGGGTACCCACTAGAGATGACAATTGCCATCCCTTGTGAGGGAAAGGTTCCTTAGTGCTTTACTTTAATGATGTCAAAACTAAAAATATTTCGTACTTATGTGCTTTGGACGGTATCACCTCGTCTTAGCTTGCATTCATCTCTTTAATATGCCACTAATGATCCATATACGTAAATCTAGACATATAGGATCACCCCTTATGTGTAAGTTGTGCATTACATCATTGTATATGCTTTAGGTTGACCTATACAGGACTTAGGTCGACTCAAAGATTGATAAATATGTGTTTGTGGCATTCTGGAACCCTTGCGTCAACTCACATATGTGTGAAGGTCGACACATACTGATGAAAAAATAGTTTTTTGCTCTCAGGTGCTCTTGCATTGACGCGTGGCTTGGTTCAGGTCGATGCATAGTTTGACTTTGTGCGCAGAATTTCATTCTGGAGTGTTCAGGTCGGCTCATAGAATATTGAGGTCAACCTCTCGCTCGTTTAAGCCTATTTTTCTGCATCTTGGTGTTTCAAAGAGCTGTTATTTTCTGTAATGTTTCATTGTCATATATATATATATATATATATATATATATATATATATATATATATATATATATATATATATATATATATATATATATATATATATATATATATATATATATATATATATATATATATATATATATATATATATATATATATATATATATATATATATATATATATATATATATATATATATATATATATATATATATATATATATATATATATATATGCATTCTTTTTTGTATAACAACCAACAAAAAAAAGTGAAAATATACATTTAATTGATCATCATCTTCATTCTCACATTTGCATTCTTCAAAAATCACACATAATCATCTTTGTTGATCATTGCTTTGACGAGGTGATAACGTTCAAACTTAGGATTTGTATATCGTAGTTTGACTTGAGAATTCAGTGGGTTTTTATTGAATAAAACCTTTGGGGTTTTGTCCAGCAAGATCTTGAAGATTTATGAGTTTTTACACAGATCTTTGCTCCACAGATTCAGCCGAGTGAAAGGCTTCAGGAACGGTGGGTTCGGTCAAGCAAGTAACGGTAACCGGAGGATTGTGATAAAAGATTTGGGGTCGAACATCTTGCGATTAGAATCAACCGAGTGAAATACTTGAAGATTCAAGTGAGTAGCGGTAACCGGAGGTTTGATTAAAGAGTTTGATGTTCTTGATTTGGCTAGAATCAAGTGGAGAAAAGTGAATATAATCAACATCAACAATTAGGTTTGAGTGTGTGGTAGCTACAACTTCTCTTGTACAAAACTTTGCAACTTGATATTATACATATCTAAATTCTAGTTTTAGAACTAGAGGCGGGCGTACCCGAAGTGAGGACGAAAAGGGGAACTGCCTAAACAAATCAGGTGTCGTTCTCTCTTTCTCTATCTCTTTACTTCGTGTTTTTAACGTATGTGTGATATCAATTATTCGATAATTTCCTGCTGTAGTGTAGTGCTGAAAAATTGTTTTGGAAACTCATTGCAATCACTTTGATTGCAATTGTGAAAAATTCTGCACTATCATTTCATAGGAAATTGAACTTGGGGTGTTGTGCACAACAAGTGTTCGACATTTTGATCGCACACAAACTGTTCGTAAAATTGTCAATTTAATTTTACCGTTATAATTTATTAGAAACCGGTTGATTCAAAGTAGTCTTAATTTGAATAAGTGATTGTGAAAATTGTTGATTTGTTTATTTCATCAATTTCATTCTGTTTGGCTACGCATATCCAATTTTACCAATAACGGTTCGTTTAGACGATTATAAATCCACGGCTGCTTCCGCACATTTTTGAAACAATTTTTAAGCGTTAATTCTTGTTAAAAAAATTAGTGATCTATTCAACTCCCCCTTCTAGATCATTGATATCGTCTAACACCCCTAATTATAAGAGAGAAAGAAAAAGTAAATCAAGCTCAATGCCTTTATATCTTAAATATTATTTGTGGAAACATGAATGTAAATAATGATATATTTAGATGGTGAAGGATAAAAAAACATGATAAAAGCATAGATGAAAATTAAGGAAGAAATCATTAGCCACATTCCACTTATGAAGATAAAGAAAACATTTTAATCAATTGTAAGGACAAACACGATATCTTGGAAATGATAAACATAGTATTACTTTACGATATCTTAGAAATTATACATGTGTGGTGTACCAATACAAAGTGTTGATTATATCAGATGTGTTCCTTGTAATATTGCATCAATTCTTTTACCTTTAATAACAATTTTATTGATACGTTGTTGGTTGGAACATGTTGTAGTGAGTTTTGATATTGAAATCCTATTGGGTGAAAAAGTAGTATTGGTTTCATTATGAATGAAGTGGAAATCAAGCTCCTGTTGTGTAAACCGTTTGAAACGTTTTGACTGTTTAGTTTTCAAAATACTAAATCTCTGAAACTGTTCCTTTCAGCATGTAATCATCATTAATGAACAAATGTTGTTCATTTATCCTATAATATTCAAATGTATAACAAAGTTTATGTGTTGGTTTTTCACACTATAATGAACTATTCAATCAGTCGTTTATCATGCACAGGTAAAATGTGTAAGGTAGCATGATTCTGCTTCCCATTTCATATGCCTACATTAGTTTTATACTATGGCAAATCATTGAAAGTAAAAAACAATGTTATAGTTGTCTGCAATCCTCAGAAGTTGTTAATTCATTCATGTATATGGTGTCTCACATTTCATATGCTTACATTAAGTTAATTATGTGTATCTTAAAATTTATTCAAGCACAAAAAGAAGTGAGTTATTTTAGTGATGTAGCACTTAAAAATAAGGGAAGCATTAACTGAATCATCATTTTTTCTTTGTATAAAACTTAAAATTCAGTTTTGCAATAAGTTTATCAAGGATCATTTGAAAATTGTAAAAGATAAGTCTCACAAAGTCAAATTTTATATTAGAAGTAATGTCGAATTCTAGCTTTTCATATCTCTTATAATATTATTGTAAAAAGACTTTGATTTCATAATTGATAAACATTTGAAATGACAATATCCATACTATTTGGTTAAACATTGACATGATGTCAAAGGAAAGTTGAGATACAACTATAACTTTTCAAATATCAAACTCTGCTGATAGACAGGATGTCAAACTTGTTGGAAATTTACCTCACACCCTATGAAGAATTCCCTTCAATCTTGATCTCAAGATTGATGAACAAACCCACAATATGGTAGTAATGGTGATAACAAGTAAAGAGTTATCAAGAACAACAAAAGAGAGGAAGAATAGCAAACAACAAGAAAGAGAAGAATGAGAGAAAATTGAGTTACCCACAAACTGTGGGATTTCTGATTTTATTGAACCTTCACTTGCTAACACTGCAACTGGGAATACTGTTCTGTTTTGAATACAAAGCAAGACACCCTATTTATAGTTTTAGGTTTACACAAGCCCAAAACATAAAAGGCCCAAAATAAGGTTTACACAAGCCCAAAACATAAAAGGCCCAAAATACTCAAAATCAAATATAATCTAAATCATATCAAATCAAATCAAAACAATTAATTACATTTAACACACCAGCTAATTCATTGTGTCTAAACTGTCTACATTCATCATGGCTCTTAGTCTTCTGAAGGCTTTGACCTGCATTCCCTTCGTCATGATATCTGCAATCTGATTCTCAGTTCTGCAGTGTTCCAACTTCATCTTCCCTTCTGCTACCTGCTCTCGAAGATAATGGAACCTCATTTAGATGTACTTACTTCGACCATGAGCTATTGGGTTCTTCGCCAAGTTGATAGCTGACATGCTGTTTATCTTCATGGTAATTGCTCCATGATTCTTTCCTGTGATTTCTTCGACCAAATTCACCATCCAAGTTGCTTGACATGCACAAAGAGAAGCAACTATATATTCTGCTTCACATGATGACAATGCCACTACTGGTTCCTTTCTCGAATTCCAAGCAACTGGTGCACCACCTAACATAAACACATACCCAGCTGTGGATTTTCGATCCTCAGCATCACTACACCAACTGGAGTTTGTGTATCCCATTAACTTGCATTCTTTTCCTTCATCAGCTGCTGGAAACAAAATGCCATAGTCGAGAGTTCCTTTCAGATACCTCAGTATCCTCTTCGCCGCTGCTAGGTGTGATACCTTTGGCTTCTGCATGAATATACTTACCATACCAACACTGTATGCTAAGTCAGGCCTTGTGTGACAAAGGTATCTAAGTGACCCAATAAGTCTTCTGTATTGGGTTGGGTCGACATCATCTTCATCTGAATCCTTCGACAGTTGCAACCTGGGCTCAGCTAGAGTCAAAGTTTGGTTGCAATCTTGCATCTCAAATCTCTTGAGTATTTCACCTGCATATCTTCTTTGGTGCATTATCAAACCTCTAATTGTCTTGTAGAATTCGATGCCAAGGAAATATGAGAGATTTCCCAAGTCTGACATTTCAAACTCCTTACTCAGGTCATGTTTGAAGTCTTCGATCTCCTTCTTGCAACTCTCTGTTATCAACAAATCATCAACATAGAGACATAGTATAAGCAATTCGCCATTGCTTCTTCTTACATATAATCCATGTTCAGTTGTACACTTCACAGATTCCTTCTCCCTTAAGAAGCTGTCGATTTTCTTATTCCAAGCTCTTGGAGCTTGCTTAAGTCCATACAGGGCTTTATGAAGCCTGTACACCTTTCTTTCTTCGCCTTGTTTCACAAATCCAACTGGTTGTGCAACATAAACTTCTTCGTCTAAGGGGCCATTAAGGAATGCACAATTCACGTCCATCTGACATGTGTTCCAGTTGTTCATATTTGCTAGACCAACAACCAACCTGATTGTTTCGATTCTAGCAACAGGTGCGAATACTTCATCGAAGTTGATTCCTTCCTTCTGAAGAAATCCTTTCACCACAAGTCTCACCTTGTGTCGAGTTACTTCTCCTTTAGGATTTACCTTCAACTTGTAAACCCACTTCACATCAATTGCCTTCTTGTCTTGCGGCAATTCGACAAGTGACCAGATATCATTTACTTCGATGGACTCCAACTCTTCAATCATTGCTTTCACCCACTTTGAATCTTTCAATGCCTCAGCTGCATTGACTAGTTCGACATCTGCGTAGAAAGCATAATGTACCAGCTCACCCTCTTCATCGACTACATCATCTGATGTAATTACACATTCTTGCAACCTTGCGGGCATGTGTCTTGTTCGTCGAAGTCTGCTTGAACCTGTTTCATCTGCAACTGGTTCCTGTCGAACTTCTATTTCGACTTCAGTGGTTGGTTCTTCACAATAGATTCTTACTGAATCCTTCTTGGCATTCTCAGTTCAGTCTCATTCCTTAAGCTCATCTATGATCACATCCGTGCTAATCACTACCTGCTTATTCACTGGGTCGAACAACTTGTAACCTCCTCTCGAATGATATCCTATCAAGATCATATGATTCGACTTATCATCAAGCTTCCTTCTCAATTTATCTGGTACATGTCTATGTGCTATAGATCCAAACACCTTTAAGTGACTGAGACTAGGCTTGACACCAGACCAACATTCTTCTGGTGTGATTCCTTTAAGCTTCTTCGTCAGACACCTATTCAACATATATGTTGTTGTCGAAACTGCTTCTCCCCATAATTCTTTGGGTAGATGCTTTCCATTCAACATACTTCTCACCATATTCATGATGGTTCTGTTCTTGCGTTCTGCAATCCCATTTTGCTGTGGAGTGTAGGGTGGCACCACCTCATGAACAATCCCTTATTTTACACATATTGTATCGAACTCTTTCGATACATACTCTCCACCACCATCAGTCCTCAGAATTTTCAGCTTTCGACCACTCTGTCTTTCAACCACGGACTTGAATATGGAAAATACCTCAATCACATCACTTTTCTTCTTGATGAGGTAAGTCCACAACTTTCGACTGTAATCATCTATAAACGTGACAAAGTATCTATTCACTACTACAAAAAAGCTATTTAATAGCGCTTTTTTTGCTTTTTGATAGCGCTTAAAAGCGCTATTAATCAAGCCACTATTGTAAAACAAAATTTTTAATAGCGCTTTAAAAGCGCTATTATAGTACTGGTAATTAATAGCGTTTTTCCAAAAGCGCTATTATAGTACCGATATTTAATAGCATTTTTCCAAAACCGCTATTATAAGGTACATATTAGATAGCACTTTCAAACAAAGCGCTATTATAGTACCGATAATTTGTTTTAATTTTGATTGCACTTTCAAACAAAGCGCTATTATAGCACTCTCTCTTCAAAACTCTATTGTAGTACACTTTTTTTTACACAAAATCATTTTTTTGGTGTATATATATATATATATATATATATATATATATATATATATATATATATATATATATATATATATATATATATATATATATATATATATATATATATATATATATATATATATGGCATTTGCATTTTACGACATTAGAATTCATAAAATAATAATGACTAAGCAGCTAAAATATTTGAAATTAAAATAATAATGACAAATGTGATACCATTAATTTGGCTAAGAGTACTTCAGACCAAAATATTTTAAAAACACAGCTAAAATATTTTGTCATGTAGTTATTAATTTGGCTAAGAGTACTTCAAACCAAATTCCAAACAAAAAGTACAATCACTTAGCTAGGCATATTCTATAAACTAATGAAAAAAACATCTAAAAAAACAAGAAAGGACAACAAAACAACATCAAGTAGCTAGTAACCACTTTGCGAACCAAATCACTGCTACATCCAAAGATACAACCACTTTGCTAGCTAGCTAGGCAAAATCATTGCTTCTTGTTTTCCTGTATCATAGAAAGAATATTGATTATGTATTGTACAATAATCAGAAAACAAAAACCTGAAAACAAAATTTTAATATATAATTAAAAAAGAACATCATTTTACCTAACCAAGTTCAATGGTAACAACAAGATTCAAATGAACACCTTAAGTGATCAAAATGGTACAACCAATTCAAACTTTTAATACGCAAGTAAGGTATTAAGTATCTATATATTGTAGGCTTGCCGAAAATATCATCCACCATATAGGTAGCCCAAAGCATTAGTCAGCCACTCTGATACATCCAGCTTACCTTATCTCCTTTCTCCGGCACCCCAGCACAAACTACAGCCTTGTTTGTAGATTCATCAGTGCTAAAAACCATCACTGACAACCCCTGTTTATCAGTAAACATTGCTTCCAGTTATTGTGTGAAATTAGTAGAAAATATAATTGCCAAGGTTACATAAGACAAATTCAAGGAGCATATTTGTACATACAGTGATACAGACATCAATGAAAATTGAGTTCCTATTATGCATCATAATTAACACATAACAAGGCCATACAAAAGAATGTTGGAGACCTAGCCAGATTCTTAATAAATTATGGAACAGCAAATACCTTCTGATCAATGACTTTTGTAACAGCCTCACGAACTGCTGCAACATCCAGGCCAACATTAACGTGAGATATGCAAAAAGATTTCCCATCTGAAACAGCTAGATCAGCCTTCTCAGCCGTTAATAATACAGCTTTACGTTTGTTTTCTTCAGCAACATGCTTTTGCGCTTTTCTCACTTGATCCTACAAGAATTATGATATTAAAATTATATGTTGAATTTCGTGTGTGAGCAAATAGAAAAGAAAGCACAACAATCAAAAACGTACAAAGGTGGAACAGGGGGAAGAGTACAAAGCCTACAATGCAAACATATTCAACATATAATACCTGAAGTAGGGCAATCTTGGTCTTGATATCAGCTTTCTTAGCTGCAGGAATTGATAAGCGGTCAAGGTAACCATACTCTTTGAAAGATTGTATCTGAGGGTTAAAACCCTGGGAGTTAGGAAAGTTTCCCAGATTGCAATGGACTCTGCTTCTTGGGCTTTCGACTGAGCTGAAAATGACCATATTTCCTTGCAGTGAAGGGAGCCATGTTTGATGAGAAGTCGTAGTGTTTGGCAAACATCATAATATAGCTAGTGAAGGTTTGTTGAATAGGCCGACCTTCGTCGCTAGGAGTTAATTTGGCCAAACGTGGGCCTTCGACTATCCTGTTCCTCACTTCGTCAGCATCTTCATTGATTAGATTTTTGTAAGGAAGGCAAGCTTCAAATGAAGCATTCAGCCAAAGTTGCAGAAGTCAGAAAGCCCCATAGAGGAGGAGATTCCCTTTGTCCCCTAGACATTTAAGTTGGATAACACCTTCGCTTATAGATTCATAAAGACTGGCCAAAATCAGTTCGCTTAAACATAGATTATGGCTAGAATGGAGTTGGTTCGCCATGGTTAAGAATTTATTGGCTACTTGAAGCAACTTCGAATAGAAGACAGAGCGTGATAGCCATAACGCTAAGAAGGCTATGTTCTCTACATCAGATACCTCTTTTACGTCTTTGTCATGGTAATTTGTTATGTGGGTCGAATATGCTACCCTAGAATTTGCAAAGTTTATGCTATCTTCATACATGTAGTCGGGGTTATATGTGTTTTTAGTTGGTTTGAGCCTTGTGATACGGTAACGTCGAATAAGGTGGGGGTCATCATTCCACAAGGAAGATGGAGAGTGTAATGGGCGTTGTCTCAAAAGTACAAGAAAGAGACAAGCATGTTTGAACAATAGTCAGGGTCTACTTTTGACAGCATGATCAAATAAAAAATGCCCATCTCTTTGCAGATTTGGGACTTTGTTTTCTCTAATTTCTCTAGCCATTCTAGATAACCAGAGGGGTCCATAAAAGACGAGCTTGCTCGAAATACCCTAAAATTATTCATGTACCTAAGGTCAACTGCCTCTTCAGTTTGAGGGTTGCTCTAATTAGCGGGATTGGGGTCCTCATTACTAGCCCTAGATTTTTTGGCATGACCTATGGGTTTGTATTTATCGTAAGTTGGAAAGAATCCTTAAGTTTGCTAGGATCAGCATCAACATCAGATAAAAGACCTAATAAAGTCAAAGACTTACTAGCAACAGTAAGAGGAATGAGTACATGTGAGTAATAAATTCTTCTCTTTTTCTCAGCAAGTGGTTCAGGCAGTTATTGTTGATTACCCGTCATAGTTGGACCAGCGATCGTGTCAAATGGAGGAAGTTAAAAAATATTTTTAGGAACCTTCACAAGCTTAGTGGATTCCTTAGTAGCTTTGTTGACATCTTTGGTGGATCGGGTTGATGAAGCCATTGTTCAAATGTGAAGAGAAAATAACTGGGTTCTTTGAGGTAGAAGAATATTGTGAAGATGGGAGTTCAGAAAACGTAAAAAGTGAAAAGAAATAAGAAATGAAGTATTTATAAGGATGGAAGTGAAAACAGTTCTAAAATGGCATTAATGGTTAAAATTGAAGTGGGACATGTGTTCTTCCCGCTATCCTTGATGAAACAGTGACAGTTAATACCTAGCCCCATGATCTCCTAGGGTCTGGAATACGTGATGATGACAAAGATTTTCACGTGGGTTGAGGGGACGTTTCAGAAAAGTGTAATCATGACCATGACGTCATAGGCGTGCTACAAAAGGAGAACCATTTTATAACATTGATTCATCAGAAATGTCGAGTCGCACATGGATCATTTGAGACGTCAAATAAGACTGTCAAAAAATGTCTTTTTCTTCCGTGATGTCGAAAATGACATTTTTGGAGGCAATTTGTTAGCTCTCAAATTTGACGTTTAGTTTGGATTAATGGAAACAATAAAGAAAAATAATTTATATGAAGTTGTGAGAAGCTACGACAAAATTGTGAAACCTGATTATTTTTTATTGAAGTCACCTTTTTGTACAAGGAGGATATATTGAACGGATTTGGAAAAATATTCTAAGTCTTAGAAGTTGATTCGACAGAGAATTAGTGATGGTGTTTTCGACGTAAGATTTGAATTCAAATGAAAGAGGGAACTTTGTTCTTATCCATATTTTTGAAAGAGACACATGGAGCATTTTCAAAAAAAGAAGACATGTCGAGCGTCACTTGTCTTATTTTTGTAAGAAGTCTGTTAGGGACAATTATTTCGATCATTATAAATAGAAAGTCTAAAATTGTAGAAAATTTCTAAAATTATTCAAAATGTGCAGAAAAAAGGGTGTGTCGAGAAAATGTATGTTTGACAAAACATCATTATTTACACTTTAATTCAAATTTTATCTTTTTACCACATGTTTATCTTCTTTATTCTCCAAATTATTTTCAATGCATTTACTTACTTTTGATTAAGTTTTTGCAATTTACTTTCTTTGAATATTTTAAATTGTTAATTGTTAGATCATGAATACTGCCGAAGTATTCACTATTTTTCAAATTTTATTTTAAGATTTACTAACACATGTCTTAGAGCATCTTTAATGAGAGTAAACTAAATGAGTAAACTAAGATATTTTTTGTGGGTCCAAAGTGTTTTGTAGGATTTAAAAAATTTATAGTTGATTTGAATAGTTTTTACTTTAATCATGGTTGTCTATAAGAAACCAAAACTTAACCCCACTATTTTCAAATATCATGTCATTACTTTAATGCTGTTGAAATATTTTATTAATTAAATAAATAATATTATAATATATTTCACATAATTAACGTTAACTATATAGATGATGGGAACTGAATTTTAGTTCACTTAGATGCCATTTCAACTCTACCATAATACAAATTCTTTATTACTAACGTAAGCTATACAAAATTTTGGTTTAACAACCCTGCACTAAAGTTGCTCTTAGGAGTGTTACAATCAGTATAGTCAATCTTTTAAGTAACTAAATTCTTTTTCAATTTAAAAGACAAACAGTTATTTATTAATTTTCTATTAAATAAATTTACCCATAGACGAGAGAAAATAAATGTTATTCTATAAGATAAAATTTTGAATTTTAAAGGTGCGGCCCCGCACCTAACCTAATGGAAGCCGTGGAGGAACTCTTGAAGGTTTTCCGATGGAAATAATTGAAATAAGCAGTTTTTGATTTGTTCGTAATCTCAAAAGCTCTAAGATTCTGAAGGCATATAGAATTACATTATTTATTATCAAATAATACCAACAAGATCGATTGTGAAATTCAGACTCAGTCATTGCAAGACAAACTGAATTCTTACCAACTAGACCAATCTACATTTGCTGTACATATTAACTTTAATATGTTATCAAAAATCTTTTACTTCTAAAATAATTAAAATAAAACTAAAATTACACGTTCCAAATGATCATTACATGTTATTTATATGCATTTTTCGTTGCGTATATCATTTGTAGAACTCAATAATTCAATAATGAACATATTTTCTTCTACATTATTGCATAAACTTCTCTAAACTAAATGAGCAATCCATGTTCAAATCCAGAATGCTGTCACTCTCTTGTAAAGTAATTCAGAAACAACTTTTCTCAATGAAGAAACACGCGATAAAATATGATATTGCATTATTTATTAGTTTTTCCTTTCATACAATAAATTTTACCAAACACAGACTCTCCTGGTAAGGTAAAAACAAAAAGCTTGAATAGAAAGTATAAAATTATTGCCCAGTCATTGACATTTTCACTATATCACAGACAAAGCTTTTATTTTAATTTCTTAATGTAGTCATATTGACCGAGTAGACATGTGTACCGCGTAATTAATTCTAGCGAGCATCCTTACTTAAGTGAAGGTTGTTCCCTACGCGGGCGTTGCGAAGCTCATCAACGGAATCACCTCTCTCAAAAACAGCAGCTGCCCCCATTCCGGTACCTAATCACAATTTAAAACAAACAATATTAACTATAAGGTTTTCAAAATCATTCGCATCGCACAGTGAGAAAGTGGAGCGTACCAATGCACATAGATATTACTCCAAATCGACAGTCCTTGCCACGTCGCTTCATTTCATGTAAAAGAGTTGCTACACAACGAGCACCTAGATCACAAAAATAAAACTAAATAAATCAAAATGAATACTTATGATGTACAGTTTATGCCATTATTGTTCAAGTCTGAGCTCTCACATCTCATAGCTCGATGTTCCAAGGCATATTACAGTTGTGTTTGAAAATACATAAAACTATTGGGTTATTTTAGCTGTAGGCGAGGTCGTATGTGGCAAACAATTGGTAACTTTCAAAACAAAAAGGAAAAAAGTATATGATAAAATTTAAAGGTTCATTATTCAGTAATGGAGCTGTAGCTTTTGGAATGTGAAAATAGATGTGTTGAATTATGGTATATACCTGTTGCTCCCAAAGGATGCCCAATTGCCATTGCACCTCCATTAACATTGATCTTTTGTGAATCAAGTCCTAGCTTGTTACGGCAATATACGAACTGGGAAGCAAATGCCTGAATATATGCAAATCATTGAAGTTAGAACATAAACAAATGCTGAGAAAAAAGATAAGGACATTAGTTAAATACCTCATTTATTTCAAATAGATCGATATCATCAAGCTCTAGACCTGCAGCCTTCACAGCAACTGGAATTGCAGCAGCTGGGCCAACACCCATGATGGCCGGATCAACACCCACAGCAACGAAACTCCTACATGACAACCAACAAATAACGTCCTTCAGATTTGAATAAAGAATTTTCCATATCAATTTTGCAATGCGACGATTTTTAGAATGGAATAAGATTCATTCACAATTGTTTGGATGCAAGGAGATTGTTGTAGGTGATAAAATGGAGAGAAAAGAAAACAGGTGGATTTTATATATTGTTTTGAACTTTGGACTTTAGGAGTAGGAAAAGAACATATGAAGGAAACAACACTTAATGGTTCTTGTCCACCATTTATAACAACCAAAAAGTATGTGGAACATAAAAGTGGGTGTGTAACCCACCAATAAAACCTTCTCCCTGATATACAAAAAACAGGAAGTTATGTAATTTTTAAAATAATAACATGGGGTAGTTATATAATTTTTAAACGGTTAGATTTAACTGTCACTACAACACTCTGACAAATTACCACTGATTTGATATTTGTCCAAAAATTATTACACATTTCCTGTATACATATTTTCTAATTTATAACATTATGTTAATGAGCGGGGCAATCTACTAGGCCTTCCTTAAACAGTATACCAATTTAAAATCGGCATATAGTGTCAGGGATTATAACTTTTATGCTACCAATTAGTACCTGAATACACCAAGAATGGGTAACCCCTTTTGCACTGCAAGACTTCTTTTCATCAGCAAAACAGCCCCAGCACCATCACTCATTTGGCTAGAATTACCTAAAACACAGACACCAAATCAAATGATTAAATAATGTTCTAATAAATAGAAAGAATTTAAGGAAACGAATCACATTTTTATGATCTTATATACCAGCAGTGGTGGTTCCGTCTTTCTTGAATACAGCTTTAAGCTTTGCTAGGTCCGCTAATGTTGCGTTAGGTCGAATTCCATCATCAACCGAAACGGTGATAGATTTCTCCTCGCCAGTTTTTGGGTCCACGATCTATTGAAGGAAAAGTCTAATTCAGTACCTAATATTTTAAAGGAAGATTCAATATACCCTTATGGTGGAAAATACCTTGGTGGAAACTGGTATGATTTCATCTTTAAATCTACCAGAAGCAGTAGCTGCGGCAGCTCGCTTGTGAGACTCAACCTACCAACAAGATTATCAACAAGATTCAGTTTTTAAAAGAGAAATTGGGAAAAGGGAAATAAAGGACTATTTTACAATTGTCCCTGACGAGATTTGAACTCTGCCCCTTGAGGTTACAATATTAAAGTTTTAGTTACCACTAAGCTAACACCTCATAGACATCAACAAGATTCAGTTAAGGTGTGCTAAAGTTAAATAAAAAATAAGAGAACTTAATGTTGCATTTTAAGATATATTCAACTTACAGCAGCTTCATCTTGTTCTTTCCTTGAAACCCCAAAGCGATTGGCAACATTTTCAGAGGTGATCCCCATTGGAAGAAGGCAGCTTTGGGCTTTTTCAAACATTTCCACCTATGACAACAAAGAAATATTACAACCATGTACCCTGAAGGTTTTATTTCCAGAAACCAAAAATAAACAAATAAATAAATGATTCAATTAATTTGCCAAATGAAATGAAGTTAGAAAAAACTGGGAATATACTCTAGGATTCACTGATCCATCCCATGCCATTGGATTAGTTGTCATGGATTCCAAACCGGCACCAATACCTAAGCAAAACATAGTTGAAGGTAAATATATATAGAAAGTTATTGCAATCACAAAAAGTACAAAACAATTTGATGCATCCTTTACCAATATCATAAAATCCAGCCCTTATAGCAGCAGCTACATCAGCAACAGCTTGGAGCCCAGATGAACATTGCCTGTTAACAGTCCTAACAGGCACGGTTTCTGGATGGCCAAAAAAACATAACATGTAAGTAACTAATCAGAATCATTGATCAGGTTCAGTTACACAAATCAACTAGACATACCAGGAAAACCAGCATAAAATGCAGCCATACGGCATTCACTAGCTCTTTGAGATCCAGCTCCCAATACAGAACCCACAACAATATCACCAACTTCACTTGGGTTCAAGTTGGTTTTCTCTACTACAGCCTACAATGAAACCTCATCATCACTCTGACGTAGATGGATGTACATTAACAGACCATATGAACCAAAGTAGCAAAAACGAATAAGAAATTAAAAATAACAAAACCTTCAAAACAGGAGCTAGGAGATCGTCGGGATGAGTGTCTTTGAAACCACCCCGTTTAGCTTTGCATTGAGCAGTCCGATATGCACTGCAAGCACATAACATAACTACCTTTTAAGATAAAAATTAAGAGATCCCTCAAACACATTGCTTCTAAATTCATAGTTGAAGACAACAAGACATTTAGTTAATAAACATCTATCCTATAAATGTTTTATGTATAAGTGGTATCTACAATTGAAGAGAAAATGAAGAGAAGTTCCGGATAACCTCTATATAAAATAAGTTGTTTCTATAGCCAGTCTATGAAAATCTCAAAAACAAGCCAAAAATATTGTGCGCGTCTATAGTATTACAGCTTATTTTTTTAAGCTCTTCCAATCCAATCACTTACATAAGTGGTTATATCATAACCTAAGCTCAAATAAGTTTTTTCCACACGCCTCCTATATCAATTATCAAATAAAAAACACATATTAAATGGAAAAAAATAAGTCCAAGTAATAGCTAAACTCACGCTACAATCACTACATCATCCCCAAATGAAGCCTTCCTGTGATAAGCAGCACTATCGCCCGCCGTACAAGCTGAAGCCTGGAAATCAAATGTTCAACACACAAATTAAAATCTACCATAACAAATTCATTCAAATCATAAACATACACCCATACACAAATACTCATGCACATATATACACATACATAAACATACAGATTCAAGATCAGAACTTTGATAAAATTCTACGCTAATAACCATCAAAAAGGTAATTAATTTTAACAAAAGCATAACAAAAATATAAGAAAAAAAAGGGGAACGATGAAAAAGCGATAAAATCGAAGGAAAATTGAGAATTGAAAAGAGAAAAAGAGGAAGAAACAAACATTGAGAGAGGTGGAAGATGAATCGTTGTCATGGATCGACGATGAAGAAGGATTGAGATGTTGAAGCAAAACTTTCTGTCTGTTAATCGCTTTCTCCATTTTCGAGAGTGAAAATCGAATCGAAATGAATTATTCAGAGAATCGAATTTGAGAAGAAGATGGATTTTGCATCTCTTTTTACATGTATTTATAATTCCGATTTTATTTACTGTTGCCGGTTTTAAGAAGCAATCGGAAAGTTCATTTTTTATTTTTATTTATTATGGATATAACTTAGTCAAAATTCTTTTTAAAGATAATAAAACTATATTTGTTCTTATCCATTTTATCTTTGTAGTAATAATAATAAACGGATTCACATATGATAAGTATTTAATAAGGGAGACAAAAGTATATATGAGAATAATTTTAATTCTATTTGTATTAAAGATGATGTCGTATTTAGATTAATTAAATATTTACTTGATTAAATGTGTTTAACAAAAGAAATATCATTAGTGAAAACAAATTAAATAAAAATTACCTGCATACTATGTATATCTAATTTTTTTTTGACAATGACATAATATGGCAAGGTTGTGATTAGAGAGTGACGTTTTATGATGAGGGGGGGAGGGAGGGAGGGAGGGAGTGAGACAAGGCAAATGTAGGGTGCTGCAACACCCAACAATATAAAGAAAAAATGTGCATTATCCGTGAAAATAGTCGAGTGAGGCTAGATTTGTAGGCAAAGACGTTTTGGATAGTATGATTAGCTTTGGTTATAAGTAATGGAGAGTAATACAAGTAATCAAACTAATATTCAATTTGGATAGATACGTATGGCTAATAGCGCGTTTAAAGTAGTATGACACATTTGTATGTCATAATCTTCTCTTTGTGACAATATTGTTTCGATGAACAATGTGTTTTATGTTGAAGGACGAGCCTTTGGTCTAGTAGAAATATCACAAGGACAAAATGTTGGTTATTTGATTGAAAAACAATGAGTTGATTACCCATCTAGATTGACTAATCCAACAACATACCTCCAAGATCCGATGCATTAGTCATAACCCTAGTGGATTCAAATTTACCAAGAGTAATTGGTGGTTATGTTAGCGAGCTAACATGCATTACCAGTCTACCTTACTATTATAATTCTTCAATCGGATCTGAAACTCATATAAGAAACCTAGTATAATTGAATTATAAGCAAATATTGAGGGGAAATCTACCTTATGTTCAACACCAATATGGTTTTTAAAATACTTCATAAAATGGGTGGTGACAACTAGCTGCATTCAAGGCTAGACCTCACAAGTAGCAAGTCTTAGATCCCGACCTCATATATGATACAATCAACATGTTATTTGGGATACAATTGAAGCTCATGGATAACCGTGTTCATATGAAGTCTTATCCTAGGTGAGGGGATAAAATGGAATCTCTTCCCAAAAGTTTTAAAACTCCTAACTTTGCCACCTTTTTTAAGAAAAGATGGAAAATTAACTATGAAAAATATTGGAAGGTTCACTTCATAGTATAGAGAAATAAACCAAATGAATTCCACAAGAAATACTTGGTATTTTCTTTACCCTCTAATTTTATTTAAACATGCGCACATGGAAAGATGTTTCAATGATAGATTTTACAAGCCATAGCCTGAAGTTACAACAATCAATTGATGAATTTGAAATAATAACAGATAAATCATTTGTAGATTTCATTAAAGGTTCAGGAAAAAAAGACATGTAAATTTTAATTCTATGAAATTAAGTATACTTTCATCTCTATAACTTGTTTAAACTTTGTTCTTCAAGGAGTCAGTATGGACTGTTTCTTACTTGACTCCCACGTTCAAGGGACCCATTGGGTGAATCCCTTAAATTCTGTTTGGATGGCACAATTGTTGGGAGAGGACACCCTAGTTTAGGATTTTACCAAATATAACATTACACAGTCGCTCAAGAACGATGGCTTTTCTTTAAAGGGTGAAATGTTTAAAACTACCCTCCCCTCATCGAAATACACTCATCTTCCTATCAATGATTCCCTCGACTAAGAACGGCCTCGCTTGGTGGAGGCTCTCCCCCCTCATAGGTGAGTCCCTCAATGAATAGCAAGTGAAATAGTAGGTGAGTCCCCCAGTTGTGCTTGAGCTTGCAGGCTCCTACATGGCATGGGCACTTAACAGACTTTGAGAAATGTGCCTAATTTAAGGTGATGTTCCGAGACATTCAAACATCAATCATTTTGGCCAGATTGAGTGTTTGAGAGGAAGAGGCGTGGGTAGCATTTAATACACTTAATGATAGTATTTCTCGGGAAGGAAAATCAACTTCTCATATTCACACGTGACCTTCAAAAATGAATACTTTTTCGCTTATGGTGCCAATCTATTGGCTGAACGTGTGAACCAGTTTCCTTGGCTTCCCTATATATTTTTCAAAAGCATCATTTTGCTTCCCCTTTTCTTTTAATAAAAGCCTTTATGCTATAGATTTCGTCTTCTTGAACCCTTACTTTCATTGACCATGGTGAGGAAAACTACGTTTATCCACGTGTAAGACATAAACTCCTTGTATTCTGCTACGGGCAAGTTCAACAAGTTTCATCATGGTATCAATTTTTTATGTACGAGGCGGGAAATAAATGTGCTAATGGAGCACTGCTTGAGAGATAAAAGGGTACACATCGATACCTCTGGTGATCCCTTTGCTATTTACTTTTACCTTTCATCTTGTTGTTATCTATGATTTCGGTATCTAGTTCCTTTCTCTTCTTTTGAAATGGAGTTCTTGACTACTATCAATGTGGCCCCTCCCTGGTTATTCCTAATGTTTAGGGTATACTTAGGGTTTTCCAAATAATTTGTTGTAACTTAGGGGTGTTTCCTTCTATCAGTTTGTATTTTTATAGAACGAAGTTTCTTCCCAATAATGGTTGGGTAACTTTGTGCCCATTTCTTGGGGTGCATTTTTGAAGCCATTCACCAATCCTTATGAGGATTTGAAACACAGGTTAGTTCAAATAAGAAGGCATGATAATACTTCTTGTGTTGTCACGGGAGCGGGAGGCGAGCCTTTGTTCCCCTTAACTTGGACTCATGATCCCATATTCACATCAAGGGTGGACTTGTGTGTCTTTTGTCCTTTGGACCGTGAAGTGATTCAGGTTTTGGAGTGATTTATCTCCCTGGAGTCCAACACCCTTATCGCCCGGGATTGTTAATATGACAATAGAGTGGCAGAGCAGTTCAAGCTATTATTGAGAATGTTGAGCAAAGGCTATGTGTGAAGCACCTATATGGAAATTGGAAAAAGAAGTACCCTAGCATGGACTTAAAATAAGCTATGTTGAGTGCTGCAAAGGCTACAATAATTTTAGGTTGGGAAAGAGCAATGTTGAGGATTAAAACTTTAAATGAGGCTGCATGGACGGAAATGAATGATGTCCCTCCCAAATTCTGGGCTAGGTCACACTTCAAGACTAACACTAAGTGTCATTTACAGGTGAACAATATGTGTGAAGCATTTAACATGGCTATTTTAGAACATATAGACAAACATATAATCACCTTATTAGAAGGGATTAAACATTATCTGACAAAAAGGATTACTACTCAGAAGAAGGTGATGTCTAAGTATGCTGGAGAAATTTGTCCAAGGATTCAATTGATACTTGAGAAGAACAAGAATGCTACAAGGAGTTGGTCATCTACATGGCATGAGGATGATGAATGGGCCATTTTTGTAGTGACAAATGGCATTGAAACATATTATGTAAACCTCACAAATGAAATTTTTGCATGCAGGAAGTGGGACTTGTCTTTGTTAGAACAAAATTTGTTCTTGACATATTCTCTTTTAGTTTTGATGATAATAAAAGTATTAAAAGAACAAAGGTTTATTTGATGTGTTTTATTTATGCAGGTTCTTGTACATTAATAATTGGAATTTGTTTTACTTAAGATACATTTGGAGTTGCTCCATTGCTAGCTTCTGGTGGCAGAGTCTGAAGAACAATTCCTAGTGTGGTTTGACGAAGACTATGAACTGAAGGCCTCAGCATTCAGACAAGTTTCTACACTTAGTAATTGTATATCAGCTTCTAGTACCATTTAGAGTTGGTGATAAAGTTATGGACTATTCGTACTATCGAAGGCATGTTGTGTTATCTTATTAGCCTGTCAGCTTAAGTCTACAAGATTGCAAGGCTCAAGAAAAGTTGGTACATTCTATGGATGTCTGCTCCCAATGTCTCTATTGGTATAGAACCTCTTAAAGACACAAAAGTTAAACGTGTTACATACTGGTTTCTGAAATCTTTTGTGCATCCATCTTCAACGTCTTTTATACTATGGAGTAAAAGCAAAGACACTTGATCAAGTCACCTTCTCAATGGCTAGTTTCTGAAAAGCTATACATATGGCTGAAGATTCAAGCCTGAATTTTTAACAAGAATTATTCTGTTGAAAGAGTAGTAAGATCAAGTAATTATCAACTATATGTAATATGCAGATTTTCTGTTTTAGGTTGTAATTGTAAAAGCCTCAAGATTTCTTACACCTGTATATATTAAGAAATCTTAAGTGTTTTAGGTCTTTATTATGGTGATCTCCCGTACCTCTGATGCGTGCATCATGTACACCTTATTCTCTATTCTGCTGAGCCTTCGATAGTTTAGATTAAGTCTCCTGCTATGTGATAAAGCAAAAAGTCTTGTCTCATTGGGATTCAAGCAACAAGTCTTGAGCCAAGATGCTTAAGCCACGTAAGTCTCATTTCTTAAGTGCTTGAGATGTTAAAGTCTTATTCAGCTAGTCTGATTGAGCAAAAAGAATGTCTTATATGTGTGATATAAGCAAAGATAAGTCCCAACCAGAGGACAGATAAGCAGACAACTCCGTCTAATGGTGTGAGTAAAGGAAGTCTTAGACATGTACTCTAAGCAAAGGAAAGTCTCAACCATAAGACAAATGAGCAGGCGAATCAGTCTGATGGTGTGAGCATAGGAAGTCTTATATGTGTTATGAGCAAACGGAAGTCTCAACCAGAAGAATGATGAGCATGTGGCTCAGTCTGATGGTGTGAGTAAGGATAAGTCTTAGACATGCGCTCTAAGCAAGGAAAGTATCAGACAGTTCGTCTGAGTAATTGTAAAAGTCCTATGCAGGAGCATAAGTGATTGTGAAACAATGGGACTGGACTACTCTCAGTTAGGGGAGGAACCAGTATAAATCTTTTGTATCTTTTGCTGTTATTTTATTTACTTCTGATGTATCCACTACTAATTGAATTAACTCGGAATCTAAACTTCAGTTATGATTCTGAGTCTCTGATAAGAAGCTAAATAATAAGAAAACGTGAAACACAAATCAACCCCTCCCCCCTTTCTTGTGTACTTTTCACACCTTCAATTGGTATCAGAGCATGATCTTTATTTAACACTTAACAGTGGTGCATATATTGATCCAATAAGAAAATTATATTTCTTCTTCAAGAAGGAATCAAGTGCCACATGAAAAATATCATACGACTTTTCCTACCATATTCAAATGGGTGATTTCATTGAATTTAAATGATGGAAAAGATAAATATATTTTTAACTCATTGAACTTGATAAAGGGTTTTTGAAGGTCTATAAAATATCCTTGAAAAAAGGTATTATTATAGAAGTTGATGGTGTTATATATGATTGTTTTGAAAATCTCTTTCACCAACTCAGAAGATGCATATTGAATATCTTTAGAGGTAGTTACATTCTGGTAGATACATTATCTCACTTCTGAGTATATCAATATCATTGATATGTCTGATGCTTGGACTATTTTTGAAGTCATGTGCTTGGGTTTGTGGGGATCATTTTTTGAAGCTTGAAGTAGTTACACTTCATCTAATCTTTTCAAGCAAATTCTGAGAGGACCGATTCTTGACTTAAATCTAAAGTCACCGTTTTTTGTGATGTTTACATCCTGAATCTGTTGTGTTCTGAAAGTTTGTCTTGCAGTTTTTAACGAAAAGAAATGAAGTTGGATGATAAAAAACTATTCAACATATCACCTTCTCTTTTTAGCCTAAGTTCTTTGGAATGACTAATGATGAGAAACCTAGGTTTCTTGTCAAAAGGACTTTCATACTAGCTAAATAGATTGTGATATTTGTTGATAGAAGAGTAACTTCAAGAGCTTCTGAAATATTTGTATTTCAACTGATTTCCCAAATCTGAAAACAAGAAGAAAATTCTACCAGAACCTAATATCAGATGCTCTTCATTGCTTAATTGTTCGAAGCTGATATTAGTGCATGATGCAGATGAAAAGAAGCATATGTGTTCTAAAATAAAAATTAAGTATTGAAAAGTGAGAGATGTTGTTAAAGCTATCTTGTTTGAAAATATTTGATTATATGGAGTTTGTTCTTTAAGATGATATCTTAATAAAATCCATTGCTTCTTGGTTGATGACCATTATGGAAGTTATTTTAAAAGACACTTATATGAGAAATCTTCAACTTCTATTTGATTTCTGTTAGTCGTACTAAGACATTACTCTGATCTGTGTTATGTCAATCTCTGATAGCTAACATCATTTGGTTCTGAGCTTGTCAATGATTTCAAAGTCAAAAGATTTAATCCAAGATAATGAGATTATTGACATTGCTTAGAACAAGATTCTGTTCATATCTTATTATAGACTTACACTCTGGAGTGACTTATGATTTGATATTAGATTGAGATGTAAGTCATAAAAGAGTCGGTGTGTACTTACATGTACGATCTTATAGAAATATGAATGTCATGATGTATCTGCTACACATATCAAGGAAAGAAACAGGGGCATCTTCCATAAGGTTGTTTACAACATTGATTGGGAGAAGAGCTAACAGACTAGATTCAAGTACTAGTGGTACTGAATTTGGTAAGAGTAGTGGAATCAGTGGTTAGACAACCATTGAATCAGAATCCACTCAAAGTTATGTTCAGACTGTATTGGTCAAGTCTGAATATTGAGTCGAGTCTAACCACAAAAAAAGTGGTATGTTTGTTCTTGTATGACTTATCTTTTGATTCAATGAGATATTTGTTTAGATATGAACACAAAGTTTCTAGTTTTTCTTTTAAAAAGAAGAACTTCAGAAATATTTAAGAGGAAACTCTGTTGTATTTGTCTATACTAAGTGACTTATCAAGCCAGATGATGATCACATTTATGAAAACAATTTTCTCACTTTTGTGTTGATATTGTTGCTTGTTGGTTGTCTAAATAAGACAATTCAATATTTATCTATCACTCGTGACTCTTGTTTCAAGATAAAGTGCTAGTTCTGAATAGAATCTTAGAAACTTGTGACTGGCAGATGATATCTCTGTCTAAGTCTGGACTTACTAGACTCTAATGGTTGATAGCTTCTGAAAGTTGTTAGTTTCTGAGATTCAGAAGAAGATTCTTTTTTACTGCCATAACAGTTTAAGTAAAAAGTTTTCTAAAAGTTTTTATAATACTTAATATTTCATAAAGGTGAAACTTATCTGATGTAATTGAAATACCTGCTGGATAAAGAACCTTTGGGTAATGATGTTTTCTCTTTTAGTGCTTGCTGTTACTATTCTCTGTTCGTTGAAATATCATTGTGTCCTTTTCTGACGAGATTTTTATTTCTGTAAGATTCTTGTTTAGTTTATTTTCTTTCTTCTTCTTTTTCTTCTTTTGTTTGTGGGCTGACTAAACCAAACCTGAGATGAGTTCTTCAGTTTATTCTCCTTTGAATCAGCTGGTTGTCATCAATGAAAAGTTTATGGATTTTGATGAGTTGCTTAAGATTGGTTTTAACTTCTGGGAGTCTATGTCTAAACAAAGGTGGAGTGGATACTTTGAGATACTTTGTGGTTTTCACTTATCCAAGTCTTGTCAAAGACTTTTGGATTAATGCCTCCATAATTGAGCTAAATTCTGAGTATGCTATTCTTTCTAGAGTAACTGGTGTTTCTATTACAGTAACCTCTAAAGCGACTGCAAATGTGATCAATTGTGAGAAGATTGGAGAAATTCCACGAAATCTTGTTTGGGAACACTATCTTCCTACTTGGTGTATCTTTGTAGATCCATCTAATACATCAGTGGTTTCTAATCTTCTTTATGATGTTGTTGTTTGGAGTCAGATTCTGAATTTAAACTTACTACCTAAAGATCAAGATTTAGACCAAATGGACCTCATTGAAAAAGATCTGCTTCTACTTCTTAATTCAGATTTGAAGATTGATCTACCTTAAGTTATGTTTGACCATTGGAAGAGGTCTCTTTCTTCTTTTAAAAAGGAAAAAACCTTCTTCATACCTTCTGGACGAATTATTTATGAATTGCTTGTTTAGCAAGAGGTCAACATAAGTTCTAAGGCTAGTTCTTCTAAGATTTGGAGAGACAAGTTTGAAGTTATATATGAAAGATTCTGATGTTAGATTTCTGCATAGTCATGCTTTGTATTGTTGATGAAATCTTTATATTAAGCATCTTATTAATAAATACAGAGTTTGTTCATGCTTGTGTTCAGTTTTAACTGATTAATATTTAATCGTGTTGTTCATTGAGAATCTGAAATAGATAAAAGAACTCAAATGTTTACAACTTATTCTATTACTAAAAAGGAAGTTATTACAAGACAATTAGATTTCTCTAGTATAATGGATGTGTCCTAAGGAACTGCCTAGGATCATCTGACATGTTTAGATTGTCTAAGAAATGTTGCCATTCTTCCTTAGAAAACTCCAAAGCCTCCTTCCTCAATTTGTTTCTGCATCTGGATCCGGAAGACTTCTTTCTTACGTGTGTCTTCAAAAAGGATGCTGAATAGGAGATCACTTATGAAGTTATATGCTTGCTTGCAAGTTATTCAGTTGTTGTGTTGCTTTGATTTGCTTGAGTTGCCGCATTCAGTAATGTTGCCTTCCTGAAATCTCTCTTTAGAACCTAGATCTATGTTTGCTTATACATCTTTGTGCTTAGGGATTAAGTGATGATGGAAGAAAGATTAATAGAGTCCTTTTATAGACGTGTTACATTTATTGTCTTGAGTTTAATATTATTTAAGTACTGATTAAATCAACATTTTAATAATGACTCTTGGTAATGTAATCAACTATTAAGATTCTATGAATAAGTATGAGTTTATGATTGATCTATTCTAACTGTAATTTTTGTGTTAGTTTCACTTTGTTAAGTGTACCTTCAGGAAATCTAAAGAAAAGTTATGGAATGTAAATGCGTTATAAAGAAGTATTGGTCTGAAATTTTTTCATTAATTGAATGAGGATTACAACTTTTTAACAAAAAAAAAGGTACAAGATGTTGTCTAGAATTCATCCCTAGCCTTTGCATCACGAGCTTAGCAACGTCCACAGTTTTTATAGTCCACATCCTCGTCTTCTGAATCAATCATTTCTTCCTTTTCTATGTCTGGAAGAGAGCGGTAAAACGACTTGTTGACCCTCTTTTTCTTCTTCCTTAATATCTTTATGCTTCTTCTTTGAGGCTTTAAGGCAGCTACAGATGAACCATCTTCTGAAGGTTGTTCAGGTGTTTCTAAAGTAGCTTCTTCAAAAGCAAATTGTGTTGAGAGCAGAGGTACAGTTATAGAGGACTCAGAAGCAGCTCGCCTCTGAGGGGATTGAATAGCCAAGCTTTTAGATCTCTCAGTTGCTTCTGTTACGACAGATGCATTATGACTCTCAATTGTTGATGCCATATCCTTAGGATGGTGATTGATGAAAATGACTTAGGAGTGTGATGTTTTTAAAATGACTTCTGTGGATACCAAACGTCTAAAATTAATCCTTGTTTAGTTATTGGAACAATAACAACCACTAAGACTTCTATGCATGCACTTTACAAACTTTAATGACTCTTATTACATGATTACTCTTCCTTCTTGGAAACTGATCTAGTAATGATGATCTAAGTTACATTTATTAGTGATATTTTTTCTCTTTTCTTTTCTTTTTATTCTTTTTGATGTGACAAAAGGGGGAGAAATAATAATAAGTATTTAAGTGGTCATTTATTTTCTCGTCATTTATTTTCTGTTACTGGCCCAGGGTGCATTTTTGACTTTCTTATAAATAGGTCTCTGTTCTTGGAGAAATGATCTAGCTCTTCTTGCATTGTCAGAATCCATTCGTTGTTCTGAAATGCTTCTTCATAAGATGTTGGTTCTATCAGAGATACCAATCCTAAGAGTACTTCTTCAGAGTGCTTGAATGTAGATCTTGTTCTCACAGGTTCAGCTTTGTCTCCTAGAATCAGATCTCCAAACACAGTTTGTCTAAGCCTTTGTCCTTTCTGTATAGAAGGGCATTCAGTTGCTTCTGGTGTATCAACATTTTTTGGATCTATAATTTCAAAGTCTTTTTTCCTCTCTCCAGAACCTATGAAGGTAACTTCTAGATAAAATTCTTAACTAGATTTGACATATCTAAGTCAAGCTTATCGTTAAATCTAACATGGATTAATTCCTCAACAATACGTGTTTCTGTATTGTATACTCTGTAGCCCTTAGAGCGTTCTAAGTATCCTAACATAATACATTTTTGTGCCTTGGAGTCAAACTTGTTTAGATTCTCTATAGTATTTAAAATAAAACATGAACATCCAAAAGGATGAAAGTAAGAAATGTTAGGTTTTCTTCCTTTACACAGCTCATAAGGAGTCTTCTCCAAAATGGGTCTAATAGAGATCCTATTTTGGATATAGCATGCCGTGTTCATAGCTTCTGCCCAAAAGTCCTTAGCCACATTAGTTTCGTTGATCATGGTTCTGACCATTTCTTGCAACATTCTATTTTTCCTTTCTACAACTCCATTTTGTTGTGGAGTTCTAGGACAAGAGAAATCATGAGATATACCATTAGAATCAAATAGTTCTTCAAACAGTTAATTCTCAAACTCTCCACCATGATCACTTCTAACTCTAACAATCTTATAATTGAACTCATTTTGCACTTGAGAACAGAAACTTGTAAACACAGAATGCGACTCATTCTTGTGTCTAAGAAATTTCACCCATGTCCAGCGACTATAATCATTAACGATGACAAGTCCATACTTTTTTCCACTTACTAATGCCATTTTGACGGGGCCAAAAAAGTAAATGTGTAGAAGCTCTAACGGCCTGGAGGTGGAAATAAAATTTTTATATTTAAAAGATGTTTTCGAAAACTTGCCTTTCTGACATGCTTCACAGAGTGCATCTAAAGTAAACTTCAACTTAGGTAGGCCTCTGACTAACTCAAGTCTGTTTAGCTGGGAGATTCTTCTCATGCTAATATGACCCAAGTGTCTATGCCACACCCATTTCTCTTTGTTAACAGACATTAAGCACCTAACATCTTGATTTCTAAGATCAGAAAGTTTAATCTTATAAATGTTGTTTTTTCCTCTTTCTAGTGAAGAAAACAAAGCCATCTTTCTGACTAACAGCCTTGCACGTTTTTTGATTGAAAATAATGCCATAACCGTTATCACTTAATTGACTTACAGATAACCTTAATCCCTTAATGTAAAGTACATTAGATATGGAAGGAAGAGATCCATTACCCGTTGTTCCAGAACCTTTGATTCTTCCTTTCTGGTCTTCTTCGAACCCTACATATCCAACATCTTTAAGTTACAGGCTTTGGAACATATGCCTTCTTCTTGTCATGTGCCGCGAGCATCCAGAATCCAGGTACCATGACTGGTGTTTTAACTCTGCTGCATAAGATATCTGCAACATATACTATTTTATTCTTTAGTACCCATAAAATTTTGGGTCCTTTTAAATTAGTGTTCCTAGAGTTTCTGATAAACCTAGGTTTTCTTGTAGCATTAAATTTTCGTGTCTGTGCTGGTGTATAATGGTAAGAAAAAGAAGATACACGTTTGTTTTCTTGAGAAGGTTTCTGATCATCATTGTCAGAATTATAACTTATTCCTCTTTTTCCATTGTGACTAACATCATATATCATATAAGCCATTCTAGTTATATCTATACTATTATTTAATAATTTTTTAAAAGCCTTATCATACTTATATAAGATGGTTTCAGAAGAATGAGTAGCTTTAGAAAGATTTTCTTCGAATTTAAAACATTTTTTGTTAAGAATAACATTTTCTCTATCTAAAATAAGGTTTTCATCTTTTTGTTTTAAAACCTCTTTCTCAAGCTTGGAATTTTCTTCAACTTCATATTCAAGAGCCTTTTTCAGATTCTTAAATTTTTGTTGAAGTTTTTGGTACCTTTTCAGAGAATCAGAAAGACATAATTCTAAGTCAACACGAGAAAGGTCAAAAAATACCTCTTCTAAGTCGAACACAGTTTCTATTGCATCCTCTTCTGATGATGTGGCCATGAAGGCTATGTTGGCGCGCTCATCTTCCGAATTGGATTCCAGAACTTCATAATCATAATTATCCCATGTTGCCATAAGACATTTCTTCTTTCCTTTGAACACGGTCTTCTTGAATCTTTTTTTCCTGAGGCTTTCCTTTGTGAGCTTTGGACAATCCTGTCTGAAATGTCCAGGTTCCTTACATTCATAACAAGTTATCTCATTACTTGCTTTTCTTTTCGAAGATGGTTCTGGATGATCTCCTCTGATTTTGGATCCTCGAAAGTTGTTTTGTGTGTTTCTCCAAAGTTGTCTGACTCTTCTGGATAGGAGAGATAATTTGTCCTCGTCATCAAAATCTTCACATTCGGAGTTTTCATCTTCATTTTGAACGACCTTGTTTCTTTCTGACTTACTTCTTTTTTGGTCTTGATCTTAATGCAACAAATTTAACCTTTTTCCGAGGTTCATCTTCTTCTAGCTCTATTTCATGACTTTTGAGTGAGCTAACTAATTATTCAAGACTTATATTATTCAGATCCTTGGACAAATTTAGTGCAGTAACCAATGATCTCCATTTCTTAGGAAGACTTCTCACAATCTTTTTAGCATGATCTGCATTAGTATTCCCTTTATTCAGAACTTTGAGTCCTTCTACTAAGGTTTGGAATCTTGAGAACATGGATTCAATAGTTTCATCTTCTTTCATCTTGAAGGCTTCATATTTCTGGACCAACGCAAGAGTTTTTGTTTCCTTGACTTGAGTATTGCCTTCACGTGTCATTTTCAAAGAATAAAAAATATCTTTTGTTATATCTCTGTGGGTAATTTTTCATACTCATTGTATGAAATAGAATTTAGAAGAATGGTTCTTGCTTTGTGATGATTTTTGAAGTCTTACTTTTGCTCATCACTCATTTTGCTTATTGGAATGGGCATTCCAATAGCAGAAAATGGTGTTTTTTTAAACATTTGTCACTATATCCCAAAGATCTGCATCATATCCTAAAAAGAATCTTTCTATTCTATCTTTCAAATAGTCAAACTTTTCTTCATCAAATATAGGAGGCTTGGCGCTGTAACTCTCTCTTTTCTTTGTGTTGGAAGTGGCCATATAGTTTTTCTCACGCTGGATCTCTCTACGCGATTAAGTGTTTGATATGAAAATCAATAAAAGAGCCGGAGCTCTGATTCCAATTGAAGATTGAGAAAAACACAAGAAAGGGGGTTTGAATTGGGTTTTACAATTTTTTTAATAGACTTGGTCACACACGCACGCAAACAAAGTATGAACCACAGAAAGAAAGAACACAATTAGTTTATCCTGGTTCACTGTTAACAAAGCTAATCCAGTTCACCCGCCAAGGTGATTTTGCCTTATCACAATAACTTAATCCACTAATCTTTGATAAGATTACAACAATCTCTAAGTCATCAACGACTTAGCCCTCTCGAGTCTACAGACTAACACACTTAGTCACTTAAGGAAAACTTACAACCAACCTCTAAGTTGTTCAACAACATCTTAGCCTTCTCGAGTCTGTTGACTAACACACTTAGTCACTCAATAAAAAATCACTTTAAAAGTGTTACAAGAATTTTCACAATAGTGCTTCTAAATAAGATGATTGTAACAAATTTAAGAACAATGTTTTCTACACAAATATGAGTAGAAACTCTTTGTGTTTGAGATTCTTTGACAGAGTGTACTTCAACATTTGACTTATGAATCGTTATTCTTTTAGCTAGGCTAGGTGTCTTCGACGGTAGAATCCTTGGAGAGGAGAAGTAGTAAAAGCTTAGAAAACTTTCTATTCAATTCTAAGAAAAAACTCTGCTTTAGACATTTTAGGAAAGAGTCATTTGTACGGATTCTTGGAATTCACATTTTACTTTGGACTTTGAGCTTTGATCTTTATCATGTATTTGAACTTTAACGTTGATCAGAGTCTTCAGAATCCTTTCTTTAGAATCAAAAGCTTTCTTGAGGGGCACATGTTTTCTTCTTCAGAAGCGCCAGTGTTTACTAGAATCTCGTTGAGTTGTGCTAGAAGTTGATTCTAATGAGAATTGTATATCTACACACTTAAGATATAATTAAAGTACCAAATTGTTACATTAAAAATATATGCATTGTTATCATCAAAATTAAAGATTATATGCATAATCAAAATCTTGTTCTAACAGTCTTTTGCTCGCGACACTGCTGAGACTCGGGGGATGGTGCAAGGTGAAACTTTTTGGATGGCCAAGATTCACCCTCCCAAGGTTCCTTGGAGGGAAGAGAGTTTTTCTGGTCTGTTAGGAAGCCAGGAGGCGAGGCCCGGGCAGAAAGACTAACAGATGCTCCGACTCCCTCTAGACCTTATTTGTGGAACAACCCCGCCTTCGTGACTTTTGCCGATCATTTCTTTTCCTTCCCTAGAAATTTTCTAGGTAATTATCAGATGTTTTTTTGTCATGTCTCACACTCAACTCTCAACTTTGCTTGAGGTCCAACTTATGAGATGTTTCTTGGTGGAGAAAGTGTTAAGGGATAAATGCTTCGATACCCTAGGGAGAATGCAGCTTGGGGTGATTAACTTAAACAAGCATGATCGGGAAGGTTGGGTGGCATTAAAATAGATGAAGGTGAGAAGGGATGACCTGAAGGTGCTTGCCGAAGAAGTGGCCACTCAGGCACGTGTTCAACATGAAGAGGTGGAGTATTTGAAAAAGTTGTTCGATGAAGCTACGAGCATTCTCAAAAGAATAAAGAAGCGGATCTCTCAGCTTACGGATATTGTCATGGTGTCCTTTATTTATCACTTTGGGGAGACGAGAAGGCGGGTAACCCTCCTCTATCCCCATTTGGATTTAAGCCTCTTGAATACTTTTAAGGTGGCTTTGGATGGGGAGTTGGTGGATGAAGAATAACTCCTTTTCTCCTTTTTTTCTTCTTCTATTTGGTTGTAATCCTCTTTATTTGTCCATGTACTTTTGTAAATATTTTTGGACATCAATGTCCTCTATGGGTGTCTTTATATTTAATTTGAGATATTAATTATTATTTTAATAAAAATTAGAGTTTTATTTGTTATATTTTTTTAATAATTTTTTTGTTAATAAAAAAAAGTGAGTTGTAAAAATTATTAATTGAAATATATATATATATATATATATATATATATATATATATATATATATATATATATATATATATATATATATATATATATATATATATATATATATATATATATATATATATATATATATATATATATATATATATATATATATATATATATATATATATATATATATATATATATATATATATATATATATATATATATATATATATATATATATATATATATATATATATATATATATATATATATATATATATATATATATATATATATATATATATATATATATATATATATATATATATATATATATATATATATATATATATATATATATATATATATATATATATATATATATATATATATATATATATATATATATATATATATATATATATATATATATATATATATATATATATATATATATATATATATATATATATATATATATATATATATATATATATATATATATATATATATATGGTTGAGAGATGATCCATGATTATGGGTTAAAATAATGGATAAGTTACAATAAGGAGTGGCCAAATGAGTTGTCACATAATTAATTGGTAGGACTAAAGATGAAAACAAGTCCCCTATAAAAAAAAAAATACAAGTATGTATCATTAGGTTGGATTTCATTTTCAAATACTTAGCAACACAATGCCAACCTAGTAAAATTATTATGTGCTTCTCCAAGTTTTTCCAATTAGGTCATCAAAAATTAAGTGAATGGTAAATATTTTATTTCATTTATTTTTTCTTCATTACTTTTATTAATTAATATTAAAATTTTGAATGTTTTAAATGAATTATATATTTTCTTTTTAGTAATACTTTAATTATATTTTGAATGTTTTAAAATTTTAAATTTCTTTCTAGAGTATTGTAATGTAAGATTCAAATTTTAGAAGTAACTAATTCTAAGGCTAAAGCCAATAAGGTTGTTTTGAGTTGTTAATTTATTATGAATAGTTTAAACATGTTGTTTGATAGATTCTAGTTAGGAATGAAAACAAAATAAAAATTGTGAACATGTTTGTGTTTGTGCTATTATCTAATTTAATACATTTAGTGAGAATGTTTTATTTATTTATTTAGTTTTTGTTTAAATTTTCTTTTAGTTTATGAGAAAATAGAGGAGATGCAACCCGTGTTTAAATCTTAACGCACTCTAATTATTCTCAAAATTTAACTAGAAAAATTAATTATTATTTTATTAAAAATTAGAGCTTTTTGTTATATTTTTTTTATATAATTTTCTTTGTTATTAAAAAAATGTAAGGGGTATATAAATTATTAATTAAAATATATATATACATGTATGGTTGAGAGATGATCTATGTTTAATGGTTAAAATAATAGATAAGTTACAATTAAAAGTGGCAAAATGGCAAAATGAGTTGCCACCTAATTAATTGGTATGCCTAAAGAGGAAAACAAGTCCCAAATATAAGATACAAGTATGTATCAGTAGGGTGGATTTTATTTTCAAATATTAACACCAACAAAATAAGACCATACCATCATGTGCTTCTCCAAATTTCTAAGATTAGGTCATAAAAAATTAAGTGAATGATAAACATTTTATTTCATCTGTTTTTCCTTCATTATATTTATTAACTAATATTAAATAATTCAATGTTTTAAATGAAATATATATATTTTTTTGGTAATATTTTACCTATATTAGTGTAGTTGAAATTTGTGAAAAAATTATTTGTTAAAATTGTATATCTAAGTGTTGTAATATTAAACATGAAAAATAAATTTATTTATGAGCACTTTAGAAGTTTTTTAGTTGTTGAAATGGTAAAATTTTAATTATTTTATTTTGAATGTACTTATATTTAATCAATCTATCGAATCAGAAAATATTTAAAAAATATTTAGTGGAAATTATAAAACTAACTGAATTTAGAAGGGTATTTATGTCTTTCATTATTCAAAACCTACTTACGACGTCAACATGATATGTTTCATGTGTCACAATTTAGGAAATATATTTCAGACTTGTTGCAAGTATTAATTTCAGATACCATTCAATTGAAAGAAAATTTATCTTTAGAATTACCACTAGTAAGGATTGGAAATAGAAAGATGAAAAGTCTAAGTAATATGAAAATATTGTTAGACAAAGTAATTTGAAACCAAACAACAGGAGATGCGATTTGAGAGTTGGAAACTAACATAAGGGATCAATACCCTAGTTTATTTAGGGATGCGTGAGTTTCAAGGACGAAATTTCGTTTTAGAGGGTTATAATGTAAGATTCATAGATTAGAAGTAGTTAATTCTAAGGCTTAAGTCAATAAACTTGTTTTGAGTTGTTATTTACTCTAAATAATTTAAACATGTTGTTTGATAGATTCTAGCTAAGAATGAAAGGAAAATGTTAACATGTTTATGTTTATGCTGTTATCTAATTTAATACATCTAGGTCAGAATGTTTTTTTTTAGTTTTTGTTTAAATTTTCTATTAGTTTATGAGGAAATAGAGGAGATGTAACTCGTGTTTAAATCTTAACGCACTCTAATTGTTATAAAAATTTAATTATAAAAATTAATTATTATTTTATTAAAAAATAGAGATTTTTTGTTATATTTTTTATTTAATTTTTTTGTTAATAAAAAGTGTAAGGGGTATAAATTATTAATTAAAATATATATGTACATGTGTGGTTGAGAGATTATCCATATTTAATGGTTAAAAATGTGGATAAGTTACAACTAGAAATGACAAAATGAGATGCCACCTAATTAATTGGTATAGTTAAAGAGAAAAACAAGTCTCGTATATAAATACAAGTATGTATCTAGAGGTTGGATTTCATTTTCAAATACTTAGCAACACAACACCAACATAGTAAAACCATACCATTATGTTCTTCTCTAAATTTTCACAATTAGGTTATAAAAAAGTGAATGATAAGTATTTTATTTCATTTGTTTTTCCTTCATTACTTTTATTAATTAATGTTAAAGAATTCAATGTTTTAAATGAATTACATTTTTTCTTTTTGGTAATATTTTACTTATATTATTGTAGTTGAAATTAGTTAAAAAATTATTTGTTAAAGTTGTTGCAGATCTAAGTGTTGTAATATTAAACATGAAAAATAAATTTATTTATGAGCACTTTAGAAGATTTTAAGTTGTTGAAATGGTAAAATTTTAGTTATTTTATCTTGAATGTATTTATATTTAACTGATCTATCGTATAGAAAAATATTTAAAAAGTGTTTAGAGGAAATTTTAAAACTACTTGAATTTACAAGGGTATTTATGTATTTTATTATTCAAAATTTTGTCTCAAAATATGAAGCATTGAATCTATATTTTTTGCAAGGATTGAAATGGATATATGGTTTGTAAAGATTGAACAAAAATTCATCGAGTTAAAGTCGTTTTATGTTATGACATTTTTACATCACTTAAAAAAATAGACATATGGTAGACTCTTTAGGGTTTGATAATGAATCAAACATTTTGAGGTTTTCTAGAGATGAGGGAGAATTCTGTTTAGTTACACTATTTAGTTTTGTAAAGATTTAATAGTAAAATTATTTGAAGCATCATATAAGTTAAGGAAACCCTGGAGAAATTTCTTTAGAAAAATTTTTCGAGTCAAAAAACTACCTTTTGTGAAAAACCTTTTAAACAAGATGTCTAAGAATTATCTAAGGGTGTCGAGCCATAGGAATTAAGAAGAAGGAAAATATTGCTCACTCTACTTTTGGTAGAATCTCATTTGACGTAAGTAAATGATTATTTATTCAAAGTATTAAGGACTTCGAAAAGGAAGGTACATGTGTTTACATTATTAGCATAGGTCATAATAAGAGAACTTTCTAATTATATTACATCTGGTTGAATGCATGTGTGTTGTTATACATGATTATGTGCCTACTTGAGAATGTGTGGTGCTTGTGTGCCTAATTGAGAAGTGTGTTTATACTATGATGCTAAATTAGTGAATGTGCTTTCATATGATTTTGAATAAATATATGAATTGGATATTGTGAAATGATTATGTTGCATTTACATATACGTGATATGTGTATGTCAGGTGGGCTACACGAGATGTGTCAGTTGCAATTATAAAATACCTATGTTGTGATACATATATATGCTTATGCATCTCATAGTACGTGTAGAACTATTGCGGTCTTCACGAGGGGTGTGAGTTTCAGGAGTTGATCCAACTTTTATCATGTGAGATTTAGTGAGTCGATGCTAGTCAGATATATCATTCATCAATGGGAGTTGTCTCATGTGTGTCATATTTGACCATAAAATGAGTAGGAGTTGTCCTACGACACTGCGGAATGGTTAATTCTGGAACCGTATGCATGTGATAAGTCACATGCGGCGTATCACACATGTAGAGTTTGCATTAGGCTATTTGCACTATGCCTTTATATGTTAGATTAAATGTTATGCTTGTTATATGTCATGTTGTGCTTGCATGTGTGTATTCTTCCATATCTGTTATTTTTAGATTATGACCCTCTACTTTGTGGATTTCGGGCTATGCCCTTAGACGACGGGAGAACACATGTTTCCTCGAATTATCGTGGCGGCAATGACGACTTGAGATTTTTCGGATAGGGAAGTGCCCCGTGCATGGAGTCTCGACTAGAATTTTAGCACTACTTTTTAGTATGGGCGAGTGGTAATTACAACTAGACAAGGAAGATAGGTAGTTTATGAGATCACTAGGTGGGAGAGGATTCCATGCTACATTCCTTCATCAACTATATTGGGTATAAGGAGATGAGCGCAATGAGGAGTTATGGATGTTGTCACTGTAGGTGGAGTTGTATCGACAATTGGAGTAGGCATCCACCTTTGTGGTTAGTTGGAGCAAGGCGAACCATCTGCTCCTGTTGAGGGATCCTTGGGAAGGGGGCCTCTAAATGCGCCTTTTGGAAACAATGGTTTAATGGAGGGATCATCTTTATAGAGTTTGGTGTCACAATGTTCACTCTATTGAGGTGCCTAAGGTGGCTGGGATACCTCTACCTGTTCATTCATATTCAGATAGTTGTAGGGTGATTCTGAAGCCTAAGGATTTTCCCTATAAGTAGATTGATTTGGTGACAAAGGAGTTTGGTTCTTATATGGGTAGCATGGATGATGATGTGGTATCGATGCCATAAGTGTCTTCTGTTGTTTCTTGTCTGGGGTGTCGGGGTCATCCTACTATACCTCTTAATGATCAAACTCTAAGACTATATTTCTTTCTTGTTTATATCTAACTAGGACATATCCATTATTTGTTGTCTTGTATTTTGGGCATTGTTGTATATATTCTAACTTGACTAGTATTGTTGATCAACCACTTTACTTTTGTTATGGTTGAGACATGTCATAAGAATCATGATTATCAGTAGGTGATGGAACATAATTCTAGTGTTCATTTTTGAAAACTCCTTATGTGTATAATTATTCAGGTACTGAAACAATGCTTCTGATAATGGTTGTAAAATAATTTATTTTTAGTTTTATGATCAAAATTGCCTCCGTTATTCTATTAACACAGTTTTGAAAGAAGTTTTTATCGTCTAAAATCAAAGAGCGCATTCTTTTACCAATTTTTAAATTTCTTTAATGCTTTTAAAATAAAATTGAAGTTTAGTGACTAAACATGCTTTGGTTTGTTCTGTTTAAAAAAACACTCTTGTATTTTAAAAATCAAGGTGTTACAAATGTAACGGTAAGGTGGATTGATAACTTATGTTAGCTCTCCAACATACCAATGTGTCATACTAATTCAGGCGGGATCCTAGTATATAGACTTGTCCAAATTAAAGATTAGTTTGACTACTTGTATCATTCTCCATTGTTTATAGCAAAAGTTGATCATATTGTCCAAAACATCTTGGTCTATAAAATTTAGTCTCGATTATCTATTTCTCCAGGTAATATTGTTTTCTTTGTATTGTTGAGTGTGTGTTGTGCCCCAAATTTGTCTTACTCTCCCCCTTTATCACAACATTTCTGATCTGACCTGATCAGAAGGGGATCACGGGCCGGCCACACGCTGTTGGACTGCCACCTGTTCACCGGTGATGAGGAGGAGAAGGAGGGTGTACCTGCAAGACGCTCTGATGCCAAAGTAAGGAATTGGGCAGAGTGAGAGCAAAGTACAGAATTGGGGTAAGAAGTGAATTACCTGACCCTCTTGTGAAAGAGGGTATTTATAGAGAGACCCCAGCGTTGGGCCAACAGTCATTTGAGGTGGGCTGGATGACCAGGCCCAACCCTAATGACTGATAGGGCTTACGTGGCGTAGTGAAGACCAGGACGTGGTCTTCGCCCTAGTCCAACTGCTCCTTGATCTCCGGAAAATGGGTTTGACCTGCTCTTTCGGAGGTGGGCAGTTGGTTGCTGACGTGTCCCCGCGGAGGGGAGCACGTGGAGAACGTGCACTGGGCACGTTGGTCTCCCCACGGAGGGGAGTTCGGGAGGTTCCCTGGAGGCACGTCGTTCTCCCCGCGGAGGGGAGCACGCGAGGACGTCGAGGAGCCATGGGGTCTTGTCCGATGGCCCGGGGGCGTTCTGTTCGGCCAAAAGGGGGCGCCGAGGACGCTTCAGGACGTGCCGTCTCGCTCGGCAGGGAGCGTATCCTGCCCGTCCTATGGGGGTGTATGCCCGGTCGGGCTATTCCACTTAATGGGCCTTGTGCGTTGTTGGGCTGGACCGCGAGGCTGGGCCCAGACCAGAACAGGAGCCCCCAAAGTCGAAGCTCTGTGGAGAAAGAGCGAGGACTTAAGGTCGTTGCTCCGGGAAGAGAGGTAGCGGGGCGAGAGGCTCGTCGGTTTTGTGCCCGGTGGAACGCGTGCACGCGCGAGGGCCTTCTTGTCGTCGGGAGAGCGGGGGGAAGGTATATGAAAGGACAAAATTTCTGGTTTTCTATATTTAAATATCTTTCACTGTGATTCTATTTAGATTAACATCTATTAAAATCATCCAGTAAAAGATATTTAAATAGGGGCAACTGTCATACCCTAAATTTTGACCCCTTAGATCCTCATTATCATTTAAAGATCATACTCATGTGATTATCTAACCTTAACCCAGTTCAAGTTTTTTTCTTTGTTAAGATGCAGATGAATTAGGGTTTTGCGCAGTCAAAATCGAAGCTTTGAGGTTTGATCAATCAATGTTTTGGGTTGGTTTAGTCATGAAACAAGTTCAAAGATACAATGTGAGACAAAAGTGAAGTCAAATTGAGGTTGTTACCCCAGAATCAAGAACAGTGCAGTTTGGGGCCCCGATTAGGGTTTTTGACTGGTAAAAAGCCAACTGTAGTTTGACTTTGATGTTGGAAGGTGTTTAAATGGTCAGATTGTGATTCATGAAGTTCATATAGTCTAATAAAGTTCATCCAAGAAGTTTCAAAGTCTCAGGAGGTCCAGAATGTCAACAGGCGACTCGATAATCACCGATCGGTCGTACGGTTGACCGAAAAGTCAACTCTCCAAATTTTATGAATTGGACTTCAAGTTGTGAAAAAAAGTTGTTCCTTATGTCATATTGGACTTGCATATCAATTTTCATGACCATTGGATCAAGGATGAAGGAGTAATCGGGAAATCGGAAAATTAGGGTTTTGGAAAGGGCTAAACCATAACTCCTTAACCACGCATCCAATTGAGTTGGTTCAAAGCTCATTTGGAAGCTCTTGAAAAGTCCTACAAAAGTCCCTAAGTGGTCCATGATCAGAAAATGCATAGATTTTGAGTTATGGTCAAATTCATTTCAAGAAGGGAAAAAGACTTAGGAAAATTTCACTTTTTAAGCTCATTTTTAGCAACTTTGGAGGGCTTTTTGGCCAAGATACTTTGAGAAATTGAAACTCATGAAAACCTGAATGTTTTAGAGCTATGTGAGGGCTTTCTAAATTGTACTAGAACATCTCAAGAGGAGTTATGAGCAGAAAGTTACATAGGTGCAAAGTTGAGGGTTTCACATAATAGTCCCACATTGGCCAAATTTTCAAAGTGACCTACTTCATCAATTCTGCCAATTTTGGTTGATCCAACTTGTCATGTTTGACATATTAGATGTGTATGGCATGAGAGAACAAAAAGTTATGCAAGGAAACAAGAAAAAAACCAATTGGAGTTCATTGCTTTGCAAGTGGGCAACTTGCACCAAAGTTGAAAAGTAAAAGCATGAGGTGGAAAGTGAGTTACACCAGCCACACCCCTACACTTCCTAGCCTGCATTCAAACTCAGAAAAATTAGTAGAACATTGACAAATGAGGCCTTGCATCAGAACCAATAGAAAACCCTCCAAGGGAGGTTTTCTCAAAATATCTCCAAGCTTTCTTCAAAGTGAGGCAACCTCACCAAGCAAGCACCTCACTCCATTTGCCTATGAAAGGAGGGTGTCTTCACCTCATTTAACACACAACACATCTGTTAAAAACCATAGAGAACTTTTGTCACCACTACTTCTACATTCTTGCTTCAAAATCCCAAAAAATACAAAAAACCTCCAAAACCACTAAAATGTCACTTTGCATCTTTTACACCAGAACTTAAAATGACCCCCTAGAGCTGTTCCAACCATTAGTTTTCTCAAAAAAACCAAAGGATCAAAAAGTCAACGATCCATGTACCATAGTTTGACTTCTATGCACTTTTCAAGCCAAAACTCACCATGAGCCCTTTCTCAACATTGTGACACCTCTAACACCTCACATTATTGATATACCAAATGTCCAAGGCATCAAAAGATAGCTGGAATTTTATTGGAGAGATCTGGCCACAAAGTTGCTCTTTTCAAAGAAAGAAGTAAATCCACAAACTTGATCATAAAGGGAGAGCCCCTTGTTTCTTCTGCTGTCAGTTTGCTCACCTTGGAAAGCTCACAAGAGGTAAGTAATTTTTACCTTGCTTAAATATGTCTAACATATGTGATTTGCCAATAGAGTGTTGTAAGTTGGATTGATTAGCTTTGTTGCAAATATGCATACTGTCATGAAATTTGCAAGTTTACCTTTAGGAATGAATGTGTGGATTGGTTTTCATTTGATCTAGATGTTATCATATGTGATTCACCTCTTTGTTATCAATGCTAGTTTCTGATTTCTGTTATGCAAATCTAGTATGTTGCTTATTTTGAAGCTTTTCTAAAACACAACCTGTGGTTATAAGGTGCCCCTGAATTTGGTATAGCAGTTAGGTTGTTTGTTTTGTGTGGAACATGGTTGGCTATAGTATGTTCAGAAATGACTCATTAAGTCTCAACACATCTAAACCACATGTTGGAAATCATTGGATATATCATTCAAAGAGTGCTCATAACCTTCTTTGATCCTTAGAACCTACGGTTTGAGATTTAGAAATTCTAGTGCACTTTCAAAGTGATCATTTGCACTTGCATATCAGATTTTGACTTGAGTTGTTTTGGACTGACCTTGGCATAAAAAATCCATAGGACATGTATTTGGAATTTGCTCATGCTTTGACATTACCTCAGTTGCATCCATAATACAGCATAGGCATCAAAATGCACTTTAAGCATCACACTAGCATGAACATGCCATTTTGCATATCTGTTGAATTTTAATTATACTAACTGTTGAATTTCATCAAATGCATTTTTTGAAACATGTCCATGTTCTTTCTTGAGTAAAACAACACTTGGTTTGAGAGGTGAGGTTCAAAATGCATCACATAACATACAAATGCAGCAGCTGTTGAATTTTTCAGTAGGTTGGGAATTTTCAAAAATCACCACCACCATCATCTTCCTTGTTTGATTCTACCCCAGATGCATATAAATTCTGTCTCGTTTCGATAAACGGTTAGGAAGTTACGGCACAAAACACATTTGCATTGTTTATGTGTTTTAACACCAACTGTCATCATGCTTGCTCATCATTCTTTGCCAATTTTGCATCTCATATACCATATCATCACACAACCTGATTTATGCACCTTTCACTACACAAACTCCCTCCATAGCATCATTATATCATGTTTATATGTTTGATTTGCTTTGAAACTATGTGAAACAAACTGTCCATTTGAAAGTGCATTCTTTCCTCATTCTTGCATTTCAACATGCCACTTGCCATTTCTGCATGAACCAAGTTAATTTGAGTTGATAATATCCTTGAGAATCATGTTTGAATGCTGTGTATGTGCTTAGCATGGTTTAAGAGTGTTTGAATTATTTGGAAAATCTCAAAATGCACCTCATTTCATCAACATACAGCAGCTATCGTTTTTTCAAAAGGATGAGAATTTCAGAAAATTAATACCACCATCATGTTCCTCGTATTTTTCTAGTCAAGATACATATAAATTTTGTCTCATTTGGATAAGCGACGAGAAAGTTACGATACAAAACGTATTTGGTTTTGTTGTGTTTTTTTTGCCCAACCATGAATTCATTTACCCTTATTATTTTAAGGGGTGGCTTTTACCGATGGATGTATAGCCACCCCAGTGGTAAGATCACACGCCTTGTACCCTGCACGCATGAGTTCGACCCCTTAGGAGGGCAACTCTTTTATTAATTTTTTATAATTTTTCACCAAACTTTGAAAAATCATATCTCTCTCAAATTTAATCGTTTTTCACCCGTTCTTTTTTCATTGTGTTCATCTTAATGTGTACTTCTATGTCATATTTTTTATTTTCATGTTTGAAAAATTTTTCATCTCTTTTGACTACGTGCAAGTTGTGTAGTTTCTGTATTCGTCCTGACAGATACAGATGAATTTTCTCTTGATATACTTGTGATTTTTGTTTGCATTCTCATCCTTAAATGTTTTTTAAAATGTTAAAGCTTAATTATTGGTTATTACCGTGTCCATGCTACTTTATCTGTTAAACTTATTTAAATTTGATCTGTCGTCACAGTTCTTGTTAATTCGTGTTTTGATCATTATCAATGCACCTTCATCTTTATCATTCCACATGTTATTTGATGGTTGTCACCATGAATATGCCTTTATTATGTTGTTAATTTTATTGTTGTCTTCCTCCTAAATTATGAGGTTAAACTAATTTGCTTGTACATAGCTGCTAACTTCCTTTTACATTAACACCTTAGGGCCTGAGTCGCCGTACTCACTTCTAACCGTCCCGCCGCGGTCACCCATTTACCCTAGCCTTAGGTTTTGAGTCACCGTACTCACATTTCCTGTCCCGCTGTGGACAATTTCCTTTCATTTACACCTTAGGATTTGAGTTGCCATACTCACTATTAGCGTCCCGCCGTGGACATCCTTTATCACGACAATTTTAACGTAGACTTGGAGTCGCTGCACTCCGTGTAAGTATTTCCCTATGAATGCTTACGTCCCCCATAGAACCTTGACCACAGTCAAGAGTTCTTCATCCCTAAATAGGGGAACTACGGTTGCTCTGATTCCATTCCCGTCCGGATACGCAGGCACGAGATGCAATGTCTTCGCGAGCAAACTTGTACATACCTTTATACTTTAGATTTTTTACCTTAGCACTTTTTCCCTTTAGCAAGTAACTTTAGCAAACACAAATATTAACAAGAGGTTCCTGTAGAGTACTACAGATGCTTAGGATGCTAACACCTTCCCTAGGTATAACCAACCCCCGAACCTTTAGATCTCTCTTTGCTCAGCTTTAGGCCTTGCCTTTTACTTTGCATTCTTATAGGTTTTTCTTTCTTTAAACCTTTCCTTTTTGGATAAATTAAAGTCCGGTTGTAAATGAATTAAGATTCAAGTTAATCAATAGCTTGATATCCTAATTTCACCGCAACAGAAATGGCGACTTCACTGGGGACTTCCCCTAAGAGGGTTAAGCCCACCTTGTTTATATCTGTGTTTGTTATATGTTAATTACTTTTATATTTGTATATATTTGTACATATATCTGTCTTTGTTTGGATTTTTCTGTATGCAGGTTTGTTGCTTTGAGTGGTGAGATAATACTATACCCGTACTTGAGTGCACTGGTGATAGGATGGTGGTATATTCAAGAAGGCTTATAGGGAGTTGATTCCCGACCAAGCTGACTTGAGAAACCACCGCTCAGTAGAGGCCCTTCTGAGAGTTAGTATTGTTAAACGAGTATTTGTGAAAACAATACTACTTTCTACATAGGAGCCCGTGACACTGAGGACTTTTAGTTACCTTTTACCCCACTTGGCCTTTTAGGACGTAGTGCGATGACTATAAGGGAGTAATCCCGAAGTAGTTGATACGCGATACTACACTCAGACGAGGCTCTCTTGAGAATATTATTGATTTCCAAGTATTTGGTGTGTCGATAATATCCGAAAGATGGGTTGCTGACTCTGGGAACTTTGGTAGAACCCGTTGTGCAAGTGCTTTACCCCTAGTACATACCCTATGATTGGTTCTTCACTCAAACTCCATGCTGTGATCTTGAACCTTTGAACCTATTATATGTGATTTGTATCTTCTCTTGCATTGCATTTTAGTTACATCTTTGCATGGTTCCTTGCATACCTCTGTTTGTCCAGTCGCTCATGTCCAGCTGTCTTCATATTCCAGTGTGCCTTTGAGTTGTCAAGCTGATTCCTCGGCACCGATATCAAACTAGAGCAAACTATAGACGCAAGATGTCAGAACAGGAAGCACACAATGCAGAGGTTCGAATGGAGATTGATGAATTGAAGTCAGACATGACTAAACTCACTGAGATGCTTCAAGTATTGATTGCCAGAGGAGAGCCATCTCAAAGAACTGTTGTTCAGGAAGTTTCTAGTGCTGAGCCTCCTCCTGTTCAAATGCCAAAATCAACCTGGCCAGAGTTTGGTTTACCTCCCAACTACTCTCCACCTCTTGCATCTACTGCTATCATGGGTCAGACTGTCATACCAGTTTTTCCAGCTCCCGTCTTTACAGAGCCCAGACTTGTGGTCCACATTGTTGCTCAGAACAACCAAACTCCCTTTGAGACTCCTTTCTTTGACTACAATGCTACTAGTGCTCAAGGTGAAGACCATGAAGATTTAGTTGAGCCTGAGATTGTCCGTGAACAGTTTCATAATATAGACAAGAGACTCAAAGCTGTTGAAGGTACTGACTTCTTCAACATTGATGCAGACAATATGTGCTTAGTTTCTGGTCTTGTTATGCCTACAAAGTTCAAGACTCCAGAGTTTGTAAAATATAAGGGGCACTCATGTCCTATAGCCCATTTGGTTATGTACTACCGAAGGATGGCAGCCTACACCAACAATCAGAAGTTGCTCATCCATTGCTTCCAAGACAGCTTAAGCGATGCTTCTCTCAAGTGGTATATGAATTTGGAACATAACAGTGTCCATTGTTTCCAAGATCTCGCCAATGCCTTCATGAGACAATACAAATACAATTTGGATATGGCTTCTGACCGTCGTCAACTTCAAAACATGTCTCAAAGTGAAAGAGAATCATTCAAAGAATACGCTCAACGTTGGAGAGAATTAGCTTCCCAAGTTGAACCCCCTCTAGAAGAGAAAGAATTAACTGGAATGTTCATGGATACCTTGTCTCCTTTCTATTGGGAAAAGATGATTGGGAGTGTATCTTCAAACTTCACAGATCTGGTGACTTTTGGTCAAAGGTTAGAAGAAGGGTTGAAAAAGGGTAAGGTATCCAAAGCTGTTGACTCTTCTAATGGTGCAAAGAAACCCTTTGGGAATTTCCATAAGAAGAAAGAAGAACATACCAATGTTGTCATGGCTGAAGTAAGGAGGCCTCATCCCCAACCTCAGTATAATCACCCTACTATTGCTGCAATTTCCGCTCCACGACCAGTTCAAAATCCTCAACGTCATGCTGTTAGACTGAACCAGTATCAGAATAAAAATCAGTTCGATCCTATTCCCATGACTTATACAGAATTGTATCCAAGCCTGGTTCAACAAGGGTTGATCACTACAAAGACTCTGCAAACTCCTGATCCCCCTCCAGCTGGATTTAGAGCTGACCTCCATTGTGCTTTTCATGAGGGTGCCCCAGGCCATGACTTGGAGCATTATTTTGCATTGAAAGTTAGGGTGCGTGAATTGATTAGAACTGGAATCCTTGATTTTACAGATAACCCTCCAAATGTTCAGAAAAATCCTCTACCAGTGCATCAAAAGTGAAGCTTCAGTCCGACTTCAGCAGACTATCTTTTTGAGCGCCAGTGTTTCAGACAGGACAGCTCATCTTCGTACTGATTTAGTCACTAGGCCTTTTGTTTCTCATTGTTTGAACTTTCTTTATTTTGTTTAAGCTGTTTGCTTTTAATTGGTGCTTGTACTTTCATCTTAATGAATGAGCACTGCAACTTTTGATTCCTATTCATCTGTCGTTTGCACTTTTGTGCTTTATCTTTCAAATATTTACTCTTTATCCAAAATTTTGATTATGCGAATATTGGAGGGAGGATGATGAAAACGTTATACCCATAATTGTTGTCAGTATGCTTTCAATGAAATTTTGTTGATGATGTAAGGCATTGTTTCAACTCCCAAACACTGGAGAAATAAGGAAGATAATCCCTCGTTAACCTTTCGAGCCTAGAAGTTGGAGTTTCTTTGTTTACAAAAAACCCGCAATTTTAACCTTGGGGTGGGTAGTTCTTGGTTAACTCGGTTGTGTATTCATACAAGACACCTTTCATATAAAGGTTGCAACCATAATTTTCCTTCGTGCACAACAAGCAAGTGTCGAAGATGTCTATCAAGCCAGAAAGCCGATGATGATTCCCTGTAAACATTAAAGCCATGCAGTCACCCTCTTTCTTTCAAAAAGAATGAAGAAGAAACAAAGAAAAAATATATATCAAAAGAAAAGCCCGCTAAGTCAAAACCTACGAAGGAGACTTAGGCAAAACTGGGGCATCCCGCTGACTGTAAGCGTCAAAAGAAAACAGTTCAGGAAAAAGTTAGGAAATCTTTAAACCCTCCTCATGAAAAACCTCAAAGTCAAAAACAACTAAATGTTGTAAAGAAGCAATGACCGCCTTTTCAAAAAAGTCTGTTAACTTCTGAACCATCATCATTACTATCATCAGTGCGATTCCTAACCTATAGGAACATGAGCACATATTCTGAGTTAACTGAGCATAGGACTGGAGATCATCACGTAGATTGGGTGGGTACAAATAAACTTTGAGCCTTTATCTTTTGTTTCTTAAACCGTGAACCAGGCCACATTATAACCCTCAAAAGACCTAATTGAAACAAGGTTATTTTGAAAGCATACTACGACAAGGTTGCGTAAACTGACTCCTAAAGATTTTTGTAAATCAACTATTTTGGCAGTACACCTTTGCTTTAAAACTTTGAGTGTCTTGAACCGCCGTGTTCTGACCAATGACTCTTTTACTTTGCATCTTTCAAAAATGATTTTTGATTTCAAAAAGTTGCATGAACTTTACATTACCATGTTTGTATGAACACTTTTGTTTGCAAATTGGCTTTCCCCTCAAGGAATTTTCAAACATTGAGAAACTTGGTCAGTGATCCTATCAGGGGCAAGTTCCTTTTACATCCTGTCTAAGAATCAATTGAAGATTTGTTCAAGGCATGGTATTCTCAGATTTGGTTTGTCCAAAATGTATTTCAAGACTCAGACTGGGGCAAGCTCTCCAGGCACCCGATGCATCAGTCAACATCAGACAAGCTGAAGTCATCATCAGTTCATCTTCAACAGACCGCTAAACTGGGGAAGTTTACTGGAAGAAACCCCAAAGCAGCCATTCATCCTTCCTACAAAGATCATCAACTTGGTACAATTTACCAGTATGACAGAGATATGTTCAGTAGTAACATCTTTGGTCCCCAAGCAGAATGGACGAGAGCTCCGTGTTGAGGAATCAGTCTTCCAGTCTTGTCATCTCACCAAAAGAGTCGAGCCTTGTCGTCGGCATCTGCATTCGCATGATTCATACAGGCGTATGTCATAAGCATGATTCATATACATATACATGTCCTGGGTGTTTAATTCCCCGTTCTACCCTGCCTCCCGAGGTCGTGTTTTACTCGCGTCTTACCTTGTGGATGAGTTTACCTTTCATGGGTGTTTTATTCCCCATTTACCTGAAATCATGGTGTTTTACTCCCATCTGTCCTTTCTTCTGAGATCGTGTTTTACTCGCGTTTTACCTTGTGGATGAATTTATTTTACCTGGGTGTTTCATTCCCCGTTTACCCATTTACCTGGCATCATGGCGTTTTACTCCCATTTGCTGTTTCTCCCGAGGTCGTGTTTTACTCGCGTCTTACCTTGTGGAAGATTTTATTTTACTTGGGTGTTTTATTCCCCACTTTACCTTTCCTCCCGAGGTCGTGTTTTACCCGCGTCTTACCTCGCGTACCTATCATCCTGGGTGTTTTATTCCCCAGTTACCTGGCATCATGGTGTTTTACTCCCATTTGCTTCTTTCTCCCGAGGTCGTGTTTTACTCACGTCTTACCTTGTGGATGAATTCCAATTTCCTTGGCATCATGGGTGCTTTATTCCCCATTTGCCTCTTTTCTCCCGGTGTTGTTGTTTTTTCCCCAGTGAGTTGTTACTCGTTGTTGCGTCGTTCTTGCTCGTATGTCTGCACTTGTCTTGCATCATAAAGCATCATTTAGAATTCATTGCATTTCAGAATTTGTCCTTTTGCATATCATCCTGATCTAAGGGACAAAATTTCTGGTTTTCTATATTTAAATATCTTTCACTGTGATTCTTTTTAGATTAACATCTATTAAAATCATCCAGTAAAAGATATTTAAATAGGGGCAACTGTCATACCCTAAATTTTGACCCCTTAGATCCTCATTATCATTTAAAGATCATACTCATGTGATTATCTAACCTTAACCCAGTTCAAGTTTTTTTCTTTGTTAAGATGCAGATGAATTAGGGTTTTGCGCAGTCAAAATCGAAGCTTTGAGGTTTGATCAATCAATATTTTGGGTTGGTTCAGTCATGAAACAAGTTCAAAGATAGAATGTGAGACAAAAGTGAAGTCAAATTGAGGTTGTTACCCCAGAATCAAGAACAGTGCAGTTTGGGGCCCCGATTAGGGTTTTTGAATGGTAAAAAGCCAACCGTAGTTTGACTTTGATGTTGGAAGGTGTTTAAATGGTGGAATTGTGATTCATGAAGTTCATATATTCTAATAAAGTTCATCCAAGAAGTTTCAAAGTCTCAGGAGGTCCAGAATGTCAACAGGCGACTCGGTAATCACCGATCGGTCGTACGGTTGACCGAAAAGTCAACTCTCCAAATTTTATGAATTGGACTTCAAGTTGTGAAAAAAAGTTGTTCCTTATGTCATATTGGACTTTCATATCAATTTTCATGACCATTGGATCAAGGATGAAGGAGTAATCGGGAAATCGGAAAATTAGGGTTTTGGAAAGGGCTAAACCATAACTCCTTAACCACACATCCAATTGAGTTGGTTCAAAGCTCATTTGGAAGCTCTTGACAAGTCCTACAGAAGTCCCTAAGTGGTCCATGATCAGAAAATGCATAGATTTTGAGTTATGGTCAAATTCATTTCAAGAAGGGAAAAAGACTTAGGAAAATTTCACTTTTTAAGCTCATTTTTAGCAACTTTGGAGGGCTTTTTGGCCAAGTTACTTTGAGAAATTGAAACTCATGAAAACCTGAATGTTTTAGATCTATGTGAGGGCTTTCTAAATTGTACTAGAACATCTCAAGAGGAGTTATGAGCAGAAAGTTCCATATGTGCAAAGTTGAGGGTTTCACATAATAGTCCCACATTTGCCAAATTTTCAACGTGACCTACTTCATCAATTCTGCCAATTTTGGTTGATCCAACTTGTCATGTTTGACATATTAGATGTGTATGGCATGATAGAACAGAAAGTTATGCAAGGAAACAATAAAAAAACCAATTGGAGTTCATTGCCTTGCAAGTGGGCAACTTGCACCAAAGTTGAAAAGTAAAAGCATGAGGTGGAAAGTGAGCTGCACCAGCCACACCCCTACACTTCCTAGCCTGCATTCAAACTCAGAAAAATCAGTAGAACATTGACAAATGAGGCCTTGCATCATAACCAATAGAAAACCCTCCAAGGGAGGTTTTCTCAAAATATCTCCAAGCTTTCTTCAAAGTGAGGCAACCTCACCAAGCAAGCACCTCACTCCATTTGCCTATAAAAGGAGGGTGTCTTCACCTCATTTAACACACAACACATATGTTAAAAACCATAGATAACTTTTGTCAGCACTACTTCTACATTCTTGCTTCAAAATCCCAAAAAATACAAAAAGCCTCCAAAACCACTAAAATGTTACTTTGCATCTTTTACACCAGAACTTTCTCCAAACCTTAAAACACCTCAAAGGCTACATAGACAACCTTAAAATGAGCACCTGGAGCTGTTCCAACCATTAGTTTTCTCAAAAAAACCAAAGGATCAAAAAGTCAGCCATCCATGTACCATAGTTTGACTTCTATGCACTTTTCAAGCCAAAACTCACCATGAGCCCTTTCTCAACATTCTGACACCTCTAACACATCACATTATTGATATACCAACTGTCCAAAGCATAAAAAGATAGCTGGAATTTTATTGGAGAGATCTGGCCACAAAGTTGCTCTTTTCAAAGAAAGAAGTAAATCCACAAACTTGATCATAAAGGGAGAGCCCCTTGTTTCTTCTGCTGTCAGTTTGCTCACCTTGGAAAGCTCACAAGAAGTAAGTAATTTTTACCTTGCTTAAATATGTCTAACATATGTGATTTGCCAATAGAGTGTTGTAAAAGGTCATTGGTTGGATTGATTAGCTTTGTTGCAAATATGCATACTATCATGAAATTTGCAAGTTTACCTTTAGGAATGAATGTGTGGATTGGTTTTCATTTGATCTAGATGTTATCATATGTGATTCACCTTTTTGTTATCAATGCTAGTTTCTGATTTCTGTTATGCAAATCTAGTATGTTGCTCATTTTGAAGCTTTTCTAAAACACAACCTGTGGTTATAAGGTGCCCCTGAATTTGGTATAGCAGTTAGGTTGTTTGTTTTGTGTGGAACATGGTTAGCTATAGTATGTTCAGAAATGACTCATTAAGTCTCAACACATCCAAACCACAAGTTGGAAATCATTGGATATATCATTCAAAGAGTGCTCATAACCTTCTTTGATCCTTAGAACCTACGGTTTGAGATTTAGAAATTCTAGTGCACTTTCAAAGTGATCATTTGCACTTGCATATCATATTTTGACTTGAGTTGTTTTGGACTGACCTTGGCATAAAAAATCCATAGGACATGTATTTGGAATTTGCTCATGCTTTGACATTACCTCAGTTGCATCCATAGTACAACATAGGCATCAAAATGCACTTTAAGCATCACACTAGCATGAACATGCCATTTTGCATATCTGTTGAATTTTAATTATACTAACTGTTGAATTTCATCAAATGCATTTTTTGAAACATGTCCATGTTCTTTCTTGAGTAAAACAACACTTGGTTTGAGAGGTGAGGTTCAAAATGCATCACATAACATACAAATGCAGCAGCTGTTGAATTTTTCAGTAGGTTGGGAATTTTCAAAAATCACCACAGTTAATTTGAGTTGATAATATCCTTAAGAATCATGTTTGAATGCTGTGTATGTGCTTAGCATGGTTTAAGAGTGTTTGAATTATTTGGAAAATCTCAAAATGCACCTCATTTCATCAACATACAGCAGCTATCGTTTTTTTTAAAAGGATGAGAATTTCAGAAAATTAATACCACCATCATGTTCCTCGTATTTTTCTAGTCAAGATACATATAAATTTTGTCTCATTTGGATAAGCGACGAGAAAGTTACGATACAAAACGTATTTGGTTTTGTTGTGTGTTTTTTGCCCAGCCATGAATTCATTTACCCTTATTATTTTAAGGGGTGGCTTATACAAACGGATGTATAGCCACCCCAGTGGTAAGATCACACGCCTTGTACCCTGCACGCATGAGTTTGACCCCTGAGGAGGGCAACTCTTTTATTAATTTTTTGTAATTTTTCACCAAACTTTGAAAAATCATATCTCTCTCAAATTTAATCGTTTTTCACCCGTTCTTTTTTCATAGTTTTCATATTAATGTGTAATTTCATGTCATATTTTTTATTTTCATGTTTGACAAATTTTTCATCTCTTTTGACTGCGTGCAAGTTGTGTACTTTCTGTATTCGTCCTGACAGATACGGATGAATTTTCTCTTGATATACTTGTGATTTTTGTTTGCATTCTCATCCTTAAATGTTTTTTAACATGTTAAAGCTTCATTATTGGTTATTACCGTGTCCATGCTACTTTATCTGTTAAACTTATTTAAATTTGATATGTCATCACAGTTCCTGTTAATTCCTGTTTTGATCATTATCAATGCACCTTCATCTTTATCATTCCACATGTTATTTGATGGTTGTCACCATGAATATGCCTTTATTATGTTGTTAATTTTCTTGTTGTCTTCCTCCTAAATTATGAGGTTAAACTAATTTGCTTGTACATAGCTGCTAACTTCCTTTTACATTAACACCTTAGGGCCTGAGTTGCCGTACTCACTTCTAACCGTCCCGCCGCGGACACCCATTTACCCTAGCCTTAGGTTTTGAGTCGCCGTACTCACCTTTCCTGTCCCGCTGTGGACAATTTTCTTTCCTTTACACCTTAGGATTTGAGTTTCCATACTCACTATTAGCGTCCCGCCGTGGACATCCTTTATCACAACAATTTTAACGTAGACTTGGAGTCGCTGCACTTCGTGTAAGTATTTCCCTATGAATGCTTACGTCCCCCATAGAACCTTGACCACATACAAGAGTTCTTCATCCCTAAATAGGGGAACTACGGTTGCTCTGATTCCATTCCCGTCCGGATACGTAGGCACGAGATGCAATGTCTTCGCGAGCAAACTTGTACATACCTTTATACTTTAGATTTTTTACCTTAGCACTTTTTCCCTTTAACAAGTAACTTTAGCAAACACAAATATTAACAAGAGGTTCCTGTAGAGTACTACAGATGCTTAGGATGCTAACACCTTCCCTAGGTATAACCAACCCCCGAACCTTTAGATCTCTCTTTGCTCAGCTTTAGGCCTTGCCTTTTGCTTTGCATTCTTATAGGTTTTTCTTTCTTTAAACCTTTCCTTTTTGGATAAATTAAAGTCCGGTTGTAAATGAATTAAGATTCAAGTTAATCAATAGCTTGATAACCGAATTTCACCGCAACAGAAATGACGACTTCACTGGGGACTTCCCCTAAGAGGGTTAAGCCCACCTTGTTTATATCTGTGTTTGTTATATGTTAATTGCTTTTATATTTGTATATATTTGTACATATATCTGTCTGTGTTTGGATTTTTCTGTATGCAGGTTTGTTGCTTTGAGTGGTGAGATAGTACTATACCCGTACCTGAGTGCACTGGTGATAGGATGGTGGTATATTCAAGAAGGCTTATAGGGAGTTGATTCCCGACCAAGCTGACTTGAGAAACCACCGCTCAGTAGAGGCCCTTCTGAGAGTTAGTATTGTTAAACGAGTATTTGTGAAAACAATACTACTTTCTACATAGGAGCCCGTGACACTGAGGACTTTTAGTTACCTTTTACCCCACTTGGCCTTTTAGGACGTAGTGCGATGACTATAAGGGAGTAATTCCGAAGTAGTTGATACGCGATACTACACTCAGACGAGGCTCTCTTGAGAATATTATTGATTTCCAAGTATTTGGTGTGTCGATAATATCCGAAAGATGGGTTGCTGACTCTGGGAACTTTGGTAGAACCCGTTGTGCAAGTGCTTTACCCCTAGTACATACCCTATGATTGGTTCTTCACTCAAACTCCATGCTGTGATCTTGAACCTTTGAACCTATTATGTGTGATTTGTATCTTCTCTTGTATTGCATTGCAGTTACATCTTTGCATGGTTCCTTGTATACCTCTGTTTGTCCAGTCGCTCATGTCCAGCTGTCTTCATATTCCAGTGTGCCTTTGAGTTGTCAAGCTGATTCCTCGGCACCGATATCAAACTAGAGCAAACTATAGACGCAAGATGTCAGAACAGGAAGCACACAATGCAGAGGTTCGAATGGAGATTGATGAATTGAAGTCAGGCATGACTAAACTCACTGAGATGCTTCAAGTATTGATGGCCAGAGGAGAGCCATCTCAAAGAACTGTTGTTCAGGAAGTTTCTAGTGCTGAGCCTCCTCCTGTTCAAATGCCAAAATCAACCTGGCCAGAGTTTGGTTTACCTCCCAACTACTCTCCACCTCTTGCATCTACTGCTATCATGGGTCAGACTGTCATACCGGTTTTTCCAGCTCCCGTCTTTACAGAGCCCAGACCTGTGGTCCACACTGTTGCTCAGAACAACCAAACTCCCTTTGAGACTCCTTTCTTTGACTACAATGCTGCTAGTGCTCAAGGTGAAAACCATGAAGATTTAGTTGAGCCTGAGATTGTCCGTGAACAGTTTCATAATATAGACAAGAGACTCAAAGCTGTTGAGGGTACTGACTTCTTCAACATTGATGCAGACAATATGTGCTTAGTTTCTGGTCTTGTTATGCCTACAAAGTTCAAGACTCCAGAGTTTGTAAAATATAAGGGGCACTCATGTCCTAGAGCCCATTTGGTTATGTACTACCGAAGGATGGCAGCCTACACCAACAATCAGAAGTTGCTCATCCATTTCTTCCAAGACAGCTTAAGCGGTGCTTCTCTCAAGTGGTATATGAATTTGGAACATAACAGTGTCCATTGTTTCCAAGATCTCGCCAATGCCTTCATGAGACAATACAAATACAATTTGGATATGGCTCCTGACCGTCGTCAACTTCAAAACATGTCTCAAAGTGAAAGAGAATCATTCAAAGAATACGCTCAACGTTGGAGAGAATTATCTTCCCAAGTTGAACCCCCTCTAGAAGAGAAAGAATTAACTGGAATGTTCATGGATACCTTGCCTCCTTTCTATTGGGAAAAGATGATTGGGAGTGTATCTTCAAACTTCACAGATCTGGTGACTTTTGGTCAAAGGTTAGAAGAAGGGTTGAAAAAGGGTAAGGTATCCAAAGCTGTTGACTCTTCTAATGGTGCAAAGAAACCCTTTGGGAATTTCCATAAGAAGAAAGAAGAACATATCAATGTTGTCATGGCTGAAGTAAGGAGGCCTCATCCCCGACCTCAGTATAATCACCCTACTATTGCTGCAATTGCCGCTCCACGACCAGTTCAAAATCCTCAACGTCATGCTGTTAGACTGAACCAGTATCAGAATAAAAATCAGTTCGATCCTATTCCCATGACTTATACAGAATTGTATCCAAGCCTGGTTCAACAAGGGTTGATCACTACAAAGACTCTGCAAACTCCTGATCCCCCTCCAGCTGGATTTAGAGCTGACCTCCATTGTGCTTTTCATGAGGGTGCCCCAGGCCATGACTTGGAGCATTATTTTGCATTGAAAGTTAGGGTGCATGAATTGATTAGAACTGGAATCCTTGATTTTACAGATAACCCTCCAAATGTTCAGAAAAATCCTCTACCAGTGCATCAAAAGTGAAGCTTCAGTCCGACTTCAGCAGACTATCTTTTTGAGCGCCAGTGTTTCAGACAGGACAACTCATCTTCGTACTGATTTAGTCACTAGGCCTTTTGTTTCTCATTGTTTGAACTTTCTTTATTTTGTTTAAGATGTTTGCTTTTAATTGGTGCTTGTACTTTCATCTTAATGAATGAGCAATGCAACTTTTGATTCCTATTCATCTGTCGTTTGCACTTTTGTGCTTTATCTTTCAAATATTTACTCTTTATCCAAATTTTTGATTATGCGAATATTGGAGGGAGGATGATGAAAACGTTATACCCATAATTGTTGTCAGTATGCTTTCAATGAAATTTTGTTGATGATGTAAGGCATTGTTTCAACTCCCAAACACTGGAGAAATAAGGAAGATAATCCCTCGTTAACCCTTCGAGCCTAGAAGTTGGAGTTTCTTTGTTTACAAAAAACCCGCAATTTTAACCTTGGGGTGGGTAGTTCTTGGTTAACTCGGTTGTGTGTTCATACAAGACACCTTTCATATAAAGGTTGCAACCATAATTTTCCTTCGTGCACAACAAGCAAGTGTCGAAGATGTCTATCAAGCCAGAAAGCCGATGATGATTCCCTGTAAACATTAAAGCCATGCAGTCACCCTCTTTCTTTCAAAAAGAATGAAGAAGAAACAAAGAAAAAATATATATCAAAAGAAAAGCCCGCTAAGTCAAAACCTACGAAGGAGACTTAGGCAAAACTGGGGCATCCCGCTGACTGTAAGCGTCAAAAGAAAACAGTTCAGGAAAAAGTTAGGAAATCTTTAAACCCTCCTCATGAAAAACCTCAAAGTCAAAAACAACTAAATGTTGTAAAGAAGCAATGACCGCCTTTTCAAAAAAGTCTGTTAACTTCTGAACCATTATCATTACTATCATCAGTGCGATTCCTAACCTATAGGAACATGAGCACATATTCTGAGTTAACTGAGCATAGGACTGGAGATCATCATGTAGATTGGGTGGGTACAAATAAACTTTGATCCTTTATCTTTTGTTTCTTAAACCGTGAACCAAGCCACATTATAACCCTCAAAAGACCTAATTGAAACAAGGTTATTTTGAAAGCATACTACGGCAAGGTTGCGTAAACTGACTCCTAAAGATTTTTGTAAATCAACTATTTTGGCAGTACACCTTTGCTTTAAAACTTTGAGTGTCTTAAACCGCCGTGTTCTGACCAATGACTCTTTTACTTTGCATCTTTCAAAAATGATTTTTGATTTCAAAAAGTTGCATGAACTTTACATTACCATGTTTGTATGAACACTTTTGTTTGCAAATTGGCTTTCCCCTCAAGGAATTTTCAAACATTGAGAAACTTGGTCAGTGATCCTATCAGGGGCAAGTTCCTTTTACATCCTGTCTAAGAATCAATTGAAGATTTGTTCAAGGCATGGTATTCTCAGATTTGGTTTGTCCAAAATGTATTTCAAGACTCAGACTGGGGCAAGCTCTCCAGGCACCCGATGCATCAGTCAACATCAGACAAGCTGAAGTCATCATCAGTTCATCTTCAACAGACCGCTAAACTGGGGCAGTTTACTGGAAGAAACCCCAAAGCAGCCATTCATCCTTCCTACAAAGATCATCAACTTGGTACAATTTACCAGTATGACAGAGATATGTTTAGTAGTAACATCTTTGGTCCCTAAGCAGAATGGACGAGAGCTCCGTGTTGAGGAATCAGTCTTCCAGTCTTGTCATCTCACCAAAAGAGTCGAGCCTTGTCGTCGGCATCTGCATTCGCATGATTCATACAGGCGTATGTAATAAGCATGATTCATATACATATACATGTCCTGGGTGTTTTATTCCCCGTTCTACCCTGCCTCCCGAGGTCGTGTTTTACTCGCGTCTTACCTTGTGGATGAGTTTACCTTTCATGGGTGTTTTATTCCCCATTTACCTGAAATCATGGTGTTTTACTCCCATCTGTCCTTTCTTCCGAGGTCGTGTTTTACTCGCGTTTTACCTTTTGGATGAATTTATTTTACCTGGGTGTTTCATTCCCCGTTTACCCATTTACCTGGCATCATGGCATTTTACTCCCATTTACTGTTTCTCCCGAGGTCGTGTTTTACTCGCGTCTTACCTTGTGGAAGATTTTATTTTACTTGGGTGTTTTATTCCCCACTTTACCTTTCCTCCCGAGGTCGTGTTTTACCTGCGTCTTACCTCGCGTACCTATCATCCTGGGTGTTTTATTCCCTAGTTACCTGGCATCATGGTGTTTTACTCCCATTTGCTTCTTTCTCCCGAGGTCGTGTTTTACTCACGTCTTACCTTGTGGATGAATTCCAATTTCCTTGGCATCATGGGTGCTTTATTCCCCATTTGCCTCTTTTCTCCCGGTGTTGTTGTTTTTTCCCCAGTGAGTTGTTACTCGTTGTTGCGTCGTTCTTGCTCGTATGTCTGCACTTGTCTTGCATCATAAAGCATCATTTAGAATTCATTGCATTTCAGAATTTGTCCTTTTGCATATCATCCTGATCTAAGGGACAAAATTTTTGGTTTTCTATATTTAAATATCTTTCACTGTGATTCTATTTAGATTAACATCTATTAAAATCATCCAGTAAAAGATATTTAAATAGGGGCAACTGTCATACCCTAAATTTTGACCCCTTAGATCCTCATTATCATTTAAAGATCATACTCATGTGATTATCTAACCTTAACCCAGTTCAACTTTTTTTCTTTGTTAAGATGCAGATGAATTAGGGTTTTGCGCAGTCAAAATCGAAGCTTTGAGGTTTGATCAATCAATGTTTTGGGTTGGTTCAGTCATGAAACAAGTTCAAAGATACAATGTGAGACAAAAGTGAAGTCAAATTGAGGTTGTTACCCCAGAATCAAGAACAGTGCAGTTTGGGGCCCCGATTAGGGTTTTTGACTGGTAAAAAGCCAACCGTAGTTTGACTTTGATGTTGGAAGGTGTTTAAATGGTGGAATTGTGATTCATGAAGTTCATATATTCTAATAAAGTTCATCCAAGAAGTTTCAAAGTCTCAGGAGGTCCAGAATGTCAACAGGAGACTCGGTAATCACCGATCGGTCGTACGGTTGACCAAAAAGTCAACTCTCTAAATTTTATGAATTGGACTTCAAGTTGTGAAAAAAAGTTGTTCCTTATGTCATATTGGACTTGCATATCAATTTTCATGACCATTGGATCAAGGATGAAGGAGTAATCGGGAAATCGGAAAATTAGGGTTTTGGGAAGGGCTAAACCATAACTCCTTAACCACGCATCCAATTGAGTTGGTTCAAAGCTCATTTGGAAGCTCTTGACAAGTCCTACAAAAGTCCCTAAGTGGTCCATGATCAGAAAATGCATAGATTTTGAGTTATGGTCAAATTCATTTCAAGAAGGGAAAAAGACTTAGGAAAATTTCACTTTTTAAGCTCATTTTTAGCAACTTTGGAGGGATTTTTGGCCAAGTTACTTTGAGAAATTGAAACTCATGAAAACCTGAATGTTTTAGAGTTATGTGATGGCTTTCTAAATTGTACTAGAACATCTCAAGAGGAGTTATGAGCAGAAAGTTCCATAGGTGCAAAGTTGAGGGTTTCACATAATAGTCCCACATTGGCCAAATTTTCAAAGTGACCTATTTCATCAATTCTGCCAATTTTGGTTGATCCAACTTGTCATGTTTGACATATTAGATGTGTATGGCATGATAGAACAGAAAGTTATGCAAGGAAACAAGAAAAAAACCAATTGGAGTTCATTGCCTTTGAAGTGGGCAACTTGCACCAAAGTTGAAAAGTAAAAGCATGAGGTGGAAAGTGAGCTGCACCAGCCACACCCCTACACTTCCTAGCCTGCATTCAAACTCAGAAAAATCAGTAGAACATTGGCAAATGAGGCCTTGCATCATAACCAATAGAAAACCCTCCAAGGGAGGCTTTCTCAAAATATCTCCAACCTTTCTTCAAAGTGAGGCAACCTCACCAAGCAAGCACCTCACTCCATTTGCCTATAAAAGGAGGGTGTCTTCACCTTATTCAACACACAACACATCTGTTAAAAACCATAGAGAACTTTTGTCACCACTACTTCTACATTCTTGCTTCAAAATCCCAAAAAATACAAAAAACCTCCAAAACCACTAAAATGTCACTTTGCATCTTTTACACCAGAACTTTCTCCAAACCTTAAAACACCTCAAAGGCTACATAGACAACCTTAAAATGACCCCCTGGAGCTGTTCCAACCATTAGTTTTCTCAAAAAAACCAAAGGATCAAAAAGTCAACCATCCATGTACCATAGTTTGACTTCTATGCACTTTTCAAGCCAAAACTCACCATGAGCCCTTTCTCAATATTGTGACACCTCTAACACCTCACATTATTGATATACCAACTTTCCAAGGCATCAAAAGATAGCTGGAATTTTATTGGAGAGATCTGGCCACAAAGTTGCTCTTTTCAAAGAAAGAAGTAAATCCACAAACTTGATCATAAAGGGAGAGCCCCTTGTTTCTTCTGCTGTCAGTTTGCTCACCTTGGAAAGCTCACAAGAGGTAAGTAATTTTTACCTTGCTTAAATATGTCTAACATATGTGATTTGCCAATAGAGTGTTGTAAAAGGTCATTGGTTGGATTGATTAGCTTTGTTGCAAATATGCATACTATCATGAAATTTGCAAGTTTACCTTTAGGAATGAATGTGTGGATTGGTTTTCATTTGATCTAGATGTTATCATATGTGATTCACCTTTTTGTTATCAATGCTAGTTTCTGATTTCTGTTATGCAAATCTAGTATGTTGCTCATTTTGAAGCTTTTCTAAAACACAACCTGTGGTTATAAGGTGCCCCTGAATTTGGTATAGCAGTTAGGTTGTTTGTTTTGTGTGGAACATGGTTAGCTATAGTATGTTCAGAAATGACTCATTAAGTCTCAACACATCCAAACCACATGTTGGAAATCATTGGATATATCATTCAAAGAGTGCTCATAACCTTCTTTGATCCTTAGAACCTACGGTTTGAGATTTAGAAATTCTAGTGCACTTTCAAAGTGATCATTTGCACTTGCATATCATATTTTGACTTGAGTTGTTTTGGACTGACCTTGGCATAAAAAATCCATAGGACATGTATTTGGAATTTGCTCATGCTTTGACATTACCTCAGTTGCATCCATAGTACAGCATAGGCATCAAAATGCACTTTAAGCATCACACTAGCATGAACATGCCATTTTGCATATCTGTTGAATTTTAATTATACTAACTGTTGAATTTCATCAAATGCATTTTTTGAAACATGTCCATGTTCTTTCTTGAGTAAAACAACACTTGGTTTGAGAGGTGAGGTTCAAAATGCATCACATAACATACAAATGCAGCAGCTGTTGAATTTTTCAGTAGGTTGGGAATTTTCAAAAATCACCACAGTTAATTTGAGTTGATAATGTCCTTGAGAATCATGTTTGAATGCTGTGTATGTGCTTAGCATGGTTTAAGAGTGTTTGAATTATTTGGAAAATCTCAAAATGCACCTCATTTCATCAACATACAGCAGCTATCGTTTTTTTTAAAAGGATGAGAATTTCAGAAAATTAATACCACCATCATGTTCCTCGTATTTTTCTAGTCAAGATACATATAAATTTTGTCTCATTTGGATAAGCGACGAGAAAGTTACGATACAAAACGTATTTGGTTTTGTTGTGTGTTTTTTGCCCAGCCATGAATTCATTTACCCTTATTATTTTAAGGGGTGGCTTATACAAACGGATGTATAGCCACCCCAGTGGTAAGATCACACGCCTTGTACCCTGCACGCATGAGTTTTACCCCTGAGGAGGGCAACTCTTTTATTAATTTTTTGTAATTTTTCACCAAACTTTGAAAAATCATATCTCTCTCAAATTTAATCGTTTTTCACCCGTTCTTTTTTCATAGTTTTCAGCTTAATGTGTAATTTCATGTCATATTTTTTATTTTCCTGTTTTACAAATTTTTCATCTCTTTTGACTGCGTGCAAGTTGTGTACTTTCTGTATTCGTCCTGACAGATACGGATGAATTTTCTCTTGATATACTTGTGATTTTTGTTTGCATTCTCATCCTTAAATGTTTTTTTAACATGTTAAAGCTTCATTATTGGTTATTACCGTGTCCATGCTACTTTATCTGTTAAACTTATTTAAATTTGATATGTCGTCACAGTTCCTGTTAATTCTTGTTTTGATCATTATCAATGCACCTTCATCTTTATCATTCCACATGTTATTTGATGGTTGTCACCATGAATATGCCTTTATTATGTTGTTAATTTTCTTGTTGTCTTCCTCCTAAATTATGAGGTTAAACTAATTTGCTTGTACATAGCTGCTAACTTCCTTTTACATTAACACCTTAGGGCCTGAGTCGCCGTACTCACTTCTAACCGTCCCACCGCGGACACCCATTTACCCTAGCCTTAGGTTTTGAGTCGCCGTACTCACCTTTCCTGTCCCGCTGTGGACAATTTTCTTCCATTTACACCTTAGGATATGAGTTGCCATACTCACTATTACCGTCCCGCCGTGGACATCCTTTATCACAACAATTTTAACGTAGACTTGGAGTCGCTGCACTCCGTGTAAGTATTTCCCTATGAATGCTTACGTCCCCATAGAACCTTGACCACAGTCAAGAGTTCTTCATCCCTAAATAGGGGAACTACGGTTGCTCTGATTCCATTCCCGTCCGGATACGTAGGCACGAGATGCAATGTCTTCGCGAGCAAACTTGTACATACCTTTATACTTTATATTTTTTACCTTAGCACTTTTTCCCTTTAACAAGTAACTTTAGCAAACACAAATATTAACAAGAGGTTCCTGTAGAGTACTACAGATGCTTAGGATGCTAACACCTTCCCTAGGTATAACCAACCCCCGAACCTTTAGATCTCTCTTTGCTCAGCTTTAGGCCTTGCCTTTTGCTTTGCATTCTTATAGGTTTTTCTTTCTTTAAACCTTTCCTTTTTGGATAAATTAAAGTCCGGTTGTAAATGAATTAAGATTCAAGTTAATTAATAGCTTGATATCCGAATTTCACCGCAACAGGTAGCATGGATGATGATGTGGTATCGATGCCATAAGTGTCTTCTGTTGTTTCTTGTCCGGAGTGTGGGGGTCATCCTACTATACCTCTTAGTGATCATACTCAAAGACTATATTTATTTCTTGTTTATATCTAACTATGACATATCCATTATTTTTTGTCTTGTATTTTGGGCATTGTTGTATATATTCTAACTTGACTAGTATTGTTGATCAACCGCTTTAATTTTGTTATGGTTGAGACATGTCATAAGAATCATGATTATCAGTAGGTGATGGATCATAATTCTAGTGTTCATTTTTGAAAACTCCTTATGTGTATATTTATTCAGGTACTGAAACAATGCTTCTGATAATGGTTGTAAAATAATTTATTTTAAGTTTTATGATCAAAATTGCCTCCGTTATTTTATTAACACAGTTTTGAAAGAAGTTTTTATCCTCTAAAATCAAAGAGCGCATTCTTTTACCAATTTTTAAATTTCTTTAATGCTTTTAAAATAAAATTGAAGTTTAGTGACTAAACATGCTTTGGTTTGTTCTGTTTAAAAAAGACACTCTTGTGTTTTAAAAATCAAGGTGTTACAAATGTAACGGTAAGGTGGATTGATAATTTATGTTAGCTCTCCAAGATACCAATGTGTCATACTAATTCAGGCGGGCTCCTAGTATATAGACTTGTCCAAATTAAATATTAGTTTGACTACTTGTATCATTCTCCATTGTTTATAGCCAAAGTTTATCATATTGTCCAAAACATCTTGGTCTATAAAATCTAGTCTCGATTAGCTATTTCTCCAGGTAATATTGTTTTCTTTGTATTGTTGAATGTGTGTTGTGTCCCAAATTTTTCTCACTCTTCCCCTTTATCACAACATTTCTATTTATAATATCCATGTGTGCACTATTTCCTTAGACCATACCTTCACGAAATTGCTTAATTTATTAGAGTTACAAATAATGAAAAAAATTGACTTATCAAACTTCATGTGTCTTTGACTGCTCTAATACCCCTACAACCTGCCTGGACTTTAGTAGACTTTAGAAAGAATTTCATAACTCATATTTGATCTTATGTAGTTTGATTATAGGTTTGTTTGGATTGACTTACTTAAATAATCTACTAACATAAAGTTTGTGACACTGTCAGGGTCTATTAGGTTCAATCAAAGGAAAGGGATGTGAGAGACTTTTAGCAAAGAGAGAGGAATAAAGGGGAAGGATTTTAATTATATATATTTTTGGTTTAAAATATGAAAGGGGGAAGGGGAGGGAGAGAGAGAGAGAATTTAATTACAAATATGTTTGGTTCACAAGGGGAAGAGAAGTATTTTAAAACTAACTTAGTTTTTATCCTTGTAATTTCAACATAAGATTCATTATATTACTGTTCATAATTTGATCACAAATTTATTATTGGAATATAAGTATTAAATTAGAGAACATTACAAAATATTTTATAAAAACGTAACGATAACAATATATATTTTTTTAAAAATTATCAAATGCAATAAAATCTATAAAAAATTATTAAGATAATTAAAAAGTGATATCAAAGTTTAAAATATAAAATATGAGGTTGACTTGAGGTAAGAGCAAGATTTTAACTACAAAAGAGAAAATTCCAACTTCAATAAAGAATAAGAGAATTTGAATAGAAAACCTAAACTTTTAATATTTTGTTAGGGATAAAATTATAAAGTTTATAAGAAACCCTCTGAGGTTAATCTCGTCAACATAATAATTTATATTTTAGCATCTCTCATTTCCCCTCCAAAAAATCTATAGACACTACTATAAAATATACCTTTCGCAGCAAAGTATTATCTTTCCCAAACTATCCAGTGTGGTAGAATCTACTAAATTAGGCGCGTTCATTTTTATTTTTCATTTTTAAGTCACTTTTTACCAGGTTGGAATTCCAACCGTGGTGAAAAGTGGTGTCTGGTCATGAGTTAAAATCCCAACACCAGCATTTTTGGCTTTTTATTTATTTTTAAAACCATGTTTAACACGTTTGGAATTTCAACTGTGGTGAAAAGTGGCGCTTGGTCACGGGTTCAAATCTCATCACTAACAGTTTTATTTTTTTATTCACTTTTCACCATAATTGGAATTCCAACCGTGGTGAAAAGTGATGTTTTCTATTTTTTTTCTTCTTTTTTTAAAAAAAAAAGGGTTGACTGACTTTTTACCACGGATGGAACTTCCAACCGTGGTGAAAAGTGGTGTTTTCTTCTTCTTCTTTTTTAAAATTAAAATTAAATGACATTTCCAAGATATATAATGCTCAATGTTCATTCACTTTTGCTCTACACAAACTTATACGAACTTCATCTTCTACCTCAAAACTTCATCCTTCGTTTATGATACTCTATTTATCTGCTAAACCAAACTCGAAAATATCATTTAGTCCATAAACAAAACTAGAAAAACATCATTTATTTTATTAACAAGTTTCAAAACTCCATCATCTCTTCTCCAACTTGAACCAGACAAGGAAAGCATATATTCATGTTAGCAATGTTAGTTATTGTTGTTGTTATTATTGTGTTAGGAAAAATGTTTAATGTTGTTGTCTTTTAGATTTAATGTTTAACAATTTTATTAATTTTGTTTTTGTTATTGTTTTTTTATTGTTATTGTTGTTGAAATTTAATATTTAACGATTGTGTTGATTTTGTTTTGTTGTTATTGTTATTGAGATTTAATGTTTAATGATTCTATTGATTTTGTTGTTGTTGTTGTTGATCTTGTTCTTATTCTTGTTGCTCTTTTTCTTTTTCTTTTTCTTTTTCTTGTTGTTGTTGTCGTTATTGTTGTTGTGTTAGAAATATTTAATATTATATATTGTGATGGAAATTCCCAATGTAGTCAGTCAAAATATGTGGCAAAAATAAAAAAAAATTGGGCTGGCTGACTTTTCACCATGGTTGAAAGTTCCAACTGTGGTGAAAAGTGGGTCGACTACATTTCACCACAGTTGGAATTTCCAACCATGGTGAAGTGTAGCGTGCTATCTAGTTTTTAACAATGGGCCTTAGTCCGTGGTGGAAAGTGTGAGTGCGAGTTTATTCTATAACCTAGCCATGTTTTGAATGATGTCAAAACTCGGAGTGTGACTTAGCGTTTTTGTATATTTGGCGGTATCAACAAAAATTTAGATGTGCATTGAATCATTTTAGTCTTAGGATGCATACAAATGGTTTTGAAAAATGATTGTAAATGTCTAGGTATGTTTCACACATCAAAAAACTATGTTTAATGTATGAACGCTCTTGCACAGGCTCGCCTATACGATTTCAAGCAAACTTATAGAAGTTATTGCTTCACTATAGGCTGGCCTATACGATTTTAGGTTGGCCTATAGAAGTTGTTGCTTTGGTACATGCTAGCCTATACGATTTCAGGATGACCTATAGAAGTTGTTACTTCAGTACATGCTGGCCTATACGATTTCAGGCTAACATATAAAAGTTGTTGCTTCAGTACAGGCTGGCCTATACGAATTTCAGGCTGACCTATAAAAGCTTTTGTTTTAGTACATGCAGACCTATATGAATTTCAGGTCGGCATGTAAACTGCAATATTAAAGCCTGTAGGCTCTGTCCATGTGCTGACTACTATAGGCTGACCTAAAGACCTTGACAGGCCGACCTATTGCTTTCATAGGTCGACCTATAGCCTTCCAAAGCTGAATTTTGTTTTGCATTCTATTTTTCTTGCATCCTTTTTGCCTAATTCCACATACTGATATATATACTCATACATGCACCTTTTTCTAGAAAGGTAATAATGAACTACCTATACGAAACCAGATTACAAAGCATTTCCATAATCTTCAATCTCTCTTCTATGCATACACACAATTAAACTACATGTAATTATTTTTCGATTGGGTGACCATCTAGATTAGGGTTGATAACATCCAATTAGGTTTGGTGTAACTAAGAATATTGGGTTGGGATCTTGGTATGTTTCATATAAAAAAACCAAGGCGGGGTTTTCCTACAAGATCTGTGTGATTTGAAGGTTTTGGACAAGATCACGTCAACACGGATTTGACTGAGTGAAGGCCTTGGGATAAAGTGGTTTCCTTGCAAGGGAGTAGCACGAGATGGTGAATCGTGTTTGGGAATCTTGGATTTAGTAAGTGCATGATCGGGATAATCGAAAGATTGTAGCCGCATTGTTGGTGACTTGATCAAGCTTTGATCAAGAATTTGGAGGTGGTTGATTCAACAACAAACAATAGGATTTGTGGGGTTAGAATTCTTCACCTCTTGTCTAATTTTTTTTTGCAAAGATAAGGTTAATTGTAAGTATCTCAATTTGGATTCGGATTTGAGGGCATACGTACCCATAGCGAGGCCGATTGGGGAACTGCCTAAACAAATCTTTGTGTCTCTTTATCGCTTTAACTTTCTTTGATTGTTATTTTTGTAAATTATCAATTTCGTTGTTGTTTCGATTAATTTGATTGGAAATTGTTTTCAAATTTATTTTAGTTTGTTGTTGATATAATCACAATCACTTTGGTTGTGATTGGATTTTTATATCAACAAAATAAATCAAATTTCTAAACGTGATTAATTGCACACAAAGTGTTCGATAAATTGTTTGTGAGTAATTTTATCGCTTTGTGTTCATTGGAAATAAGCATTACGAATAGTTTTACATTTTATTGATCCGTGACTTGATCACTATTGAACAATTTGCGTTCATTATCATTCCATAAGGTTTACGTTGCACATATAGCTTTTCGATAGTAGGTTTGGTTAGACGATGCAATTTGGGTTGTTTTTTTCCCGATGTGCCATACTTTTTGAAAACACATTTTTGCCAAGAGTTTTTGGTTTTAAATTGTGATCTATTCACCCCCTCTAGATCGAAGCCTATCGTATAACAAGTGGTATCAAGAGCTCTGGTTAATTCCGTGCTTGAGATTTACTCTTTAGAATAATAGCTACTGAACCTAAGGGAGCATACAATAGAGTGTCGCTACTGCGAAAATCGGCGCCGGCTGAACAGAAGAGTCGCCACCGTGCGTTATTTATCCCAAAGGAGGGAAAGGAAACGCTCGAAGTAAACCTACCGCAAAGACGGGAAAGGAATGGTCATCGCAACCAAATCCTGGATTCGGAAGTCGGTTACGCAAGGGGAAGGTATTAGCACCCCTCACGTCCATCGTACTCGACGGGATCCATGCTTGTTTTCTAGTACAGATTGTTATTCTATCTACTCTACAGGTCTGGGGTTAAAAGAAAAGAAAATGACTCGGCAAAGTATCACACTTTATGCCTACGTATTCCCGTCTGGAACGAGAAATCAGAGTCAACGTAGTTCTCCTACCTACGTATTCCCGTCATGTTGACCGAGAACACAACCCATACTTCCCTCAAGAACCGTCAAATACATAATCAAGGGTCTCCCTGCCACCAGAGGTATCAAAATAGGAGGCTTCTGCAAATACTGTTTTATTTTATCGAACGCCTTTTGACAATTTTCATTCCAGGTCACAGCCTGGTCTTTTTTCAACAGCTTGAATAACGGCTCACACGTTGCTGTTAGGTGAGATATGAACCGAGCGATGTAGTTCAACCTCCCTAAAAACCCGCACACTTCTTTTTCTGTTTTAGGCGTCGGCATTTCTTGTATTGCTTTTATTTTTGCAGGATCAACCTCTATTCCCTTTTCACTCATGATAAACCCCAGCAGTTTACCCGATCTCACCCCGAAGGTGCATTTGTTAGGGTTCAGTCTCAGCCTGAACTTCCTAAGCCTCTTGAATAACTTCAGCAGATTCACCAAATGTTCTTCCTCCGTCTGGGATTTGGCAATCATATCATCAACATAAACCTCGATCTCTTTATGCATCATGTCATGAAAGAGAGTCCTCATTGCACGCTGATACGTTTCCCCAACATTCTTCAATCCGAAGGGCATCACTTTATAACAAAATGTTCCCCAAGGCGTAATGAAGGTAGTCTTCTCCATGTCTTCTGGCGCCATTTTTATCTGATTATAGCCCGAGAAGCCATCCATGAAGGAAAATACGGAGAATTGAGCGGTGTTGTCGACCAGCACATCGATGTGAGGAAGTGGAAAGTCATCTTTCGGGCTCGCTCTATTCAGATCACGGTAATCTACGCACATTCTCACTTTACCGTCTTTCTTTGGCACTGGCACAATATTGGCGACCCATGAGGGATATTTTGTAATAGCTAGGAAACCAGCATCCCACTGTTTTTGAACTTCTTCCTTAATCTTCACAGCCATGTCCGGTCTAGTTCTTCGGAGCTTCTGCTTAACCGGCGGGCATTCTTCTTTTAGCGACAGACGGTGCACAACCATATCTGTATCCAGCCCAGGCATGTCTTCATACGACTAAGCAAAAATATCGCTGTACTCTTTGAGCATTTCAACCAATCTTCGTTTGACGTCGCTCTGCAGTGCGGCCCCTATACAGATGTTCCTTTCTACCCCTTCCGACCCCATATTGACGATTTCAATGACCTCCTCATGAGGGAGAATGATTTGTTCTTCTTGTTTTACCAACCAAGACAACTCTTCTGGAACGTCGCCATCTTCAACAATCTCTTCTTCGGTCTGAAATACCGGGTGCTCAAAGTCAAAGTGAGTCATAGGCGGTTCATAGATGTCATCTGAAATAGTAATCCTGCAAAGGAAATGGTTAAATGCTTCAAAATACATACAAAGCGAATAACCACGTTGCCATTTTGTTGTAAAAAATAAAAACAGGAAAAACAGAGATCACAACATTTGTACATGAAAAACGCCTTTTATTTAACAATTAAACAGTGCGATGTACATAACAGAACAACCCTAAGCAAAATCACGATGCCCTGGGTAGGACACCAGATTGTTCAACAATTAAGAAAACAAAGTATTATTATTTAGTTGTCACAGGAACAGTATCCTGAATAAACCAATTGCAAAGCCCTTGTCCTGGCACGCTCGGCTGAATCCAGGCGTCCATGTCACAGTCACTGTCTCCTTCTTCGGAATCTGAAACAGCGTTGATGGTCTCGTGATATACTCCGCTAGCCGTGATCGTTATTGGTCCTTTGAAACGGGGTGCCCCTGCAGCAGGCGTTGATGATGAAGGTTGATATCCCAACCCAAATCTGTCCATTTTTACGAGAATATCCAGAACCTTGCCCCAACCCTTGGTCTCACCGGTCTTCACTAGAGCCTGAGCCTCTTTGTATGATGATACGACCACTTCTGATGTTTTACTCGGCCCTGGAACTTTGTCTTTGATGCGCAACCCTTCAAAGGCTTGACAGGGTGTCTCATGAATCTCGTCGTCGACTTCCACGTACTTGAATGACGACAGATGGCTGACCAATATATCCTCCTCTCCACAAACTGTGACCACACTGTCCCCCACCATGTACTTCAGCTTTTGGTGCAAGGTAGATGTGACTGCCCCAGCACCGTGGATCCATGGTCGTCCGAGAAGACAGCTATATGCGGGCTGGATGTCCATAATGTAAAATTCAGTTTCAAAAATCTCCGGCCCCACCTGCAGAGGCAAAGTTATAGATCCAAAGACTGACCTTCGTGTACCATCAAATGCCCTGACCACCAAGTCACTAGGCGTACAAACGATTCCCCGGATGTCCAATTTTATCATCGCTTTCTTTGGCAGCACGTTCAAGGAAGACCCGGTATCTACCAGCACGTGGGACATGACTGCGCCCCTGCATTCAACTGAGACGTGCAACGCCATGTTATGCTCTCTTCCCCTCGGGGTCAAATCAAAATCCGTAAATCCCAAACTATGGTCTGCATTCACGTGCGCCATCACCCCCTCCAACTGATTCACAGAAACATCTTGGGGTACAAACGACGTGTCCAGGATTTTCAATAACGCATTCCTATGGGCCTCGGAACACAATAACAGCGACAATATGGATATCTTCGACGGCGTCTGTTGAAGGTGCTCAACAATCTTATAGTCACTCTTACGGATAAGACGCATAAACTCTTCTACATCCTTCAGTGCCGTTTCTTTTTCATTCCTCTGCACAGGGACATCCTCATTCACTTTTACTTTACCTTTTGCCAATCGTTCAGCCTCTACCTTAGGCGATATAAAAATTCTCCCACTCCTTGTCATCCCTCCAGTCCCGACGACATTGTCCATAACCCCAGCTGGCTGTTTACTTATATCAAGTTTCTCCCCATCATAGTATGCTTCCAGCCCATAAGTCCATGGCACTGCCTTAGTGCTCTCATAAGGGATTGGCCCTGCCTTTGTGATAGTGATCGTCGGTCGTCTGGCTGGCGCCGTTATAGTTATCGTTTTTCGGGGAATTGTCACCGTAGCAACATCACTTTGCTCATCAGCTAATACTTCTGCAGGTTTCTCAGCTACCGTTCTGTCGAATTGCAACGTGCCTTCTTCTATCAAGGTCTGAATACCCTTCTTCAATTCAGCACAACCCCCAGCTTGGGTCCAACATTCTAGACAAAACTCATCGCAGCCTGGATACACACCTCCTTTCAATAACCTACTCTTTGTTTCACATAACGGCGTCTTCAGTTCATCAACATCCATAACCAGATTCAAACCCTCCTCAGTCAAAATAGCATTTGCCCAATGGTTGGGCATTGGCTGCTGCACTATATTCGGACCTGCTTGTCCAAAATTTATGGCCTTGCTATCCAATAGATCTTGAACCTTATGTTTAAATGCATGACAGGCCTCTATGTCATGCCCGGGTGCCCCGGAGTGGAAGTCGTAGTGCTTGTTAACATCATACCCATAAGGAAGGGTTGGCCCTGTGGGCGGCGCCAAAGTCCTCTTTTCGACTAAATTCAGCCCCAACAGTGTCTGAAAGAGTTTCACGTACGTGGAAGGAGGCGCTTCAAATACTCGTTTCGGCTTCGCATTCGGAAATCTTCTTTGGCCAGCGTTCTGCCCCTGCTGCTGCTGTGGCTGCTGCTGTTGTTGCTGCTGCTGTAGTGGTATTGGTTGTTGATGAAATGGAATTGTGACGCTTGCCACCTGTTGCGGATGATTGTACTGATTCCGTCCTCTGTCCCGGCCTCGGCCTCGGCCCCCGAATACTGCACTTGTGTCACCCTGACGGCGACCACCAAAAACTTTTATGTTACTTCCAACTGAAGTGGATTCCCCAGCTTGGAATCTCCCCATTTTGATATTACTTTCAATCTTCTCTCCCATCAAGATTAGATCCGAGAAACTGCCCAAGGAAGCAAGAAACAGCTTATCATAAAACATACCGGTGAACGTTCCTATGAACATGTCATTCATCTCCTTCTCAACCAGAGGAGGATGAACCCTCGCAGCCATATCGCGTCACCTTTGCGCATATTCTTTGAAACTCTCATCTTTCTTCTGTGACAACCCCTGTAACTGGACCCGGTTTGGTGCCAAGTCACTGTTGTACTTATAATGAGTCACAAACGCTTCAGCCAGTTGCTTCCATGTCTTTATCTGAGTAGGCTCCAACCCCATGTACCATTCAAGGGAAGGACCAGACAAGCTGTCTTGAAAGAAATGCATCAGCATTCCTTCGTCATTCGAGTAAGCGGACATCCGTCTGTAGTATGACCGCACATGTACCTTTGGGCAGGTATCTCCCTTATATTTGTCAAATGTGGGAGCTTTAAACTTCAGCGGTACCCTCAGGCCAGGCACCAAACCCATAGTGGTCATATCTAAACCAACAACACTTTGATTCACAACACCTTTCATCTGCTCCTCGAGCATCCTGATTCGCTGAGTGTTGTCTACAGGACCTTCAAAACCTCTACCGAAGAAAGCGTCCTCTAGTTGGTCTTCCATCCAATTACCATTCTCGTTTCCGTACCCATCATACCCATTGTTACGACCGAATCTAGTCTGATTCATCACAAGGCCCCGTCCCCTGTTACCATACCCTTGAGCGACCCCGGCAGGTCCAAAAGGCATCATTCCAGCACCATTTCTGTTACCGAATCCACCATAGCCCTGATTGGCATTACCAAATCCATCATGTCCGAAACCCGGAGCGTTGAAGCCAAACTTTCCATCCTGGTTAGCATAATCAAACCCCTGGTCGTTATAGCCAAATCCGTTGTTACCGAAGCCATTACCTCCATTATTATCCCCACCCAAATTGGCGTCTCCGAATCCAACGTTGTTAACAACAGTCTCGTTACCCATTCCCCTATTACCATTCCCGGCGCCAGCGCCATTATTCATATTCACAGCAGGTATATTCACCACAGGTGGAGCTACCGGTGTAGGAGTACCGTCCCCGTGAGTGGTGTCAACACGTACAGAATTGTGGTCTTCGTTTCCGTGCCCAACATTTCTCACCAGCAATGGCTGCACCAAAGTTTGCAAGTTTTCCCGCCCTTTCACAATTGTCTCCATCGTCTGCATGAACAGCGCCAGCTTCTCACGCATGTCCTGCATCTCGCTCTGTACCTGGTCCATAACTCTTTTGCAGTTGGTACGAGTAGAGTATCGGTGAGGACGTTGACTTTCAATTCTGGAAAAACCTGGATAATGCGGGAAATGAGATACATTTCAATAATCACCTGTAATGAAATATGAATGTGTATGCAAATGCAACATGTGTCTGTGCATTAGGGAATATCACTCCCCAATTCTAGTGCTAACGTGCCAGTGCGGTGACAGTGACAATAATAAGAAGCTCGGAACCCAATCATAGAAAAACATCTCATACATTGCAGAAAATCCCATCAAGTCAGGAATACAATATCAATGAGCGTACAACAAGAAGGCATGACCTCAACCAACAATCCTGGTGATGGCCAGCACAATGCAAATAAAGCATACACATCAATACATGAAATAGTCAAGTGCAACCATACACCCGGTACTCCTCCAACAATCTCTTAGTCTCGGGATGATTTGGTTGAGTAAGCAAACCCTCGACAAGTAGATCTCTTCGCTTGAGAACACGTCGTAAATCACCAGTAGATTCCTCCCATGCCCCTTCTCCAAAGCGATCCTCTAACTTCCGTTTCTGAGACACAGCCTCCTTCTTGCACCCAATGGCTTTGTTCAATGAGTTCTGAAGACTATATCTTGCCATAACCTCCTCTTCATACTTTCTCTTGCTAGCCTTCAACTGATCTTCGAGTTCAGAAATTTGCTGCTTCAATTTGTCTTCCCTCTTTTTGTTGTTGGTTAGCGTAGCATTCCACGTTTTGTTGCACGAAGAGATTTCTCGGTAGGCGGCATCGAGTGACTTCTTGGACTCTAACATATCATGAGAGCTTCTGAATTCTTTTCCCAGGCGTTCGCGCTTCTTTTTCTCTTCTGTCAATTCAGCACCTAGCCTGTTTACCAACTCAGTCTGCTGTTGGAAGGAATACACAACTTTGTTCTTCTCACCCCGGATCTGAGCCAATTCCTTCTCTAACTCTTCATTGATCTTTATCAAGTCTTCTTTTTCTTTCACAACCCGCTCATAGACCTCAATAGCTACAGTAGTCGGTTCCTCCACTGGAATGGGAACAGGACGTGATACTGCTGGAAAAGGCATCTGCACCTGTCTTACCCTCTCTTGAATCCACACCTTGTAAGGCATATAGGCTTGACAATAATTCTTGCCTAGTAATGGTTTCCCTCTTCTGCAGATATGATGCCAAGCATGCTGAAGCTTGGCCAATAATTCTCCACTCAGGTCACCAGTGAAATACAGAGATTCCTGTATTTCTTCTTCCTTCGGCGGACTCTTCAAAGCATACCCAAACTGTCGAACCAACAAAGATGGGTTGTAATTAATACAGCCCCTCCTTCCAATTAGGGGAACATTGGGAAACCCAGCACAGTTGAAGATAATTTCTGACCCCAATAAATCTCTGTCGAACCAGACAATGTCTTCTGAAAAAAGCCCCATTAGACGCTCAGACCATTCAGCTGTATGTGCAGACTCAACAAAAGGACCCTTCTTGGGCAGATGGCTCTCAAACCACATATTCAGCAACGGTACACAACAATTGATATTTTCCCCCCCTTCTGTTTTCATTCTTATAATGCAAGGAATGATAGAAATCTCCAATCAAGGTAAGCACTGAGTTGCCTGCAGCAAACAAGTGGAATGCATCCAAATCAACGAACTCAGGCAGATTAGGGAACAATATAATCCCGTAAATGCACAAGGCGAGAACAACGTTAAACACAATCCAGCAGCCACTTTTGGCATATTCTTGAGCTTTGCCAACCAAAAACTTGAGAGAGAAACCAGAAACTCCATGCCAAGAAGTCACCAACAGCTCTGCAGGATCCATATGCAAGGGAACAGCTAAGTCTTCCACCTTAGGCTTAGCATCACAGTGAATGAAAGACACTCTGTTCTGAACCGGCAATCCTAGAAACTCAGCGTACTCCTCCATGGTCGGAGCCAAAATGAAGTCCTGGAACATAAAACGCCTCAAGGAGGGATCATATAACTGCATCAATGTGTATAATCCATTCAGCTCATATGTAGTTGGTCTGCAAACCAAATTCAGTAGCTTCCCATAACTCTTTCTAAAACTTCTCCTCACATCATCGTCAGCTAGGGAAATCAGACCCAACAGAGAAGTCACATCAGGGGTAGGCAACTTATACGCAACAATCTTCCTCAAAGTACTCATAATAACAGATAGAAGTCCGGGGCACTAGAATCGGGAAGTATGCAAATGCACCTGCAGCACAGACACACGTTAATGATATGCACATGATGATGCAAACAATGCAATATGCAAGCAATGCAACAAGGGATCGAGTGCCCCTGGCCGAGAAATCCAATCCACAACACTGGCCTCAAAATAGACCCACAAACTGCTCAAGATCATCCACAATGCTCCAACCTGGTCTCTGACAGACCTAATAACACTGTCCTAAAATATCACACCACTGAATCTCAATCAAGAAAACCGGTAATCTGGAAGTCAAGTTACCTGCATGCCCCAACCTCTCTCACAGGTAGGTGTCCTAATAACTGACACAAGGTATGGCATCCTATGCGGTCATCGGCATCACAGACATTCAAGACCGATGATATGATACCCAGAAGGTGTGGCATCATCATGTCCTGAAGAGGCCTCACTTAGCCAACTTCCAAATGATCGGTCCCCAGAGTCGACAATCCAACTAACCAACAACCCCTTTAACCCAAAGGGTTGAAAAAGAAGCCAACCAGAAGAACCTCGTCTGAGCGTGGATTTCATGAGACACTAGTACATGCAAAGCATGCACGCGCCCACTAATTTCCACTCTAATTCTAGGTGCACTCAAGCCCAGGTCCGACTTATCTCTCAATCATAGAGCCCCCTCATACCCACAGCAATAATAAAAATAATATAATGCTGAATGTAAAATACAGAAACGTAAATCCATACAAAATCCACGACGGGAAAACAAGCGCTAGGATTGACTCGCGTAGGGAACCGTTGGAGTCCCCAGCAGAGTCGCCAGCTGTCGCTACTGCGAAAATCGGCGCCGGCTGAACAGAAGAGTCGCCACCGTGCGTTATTTATCCCAAAGGAGGGAAAGGAAACGCTCCAAGTAAACCTACCGCAAAGACGGGAAAGGAATGGTCATCGCAACCAAATCCTGGATTCGGGAGTCGGTTACGCAAGGGGAAGGTATTAGCACCCCTCACGTCCGTCGTACTCGACGGGATCCACGCTTGTTTTCTAGTACGGATTGTTATTCTATCTACTCTACAGGTCTGGGGTTAAAAGAAAAGAAAATGACTCGGCAAAGTATCGCACTTTATGCCTACGTATTCCCGTCTGGAACGAGAAATCAGAGTCAACGTAGTTCGCCTACCTACGGGAAAGGAGGGGAAGGTTGCTCGCTAGGATATCGCATCCTATGCCTACGTACTTTCATATAGCATGAAAGATCAGAGCAAACGTAGTTCGGGCCACGTACGACACAAGTCTGTCTTGATTGTTTTTATCCTTCTGAAAAAGGTTTTCTCCTGATTACGCGTCCAAGCGGACAAAAATGACTCCTTGATTGGTTCACAGTCTTTTACGCAAGAACTGTTTTTTATTGATGTTTATCCTTTTATTGTATTTTTCTGATTGTTTTGAGATAGAAGAGAAAGAACTCTAAAACCTATGGTTGAAAAGGGAATCAAAATCTACCCTAATGTTGTCATGCATGGGTTAACGCCTAATGTCTGTCATATTTCTCTCTTGCACAGAGATAAACAGAGATCCTAAGGGGATCAACGGAAAAGCAACAACATATATACAGTAAAGCAGTAAAATGCATGAATGCAGCAGTACAAGCGAGGCAAGGGAGTCCCACTCAACCTCGAACCTAGAAAACAATAGGCAAAGTGAAACAACTTCACTTCAAACCTAAGGGGAAAATCAACAAACAATACAGTAAAGAAAATAAAACCCCAAAAACCAGCCCTGACAGCACACCAGCTCCAGTTGAACTTCCAAAATCAACTCCAATGGTACCCCAAGCTACAACAAGCTTCTCACCCAGCTCAAGCAAGCACAGAACCTTAACTAGTTGATAGCATCAGACAACAGATAACTCCAGACAGCAGTAAACCCTAGCTTTAACAGTTGCACAGCTTTGACATGAACAATCTTCATCTTTGTCAATATCTGATCTTCGTCCCTATCTTCAATGGCTTCTTTCTTTAAGACAAGCTCTCCCAGATGAGAATTGATTTATCAGAATAAATTGAATGTCAAACAGTTCATTGACAACCAAAGGAAGCCTATAAACAGTTGACATTGTAACAGACTGTTTCCCTCAAAGTTCTACCTCCTAGATAAAGCCACTTATCCCTCCAAAGGAGGGAGGTGAATACCACAGAGGGACTTTATGTCATGGAGAGGAATGGAAGCACAGGGAGTTATCCATGTTTGTGAAAAAATTTGGTCTATTCTAAGGCTCTGTCTACTTGCTCCTATTTCTCCTAAGTCTTCAATCAGCTCCAAGCTCAAGCAATCTTCAAGCTTAAACCTTTGATTATTATCCTCAATCTTCTCCGTTGATGTCTTCATGCTTCCACAAGCCCAAACCAAGCCCATGCCCCAAATGAAAACCCAAAAGCCCAAGCAGACAGATAAAACCCCAAGCGGGAACACCAATCAATCACACCATTTGCAAAATACACTAAAAATAGTAAAATAGTATTTAAAATTCTAAGATTTATTCTAAGGGGAGTTCTATATCTACCCTACATACCCTATATGTCCCATACCCTAATTCAAGCTAAAAAACCCCGAAATAAATGGTAGAATGCACCTATGTTGAGTTTAAACCCTAAAATTATCACCCTAATGTCCTCTAATCAAAACTAGTCAAGATTTAATTACAAAAATATGAAATAAATCTCTAAGGGAACTTAATGCTCTAATCTAGCTACCACAAAAAGAATAGAATCAGAATGTGAATTTAAATGCCTAAACAAAATTCAACAATATGTATGCACAAACAAACATGAAAATAAAGGCTATTAAATGCAAAAATCACCAAAAATAGGAAAGTGCTTAGAATAATATTCTTATTTTTATTATAATTTTCTTCACACAATTATTGGAATGTAGCAAAAATCCCTACATTAAAATGATCATTTTTTGATTTTATACGATTTATTTAAACTATATGCAAATAATGGAAAAAGAAGAAAATCAATTAAAAATATAATGGAGCAGGGGGTGGTAGAAGTAATTTTCACATTCAGAAACATAACTGGGCCCAGGATGGGGGGTGCAACCAGCAATTGCGCTGGGCCCATGCCTAATTCAGAAAAAACAACAAAACAAAAAAATAAAACCCAGGGGGGGGGTACGAATAGCCATGGCTTCATTTGTTATTTTGATGGGCCCCAAACTGGGGTGCTACTAGCAATCATATTAGGCCCATATTGTATTCAAACCAGGGGAGAGGGGGAGTTGGTAGTGAATAATGGGGGTATGGCTCAGTAAAACGCAATTGGGCTTAAGGCCCAAGACCTATACAACCCACACTCAGCAACGAATAACCCTAGATTATACTATCCCTCTCCCTCACGCTACTGTTCACCTTCGTCACACATTGAAACCCTAACGGCGCTACCCCCTCTCTCTCTCAGATCCTATCCTCTGAAACTTCCTCCATCCTTCAATCTCTCAATCCCTAAAACTAACCCGCCTCACAAAACAACATTCAAATTCTCACCTAAAACCGTTCAAACCCTAACAATCACAATAAATCTCAAGCTAAATGAACAAATATGGAGGCGTAAGGATTTAAGGAAGAAGAACGACGAAAAACCTGGGGAATTTGGTGAAGAAGATGAGCGCTAGGAATTCTTGAGGGTTCTAGAGAGATGAAGACCAAATGACGAGGGAGATGACAAACGTTCTTGACGAAGACCGTTGAGTCCGGATGAACACCGAAGGCTTTTGGACGGAAGACTTTCGCGCGAGCGTTTGGAGATGATGAAATTGTAGAAGATCGCTTGCGGATGTGGGCGGATCTGGAATCAGTTGGAGGTTGGATGTTCTTGATGAAAGATGAATGTTTCTGGAAAATAATTCAAGAACGCGATGATATTATGAGGAAAGCGATGAAGATCCATGGAGTTCTTCTGAAGTTTCTGGGTGATGTTCTTGATGAAGGATGGATGTTTCTGATGCAGATTAACGACACATCTGATGATGATCGGTCGAACTTGGACGAATTTGGATGGGAGATATCTGGAAACAAGATTACTGATGAAGGTGGATCGGAGGAGGAAGAAGAAGATTGAAGGTGTTTGAAGGGATTTTCTGGAAAAATCCAGATTCCGGCGAGTTGGCGGTGGTCGGAGACAGTTAAGGTCACCGGAGATGATCGGTTATGGTGGCCGCCGGCAGCTTTGCATGGCCGACGGTGAGGGGTTCAGGCGAGGGGTAGGTGGCAGAGGGAAGTGATGACGGCAAGACACGTGGTGGGGGAGAGAGAGAAGGGAATTGGAAACGTGGCAAGCATGCAGTGTGAGAGTGTGAGTGGGGCGTGAGGTGGCACACTCTGGAGCGAAAACGTGGCGTCAAGAAGAATCTCAGAGATGAACACTTGGGACTTTTATAGACTGACACCTGGCGATATCTGGACTGGGCCCCCATAAAGACACATGGCCCACGAATTAATTCTGAATTAGCCACTAATGAACATGATTAAACCCAATTAAACTCATGATTAACCCTAATTAAAACTAAAAACAACAATTAAAGATAAAGACCTAATTAAAATCTAATAAAACCCTAATTAATCCTAAAGTTACTCCTAATTAATATCTAAAACGAAAATTAAAGATAAAGACCTAATTAAATCTAAAAAAAATCTAAAAAACTATTAATTAATCTAAAAGACCCCTTTTTTTTTTTAAATCCTAATTAATTCTGAAAAATAAAATCTAAAAAATCTAAAAAACTTTAATCTCTATTTATTATCTTTCTTTATTAATTCTTCTCTTTTTTTTTAACACAATAAAACTCTAATCTAAAAAACACTATCTATTATTATTATTATTATTATTATTTTCTACTCTTTTTAAAAGAAAAAAAAAAGCTATTTATCTATTAACTATTAAAAGAAAATTAAAATCTAAAATTATTAAAACTACAATATCTAAAAACCTTAAAAATCTATTAATTTCTAAAAAAAGAAGAGAAAATTTATTTAAACTCTAAAAAATATTAAAAAACTCTATTAAATCCAGAAAAATCCATTAACTGCACTAAAAATCCAGAAAAATGACAGAAAAATCCTAAAAATACCAGGAAGCCGATTAAATTGAATAAAATCCAATTACGCAACCGTAGCGAAGCCCAGGCACCGAGATGGCCTGAAAACACGGGAGATGAGCACCAACTCTCCACAAACTTTTATTCTGACTGGCCTGTACTGCCTGAAACGTCGGGGCTATAATCCTGATAAAAATCAATCCTGATTGATAAAAATGCACTGCATGCCGTATGCGAATGCAAAATGTATCGAAACATAAACCAGATATGGAAACTGGTTGGTCAAATTTTAGGGTGCAACAGTTGCCCCTATTCAAGCGGCTTGGACCCGACTGGGTGAAGAGCGAACGACCTTCAAACATTCGAGGTACGAGACGGTTGAATACCATAGTAAACCCGAAAATTTGCCAACCGCAGAAATAAACTGCACCACTGCTCGGGGAACGACGTTCGTATGATTATTACGGTAGCAACCGATCAACCGTCTGTGAATAACTTTGATTTTGACTATCGCCACCCGTGTAACACCACGGGTACTGAACTATCTTTGCAATAACACTTTTGTCCACAACTGGACTAACCTCGTCAACACAAGAAGAGAAACAAATTCATCCACACGAGTAAAGATCCCATCATCACAAGAAAATTTATTCACCATTGCCCTTAAATTTCGTCACCACGAAGAGCCATAAATTCGTCATTACGAGGAAATCCTATCGTCATAGGAATACAACTTGCCCTCATTAGTACTTTTCAAATTTGTCCTCCACAGGACTCCATATTCCATCATCATGGAGAAACAAAACTTGCCGACTCCACTGGGGATCGGCTATCCGCATCTTGTCAACACAAGGGAAACAGGTTCATCAACATGAATAAATCCTATCATCATAGGAGCAGATTCTTGTACATCTTTGAACTCACACTTCGTCAACACGAAGAAATCCCATCCACATAATCATAAATTGTCCTCATCAGGACTCGCATTCTGTCAACACAGAGAGAGTAATCCGTCAACACGAATAAATCCTATCAGCCTAGGCGTAGATTGCCCTTATCAGGACCCCATATTCTGTCAACACAGAAAAATCCTATCAACATAGGCGGCGATTGTCCTCATCAGGACCCCTTATTCCGTCAGCACGGAGGAAATAATTCGTCAACACGAAGAAATATCATCATAGGCCTAAATCGTCCTCATCAGGACTCCATATTCCGTCAACACGGAGAAATCAACTTCGTCCTCAACAGGACCCCATATTCCATCATCATGGAAAAGCGATTCGTCAACATGAATAAATCCTATCATCATAGGCGTGAATTATCCTCATCAGGACGCCATATTCCGTCAACACGGAGAAATCAAACTTCGTCCTCAACAGGACCCCCTATTCCATCATCATGGAGAAATAAAACTTCGTCCTCAACAGAACTCCATATTCCCTCATCATGGAGAAATCGTATCAACATAGGCGTAATTTGTCCTCATCAGGACGCCACATTCCGTCAACACGGAGGAAATAATTCGTCAACACGAATGAATTCTATCAACATAGCTGGAGATATTCTGAAAACCAATGACCGACACCCGTTCTGACAACAAGCGACCACTTATGCAATTTTGATACATGGAACCCTGAGATGCTACTGCAGCAACAAACTTGATAAAACAGTCCGCTGATCGGACACGAGAAAACCTCAATCAGTAACTCTGTGAGGATGGTAATAAACTGAATCACATCATCATATGCCTCACATCAAGACTTTGATTATCTGAAAAGACCCCTGAGCTTTAGAACTCCATACTCCTGTTGAGAAAACACACCTGAAAGCAAAAGGTTAACCAACCTGACTTATGTTTCAAAATGCGCATGTTTGACGATGGCGTAATGCTCCATACGGCATGGAAATGCTACGCGTTTTCTAGATGGATGCATGCAAATGCAAATGCAGGTTCGAACTGCTGGGATAGCCCTGATAACCTCGCTTCATCACGGATGTTGAGGGCAAATACCACCCTGCAGGGGAGTGAACGAGGATCACAAAGCCTTCTGGCAAAATAAATGCCAGGACACACAACCAACTCTGCCGGGGAGAGCTTTAAACCTTCAATTTCCACTGGGAGGAAAAAACAAACTTGCTGAAAAGAGAGAACTCCGCTGGGGACGAAACGACTCTCTTGGGGAAAATAAACTGACTCCGCTGGGGAGAATGAACAACCCTACTGGGAAGGGAATCTCTACTGGGGCGAGTAGGCTGTCTGGGTACAGCTCACAAGTTTGGAAATATTAGTCTTCTGAGGCTAAACAACTCTGCTCGGGATAGGGAATCCCTTTGGGGGACACCGCACTGTCTGAATACAGCCTACAATCTTGGAATCACCAAACTTTGTTGAGGGTAAACGACCCTGCGGAAGGATGTCCTTCGGATAAGCTGCGACTAGCTGGGGAATTTGATCCTTCTTCAGTAAGGAACATTGTCATCTCAGCTTCAGGGAATGAAGCGCGACCTGCATGGGGATTCACTTCACGTAATGATCAAGTTTTTCCGTCACGAGTCTCTGGTTAGGACTGCAATCTTCTGATCGTCCACTTCATATGGGCAAGAAACCTGCAACACCACAAACGAGACAAGACAAGTCTATACAACCAAATCTATTCAAGTTAGCGTTAGTGACATCATTTTTAGTCAATTCGAAGTTTTAGCAATTATTGGCAAGGGCCAGCAACGTTATGCAACTGCTAGTTTTATCAAAACATTGGCGTTTTTCACATACAAAACAGTAAAGAACAAGCATCAAATACTGAATAACATGTTTTATTGATTGGGCCCCTGAATGGGCGGAATTTTATACACTGGATGTAACTCCTGAAAAGAGGAAGTTACGCATAACAAATATACAAGTATGCACAGGAGGCATAAATACAATGACAAATCAAATTTGCACATATATCGGCAACGTGATGCAGACAAACATCATGAGCTGATCCTCCTATAACTCGCCTGACTTCTGGCGCTTTCCCGGTATTCATTCCTCGGAAGAAGATTGTATCTGATAAACAAACTCTCAGGTGTATTCTCCCGCACCAATGTGCAATACAGTATCAAATCCGGACCGCAGTCATTTGCTTTTCAAATCCCTAACTTTTGCGTGAACCGCCCTTTGCGGGTTTTCAGTTCACCGGGATACCCTTTTTTGTCGAAGCCGCCCAGTGTAGGTTTTCAACTTTGCGGGTGTACATTTTTTCAATTTTATCCCTAATTTTTGCCCGAACCTTTTATTCTGTTTTTGGTTCGCCAGGATGCCCCATTTTTGCCTGGACTCTCTTTTTTCTGTCCAGCGAGTCGATTTCAAGCAAAGTATTTTTTAACTGCGTCCGAATTCACAGGCGACGTAAAGTCTTCACCGTCCATGGTGGACAACAATAAAGCTCCTCCTGAGAAGACTTTTCTGACAACGTATGGCCCTTCGTAGTTGGGGGTCCACTTGCCCCTGTGATCTGTCTGTGGCGGAAGAATCCTCTTCATCACAAGGTCGCCCGTCTGAAAGCTCCGAGGATGTATCTTCTTATCATACGCTTTCTTCATTCGGCTCTGGTATAGACGACCATATGCTAGAGAAGCTAGCCTCTTCTCATCCATTAAACTCAGCTGGTTCAATCTGTCTTTCACCCATTCTGCCTCGTCGAGTTGGACATCTTGTAATACCATCAGGGAAGGAATCTCAACTTCCAGTGGTAACACCGCTTCCATTCCGTATACCAACGAGAACGGGGTTGCCCCGGTTGATGTGCGTACCGTCGTACGATAACCGTGCAAAGCGAAAGGTAGCATCTCGTGTCAGTCTTTATACGTCACCACCATCTTCTGAACAATCTTCTTTATGTTCTTATTGGCTGCTTCAACAGCGCCATTCATCTTGGGTCGGTAAGGAGAAGAGTTGTGATGTTCGATCTTAAAACTCTGACACAGCTCCTTCATCATCTTGTTATTTAAGTTCGAACCGTTGTCGGTAATTATCCGCTCGGGGATTCCATACCTGCAAATGATATCTCGTTTGATAAACCTAGCTACCACCTGCTTGGTCACATTTGCATATGATGCCGCTTCCACCCACTTGGTAAAATAATCAATTGCTACCAAAATGAAACGGTGTCCGTTAGATGCCGTCGGCTCGATCTTTCCAATCATATCAATTCCCCACATCGAGAATGGCCACGGTGACGACATCACGTTCAGAGGACTCGGAGGCACATGGATCTTATCCGCATAAATCTGGCATTTATGACACCTCTTCGCAAACTTGAAACAGTCAGTTTCCATAGTTAGCCAGTAATAACCTGCCCGCAGCAGCTTTCTCGTCATAGCATGCCCACCAACATGCGTACCAAATGTACCCTCATGTATTTCCTCCATAAGCAACTTCGCCTCTTTCTCGTCTACACAACGTAGCAGCACCAAGTCATGATTCCGTTTGTATAGGACACCGTCCGGATTCAGATAGAAATTACCAGCCAATCTCTTGAGAGTCTTCTGATCGCGACTGGATGCCCCAGCCGGATACTCCTTGTTCTTTAGGAAATTCTGGATATCAAAATACCAGGGTTTATCATCAGACGCTTCGTCAATGGCAAATACGAAGGCGGGTCTGTCAAGCCGAGAGATAATAATTCTGGGAGCCTCATTCCAGAAGTTGACTTTATACATGGAAGACAATGTGGCCAGGGCGTCAGCCATCTGATTTTCGGCTCTCGGCACATGATGCAATTCAACTTTGTCAAAGAAAGGCAACAATCTCCTCGCATAATTCATGTATGGTATCAAATTGGGCTGACGTGTCTCCCATTCTCCTTTTATTTGATTCACTACCAGAGCTGAGTCTCCGTATACATCCAGATTTTTGATTCGCAAATCAATGGCTTCCTCAAGCCCCATGATGCAAGCTTCGTATTCGGCTTCGTTATTGGTAACCGGAAAGATCAATCGAGCAGTAAATGGGATGTGCGACCCATGTGGAGTAGTGATGATTGCCCCTATTCCGCTACCATAGGAATTCACAGCTCCGTCAAATATCAACTGCCATTTGGAATCTGTCTTTGGCCCTTCATCCGACAACGGTTCTTCCCAATCTTTCATCTTCAGGTACATGATATCCTCGTCAGGAAAATCAAACCTCATCGATTGGTAGTCCTCAATAGGCTGCTCAGCTAAATATTCTGACAACACACTCCCCTTTATAGCCTTCTGCGAGACATACTGGATGTCATATTCGGTCAAAACCATCTGCCAACGGGCAATTCTCCCAGATAGGGCCTGCTTTTCAAATACGTATTTGATAGGATCCATCTTCGAGATGAGCATGGTTGTATGATTCAGCATGTACTGCCTCAAACGCTTGGCGGCCCAGGCTAGCGCACAACAAGTTTTTTCGAGCATTAAGTACCGAGACTCGCAGTCGGTAAACTTCTTACTCAGGTAGTATATCGCATTCTCTTTACGTTCTGTCTCGTCATGTTGACCGAGAACACAACCCATACTTCCCTCAAGAACCGTCAAATACATAATCAAGGGTCTCCCTGCCACCAGAGGTATCAAAATAGGAGGCTTCTGCAAATACTGTTTTATTTTATCGAACGCCTTTTGACAATTTTCATTCCAGGTCACAGCCTGGTCTTTTTTCAACAGCTTGAATAACGGCTCACACGTTGCTGTTAGGTGAGATATGAACCGAGCGATGTAGTTCAACCTCCCTAAAAACCCGCACACTTCTTTTTCTGTTTTAGGCGTCGGCATTTCTTGTATTGCTTTTATTTTTGCAGGATCAACCTCTATTCCCTTTTCACTCATGATAAACCCCAGCAGTTTACCCGATCTCACCCCGAAGGTGCATTTGTTAGGGTTCAGTCTCAGCCTGAACTTCCTAAGCCTCTTGAATAACTTCAGCAGATTCACCAAATGTTCTTCCTCCGTCTGGGATTTGGCAATCATATCATCAACATAAACCTCGATCTCTTTATGCATCATGTCATGAAAGAGAGTCCTCATTGCACGCTGATACGTTTCCCCAACATTCTTCAATCCGAAGGGCATCACTTTATAACAAAATGTTCCCCAAGGCGTAATGAAGGTAGTCTTCTCCATGTCTTCTGGCGCCATTTTTATCTGATTATAGCCCGAGAAGCCATCCATGAAGGAAAATACGGAGAATTGAGCGGTGTTGTCGACCAGCACATCGATGTGAGGAAGTGGAAAGTCATCTTTCGGGCTCGCTCTATTCAGATCACGGTAATCTACGCACATTCTCACTTTACCGTCTTTCTTTGGCACTGGCACAATATTGGCGACCCATGAGGGATATTTTGTAATAGCTAGGAAACCAGCATCCCACTGTTTTTGAACTTCTTCCTTAATCTTCACAGCCATGTCCGGTCTAGTTCTTCGGAGCTTCTGCTTAACCGGCGGGCATTCTTCTTTTAGCGACAGACGGTGCACAACCATATCTGTATCCAGCCCAGGCATGTCTTCATACGACTAAGCAAAAATATCGCTGTACTCTTTGAGCATTTCAACCAATCTTCGTTTGACGTCGCTCTGCAGTGCGGCCCCTATACAGATGTTCCTTTCTACCCCTTCCGACCCCATATTGACGATTTCAATGACCTCCTCATGAGGGAGAATGATTTGTTCTTCTTGTTTTACCAACCAAGACAACTCTTCTGGAACGTCGCCATCTTCAACAATCTCTTCTTCGGTCTGAAATACCGGGTGCTCAAAGTCAAAGTGAGTCATAGGCGGTTCATAGATGTCATCTGAAATAGTAATCCTGCAAAGGAAATGGTTAAATGCTTCAAAATACATACAAAGCGAATAACCACGTTGCCATTTTGTTGTAAAAAATAAAAACAGGAAAAACAGAGATCACAACATTTGTACATGAAAAACGCCTTTTATTTAACAATTAAACAGTGCGATGTACATAACAGAACAACCCTAAGCAAAATCACGATGCCCTGGGTAGGACACCAGATTGTTCAACAATTAAGAAAACAAAGTATTATTATTTAGTTGTCACAGGAACAGTATCCTGAATAAACCAATTGCAAAGCCCTTGTCCTGGCACGCTCGGCTGAATCCAGGCGTCCATGTCACAGTCACTGTCTCCTTCTTCGGAATCTGAAACAGCGTTGATGGTCTCGTGATATACTCCGCTAGCCGTGATCGTTATTGGTCCTTTGAAACGGGGTGCCCCTGCAGCAGGCGTTGATGATGAAGGTTGATATCCCAACCCAAATCTGTCCATTTTTACGAGAATATCCAGAACCTTGCCCCAACCCTTGGTCTCACCGGTCTTCACTAGAGCCTGAGCCTCTTTGTATGATGATACGACCACTTCTGATGTTTTACTCGGCCCTGGAACTTTGTCTTTGATGCGCAACCCTTCAAAGGCTTGACAGGGTGTCTCATGAATCTCGTCGTCGACTTCCACGTACTTGAATGACGACAGATGGCTGACCAATATATCCTCCTCTCCACAAACTGTGACCACACTGTCCCCCACCATGTACTTCAGCTTTTGGTGCAAGGTAGATGTGACTGCCCCAGCACCGTGGATCCATGGTCGTCCGAGAAGACAGCTATATGCGGGCTGGATGTCCATAATGTAAAATTCAGTTTCAAAAATCTCCGGCCCCACCTGCAGAGGCAAAGTTATAGATCCAAAGACTGACCTTCGTGTACCATCAAATGCCCTGACCACCAAGTCACTAGGCGTACAAACGATTCCCCGGATGTCCAATTTTATCATCGCTTTCTTTGGCAGCACGTTCAAGGAAGACCCGGTATCTACCAGCACGTGGGACATGACTGCGCCCCTGCATTCAACTGAGACGTGCAACGCCATGTTATGCTCTCTTCCCCTCGGGGTCAAATCAAAATCCGTAAATCCCAAACTATGGTCTGCATTCACGTGCGCCATCACCCCCTCCAACTGATTCACAGAAACATCTTGGGGTACAAACGACGTGTCCAGGATTTTCAATAACGCATTCCTATGGGCCTCGGAACACAATAACAGCGACAATATGGATATCTTCGACGGCGTCTGTTGAAGGTGCTCAACAATCTTATAGTCACTCTTACGGATAAGACGCATAAACTCTTCTACATCCTTCAGTGCCGTTTCTTTTTCATTCCTCTGCACAGGGACATCCTCATTCACTTTTACTTTACCTTTTGCCAATCGTTCAGCCTCTACCTTAGGCGATATAAAAATTCTCCCACTCCTTGTCATCCCTCCAGTCCCGACGACATTGTCCATAACCCCAGCTGGCTGTTTACTTATATCAAGTTTCTCCCCATCATAGTATGCTTCCAGCCCATAAGTCCATGGCACTGCCTTAGTGCTCTCATAAGGGATTGGCCCTGCCTTTGTGATAGTGATCGTCGGTCGTCTGGCTGGCGCCGTTATAGTTATCGTTTTTCGGGGAATTGTCACCGTAGCAACATCACTTTGCTCATCAGCTAATACTTCTGCAGGTTTCTCAGCTACCGTTCTGTCGAATTGCAACGTGCCTTCTTCTATCAAGGTCTGAATACCCTTCTTCAATTCAGCACAACCCCCAGCTTGGGTCCAACATTCTAGACAAAACTCATCGCAGCCTGGATACACACCTCCTTTCAATAACCTACTCTTTGTTTCACATAACGGCGTCTTCAGTTCATCAACATCCATAACCAGATTCAAACCCTCCTCAGTCAAAATAGCATTTGCCCAATGGTTGGGCATTGGCTGCTGCACTATATTCGGACCTGCTTGTCCAAAATTTATGGCCTTGCTATCCAATAGATCTTGAACCTTATGTTTAAATGCATGACAGGCCTCTATGTCATGCCCGGGTGCCCCGGAGTGGAAGTCGTAGTGCTTGTTAACATCATACCCATAAGGAAGGGTTGGCCCTGTGGGCGGCGCCAAAGTCCTCTTTTCGACTAAATTCAGCCCCAACAGTGTCTGAAAGAGTTTCACGTACGTGGAAGGAGGCGCTTCAAATACTCGTTTCGGCTTCGCATTCGGAAATCTTCTTTGGCCAGCGTTCTGCCCCTGCTGCTGCTGTGGCTGCTGCTGTTGTTGCTGCTGCTGTAGTGGTATTGGTTGTTGATGAAATGGAATTGTGACGCTTGCCACCTGTTGCGGATGATTGTACTGATTCCGTCCTCTGTCCCGGCCTCGGCCTCGGCCCCCGAATACTGCACTTGTGTCACCCTGACGGCGACCACCAAAAACTTTTATGTTACTTCCAACTGAAGTGGATTCCCCAGCTTGGAATCTCCCCATTTTGATATTACTTTCAATCTTCTCTCCCATCAAGATTAGATCCGAGAAACTGCCCAAGGAAGCAAGAAACAGCTTATCATAAAACATACCGGTGAACGTTCCTATGAACATGTCATTCATCTCCTTCTCAACCAGAGGAGGATGAACCCTCGCAGCCATATCGCGTCACCTTTGCGCATATTCTTTGAAACTCTCATCTTTCTTCTGTGACAACCCCTGTAACTGGACCCGGTTTGGTGCCAAGTCACTGTTGTACTTATAATGAGTCACAAACGCTTCAGCCAGTTGCTTCCATGTCTTTATCTGAGTAGGCTCCAACCCCATGTACCATTCAAGGGAAGGACCAGACAAGCTGTCTTGAAAGAAATGCATCAGCATTCCTTCGTCATTCGAGTAAGCGGACATCCGTCTGTAGTATGACCGCACATGTACCTTTGGGCAGGTATCTCCCTTATATTTGTCAAATGTGGGAGCTTTAAACTTCAGCGGTACCCTCAGGCCAGGCACCAAACCCATAGTGGTCATATCTAAACCAACAACACTTTGATTCACAACACCTTTCATCTGCTCCTCGAGCATCCTGATTCGCTGAGTGTTGTCTACAGGACCTTCAAAACCTCTACCGAAGAAAGCGTCCTCTAGTTGGTCTTCCATCCAATTACCATTCTCGTTTCCGTACCCATCATACCCATTGTTACGACCGAATCTAGTCTGATTCATCACAAGGCCCCGTCCCCTGTTACCATACCCTTGAGCGACCCCGGCAGGTCCAAAAGGCATCATTCCAGCACCATTTCTGTTACCGAATCCACCATAGCCCTGATTGGCATTACCAAATCCATCATGTCCGAAACCCGGAGCGTTGAAGCCAAACTTTCCATCCTGGTTAGCATAATCAAACCCCTGGTCGTTATAGCCAAATCCGTTGTTACCGAAGCCATTACCTCCATTATTATCCCCACCCAAATTGGCGTCTCCGAATCCAACGTTGTTAACAACAGTCTCGTTACCCATTCCCCTATTACCATTCCCGGCGCCAGCGCCATTATTCATATTCACAGCAGGTATATTCACCACAGGTGGAGCTACCGGTGTAGGAGTACCGTCCCCGTGAGTGGTGTCAACACGTACAGAATTGTGGTCTTCGTTTCCGTGCCCAACATTTCTCACCAGCAATGGCTGCACCAAAGTTTGCAAGTTTTCCCGCCCTTTCACAATTGTCTCCATCGTCTGCATGAACAGCGCCAGCTTCTCACGCATGTCCTGCATCTCGCTCTGTACCTGGTCCATAACTCTTTTGCAGTTGGTACGAGTAGAGTATCGGTGAGGACGTTGACTTTCAATTCTGGAAAAACCTGGATAATGCGGGAAATGAGATACATTTCAATAATCACCTGTAATGAAATATGAATGTGTATGCAAATGCAACATGTGTCTGTGCATTAGGGAATATCACTCCCCAATTCTAGTGCTAACGTGCCAGTGCGGTGACAGTGACAATAATAAGAAGCTCGGAACCCAATCATAGAAAAACATCTCATACATTGCAGAAAATCCCATCAAGTCAGGAATACAATATCAATGAGCGTACAACAAGAAGGCATGACCTCAACCAACAATCCTGGTGATGGCCAGCACAATGCAAATAAAGCATACACATCAATACATGAAATAGTCAAGTGCAACCATACACCCGGTACTCCTCCAACAATCTCTTAGTCTCGGGATGATTTGGTTGAGTAAGCAAACCCTCGACAAGTAGATCTCTTCGCTTGAGAACACGTCGTAAATCACCAGTAGATTCCTCCCATGCCCCTTCTCCAAAGCGATCCTCTAACTTCCGTTTCTGAGACACAGCCTCCTTCTTGCACCCAATGGCTTTGTTCAATGAGTTCTGAAGACTATATCTTGCCATAACCTCCTCTTCATACTTTCTCTTGCTAGCCTTCAACTGATCTTCGAGTTCAGAAATTTGCTGCTTCAATTTGTCTTCCCTCTTTTTGTTGTTGGTTAGCGTAGCATTCCACGTTTTGTTGCACGAAGAGATTTCTCGGTAGGCGGCATCGAGTGACTTCTTGGACTCTAACATATCATGAGAGCTTCTGAATTCTTTTCCCAGGCGTTCGCGCTTCTTTTTCTCTTCTGTCAATTCAGCACCTAGCCTGTTTACCAACTCAGTCTGCTGTTGGAAGGAATACACAACTTTGTTCTTCTCACCCCGGATCTGAGCCAATTCCTTCTCTAACTCTTCATTGATCTTTATCAAGTCTTCTTTTTCTTTCACAACCCGCTCATAGACCTCAATAGCTACAGTAGTCGGTTCCTCCACTGGAATGGGAACAGGACGTGATACTGCTGGAAAAGGCATCTGCACCTGTCTTACCCTCTCTTGAATCCACACCTTGTAAGGCATATAGGCTTGACAATAATTCTTGCCTAGTAATGGTTTCCCTCTTCTGCAGATATGATGCCAAGCATGCTGAAGCTTGGCCAATAATTCTCCACTCAGGTCACCAGTGAAATACAGAGATTCCTGTATTTCTTCTTCCTTCGGCGGACTCTTCAAAGCATACCCAAACTGTCGAACCAACAAAGATGGGTTGTAATTAATACAGCCCCTCCTTCCAATTAGGGGAACATTGGGAAACCCAGCACAGTTGAAGATAATTTCTGACCCCAATAAATCTCTGTCGAACCAGACAATGTCTTCTGAAAAAAGCCCCATTAGACGCTCAGACCATTCAGCTGTATGTGCAGACTCAACAAAAGGACCCTTCTTGGGCAGATGGCTCTCAAACCACATATTCAGCAACGGTACACAACAATTGATATTTTCCCCCCCTTCTGTTTTCATTCTTATAATGCAAGGAATGATAGAAATCTCCAATCAAGGTAAGCACTGAGTTGCCTGCAGCAAACAAGTGGAATGCATCCAAATCAACGAACTCAGGCAGATTAGGGAACAATATAATCCCGTAAATGCACAAGGCGAGAACAACGTTAAACACAATCCAGCAGCCACTTTTGGCATATTCTTGAGCTTTGCCAACCAAAAACTTGAGAGAGAAACCAGAAACTCCATGCCAAGAAGTCACCAACAGCTCTGCAGGATCCATATGCAAGGGAACAGCTAAGTCTTCCACCTTAGGCTTAGCATCACAGTGAATGAAAGACACTCTGTTCTGAACCGGCAATCCTAGAAACTCAGCGTACTCCTCCATGGTCGGAGCCAAAATGAAGTCCTGGAACATAAAACGCCTCAAGGAGGGATCATATAACTGCATCAATGTGTATAATCCATTCAGCTCATATGTAGTTGGTCTGCAAACCAAATTCAGTAGCTTCCCATAACTCTTTCTAAAACTTCTCCTCACATCATCGTCAGCTAGGGAAATCAGACCCAACAGAGAAGTCACATCAGGGGTAGGCAACTTATACGCAACAATCTTCCTCAAAGTACTCATAATAACAGATAGAAGTCCGGGGCACTAGAATCGGGAAGTATGCAAATGCACCTGCAGCACAGACACACGTTAATGATATGCACATGATGATGCAAACAATGCAATATGCAAGCAATGCAACAAGGGATCGAGTGCCCCTGGCCGAGAAATCCAATCCACAACACTGGCCTCAAAATAGACCCACAAACTGCTCAAGATCATCCACAATGCTCCAACCTGGTCTCTGACAGACCTAATAACACTGTCCTAAAATATCACACCACTGAATCTCAATCAAGAAAACCGGTAATCTGGAAGTCAAGTTACCTGCATGCCCCAACCTCTCTCACAGGTAGGTGTCCTAATAACTGACACAAGGTATGGCATCCTATGCGGTCATCGGCATCACAGACATTCAAGACCGATGATATGATACCCAGAAGGTGTGGCATCATCATGTCCTGAAGAGGCCTCACTTAGCCAACTTCCAAATGATCGGTCCCCAGAGTCGACAATCCAACTAACCAACAACCCCTTTAACCCAAAGGGTTGAAAAAGAAGCCAACCAGAAGAACCTCGTCTGAGCGTGGATTTCATGAGACACTAGTACATGCAAAGCATGCACGCGCCCACTAATTTCCACTCTAATTCTAGGTGCACTCAAGCCCAGGTCCGACTTATCTCTCAATCATAGAGCCCCCTCATACCCACAGCAATAATAAAAATAATATAATGCTGAATGTAAAATACAGAAACGTAAATCCATACAAAATCCACGACGGGAAAACAAGCGCTAGGATTGACTCGCGTAGGGAACCGTTGGAGTCCCCAGCAGAGTCGCCAGCTGTCGCTACTGCGAAAATCGGCGCCGGCTGAACAGAAGAGTCGCCACCGTGCGTTATTTATCCCAAAGGAGGGAAAGGAAACGCTCAAAGTAAACCTACCGCAAAGACGGGAAAGGAATGGTCATCGCAACCAAATCCTGGATTCGGGAGTCGGTTACGCAAGGGGAAGGTATTAGCACCCCTCACGTCCGTCGTACTCGACGGGATCCACGCTTGTTTTCTAGTACGGATTGTTATTCTATCTACTCTACAGGTCTGGGGTTAAAAGAAAAGAAAATGACTCGGCAAAGTATCGCACTTTATGCCTACGTATTCCCGTCTGGAACGAGAAATCAGAGTCAACGTAGTTCGCCTACCTACGGGAAAGGAGGGGAAGGTTGCTCGCTAGGATATCGCATCCTATGCCTACGTACTTTCATATAGCATGAAAGATCAGAGCAAACGTAGTTCGGGCCACGTACGACACAAGTCTGTCTTGATTGTTTTTATCCTTCTGAAAAAGGTTTTCTCCTGATTACGCGTCCAAGCGGACAAAAATGACTCCTTGATTGGTTCACAGTCTTTTACGCAAGAACTGTTTTTTATTGATGTTTATCCTTTTATTGTATTTTTCTGATTGTTTTGAGATAGAAGAGAAAGAACTCTAAAACCTATGGTTGAAAAGGGAATCAAAATCTACCCTAATGTTGTCATGCATGGGTTAACGCCTAATGTCTGTCATATTTCTCTCTTGCACAGAGATAAACAGAGATCCTAAGGGGATCAACGGAAAAGCAACAACATATATACAGTAAAGCAGTAAAATGCATGAATGCAGCAGTACAAGCGAGGCAAGGGAGTCCCACTCAACCTCGAACCTAGAAAACAATAGGCAAAGTGAAACAACTTCACTTCAAACCTAAGGGGAAAATCAACAAACAATACAGTAAAGAAAATAAAACCCCAAAAACCAGCCCTGACAGCACACCAGCTCCAGTTGAACTTCCAAAATCAACTCCAATGGTACCCCAAGCTACAACAAGCTTCTCACCCAGCTCAAGCAAGCACAGAACCTTAACTAGTTGATAGCATCAGACAACAGATAGCTCCAGACAGCAGTAAACCCTAGCTTTAACAGTTGCACAACTTTGACATGAACAATCTTCATCTTTGTCAATATCTGATCTTCGTCCCTATCTTCAATGGCTTCTTTCTTTAAGACAAGCTCTCCCAGATGAGAATTGATTTATCAGAATAAATTGAATGTCAAACAGTTCATTGACAACCAAAGGAAGCCTATAAACAGTTGACATTGTAACAGACTGTTTCCCTCAAAGTTCTACCTCCTAGATAAAGCCACTTATCCCTCCAAAGGAGGGAGGTGAATACCACAGAGGGACTTTATGTCATGGAGAGGAATGGAAGCACAGGGAGTTATCCATGTTTGTGAAAAAATTTGGTCTATTCTAAGGCTCTGTCTACTTGCTCCTATTTCTCCTAAGTCTTCAATCAGCTCCAAGCTCAAGCAATCTTCAAGCTTAAACCTTTGATTATTATCCTCAATCTTCTCCGTTGATGTCTTCATGCTTCCACAAGCCCAAACCAAGCCCATGCCCCAAATGAAAACCCAAAAGCCCAAGCAGACAGATAAAACCCCAAGCGGGAACACCAATCAATCACACCATTTGCAAAATACACTAAAAATAGTAAAATAGTATTTAAAATTCTAAGATTTATTCTAAGGGGAGTTCTATATCTACCCTACATACCCTATATGTCCCATACCCTAATTCAAGCTAAAAAACCCCGAAATAAATGGTAGAATGCACCTATGTTGAGTTTAAACCCTAAAATTATCACCCTAATGTCCTCTAATCAAAACTAGTCAAGATTTAATTACAAAAATATGAAATAAATCTCTAAGGGAACTTAATGCTCTAATCTAGCTACCACAAAAAGAATAGAATCAGAATGTGAATTTAAATGCCTAAACAAAATTCAACAATATGTATGCACAAACAAACATGAAAATAAAGGCTATTAAATGCAAAAATCACCAAAAATAGGAAAGTGCTTAGAATAATATTCTTATTTTTATTATAATTTTCTTCACACAATTATTGGAATGTAGCAAAAATCCCTACATTAAAATGATCATTTTTTGATTTTATACGATTTATTTAAACTATATGCAAATAATGGAAAAAGAAGAAAATCAATTAAAAATATAATGGAGCAGGGGGGTGGTAGAAGTAATTTTCACATTCAGAAACATAACTGGGCCCAGGATGGGGGGTGCAACCAGCAATTGCGCTGGGCCCATGCCTAATTCAGAAAAAACAACAAAACAAAAAAATAAAACCCAGGGGGGGAGTGGTACGAATAGCCATGGCTTCATTTGTTATTCTGATGGGCCCCAAACTGGGGTGCTACTAGCAATCATATTAGGCCCATATTGTATTCAAACCAGGGGAGAGGGGGAGTTGGTAGTGAATAATGGGGGTATGGCTCAGTAAAACGCAATTGGGCTTAATGCCCAAGACCTATACAACCCACACTCAGCAACGAATAACCCTAGATTATACTATCCCTCTCCCTCACGCTACTGTTCACCTTCGTCACACATTGAAACCCTAATGGCGCTACCCCCTCTCTCTCTCAGATCCTATCCTCTGAAACTTCCTCCATCCTTCAATCTCTCAATCCCTAAAACTAACCCGCCTCACAAAACAACATTCAAATCCTCACCTAAAACCGTTCAAACCCTAACAATCACAATAAATCTCAAGCTAAATGAACAAATATGGAGGCGTAAGGATTTAAGGAAGAAGAACGACGAAAAACCTGGGGAATTTGGTGAAGAAGATGAGCGCTGGGAATTCTTGAGAGTTCTGGAGAGATGAAGAACAAATGACGAGGGAGATCACGAACGTTCTTGACGAAGACCGTTGAGTCCGGATGAACACCGAAGGCTTTTGGACGGAAGACTTTCGCGCGAGCGTTTGGAGATGACGAAATTGTAGAAGATCGCTTGCAGATGTGGGCGGATCTGGAATCAGTTGGAGGTTGGATGTTCTTGATGAAAGATGAATGTTTCTGGAAAATAATTCAAGAACGCGATGATATTCTAAGGAAAGCGATGAAGATCCATGGAGTTCTTCTGAAGTTTCTGGGTGATGTTCTTGATGAAGGATGAATGTTTCTGATGCAGATTAACGACACATCTGATGATGATCGGTCGAACTTGGACGAATTTGGATGGGAGATATCTAGAAACAAGATTACTGATGAAGGTGGATCGGAGGAGGAAGAAGAAGATTGAAGGTGTTTGAAGGGATTTTCTGGAAAAATCCAGATTCCGGCGAGTTGGCGGTGGTCGGAGACAGTTAAGGTCACCGGAGATGATCGGTTATGGTGGCCGCCGGCAGCTTTGCATGGCCGACGGTGAGGGGTTCAGGCGAGGGGCAGGTGGCAGAGGGAAGTGATGACGGCAAGACACGTGGTGGGGGAGAGAGAGAAGGGAATTGGAAACGTGGCAAGCATGCAGTGTGAGAGTGTGAGTGGGGCGTGAGGTGGCACACTCTGGAGCGAAAACGTGGCGTCAAGAAGAATCTCAGAGATGAACACTTGGGACTTTTATAGACTGACACCTGGCGATATCTGGACTGGGCCCCCATAAAGACACATGGCCCACGAATTAATTCTGAATTAGCCACTAATGAACATGATTAAACCCAATTAAACTCATGATTAACCCTAATTAAAACTAAAAACAACAATTAAAGATAAAGACCTAATTAAAATCTAATAAAACCCTAATTAATCCTAAAGTTACTCCTAATTAATATCTAAAACGAAAATTAAAGATAAAGACCTAATTAAATCTAAAAAAAATCTAAAAAACTATTAATTAATCTAAAAGACCCCTTTTTTTTTTTAAATCCTAATTAATTCTGAAAAATAAAATCTAAAAAATCTAAAAAACTTTAATCTCTATTTATTATCTTTCTTTATTAATTCTTCTCTTTTTTTTTAACACAATAAAACTCTAATCTAAAAAACACTATCTATTATTATTATTATTATTTTTTTCTACTCTTTTTAAAAGAAAAAAAAAAGCTATTTATCTATTAACTATTAAAAGAAAATTAAAATCTAAAATTATTAAAACTACAATATCTAAAAACCTTAAAAATCTATTAATTTCTAAAAAAAGAAGAGAAAATTTATTTAAACTCTAAAAAATATTAAAAAACTCTATTAAATCCAGAAAAATCCATTAACTGCACTAAAAATCCAGAAAAATCCTAAAAATACCAGGAAGCCGATTAAATCGAATAAAACCCAATTACGCAACCGTAGCGAAGCCCGGGCACCGAGATGACCTGAAAACACGAGAGATGAGCACCAACTCTCCATAGACTTTTATTCTGACTGGCCTGTACTGCCTGAAACGCCGGGGCTATAATCCTGATAAAAATCAATCCTGATTGATAAAAATGCACTGCATGCCGTATGCGAATGCGAATGCAAAATGTATCGAAACATAAACCAGATATGGAAACTGGTTGGTCAAATTTTAGGGTGCAACATAGAGCACCAATTTTCACTGGCAAAAATTATGGCTATGGAAAGCTCTTATGCGTATTCACGTCAACTCAGTTAACAAAGGTATTTGGGACACTATCCAAAATGCTCCAAATGAAATAACTATGACCAATGCAGAAGATGTTACATTACTGAAACCGGAAGCACAATGGGATGCTAATGATTGGAAATTATGGTCACATGAAAGCGGAAAACATCCTCACATCTGCTTTGGGTGTTGATGAGTTTTATCGCATTTCTCATTGTGAGACCGCAAAATCTATGGGGGACGCATTAGAGATTTCACATGAGGGAACTTATGATGTCAAACAAGCTAGGATCAATACATTAAATCAAGATTTTGATTTGTTCCGTATTGAACATGGTGAAACCATTGTAGATATGCGAAAAAGGTTCACATATCTCATAAACCGGTAAAATGTGCTAGGTAATCCTGCTTCTAATGAACATGCTACTAATAAGGTTTTAAGGTGTTTAAGTAGGGAATGGCAGGCCAAGGTCACCTCCATCAAGGAGGCAACTGATCTTAAGTTGCTTGATCTCACGAATTTATATGGTAAGTTGGAAGAGCATGAGCAAGATCTCACTTTCTTAGTAAAATACGAAAAAGAATATGAAAAGAGAATGAAGAATGAGAAAGGGAAAGACAAAGAGGAATGCAAGAAGTCTATAGCTCTAAATACTTCTAGCTCAAGACCTTCACAATGTGAGCATAGTGATTGTGAAATTAATGATGACAAAAGCTTATGTAAGGAGGATATGAGGTTGTTTGTAAAGAGATACAAAAGGTATATAAGGAAGAATGATGTCAAACATTTCGATAAGAACATATTCAAGTTTTGGAGGTTGACAAGCTCCTCAAAGGATGGTGAAAGAAGGAAAAGAAATCTTAGAAGATCTTGCTATCGTTATGGTGAAGTAGGCCATTATAGACCGAAATGCTCTATGAGAAAGCAAGATAAAAAAAAGAGCCATCACAAGACTTCTAGCAAGACTAGGAGAGAATATGCCACTTGGGAGAGTGCAAGTGAGTCCTCTAATGATGAAAGCACAACTTCAAGCGTCAAATCGGCTCGAAATTGTCTTATGGCAAAAGGGAAGAAAAATAAAAATGTAAGTTTCTTTAAGCTTGATTATATAAATAATTCATTCTGTCTTAAATTACAAAGGGCCTTTGAAGATCTTCATAGAAAAGCCTTAAAATCTTTTAGCATGTTAGCTTCACATGAAAAATGATTTTAAATTTAAAAGCTAAAGTGTTGGAATCCAAAAGGAATTTCGAAGCTATTAAGAAATCTATGATAGATATTCAAAGTGACAAGAGTGAGGATATAAAACCTCCTAGGTTTAGTTGTGAACATTGTCATAATAGACAAGAGGAACTAAAATGTCTCAAATCAAATTAGATGATGTCTTGCAACCCAAGATGGTATTTATTATAGATTCTTCTAAGGTTGAAAAGCTTTTGAAGCATTCTAAAAAAAACATAGATATATGTATAAGAATTCAAATAGCAAGGACATGTCTCATAAAAACCTATGTTGTGATTATTGTTGCAAAAGGGACATACCATTGAAAGATGCAAATTTAGGCAACTCTTTATTCCTAAAGGAGTTGTTCAATGGTTTCCTGAGTGCAACCTTGTTTTCACTCACCCCCAAGGACCCAATGAAAATTGGGTACCTGTCGCTACGCGAAAAATGACACAGAGTCGCCACCGGATTTTATTTATCCCAAGGAGGGAAAGGGAAATAGCGATAAAATCTTTGGGGAAAGGGCATGACCATCGCAACCAAGTCTTAGGGTTCGAGAGTCGGTTATGCGAGGGGAAGGTGTTAGCACCCCCTCACATCCATCGTACTCGATAGGAACCTCCTAGGTTGTTTAGTTTGAATGGGTGTTTTAATCTAAAAGTTTGCTTGCTTAAAAGAAAAGAGGGGTTGGTTTTTTATTCGAGTACTCGCCAAGGATTGTGGCCCTTGTGCCTACGTATCGTCACTTAAAAGAAGTGAAGAATCAGAGCTCTGTAGTTCGGAGGCTTATGAAATGGTTGCTTGTTGGTTGATTTTATACCTTGAAAAAGGGTTTTCGGATTAATGCCCTAAGGCGAAAAGAAGTTTGATGAGTTGATGTTATTTTTAGGTTTTTGAGAAGAAATTTTTTTGATTACGATTACACAAAAGGCTTTGGATAGAGATGAATGTTTCGAATAACCAAGTCGAGCGCCTTGTATTCAAAACATTCGGAACGAGTGTAGGAGGGTTCCATTCTCATTCCTTCTCTACCACTTTAAAGTTTATGGTGCATAACTCCAATCGTATATTTATTGTGTTTTGGATTTTTTATGAGAAAAATACCACTTGATGTTGGATCAAGGGTTTTATTGTTTGTGAAAATATTTGAAGTGATGCGAACAAGGTCGATGGCGAACGCACAAGGCGGTCGACTTACAAGGGTGAAAAGGGCTTGATGAAATCGAGAGTTTATTTTTGAAAATAGTTTTGGAACCAAAAGTCAAACATAACCATAATAATGTCCACATACAGTGGTCGTTCAACCACATCGGATTAGTCGGCATAAACAACACAAAACATGAAAAAAAATAGGAAATTTTTTTTTGGGAAAAAACTAGAAAAATAAGGGGAAGTTCGCTAGGCGAATGTGGTAGCGAAGCTACCTAGAAATAGCAAGAAGTTCACTAGGCGAACTTCCCAGCAAACGAAAACAGGGGCGAATGGGGGCAAAGTTCGCTAGGCGAAGCTGCCAGCGAACATGACAGAACGAAAACATCAAGAAGTTCGCTAGGAGAACTTCATGCTGTTTTGCCCAGAACACAAGTTTTGTATGGAAACAGTGGGGAAATGGAGCAAAGTTCGCTAGGTGAACTTGCCAGCGAACGTGACAGTATTTTGAGTCTTTCAACTCACGTCACTATGGAAGCTAAACTATGTTCTATCTCTTTTCTTGCTTATTTTTTACATTGGTTTCCTGGTCATATTTGAGACCTTATTACAACCTACAACAAAAACACATGAAAATAAAAGCATGCAACAAATGTAAAGAGGTGAGAGTTTTAAAGGAAGGATACCCAAGAGCTACTAGCTTTCTTCACCACCAATGGCTTTGTTGGATGTCCTCCTCCTTCTGATTTTCTAACACTCTTTTGTTCTCTTAAGATTTTATTTTCAATCCTTTTTTCTGTTTTTTCTTACTCTCTTTTTTCTGGTTTTTTCAATGTTTCTTTGCTCTCAATCTCTGTATCTCAATGTGTGTGAATATTGAATGCCTTTGATTGCAGCCCCCTCTCCTCTTTTATTTCAGCATATTAGGGTTTTCACTCCTTTCAAAACTTCATATTTTTTACTTAGAAATGTCCAATGCCACTTTCTTGGTACACCCTCTTTCTTTCCATTTCTAGCATGTTTCTTTTCAGCTTTTGCTACTTTTTCTGCATTGCTGTTTTTTTTATACTGCACTATTGCTGAATTTTGTTGCCCTTTTGCATTGCTCTCCTTTATTCACTTGCTCTTGGGCTATCCTTGTGGTCCATGCTTCTCCTCTTGACAAAATTTTGGAATTCTGAATTTTGGCATGTAAGTGAACCAACATGATCTAGTTCCTCAAGTTTTGTGACATGGTTTGTTTGGTTGGGAATTAGTTGGTCATGGGGCTGTTTTGGATCAATTTAAAAATGCCTTGAAATTGCCCATGAATAAGCATAAATGCTTTTTCTTTTGAAATGCTCCAATGATGAATTAAACCTTAATTATTTTCCTTGGATATTTGTGGGTTTAATTGGTAATGAATTGTATGTAGCACATGGAGATTTGATGAGGCATGAAGGGTACCATGACATGAAATTAATTAGAAACTTGAATCAAGATTAGAAATAGATTAATTTCTAAACATTACTTAGAGTTGGAGATTTTGTAACAAATGACATTCTTGTAATGTCATGAAATTTCTCTTTGTAATATTCTAGTCTTGAATTCATGAATCTTGAACTCTGAATGATAGATTTCCCTTATACTATTATTTGGAATGAATGGAATCTTGAATTATGCACTTGTAATATTGACTCATGCTTTGCAAATTTGAACTTCCCTTTGATCAAGAATTTGAAACAAAGTTGGAGGAAGAAACCTTGAATTAGGCATTGCATTTCATGTATATTAGGAATATTGATCTTGAATATCCTAATATTTTTCAAGTAACTTCTCCTTGAAGAAATCTACATGAGTAGACTTTACAAATTGAATCAAACCTTAGATGATGAGCATTTTCTTCCATGTAGCCCATGATAGGAAATTTCTCTTATTTGAAATGAACAACAATGAACCGACCCAATCCTTACCTTGTGAACCCACTTGCTCGACATGCAATAAAACAATGTATTATATGACGAGTGTAGGGTATAAAAGGCTAAAGGTGAAAATGGGGGTGTGACAGTACCTAGCTGTTGTACCCCAAATTTTACCCTCATATTATTTTGCATTGCCTATGTATTATATCATGTCTATTATTTTTCATAATACCCAATTTATCAGCCGAAATAAACTTGTTGGAATTACAGTCGAATCGGTCAAACTAAAAGTCAACTGTGTGAAAAATCAGCGGACACAATTTTTTTTAAAGTCGAGCCTGCAAACGTTAGTCTTATTAATCTACGTTTCACGTAGTTTAACCTGACGTGCTCATTTAAATTTTTCGACCACTTTTCGGTCGCATTTTTAGACAGTTTAAGTCAATTTAGCGGTTAAAATTTATTTCAAAATTTGACAAAGCGTCGTATTTTTCCGAATGGTATATTTTACGCTGATCATTTTGGTGTACTCGTTTTATTTTTTTAAGCACTTCGATACCGATCCATTTTTTTTCGTTTTTTTACCGTTTTTATTTATACTTTTAAATAATATATTTTTTAATTAATCAATTTTTTTAGTTAATACCCTTTCTTATTTTATATTTAATTTTTAAATTTTGATTTTTAATTTTAATTTTTAATTTTAATTATTTTTTAGAAACTTGTCAAATAAGTCTCATAAATTACTTAGTTTTAGAAACTTGTCAAATAAGTCTCATAAATTACTTAGTTTTAGAAACTTGTCAAATAAGTCTCATAAATTACTTACTTTTTAGAAACTTGTCAAATAAGTCTCATAAATTATTTGCTTTTTAGAAACTTGTCAAATAAGTCTCATAAATTATTTACTTTTTAGAAACTTGTCAAATAAGTTTCATAAATTATTTACTTTTTAGAAACTTGTCAAATAAGTCTCATACAATCTTCTTTCTTTTCCAACCTATATAAAGGAAGCAACCGCACCACAAAATCTCACACTTCATGCTCTTTTCTTAATCACACTTTCACATAAACTAAAAATGCACTATCCACCATATTCTATCATCACTCCTTCATACACAATATCTTCCATGATATGAATAACTCACCTTCATTTTCCAATAATAAACCACCACCTACATTTCTTTTTCTTCATGCTACCTCTAACCTCACATAAAATATCATCCTCCAAGTAGACACAATACTCACTCATCTAATCTTTATCAGGTTTTTTTTTCTTCTTTTCTTTTACTTTATTTATTTATTTATTTATTTTATTTTAATTTGTAAAATATTTAGAAAGACAAAAAGGGATTTTTAATTATTTATCTTTTATTAGTTAATTGTTAAATATTTAAAAATGCAAAAATATATGTTCTAATTATTAATTAATTTAAATATTTGTATTTAATTTGATTAATTAAATTATTAGTTAATCTTGTTAAATATTTATATTTAAATTGATTAATAATTTTGTTGGTTGCCTGATTCTATTTGTGACTGATTTTCTTCCATGTACATGTTACTTTACTTCTATTCCTTGTTGACCTAATCCAAGGGAAGGGACTGTGTGTTAGCTTATTGTCATTGTGCATGTCCCTTGCTTACTTGTCTTAGTTGTTCTTGGTTCTTAGAACCTAACAAATCGTAGTTCCACGAACTACGTACGCTCTGATTTCTCAAGTCCCTCTTGAGGATACGTAGGCACAAGATGCGATTTCTTGGCGAGCTCACTAACCACTAACTTCCTATTACCTTTCTCAATTTAGGATCTGAGTCTCTGTACTCACATTTAGCGTCCCGCCGTGGACATTCTTTACCCTTTTATCCTAACCTTAGGATCTGAGTCGCCGTACTCATGTTTAGCGTCCCGCTGTGGACATTCTTTACCATAACAATCTCAACTTAGATTCAGGAGTCGCCGCACTCCATGTAAGTACTTCCCTATGAATGCTTACATCCCCTTGGAACCTTGACCACAGTCAAGAGTTCCTTACCCCACCAGGGGAACTACGAACGCTCTGATTTCTCGTTGAGAATACGTAGGCATAAGATGCGATGTCTTAGCGAGCCAACTTCACATTTTCCAACCTTTTCTTTCTCCCTCACTAACAACTAACTTCCTGTTAACATTTCCAACTTAGGCTTGGAGTCGTCGTGCTCTATTTAGTCGTCCCGCCGTGGACATTCCCTCTGTTAACATTTACAACTTAGAATTGGAGTCGTTGTGCTCTATTTAGTTGTGCCGCCATGGACATTCTCTTCTTTTCTAATTAATCTTTAGTTTAGATTCGCCGCACTCTATGTATGTGTCTCGCTGCAGACATTTACTTTCCTTTTGGAACCTTGACCACAGTCAAGAGTTCCTCACCCCTAACCAGGGGAACTACGGTTGCTCTGATTCCATTCCCGTCAGGATACGTAGGCACGAGATGCGATGTCTTCGCGAGCAAACTTTACCAAAATTTATATATACTTTATATTTGTACCCTTAGCACTTTTCCTTTAGCAAGAAAACTTTAGCAAACACAAATATTAACTAGAGGTTCCTGTAGAGTATTACAGATGTTTAGGATGTGAAATACCTACCCTATGCATAACCAACCCCCGAACCTTTAGATCTCTCTTTGCTTAGCTTTAAGCCTTGCTTTTTTCTTTGCATTTTTATAGGTTTTTCTTTCTTTAAACCTTTCCTTTTTGGATAAATTAAAGTCCGGTTGTGAATTTAAGAATTAAGATTCAAGTTAATCAATAGCTTGGTATCACGATTCTCACTGCAATAGAAATGGCGACTTCACTGGGGACTCCCCTAAGAGGGTTAAGCCCACCTTGTTTATATTTTTGTTTGCTATATGTTTGATTGCTTGTATATTTGTATATATTTGTACATATATATGTTTGTGCTTGGGTTTTCTGTATGCAGGATTGTTACTTTGAGTGGTGAGGATAAAAGTCCTATACCCGGACTTGAGTGCACTTATGATAGGAAGGTGGTATATTTAAGAAGGCTTATAGGGAGTTGATTCCCGACCAAACTGACTTGAGAAACCACCACTCAGTGGAGGCCCTCTTGGAAGTATTTTTGTTGAACGAGTATTCGTGAAAACATTACTACTTTCAACCTAGGAGCCTGTGACACTGAGGACTTTAGTTACCTTTTACCCCCACTTGGCCTTTTAGGACGTAGTGTGATGACTATGAGGGAGTATTCCCGAAGTAGTTGATACACGATACTACACTCAGACGAGACTCTCTTGAGAATATTATTGATTTCTAAGTAGTTGGTGTGTCGATAATATCTGAAAGATGGGTCGGGGACTCTGGGAACTTTGTTAGAACCCGTTATGCAGGTGCTTTACCCCTAGTACACACCTTGTGGTTGGTTCTTTACCCAGACCTCATGCTGTGGTCTTGAGCCTTTGATCCTGTTATGTGTGTTTTGCATCCTGTCTTGCATAGCATTGCATTGCATTTGCATCTTTGCACAGTTTGTTGCATACCTCTGCTTGTCCAGTCGTTTATCTTCAACTGTCTTCATCATTCCAGTGTGCCTTTGAGTCGTCAAGTTGATTCCTCGACACCGATATCGGACTAGAGCTAATTACAGACGTCTAATGTCCAGAACAATCCCTTGCCAGTACATCAAAGGTGAAGCTTCAGACTGACTTTAGCAGGCTGTCTTCCTAAACGCCAGTGTTTCAGACAAGACGACTCATCCTTGTCCTGATTTAGTCACTAAACTTTGTTTCCCGTTGTTTGCACTTTCCTTCATTTTGTTTAAGCTGTTTGCTTTCAAGCTATGTTTGTACTTTTGTGTTAATGAAATGAGCATTGCGACTTTTGATTTCAAATTCATTTTGTCTATTACTTGCACTTTTATACTTTATATTTAAATTATTTACCTTTTGTTCAAACTTTTGATATGCAAATATTTGAGGGAGGATGATGAAAACGTTATACCCATAACTACTGGCGGTATGCTTTTAATCAAAACTTTGTTGACGATGTAAGGCATTGTTTCAATCCCCTAAACACTGGAGAAATAAGGAAGATAATCCCTCGTTAACCCCTTCGAGCCTAGAAGTAGGAGTTTCTTTCTTTACAAAAAAAACCCGCAATCTTAACTTGGGGCAGGATAGTTTCTCAATTAACTTGGTTGTGCTTTCCTGAAATACACCTTTCATATAAAGGTTGCAACCACAATTTTCCTCCGCACACAACAAGCAAGTGTCAAAGATGTTTTCCAAGCAAAAAGCCGATGATGGTTCGCCGTAATCATTAAGCCAGGTAGTCACTTTCTTTATATAAAATCAAAAGAGAAAAGCCCGCTAGGTCAAAACCTATGAAGGAGACTTAGGCAAAACTGGGGCATCCCGCTGACGGTAATCTTCGTAAGAAATAGTTCAGGCAAAAGTTAGGGATAATAGAAGAGGAGATCTTTAAATCTTTACCCTGAAAATCCTCAATGAAAAAACAACCAAATATTGTAAAGAAGCAGTGACTGCCTTTCCAAAGGTCCCTTGACTTCTGAACCATCATCATGGCTATCAATCAGTGCAATTCCTAACCTATAGGAACATGGATGCATAATATGAGTTAACTGAGCATAGGACTGAAGATCATCACGTAGATTGGGTGGGCACAAATAAACTTTGAGCCTTTATCCTTTGTTTCTTAAACCGTGAACCAGACCACGTTACAACCCTCAAAAGACCTAACTGAAGGAAGGTTGTTTTGAAAGCATACTACATCAAGGTTGCGTAAACTGACTCCAAAATATCTTTGTAGATCATTTGTTTTGGCATCATACCTTTTTGCTTTACCTTTAAACTTTGAGTGTCTTGAACCACCGTGTTCTGACCAATGACTCATTTATTTTGCATCTTTCAAGAATGATTTTGATTTCAAAAGTTGCATGAACTCTGCATTTACCATGTTTGTATGAGCACCTTTGTTTGCAAACTGCTTTCCTTTCAAGGAATTTTCAAACAGTTGAGAAACTTGGTCGGTGATCCTATTAGGGGCAAGTTCTTTTCACATCCTGTCGAAGAATCAATTCAATATTTGTTCAAGGCAAGGTCTTCTCAAATGTGGTTTATCCAGAAGATATTTCAAGACTCAGACTGGGGCAAGCCTTCCAAGCACCCAGTAGATCAGTCATCTTTAACAAGCTGAAGCGAATATCAATTTACCTACAACAGATAGCTAAACTGGGGTAGTTTACTTGAAGAATCCCCAGGCATCTCTTCATCCTTCCTACAAGGATCATCAATTTGACACAGTTTACCAGTGTGGCAGAGATATGTTCAGCAGTAGCATCTTTAGTCCCCAAGAAGAATGGCAGTGATCTCCGTGTTGAGGAATCAATCTTCCAGTCTTGTCTTCTCACCAAAAGAGCCGAGCCTTGTCGTCGACGTTTGTATTTGCATTTGATCATATATCATCTGTATAATTCATATACATATGCATAACATGAGTGTTTCATCCTCATTTGCATTTCTCCCAAAGTCGTGTTTTATCCACGTCTTACCTTGTGGTTAAAGTCCAACTCACTTGGCACCTACCAAACAGATTTTTGTCTCGTGTCTATCTGATGTTCTTCCAGATATGACATTTCTTATCCGTTTGTTCTTCCGGATATGTCTGTTCCTATATACATCCAATACTATTCTCATATACTATGTTTATACCTTTCATTCAAAGCCATCATTGGATGTCTAGTTTCCTTTTATCCAACGCTATTCTTGAATGTTACCTTTGTTTGTCTCTCTCTGATGTTTTTCCAGTTTGAGTCTTTGTTCTGATGTTTTTCCAGAACTTATCTGATGGTTTTCCAGATATTTACCTTGATTCTGATGTTTTTCCAGAATCTATCCGATGTTTTTTCAGATATGTTTCTCCCTCTGATGTTTTTCCAGATTGAGTCTTTGTTCTGATATTTTTCCAGAACTTATCTGATGGTTTTCCAGATATTTACCTTAATTCTGATGTTTTTCCAGAATATATCCGATGTTTTTCCGGATATGCTTCTCTCTCTGATGTTTTTCCAGATTGAGTCTTTGTTCTGATGTTTTTCCAGAACTTATCTGATGGTTTTCCAGATATTTACCTTGATTCTGATGTTTTTCCAGAATCTATCCGATGTTTTTCCGGATATGTTTCTCTCTCTGATGTTTTTCCAGATTGAGTCTTTGTTCTGATGTTTTTCCAGAACTTATCTGATGGTTTTCCAGATATTTACCTTGATTCTGATGTTTTTCCAGAATCTATCCGATGTTTTTCCGGATATGTTTCTCTCTCTGATGTTTTTCCAGTTTGAGTCCTTGTTCTGATGTTTTTCGAGATACTCCCCTTAAATTCTGATGTTTTTCCAGAATCTTTTTGATGTTTTTCCGGATATATATATATATATATATATATATATATATATATATATATATATATATATATATATATATATATATATATATATTTTGTTCTGATGTTCTTCCAGAACTCCTTTGTTGCTTACCTGATGTTCTCCCAGATATGTCTTCAAATACCCTTCTAAAATGTTTCAGATATATCTTCAAAATATATGTCTTCAATGTGATTCTTTGATATGTTCCGGAGTTTATTCGATATTTTTCCGAGTATCTTTGGTATGTTTCAGAGTTCATTGGATGTTCTTCCAAATGTCTCTGATGTTTGTTTATGTGTCCCTGCTATATTTTCCAAGTTTCTCTTCACCTCATTCAAATGATCTTATGAATGTTGTGACTCTTTTCCATCCAGTTCCATTCATGGATGATGACTGTTGCTTCCTCAGTGTTGTTGGATTTCCCTAGTGGTTATTTGTTGTGTCGTCTCTGTCCCGTTTTACTTTCGTATTTGTCTGCATTTTAACATCTCATCGTTTTCATCATACTAGAGTTCATGGCATGTCAGCATCGCATTTTTTCTTTCTCTTATTCATAGCATAGCATGTCATTGCATCTAAGGGCAAAATTTTCGGTTATCTGTATTTAAATACCCTCCACCATGATTTCTTGAGGATTTTCATCACTCATGTCATCCGGTGAGGATATTTAAATAGGGGAAACTATTATACCCCAAATTTTACCCTCATATTGTTTTGCATTGCCTGTGTATTATATCATGTCTATTATTTTTCATAATACCCAATTTATCAGCTGAAATAAACTTGTTGGAATTACAGTCGAATCGGTCAAACTAAAAGTCAACTGTGTGAAAAATCAGCGGACAAATTTTTTTTTAAAGTCGAGTCTGCAAACGTTGGTCTTACTAATCTACGTTTCACGTAGTTTAACCTGACGTGCTCATTTAAATTTTTCGACCACTTTTCGGTCGCATTTTTAGACAGTTTAAGTCAATTTAGCGGTTAAAATTTATTTCAAAATTTGACAAAGCGTCGTATTTTTTCGAATGGTATATTTTACGCTGATCATTTTGGTGTATTCGTTTTATTTTTTTAAACACTTCGATACCGGTCCTTTTTTTTTTTCCGTTTTTTTACCGTTTTTATTTATACTTTTAAATAATATATTTTTTAATTAATCAATTTTTTTAGTTAATACCCGTTCTTATTTTATATTTAATTTTTAAATTTTGATTTTTAATTTTAACTTTTAATTTTAATTATTTTTTAGAAACTTGTCAAATAAGTCTCATAAATTACTTAGTTTTAGAAACTTGTCAAATAAGTCTTATAAATTACTTACTTTTTAGAAACTTGTCAAATAAGTCTCATAAATTATTTATTTTTTAGAAACTTGTCAAATAAGTCTCATAAATTATTTACTTTTTAGAAACTTGTCAAATAAGTTTCATAAATTATTTACTTTTTAGAAACTTGTCAAATAAGTCTCATACACTCTTCTTTCTTTTCCAACCTATATAAAGGAAGCAACCACACCACAAAATCTCACACTTCATGCTCTTTTCCTAATCACACTTCCATATAAACTAAAAATTCACTATCCACCATATTCTATCATCACTCCTTCATACACAATATCTTCCATGATATGAATAACTCACCTTCATTTTCCAATAATAAACCACCACCTACATTTCTTTTTCTTCATGCTACCTCTAACCTCACATAAAATATCATCCTCCAAGTAGACACAATACTCTCTCATCTAATCTTTATCAGGTTTTTTTTCTTCTTTTTTTTTTTTTTTACTTTATTTATTTATTTAGTTTATTTTAATTTGTAAAATATTTAGAAAGACAAAAAGGGATTTTTAATTATTTATCTTTTATTAGTTAATTGTTAAATATTTAAAAATACAAAAATATATGTTGTAATTATTAATTAATTTAAATATTTGTATTTAATTTGATTAATTAAATTATTAGTTAATCTTGTTAAATATTTATATTTAAATTGATTAATAATTTTGTTGGTTGCCTGATTCTATTTGTGACTGATTTTCTTCCATGTACATGTTACTTTACTTCTATTCCTTGTTGACCTAATCCAAGGGAAGGGACTGTGTGTTGGCTTATTGTCATTGTGCATGTCCCTTTCTTACCTGTCTTAGTTGTTCTTGGTTCTTAGAACCTAACAAATCGTAGTTCCACGAACTACGGACGCTCTGATTTCTCAAGTCCCTCTTGAGGATACGTAGGCACAAGATGCGATTTCTTGGCGAGCTCACTAACCACTAACTTCCTATTACCTTTCTCAATTTAGGATCTGAGTCTCCGTACTCACATTTAGCGTCCCGCCGTGGACATCCTTTATCCTTTTATCCTAACCTTAGGACCTGAGTCACCGTACTCATGTTTAGCGTCCCGCCGTGGACATTCTTTACCATAACAATCTCAACTTAGATTCAGGAGTCGCCGCACTCCATGTAAGTACTTCCCTATGAATGCTTACATCCCCTTGGAACCTTGACCACAGTCAAGAGTTCCTTACCCCACCAGGGGAACTACGAACGCTCTAATTTCTCGTTGAGAATACGTAGGCATAAGACGCGATGTCTTAGCGAGCCAACTTCACATTTTTCCAACCTTTTCTTTCTCCCTCACTAACAACTAACTTCCTGTTAACATTTACAACTTAGGCTTGGAGTCGCCGTGCTCTATTTAGTCATCCCGCCGTGGACATTCCCTCTGTTAACATTTACAACTTAGAATTGGAGTCGTTGTTCTCTATTTAGTTGTCCCGCCGTGGACATTCCCTTCTTTTCTAACTTAATCTTTAGTTTAGAGTCGCCGCACTCTATGTATGTGTCTCGCTGCAGACCTTTAGTTTCCCTTTGGAACTTTGACCACAGTCAAGAGTTCCTCACCCCTAACCAGGGGAACTACAGTTGCTCTGATTCCATTCCCGTCAGGATACGTAGGCACGAGATGCGATGTCTTCACGAGCAAACTTTACCAAACTTTATATATACTTTATATTTTTACCCTTAGCACTTTTCCTTTAGCAAGCAAACTTTAGAAAACACAAATATTAACAAGAGGTTCCTGTAGAGTACTACAGATGTTTAGGATGTGAAATACCTACCCTATGCATAACCAACCCCCGAACCTTTAGATCTCTCTTTGCTTAGCTTTAAGCCTTGCTTTTTGCTTTGCATTTTTATAGGTTTTTCTTTCTTTAAACCTTTCCTTTTTGGATAAATTAAAGCCCGGTTGTGAATTTAAGAATTAAGATTCAAGTTAATCAATAGCTTGGTATCACGATTCTCACCGCAACACTAGCACTATTTGTTAATCATGCAGGAAAAATGTCTTGACTTTATGAAAGAGAGTATGGGATCTCATTTGTGGAGCATCAAGGCACAACATAGTGACATGTCCTTATTGTTTTGACCTATTTGACTAACAAGGGGAATTGTGTTACCAATCAGGTTAACGTTTAGTGTTTCTTTAATTGGTAAAAATGTGTTGATTACTAGAAATGTTTTATCCGAGAAATTTCGGAATATGTGTTTATTTTCATAATATATGTATATCTTTACAAGACATTCTCAAAGAAATCAAAAAAGGAATTGATCAGCCTAAAACGGTGGAACATGAGAAAGAAGAAGATGACAATTGTGAAAAGGGGAAGGTTGAAAGTCCAGCTGCAGTGGACTATCTTTTTTGGACTTAGAGAATCTCCAATGATCATCAAATCGATAATCTTCTTGGATACATTATTAATCACACTTTCAATTACATGTACAAGAAGAAAAGTGGTAAGAGAATTTCGGTCTCGATTGTGTTTTGTGACACGTGTTGCATTTATTTCAACTTTCATCCGAAAGTTCTTCATGGAATACAAGTGCATCCTCCGTCATGTGTACGGCGAGGTAATATTGTTTCAATCCTTTTTGTTTCGTAATGCTTATTTCCAATGAACACAAAGCAATATAAATACTCACAAACAATTTATCGAACACTTTGTGTGCGATTGATCACATTTGAAAATTTGATTTATTTTATTGATGTAAAAAGCCAATCATAACCAAAGTGATTGTGATTATATCAACAAAAACAATTTAAAAGAAAGTTTAAAATGATTTCCAATCGAATTAATCGAAACAACAACGAAATCGATAAGTTGTAACAATAACAATCAAAGAAAATTAAAGCGATAAAGAGACACAAAGATTTGTTTAGGCAATTCTCCAATCGGCCTCGCTATGGATACATCAGCTCTCAACCCGAAATCTAATTGAGATACTTGCAATTAAACTTATCTTTGCAAAAAAATTATACAAGAAGTGAAGAATTCTAACCCCATAAACCCTATTGTTTGTTGTTGAGTCAACCACCTCTAAACCCTTGATCAAAGCTTAATCAAGCCACCAACAATATGGCTACAATCGTTTGATTATCCCGAGACTTTCACTCGGTCGAATCCGTGTTGATGTGATTTATCCAAAACCTTCAAGTCACACAGATCTTGAAGGAAAACCCCACCTTGATTTTCTTATTTGAAACATACAAATATCCCAACCTAATATTCTTAGTTACACCAAACCTAATTGGACGTTATCAACCCTAATCTAGACGGTCCCCCAATCGAAAAATGATTATGTGTAGTTCAATTGTGTGTATTCATAGAAGAGAGGTGAAGATTATGAGAATGCTTTGTAATCTGGTTTCACATAGGTAATTCACTATTACCTTGCTAGAAAACTGTGCATGTATGAGTATATATATGAGTATGTAGAATCAATCTAAGATCTTATTGGACAACATGTACTGAAGCAACAACCTCTATAGGTCAACCTGAAGTCGTATATGCCAACCTGTACTGAAGCAACAACTTCTATAGGTCAGCCTGAAATTGCATAGGTCAGCTTATACTGAAGTAACAACTTCTATAGGTCAACCTGAAATCGTATAGGCTACCCTGTGCAAGAGTGTTCACACATAAAACATAGTTTTTTTAAGTATGAAACATGCCTAGACATTTCCAATCATTTTCAAAACTATTTGTATGAACCCTAAGGCTAAAATGTTTCAAAGAACATCTAAACTTTGGCTGATACCGCCCAATATACAAAAACGCTAAGTCACGCTCCTAGTTTTGACATCATTCAAAACATGGCTAGGTTGTAGAATGCACTCATTCTCACATACTCCCCCTTTTTTACGATGGTAAAACTTGAATCATATAGGCATTATGTTTTTCTTCGGTACACTAAATAGCTCCCCCTTAATTTATGCATTATCCTCTTCATAATCCCCTTCTCCTTTGACAATATCAAAAAGAGACAAGTAATCAATTAAAGCATCACATATATGCAAAGTTCACATATATCTTATACTACACATACATAAGTGGTACACTCATATATATAACATATGTAAATAACACAAGCATACTAAAATACAACAACATGCATAAGAGTTATTTAAGTCACACACATAGTACAACTAATAAACATCTTAGACTTTTGTTCATACAAACCAAAAGCAAGAAGCAAACCATAGCAAAATGAAAATGCAAAACATCAAACTCAAAAGTCATAAAGAAGACTTAAATGGACTTCTAGTGACTTTGAGAGACTTATAATAACTCATGAATAATAAGTTGATGGGAGACATACACATATGATATATTTTTATAATTTGTTTGCTAGAATCATGCAATCATGTAAAATTCAAGCATGATTTTAGTTCAAGATAAAGATGAAAGTGCGACAAAATTTGAATATAGTTCCTATAAACATGTAGAATGCAACACATAACAGTCACATTGAAATTTTTGGAACTAAACACACATCACAATACCACACACATAGTTCATCACATACCTTTAAGAAATAAACAGGTAAAATAAATACTTACGTACGTATTAGTCGAGATGCCTGAGTTATATTACCTTGGTCTTTCGTTTAAGGTCAATGGTATCTTCACCCAAGGCTCCACCATAAATTAGAACTCTATTCAGAGACCCATTTATGTACCTTAGAATTCACTTCAATGCTCTCCAGTGAGCCTTTATAAGATTCTCCATGTACCTGCTTACAAGACTTACTTCATATGTTATGTCAGGCCTAATACAAACCATAACATACATCAAAGAACCCACTATATTAGCATATGGAATGTTATTCATATAAATTCTTTCAATATTAGTGTTGGGACATTGATATATACTCAGCTTGAATTGAGGGTTTGTTGGAGTCACAATAGGCTTTGAATTTGACATACCAAACTTTTTGAGAATCTTCCATAGGTGTGCCTCTTGAGATAAGCATAATTTCAACTGCTTTATATCTCTTCGGATCTCAATACCAAGAATCCTGAACGTAACTCCCAAATCCTTCATGTCAAACTCCTTATTGAGTCCAGCCATAACCCTCATTACATTTTCGACATTGTTGCTTACTATTAGAATATCATCCACATAGAGCAACAAAATAACAAATGAATTACTCGGTCGAAATCTGAAGTAAACATAGTGGTCAAACTGACTTCTAATGAAACTTATGCGTGCCATGAACTTGTCGAATCTCCTATTCCACTGTTGAGAAGATTGTTTCATCCATATAAGGATCTATTTAGCTTGCACACATAATCTTCCTTCCCTTTTTTGACATACCCTTCAGGCTGCCTCATCAGGATTATTTCATCTAAATCACCATACAAGAACGCAATCTTCACATCCATCTGTTCTAATTCAAAGCCGAATTGTGCCACTATGGCAAGCAATATTCAAATGGATCTGTGCTTTACAACAGGAGAGAACACATCATTGAAGTCGACACCTTCTTTCTAAGTGAACCCCCTAGAAACCAATCTTGCCTTGTATCTCTTTGACGCCACTCCTTTGATTCCTTCCTTAACTTTGAAAATCCATTTACAACTGACTAACCTAGCTCCAACAAGTTTCTTGATCAGTTCCCAGGTTTTGTTATCATGAAGAGATTTCATCTCATCATCCATGGCCTTCAGCCATTCAGTCTTCTTTCGACTCCTTATAACTTCCTTATACTCTCTAGGTTATTCGTCTAGAACCTCACTTGCAGAGATTAAGGCATAAGCTATAAGATCTACATACCTAAGTCTCTGAGGTGGCTTGATGACTCTCCTCGACCTGTCTCTTGCTAGCAGACATTCATTATCAGTCTCCTTATCTTCGACAACATCTTCTGCGTCTTCTTCGACTTCATCTGGGGTACGCAATTCAACATCAACATGTTCCACCTTAATAAGAATCTCTCCATGTTCTAGCTCTTTGTCAGCATCATCAATTTTCTTGAAAGCCATCTCTGCTTCATTGAAAACTACATCTCGATTGGTGACACACCTCCTGTGACCTGGTTCTAGGCACCATAGCCTATAAACTTTGACTCCTTCAGGGTATCCCATGAACATGCATTTCAAAGCTCTAGGTTTGACATTGTCTTGCCTAATATGAGCATAGGCCATGCAGCTAAATACTCTCAGTTTGTCGAGACTAGGTGGATGTCCTGATGAGGACGTAATCCAAGACATAAATGATACAATGCAAAGCTTAGGAGGTCCTATGACAAGGGCACATGCTAGAAGATTCAATGATGCTTTAGTTCACTTCATGATCAAGTCAATAGAATGCATGGTCCAGATTGAAGAAAAAGAGCCCAAGTTTATTCTTATCATCCAATCATGTGATAAAAGGCTCAATAATGCATAAATAAATAAAAATAAAGGAAATACCAATAACCACACTATAATGGACGAAAATTGCAAGAGAAGTGGTAAATAAAGAATTGCCATTATTATGCCCTTTCAAGAACCCCATTATCTCTTCTTTATTTTGCACTTTCTTTGTAATAACTCAACCCACTATCATGATAATTAGTGGCTGAAATCCTTTTGTTTTTTTAGGAGTTAATGTTTACTTATTTCATCATCTTAAGCCATTCCTATATAAAGGAGGCATGTATCTTCTTTTTGGATCAATGAATTTTGTCAAGTTTACACATTGTGTAAGTGAGAGTATTTGCTCTTAGGTTCTGGATTGGACCAAAATTGATCTTATCAAGAAATCCTTTTCTTGTGGTGATCCTCATCCATAGGCTTATCATTCTCTCTTGGATTAGAAAGAGTGTGGTTCCCCTTCTACTTAATTCCATTTCTTATTTCTCATTTATTTCATATCAGTCTCGTTTATTTTATATGCATGTATCAAATTCTGCCATTCTTGTAATTATAAGACATATTACTTTCTTTGAGTCACAAAAGAATTAATAATCCAAAAGTTAACAAAGTTATTTCAGGAATTTTGAAGGAAATGCCTAATTCTCAAAAGTTAGTACATGTCATGTCCCGACCAAACTTCTTCTGGTGTCTTCATTCCCAAGGCAGTCGAGGGACATCTATTTATCAGGTAAGCTGCTGTCGAAACAGCCTCCGCCCAAAACACCTTCTTCAATCTAGCACTAACCAACATGCATCTAAACCTTTCAAGGATTGTTCGATTGAATCTCTCAGCTAAGCCATTTTGTTTGGAAGTACCTGCTACAATCTTATGCCTTACAATCCCAGACTCAACACAGTAACTGTCGAACGCTTCGTTGCAGAATTCAAGGCCATTGTCGGTTCTCAACCTCTTAACCTTTCTGCCAGTTTGATTTCCGACCAGAATCTTCCAACTTTTGAAATTCTCAAAAGTTCCATCCTTCGTCTTATGAATGAATACCCATAGTTTTTTGGAATAGTCATCAATGATGGATAGAAAATACCTTGCACCTGAGTGAGAAGGATTCCTTGCAGGCTCCCAAAGATATGCATGAATGTAATCTAGGGATCTATGTGTTCTTTTCTTGCCTTTGTTAAACTTCGCCCTACAAGATTTACCAAATACACAAGATTCACAAAAATTCAACTTTTCGACTCTGTCACCTCCTAGTAGGTTCTGCTTCCCCAATTATACCAAGCCTCTTTCGCTGACATGGCCCAATCTCATGTGTCATAATTCTTTCTTCGACACAAGTTTCGTGGATGCAACTTTTGTCGAAACACTTACAACCTCAGCCTCAAGGGTATATAAGCCTTGTTTCTTCACGCCTCTCAAGACTTCCTTCGACCCCTTCATGACTCTTAGGATACTTTTCTATCCTTGAAAAACATATCCCTTTCTGTCAAATTCACCAAGAGAAATCAAATTTCTCTTCAAGTCAGGTACATACCTGACTTCAGTCAATAACCTTATTGACTCATCATGGAGCTTGAATCTCACAGATCCAATACCTGCAATTTTCCAAGATTTGTTGTTTCCTAGCAGCACAGATCCACCATCTTGATCGCATAGCTCCTCGAGCAATTCTCTGTTTGGAGTCATGTTCCAAGTGCAACTTGAATCCATAAACCACTCTTTTCTTGAGTCTCCACTTGAAACCACAAGAACATCAGATGAGTCAAAGTCATCTTGAATAATGGTTGTGTTGCCATTTCCTCCATGATCTTTCAGGTGTTCAGGACACACCTTTCTTGTGTGACCCTCCTTCTTACAGTGATAACATCGAATACCAGATGTTTCGCCACTATAAGACTTCTGTTGACTTTTACCTTTCTTCTTACCGAACTTACCATTCTTTCGCAAGAATTTTTCTTTAACGGCCAAACCTTTGCCCATCATCAAAGGTTTATATTCCTGTCGTTCGTTTAAGTCCTTAGAATACAAGGCTAACTGAACTTCTCCAAAGGTCAGGAACTCCCTTCCATACAAGAGAGTTTCTTTGAAGTGAGCATGTATTTTGGGCAAAGCACACAACATCAACAGTGCTTGATCTTCATCATCGATCTTTACATCAATATTTTCACGATCAAGAATCAACTTGTTGAACATATCCAACTGCTCAGCTAACACTTTGTCTTCACTCATCTTGAATGAATACAAAGCTTGCTTCAGGTAGAGTCGATTCACCAGAGATTTGGTTATGTACAAACTTTCAACTTTCACCCATAATCCTGATGTTATAGTCTCCTTTGATACCTGTCCAAGAACCTTATCACCAAGGCTCAACAATATTATGATGTGGGCTTTCTCAATCATGCCCGTCTTTTCTATTGCCGTTAACGCAGCGTCCATGGCTGTCTCTCCCTTCAACACTTCCAAACAACCATGCTGAACCAATAAGGCTTTCATCTTCAAGGGCCACAGACCGAATCGCTCACTCCAGTGAACTTTTCAATCTCATACTTTGTTGAAGGCGTCTTCTCCATACTCACCGCACCAATTGCTTGTGAATCGAATGTCTTGAAACAAAATATAAACAGTTTCTTTATGATCAAGAAACACACAAGGGTTAGGGTTAACAAAGATAAAAAGGTAAAACAACAAGGAACAACAAGGATTGATTATAAACTGCTATTCTTTTCTTACTCTTAGAACAAGATTACAACTATACAAGAATAACAAAATAACTTCTCTCTCTCTCTCTCTCTCTCTTAAAATTAGGATTTTATCTTCCTATTTTTCCTTATGCCAAGATTGAGAACCTAGCATCTTATTTATAAGAAGAATAACACACTAACCTAATGGGCTTTTTAATAATTACCCATTACAAGCTAACTTAAATAATTGGGCTTACAAGTAAGGCCTAACTCAATAATGCTAACAAAACTAGCAATATTGACTAATGCATGTTAGAACAAACTTCGACTACAACATGCGTTACTCCGACAGCAGCATGCGAACATACTTCGACCTCATGCTTAGTTCTTATCGTACTAGAAGCTACCCTTCGACCATATTAGAGTTCGATCTAACATCTCACAATGACATATTTCACCTTTTTGTGGGTAACTTGTTATCTTTTAAGCTTTAGTGTAATAGTTCAATTATTTCCATAGCTCTCGACAGTGGTTAACCTCGTCCTCCAGATTAACTTGCTAAGTCTCGTTGTTGGTTAGCTCGCGTATTCATGAGAAATAATGAATTAAAACATGAACTTAGATTATGAATAATAATTTACTTTTCAACATAGAAAAATGTTACTATTTGATGCAGTAATGTAATGCAAGGCACAATAGTTACCACTATTGTTCTAGGTGGTTCCTTTAACCGAATTAATGGTATAAGAAGTAACAATTTTTACCAAAACGAATGCATAAATAATATAAATAAATCATATTAACCTATAGATTAACTGCATGATAACTTTAACTATGTTTCTTAACAGTCGACGACATCGCTCTTACTCTCAGATTGAATTTGCAGACATGAGAGAGGGATGAGTCTCTCAAACTAATGCCTAAGAAGCTGAAAACGCTCACTACCGCTAAGACAATGCTCCATTAAATGATGAAGCGAGAACGATTATGGAAATTTTAGAGGTTCTCATAACCCTTATCTCACCCCAATGAGTTTTATATTGGTGTGGTGTTTATGTTAAAATGTTGACCCCTATCCTTACTGTGAAGGGTGGTGGTCGGGGTGATACTTGGTGTCGAACTAGATGTACTCATCGGTGACCCTTGGAGATCCTACGGCAGGAGAGAAGTCGACAAAGGCATGAAATTCTCTGGTACTAATCAGAGGGGAGAAACATTGCTAGAGTTATCACCAAAGTTGGTAGTGAATAGGGTTGGAAATGAATCAAGTCAAATCGAACTCGCCTTAGTTCGGCTCGACTCATTAAAAATTAGTTCAGCTCAAATCTCAGTTTGAGTTTGACACGAACTTTTTTTAAAACTCAAACTTGACTCGTTATAAATTCATGAGCAACTCGGTTCGACTTGTTAGGTTCATCTTGTTAGGTTCAACTCGCTTGCTTCACGAATTTAAAAGTCTTTTTTAAAGTCTTTTTTTTTTATATTTGAAATTTTATATTAATATTATTTTTTAAAAATGTATTAAAATAAAATAAAAGTTTTTAGATTGGATTTTAACTTTGTCCCAAAAATATTTTAATTCAAAAATTAATTAATTTATATGATGTTAATTTTATTTGTATAATTATTTTTAGAAATATTTTGATCACTTGAATATAAATTATCAATTAATACTGTTAGATTAAAATAAAATATAAGGTTAAAATTTATATTAAATCATTAAACGTACTCTTAAAGGCAATATAATTCTTCTCATATATAATCGAGTTGCCTCATGAACCTAACGAGTCGAACTATGTATAATTCAAGTTCAACTCATTTAGTTAACAAATTTAGTTTTTTTGCTCAAATTCATCTCATTAGGTTCATGAACCAAGTTCAATGAATTAATTGTCGAACAGAGTTCCAAACTATTTTCTAGTTAGTTCGGTTCATTACCAGCCGTAGTAGTGACGATTTGACTTAAGGGTAATTTTGCTTACTTCTATCCTTTTACAGGTGAACTTAGTTTAATAAAAATAGTATCACTCCATCCTTTTAGCCTATGGATTTCCGCACATCAAATAACTCGACTTCTTCAAAGATGTAACAAAACCATAAGGCGACCACATGGCCGAAAATTGTGGCGAGAAACACACCACTTAAATGACACAACAGTCAACGTGTTCACACAAGAAAATCTAGTTAAAAGGCTTACAAACCGGTCTTAAGAAAAGGTCCAGCCATGTTGCTTTATGGTTGGGTTTAAGCTTAGCGGTTTTATGAAAGAGTGCCACTATACTCAAACCACCGTGATGAAAATTAGAATCAGCACCGCTGCACACATGTAGACACTTTCGCCTGGCTAGAGAAAAGTGTGACCGATGTGTGTCCCCCAATTGAATGACATGTATATCAAAACTCTTTTACGCCTAAACATCACCGACAAAGTGGTGTTGAATGGAAAATCATTTTTAGAGGCGACGCAATCACATGATTCAACAATGCAAAGAATATTATTGAAAACAGTGACTTAAATTAAAATGAAGACATAAGAAAACAATATCTACTCCCACGCTAACGATTATTTTTGTGGTTAAAAATCTAAGTTCAGAATCTAAACAGAAGTTCAAAATCTGATTAACAGGTGTCGTGAATAAAATAACAGAAGTAAATAAATAGACAAAGAACACACAAAAGTTATCTCGTTTTCTCTCCACTTGAGAGTAGTCTAGTTTCCTTGCAGCATAAGAGATTTACATTATAATCAAAAAGATTACAACTGCTTATACCCTCAAGTATAAGACTTTCCTTCTCAGACTTACAACCTAAGTGTTCCTTGATCAATCAGCGTCTGATCAAGACTTTCTACTTAAATCCTCATATTCTAAGACTTTCTTGCTCAAACCCCTCGAATTCAATACATCATTGCTTATACCCTCGAGAACAAGACTTTATTTCCTAGAACTACAGTCCAAGCCTTCCTTACTCAGATTCCACAAATCTAAGACTTCAATGCTCAAGCCCACAACAAGAGACTTTATCTAAACTGTCTGTTTAGAGAAGGAATAACTTACAACAACACTTGATTAACAATAAGAGGAATTCAAATATAATACAACACACTTTAACACTAAAGATTCTTAAGCTATATAAGAATAAGAACTCTTAAAAGATTAACTTCTCTTAAGCTGATACAAATGGTATGAAGTGTGTGTATATTTTAGTTGTAGTTGCAGTGTTATTCTTTTAGTTGATCTTCAACTTTTCTGCTCATTTTATAGATGAATAAATAGAGTCGTTGGAGCAACCTAATGACTATATTCAAATCAAATCCTTTTGCACATGTTCTTTTCCAATAAAGCAGGCATTGGAACTCATAGCCAAGGAATTACCCACTGAACAAGACCTTTATCCAGATAATTATTCTATGAAACAAGTACAACATAATCTTTTGAAGATAATGTCAACTACTCTTGAGTCCAGTAATTTTTGAGCTTAAGTTGACATCCATAAGTTTTAGAGGCAGGGTTAGCACGTTTCTGATTCTGAAATATGCAAAAGATAACTTTACAGCCAGACTCTCTCACAAGAACCTGATCAGGATCGAACCATAACTTGTTACCGTGTCAGAACTTGTTTCATCAAGTAAATTAAATTCTTTACATATGAACCAGCTCGCTAGAAATCCTAATTGTTCTTCAAATACTTTGTTATCATCAAAACCTTATATGATACATGGTATGAACCAAATATGTATCAATAATATCCCCATTTTTCATGATGACAACCTTAAGTATTTTAAAACAATCAGTTACAGATTAATTACTCAACAACTTTTAGGTTTTGAGGTTTGTAAGCCCCCTTATGTCAAACAGTCTTAGAGGTGAGGTTTGTAATCTCCCCATGAGTCTTATCTGTGAAGTCTAAGAGGTGAGGTTTGTAAGCTCTCCCTATATTGAATAATTATATCAACTCTAAGATTAATCTTCGTAGAATACTTAATCCATTTCTCCCTCTTCGTCATCAACAAAAAGATAACAGTATAGAAAAACAAACAAGTAGACCCTAGTGATTAATAATGGTTTTCGAACAATTCATTTATGAACACCAGCCAAGAACAAGTTTGTTAATCAGCCCAACTCATTGCACATGAGCAACAACACCTTGTTGATCAAGAATCATAGAAAGGACCCTACCAAAAGGAATGATAAAAGATAGTTCCTCACGAGATTTTAAGATCTCTTCTTTCAGATAGCTGAACATGGTTTGAGGTAAGTAGATTTTCATATTTGAGACTAGGAAAAGAATGAAATGTTTATCCTCAAGAAAAATTCATCCTAATCTTATTTTTTTAGACCTTAGATTGGTCCCCATAATTTGGTACCAAACTTATTCCATAAGAGTAAGAGTAGAAAGGCTTGCAATAGAACCAACACTGTCATAGATGTTGTTGATGAGATTCAGAAACCTATTGTCATGTATGTATTCCCTAATAGTAACTTCATCCTATTCACAATTTATTGCTTGAGAAATAAGTTTATAGTTGAATACAATAGGAAAACCATAGACAATAGATAAAATCTGACAAACATCTAACCCCCTGATGAACATGAGCATTTGACCAAAATTCTTTTATAAGATCTGGATAGATTGGTCCATTAAGCATTGCAAAATATCCATCCCATTTCTAAAAATGAATATCTGAGACTATCCAAGAAATGTTAACAGTCGTCAATTCATTGAATTCAATAGTATATTTCTTCAGAATATCTAGATCATAGATTTCTCCTTTGATGGTTTTTGAAGACATATTGAAAGAGAAATAAATTCAAGTAGAAAACAATGATTTTATAATACTATCTTATATAGAAGATAATACAAAAAAAATCGGGTAAATCTTAGATACATAACACATGGAATGTTGATTTATGATAAATGAGCAAGGATGTAGTGAATATTTGGACGATAATGAGTCTGATTAAAAACGAATCAGAATCTTCGTCAGTAGACTCCTGTTAAGAACCAAATTTCAAGATGATTTTTGAAAATAGGCACTAGTGATAGAAATGTCCCTTCAATCTCGAGAACAACTATTTTTGAGAAAACACAACAACTAAGGCTGATAAAGATACTTTTGCAAGTACAACATATTTTCACATGTTTTGCCTTGTTGAATGTTTTTTTTTACAATTTCGCTGAAAAAGAGTTTTTGAGACTACTTTCCACCATCAAGTCAATATTTTACAAAACTTAGAATTAAACACTCAATTTTCGAGTTTTTAAGTTTTCTCAAAAATATTTTACAAAACTTAGAATTAAACTTACTGTCTGTTTTCGAGTTTTTGAAACTACTTTAATAACTCAATTTTCAGAGGATATATAATAAAAATATTCTTATTTTATCAAAACTCAAAATTAGTACAATTGTTAATTCAAAGCACAAAACATAGAATTAAACACTTACTGTCTGCTTAAGTAATAAAGCAATAAGAATGACAAAAAATTAGCAAACTCTACAATCAAAGCTTATAGGTCATGCTTAGAAATTTTTTGTGACTTAATGATATACTGTATTCCAACTGATTGCTATCAGAACCCAAGTTTCCTTTAGAGTTAAAAAAAACTGATGTTCCTCAGAATTCGTCTATCATTAGAATATGGTTTGTCAAATTCTAATTCAGACTACTTCTGAATACCAACAGGTTTTGATACTCTGTTCAGACTTTAAACATTATTCATCAACAAAGACCATGTTCATATATTTCCTTATGAAATCAAATCTTGCGATAGCTAAGGGTTTTGTAAATATATCATCCCACTGATGATCAGTATCAATAAAATGTATATCTATTATCCCCTTTTGAACATAGTCCCTAATAAAATGGTGTTTGATTTCAATATGCTTAGTTATAAAATGTTGAATTGGATTCTTTGTTTGACAAATAGCAGTAGTGTTATCACAATAGATAGGAATACAATTACCAAAATTCTGATAATCTTCTATCTAATACTTCATCCATAGTAGTTGAGTGCAACACATAGAAGCTGAGATGTATTATGCTTCAGCAGTTGACAGAGTAATAGTTGCTTGTATTTTTCTAGTCTAAGATATAAGATTTTCACCTAAGAACTTACAGTTTCCACTTATGGATTTTCTCTCAATTCTATCCCCGACATAGTCAGCATCACAGAATCAACCTAGCTTATAATCTAAAGATTTCATATAAAGAAGTCCAAGATTAGTCATTCCTTTTAAATATCTAAAGATCCTCTTAACAATTATTAAATGAGTTTCTTTAGGATCTGATTGTAATGTTGCACACAAACATACACTGAATAAAATATCTGTTCTGAAACCAGTCAGATAGAGTAAGGAACCAATTATACCTCGATATTTAGTAAGATCCACTTTGGCACTATATTATTCATTATTCATGTTGTAGGTAGGATGAATAGGAGTTTTCATAACTTTGCAATCATCAAAATTGAACTTCTTCAAAAGTTCTCTTGTGTACTTTGACTGATGAATGTATATACCTTATTTTCTTTGATTGATTTGAATTCCAAGAAATTATTTTAATTCACCCATTATGCTCATCTCAAATTCAGCCTACGTGGTCTTAGAAAATTCTTGGCAAAGAGATGTATTAGTGGAACTAAAAATTATGTCATCAACATAAATTTGAACAATCAAAATTTCTTCCTTTAGAGTTTTCCTAAATAGTGTAGTGTCAAATTTACCTTTATGAAAACCATTCTCAAGTGGCAAATTACTCAGTCTCTCATACCAAGCTCTTGGAGCTTGTTTGAGTGTATAGAGAGATTTCTTAAGCTTGTAGATAAAGTCTAAATGGTTTGGATCTTCAAATCTAGGAGGTTGTTTAACATACACTTCTTTAGTAATAACTCCATTCAAAAAATCACTTTTGACGTCTATTTGATAAAGCACACTATTGTGATTAACAATATAAGAGAGAAGAAGTTATATTTCCTCTAACCTTGCAACAGGATAAAAGGTTTCAAACAAGTCAATTCCTTCTTGCTGACTGTAAACCTGGGCTACAAGTCTAAATTTATTCCTCACAACTTCTCCTTGTTCTTTTAGTTTGTTTCGAAAAATCCACTTAGTAACAATGATGTTCTTCAACTATGGTCTTGGAACAAGATCCCACACATCATTCCTTTGAAACTAATCATGTTCTTCTTGCATAGCCACGATCCACCCATTATCAAATAAGGCATCATTAATAGAGGTAGGCTCTATCAATGAGATAAGTTCAAGCATTGATTAATCATTTTTGAAAGTTTTTCTAGTTCTCAATGACTCGTCTTTGTTCCCAATGATTTTCCCTTCTGGATGAGAAACTTTATATTTAAATGATCTCTTAAGAGGAATAGGGACTTCAGAACAATTTTGAATAATTACTCAATCTGTAGCAGTAGGATTATTTGGAGTTACTCAGTTTCTGCAACTTCTGGTGTTCTCTCAGTTATAGTATTAGTCTCTGATAGACCATCATCTAAACTTTTTTCTTTTGGAATACATACCACAAGTTGTTCTTTAGAATTCTGAATTCCTGTAAGATTTTCATCTGGATTCATAGACTTTGACTTTTCAAAGTCATGCATTTTGTCATCAAATATAATGTGCATAAACTCTTTAACTATTTTGGTTTCTAAGTTGTACACTATGTATGCTTTTGAGCGTTCAGAGTATTCTAGAAAGACACCCTTTTGAGCTTTAGCATCAAATTTCTTTAGGTAGACTTTATTATTCAAAATGTAACAAGTACATCTGAATTGATGAAAATAAGAGATGTTCGGTCTCCTACCTTTAAATAATTCATACGATGTTTTATTCAGAATTGGCCTAATATATATTATGTTCTGAATGTATCAAGACGTATTAGCAGCTTCTACCCATAAATACTTTGGAAGTTTGTTTTCATGTATCATGGTTCTTGCCATTTCTTGTAAAGGTTTGTTATTTCTTTCTACAAACCCATTATGCTGTGGAGTTTTAGGAGAAAAGAACTCATGGATAACTCCATATCTTTCACACAAAAATTCAAATGGCTCATTTTCAAACTCTCCACCATGATCACTTTTAACTTTTAAGATCTTTACTTCCATTTCAGATTATACTTGAATGCAAAAGGTGCTAAATACTTCGTATGTTTCATCTTTAGATCAGAGAAATTTTACCCAAGTCCATCTGTTGAAATCATCAATAATGACCAAACCATATTTCTTCTCACTAATCAAAGCAGTCCCAATAGGACCAAACAAATCAATGTGAAGTAATTATAAGGGTTTAGAGGTAGAGGCAATGTTTTTAGTTTTAAAATAGGTTTTCACAATCTTTCTGACTTGACATGCTCCACAGAGAGCATCTGAGTGATAGTCAAGATCTGGAAGCCCTTTGACACATTTTTGGTTGTTGAGTTTGGAGATTAATCTCTATTTAGTGTGATCTAACCTTTTGTGACAAATCTATTTCTCATCACTCATTATCATTAGGGAAACGACCTTTTGTTCAGTCAATTCTGAAAGATTGATTTTATAAATATTTCCCTTCCTTTTCCCTTTGAACACAATGGTTTTGCCAGTGTTAATAACTAAACATAAATTCTTATTAAATATCACTTCACAACCACTATCATACAATTGACTTATGCTTAGTAGATTATGCTTTAAATCGTCTCCCAGCCAAACTTTATTGATAAGGGTTATATAATTACCAATGGTACTTGTACCAAATATCTTTCCTTTTTGGCCTCCTTCAAAACCTACATTTCCTTCCTCTTTGAGATTCAGGTTTCAAAAAATTTGCCTTTCTCCCGTCATATGACATGAGTAGCAACTATCTAGATACCACAATTGGTTTCCCATCTTTTCCTTTAGGCATATCTCATCTTCGTCTTCAGACTCTGTTTCAGATAAAAGTCCTTCTTCGGATGTGTGAGCCATCAGTGTCAGATTGGCTTCATCTTCGTTTTTGAATCTTCATCATCTAGCTCTTCCCATGTTGCCATAAAATTCTTCTTAAATTTATTCCTGAAGTTATCCTTATGATTACTTCCTTTCTTTTGACCATCTTTCTGAAAATCAGGATAATCAACTTTGAAGTGACCAGGTTTGTTGCAGTTGTACAAGATTGTGTCTTCATCTTTCTCTATAAAGTTAGATCTTCTAAAGACAGAGCTTTTAGAAAATATTATATTCCTTCTAACCATTTGTTAAAATCCTCTGATGAAGCATGCCATATCATCTTCATTAGATCTACCATCAGAATCTTCTTTAGAAGTTTCATTAGGTTTACTGATCTTTGAACGTCTTTTGGATTTTTCACCATAATTTTCAAAAGAAAATATCAAGGCAAGAGATTTAAATTTCTTTGAAGACTCATCTCCATTCAGTTCCATCTCATGGCTCTGAAGGTTACTGATTAGACTTTCAAGAGATAGCGTATTTAGGTCTTTAGCTTCCTGAGTAGTTGTTACTTTACGCCTAAACTGTAAAGGGAGACTTCTTAAAATTTTTTTAACATGAACCGATGCAGAGTAACTCTTACTTAACACTTGAAATCCTGATACAAGAATCTAAAACTTGGAGAATATGGTTTCAATATCCTCATCATCCTTCATTCTGAACAACTCATACTTTTGTACCAATAAGTTAGCTTTTGCTTCTCTAACTTGCTGATTTCCTTCATAGATAGAGCACAATGATTCAAAGATAGTCTTAGCAGAAGACTTATCAATGATTTTTAAATACTCAGCATGTGGTAGAACATCAACCAAAATACCTCTGACTCTATGATGTTTTCTGTAAATTTTATTTTGAGCTGGAGTCAAATTTTGTTGTCAGATACCATACCAACACTATCAACAGTGATCTCAATACTATCTTCAAGTATATCCTATAACTCATCATCAAATCTAATGATATAAGTGTACATATTTCTTTTCACCATTCGAACTCAGTGGAATCACCAACGAATACATGAGGTTTAGCAGAATAATGATTTCTATCAAAAGCATTGTAACCATAGGAAACTTCTCTTCTTGAAGTATTAGCAGTAGGATCTTCAGTAGACATATTTTTCTCTTTAGATCTTTATTTGTACAAATGTTAAGTGTTACACACAGACCTTGCTCTAATACCAACTGAAGTTGAGAAAAATACACAAGAAACGGTGGTTGAATTGTGTATGCTAAATCGTTTTTACTTCTGAACCAGAGTTCAGAATCTAAACAGAAGTTCAAAATTTGATTAACAAGTGCAGCAGATAAAATAGCAGAAGTAAATAAATAGGAAAATAACACGCAAAAGTTATCCTGGTTCCTCTCCAACTGAGAGTAGTTCAGTCCCCTTGTAACACAAGAGATTTCCACTATAATCAAATAGATTACAACTGCTTATACCCTCAAGTATAAGACTTTCCTGCTTAGACCTACAACATAAGTCTTCCTTGCTCAATCAGTGTCTAATAAAGACTTCCTGCTTAGATCCTCATATCCTAAGACTTCCCTGATTAAACCCCTTAGATTCAATACTTCCTTGCTTATGCCCTCGAGTACATGACTTCCTTGCTTAGACCTATAGTCCAAGACTTCCTTGCTCAGATTCCACAAATCCAAGACTTCAATGCTCAAGCCAACAGCAAGAGACTTTATCTAAACTGACTATTTAGAGAAAAAAACAACTTACAACAACACTTGATTAATAATCAGAGGTGTTCAAATATATTACAATACACTTTAACACTAAATATTCTTAATATATACAAGAATAAGAACTCATAAAAAATTAGCTTCTCTTAATTTGATACAAGTGATGTGAAGTGCGTGTATATTCAGCTGTAGTTGCAGTGTTATTCTCTTAGTTAATCTTCAACTTTTCTGCTCCTTTTATAGCTGAAGAATTAGAGTCGTTGGAGCAACCTAACGACTATATTTAAATCAATTTTTTTTGCAAATCTTCTTTTTCAATAAAGTAGGTGCTGGAACTCGTAGTCAAGAAATTACCCACTGAACAAGACCTTTATCCAGAAAACTCTTCTATGAAACAAGTACAACACAATCTTTTGAAGATAATGTCAACTACTCTCGAGTCCCGTGATTTCCGAGTTTGATTTGACATCCACCACTTTGAGAGGCAGGATTAGCACACTTCTAATTTCGAAATATGCAAAAGATAACTTTACGGTCAGACTCTCTCACAAGAAACTAATCAGAACTGAACCATAACTTGTTACCGTGACAAAACTTATTTCATAAAGTAAATTGAATTTTGTACACATGAACCGACTAGTTAGAAATCCTAATTGTTCTTCAAATACTTTGTTATCATCAAAACCTTAGAGGATACATGGTATGAACTAAATTTATCTCAACACTAACATAATCCATTATTCTATACTAATAAAATATATATCAACGAAAAAAATAATGAGAAGATTAAGATTATGATAAACTATGTTGGAGGTCAGTGTAGTCAGGCACCATGGTCAACCGAGCACTGTGACACTGCTACACATGAATACTACAAAGAAATCAAAATTGAGGCACATGTTAGTCTTACTAGAACTCCACGGTGGACGTCAATTGTTCTTTCTAAATTCCTATTAAACAAAAACTATAAAAAATATGACTAGATGTATTAAATTATATAACAATAAAAACACAAACATGTTTACAATGTTTAGAGTAAATTAACAACTCAACAAAGTTATTGGCTTAAGCCTTAGAGCTAACTACCTCTAAACTATGGTTCTTACATTAATACCCAAAAAAAAGAAGTTTCATCATTGAAACTCACTCATTCCTAAATAAATTAGGTTACTGCTCCCTTATCTTTGTTTCTAACTATCAAGTCGCTTCTCTAGTGGCTTGATTCCAAATTACTTTGAGTAACAATATTTTCTTATTCTTTAGACTTTTCACCTTTTTATCTCCAATCCTTACCTGTGCTACTTTAAAACATAAGTTTTTTATCAATTGAATGCTATTTGGAGCTAATATGTGCAACGAATCTAAAACATATTTTATAAATTGAAACACACGATATCCACCATGAAGAGTCGTCTAAATACCCTTGTAAATTCAGGTAGTGTTTAAAATTTCTCTAAATATTTTTAAAAATATTTTCTGATACAATAGATAGGTTAAATGTAAGTACATTCAGAATAAAATAAATAAAATTTTATCATTTCAATAACTTAAAATTTTCTAAAATGATCACAAATAAAGTTATATTTCATGTTTAATATTACAGCACTTAGATCTACAATTTTAACAAATACATTTTTGATAAATTTCAACTACACTAATATAACTAAAATATTACCAAAATGAGAAAAATGTAATTCATTGAAAACATTGAAAATTTTAATATTAATTAATAAATATAATGAAGGAAAAACAAATGAAATAAAATGTTTACCATTCCCTTAATTTTTTGATGATCTAATTGTAAAAACTTCGAGAAGCACATAATGATTTTACTAAATTGGTGTTGTGTTGCTAAGTATTTGAAAATGAAATTTAACCTATTGATACATACTTGCATCTTATATAGGGGACTTATTTTCCTCTTTAGTCATACCAATTAATTACGTGGCAATTCATTTAACTACTCCTAATTGTAACTTATCCATTATTTTAACCCTTAAACGTGAATCATCTTTCAACCACATGTGTATATATTTATTGATCTGACCTGATCAGAAGGGAATCAATAGACCGTCACGCGTCTTTGATCTACTGCCTGTTCACCGGTGATAAGAAGGAGGAGGGGGTGTACCTGCAAGACACTCCGATGCAAAAGTAAGGAATTGGACAGAGTGAGAGCAAATACAGAAAGTAGGTTGAGAATTGAATACCTGACCCTCTTGTGAAAGAGGGTATTTATAGAGAGACCCCAGCGCAGGGCCAACGATCATTTGAGTTGGGCTGGATGGCCAGACCCAACCCAAGTGACTGCTAGGGCTTACGTGGCATAGTGAAGACCAGGACGTGTTATTCACCCTAGGTCAACTGTCCCGTGATCTTCGGAAGGTGGGCTGACCTGCTATTTCGGAGGTGGATAGTTGGATGATAACGTGTCCCCGCAGAGGGGAGCACGTGTGCGGCGCACGTCTTCCTGCTCGACGGGGAGACGTTCTGTTCGATAGGGCAGCGCCTGACCGACGGGAGCTTCATGTCCGACATAGGTGAGGAAGACTTATTTGGGCCCTTCACTAAGTATAAGTGGACTGGGCCTTCCCGGTCAAGCGGGGGCCTAGGCCGAAACATGTGTGTGTGTGTGTGTGTGTGTATATATATATATATATATATATATATATATATATATATATATATATATATATATATATATATATATATATATATATATATATATATATATATATATATATATATATATATATATATATATATATATATATATATATATATATATATATATATATATATATATATATATATATATATATATATATATATATATATATATATATATATATATATATATATATATATATATATATATATATATATATAAAGTTTTATTAAAAAATTTATAAAAAAGTTTTATAAAAAAAAGAATTATATATAAAAGTATAACAAAAAAACTATAAATTTTATTAAAACAATAATTAATTTCTCTAATTAGATTTTGATAACAATTAGAGTGCGTTAAGATTTAAAATGAGTTACATCTTCTCTATTCCCTCATAAATTAATAGGAACTTTTAACAAAAACTAAAAAAGATCATTCTTACCATATGTATAATGTATTAAATTAGATAATAGCTCAAACACAAACATGTTAACACTTTTTTCTCATTCCAAGCTATAATCTATCAAGCAACATGCTTAAATTGTTAGAAATTTGGTATGATAATCCTGGATATCTTCGAGGAATCGTGTTCGTACATTTTCCGAACAAAGTATTTCGACCCTATTATTTGCCTGGGTTCACGAAATCTTTGTAGGGATAATTCTTGAAGAACAATCTGTTTCTGGCAATAGAGAACAGATCAGGAATGTAGAGAAAGTATGGTATTCGTTAATTTTTGTGTTTTTTCAAACTGAGGCCAAATGACTCTTTATATAGGAGATTAATAACAGAAATTGAAAAGACACAATGGTTCAAAAAATTTGAACGGGTTCAAACGTTCAGAAAGATTTCGAACAGTACATAACATTCGTTTCTCTCAAAAGAAAACCCTAACATATTTCACTCTTCTCTCTCATAACATAACCCTAACATCCATGGCACCTTTTAAACATACTTCAACCTTCAAATACGTCTTCACCAATCGCTAACTTGAGGTCCGTACATGAAAGTTATGCTTCGAATTCGTTTATGTTTCTTGTTAAAAATGAGTTCTCATTTTTTCATTTGGTGAATGTTCTCATTTTATCAGGTTCGTCTTAGCAAAGTGCATACTTTGGCTATGATACATATGGCTTGTGTTGCAATGAAGAGAAATACAAGAAGTGTGAAGCTATTGTGTAAACTTTATTCACCTTATATTTCTTCTTCATAGCTTCATAAACTAGATGAACTTCATAATTTGTTCGACATCCACGATTAATTTAAAAAAAGGTGTATCTTGAAACATTAATGTTGTTGTTTTTGTTTATTATATCTTGCGTTTTTTATCCTTTTGAATTGTTTTTCGTCTTCTTTTCCCCCCAGTCACTGTTCGTCTTCTTTTCCCCCCAGTCACTGTTCGTCTCCTTCTCACCCAGTTTCTTCAAGTTTCCATCAAATCCAGCCAGGGGCTATGCCCCTTGGAACCCCATGGGGCGCTGCCCCGCACCCCGCCAGGGGCTTCGCCCCTTGGAACCCCAGCGGGGCACTGCCCCTGCACCCCGCCAGGGGCTTCGCCCATTGGAACCCATTTTCAATTATTCGCATTGAATTACACGTTGGCTCTACGAGCGTGCACTCCGCACTACCCTAACTCGTTTCTAAGCTTAACGCATAATTGCATCGCCCTACAATAAATCACATTACTACTAAAATACATTGATGATACTAAAATCACCAACATAAATTATTTAAGGTAACTTAACAACTTAAAACAAGTTTATTACCTTAAGCCAAAGAACTAGTTATTTCTAAACTATGAGTCTTACATTACAACCCTTTAAAAAGAAGTTTCGTCCTCAAAGCTCACACATCTCTAAATAAACTATGATACTCCTATCTTATGTTAGCTTCCAACTCTAAAATCGAATCTTCAGTGTATTGATTCCAAATTACTTTGACCAACAATATTTTCCTATTCTTTAGACTTTTCATCTTTCTATCTCCAATTCTTATTGGTGGTACTTCAAAAGATAAGTTTTCTTTCAACTAAATGGCATCTGGAACTAATAAGTATGACGAATATGAAATATATTTCCTAAATTGAGACGCGTAAAACACATCATGAAGACGTAGTGTGTAGAGTTCGAATAATAAAAGACATAAAGAACCTTCACCACTACAAAACGCGCAAACAACAACGCCAAGTTTACAACAGATTCATATACACTATTGTAATAGGTTAAAGTTTTCGCGCCCAGTGAGTAGCTGGATTTATAAACAGTAATTTAATGACAGTTGTCTCAAAATACCGTAGTAATAAATGATGTGTAGCAAATTTCGATTCTTAGCAACTACATTTTTTCCATTTTCTATAGTACATTAAGCGTGTATCACTTAAGTCTATCATTTAAAAAATAAATTGTAAATGATTTTACAACGGTGAATTAAATCAATCATTGTAAAGTTTTAAAGTTATTTAACCACGGTTCTACAATACAACCGTTGTAAAATAAATTGCAAAAAAAATTGCATCACGGTTTTTTTTCTAATCGTGATGAAAACTGATATTTTTTAGTATATAAGCGAAAGTATTTATCGTTCAGTACATAACATCCATTTCTCTCAAAAGAAAACCCTAACATATTTCACTCTTCTCTCTCATAACATAACCCTAACATCCATGTCACCTTTTAAACATACTTCAACCTTCAAATACGTCTTCACCAATCGCTAACTTGAGGTTCGTACATGAAATTTATGCTTCGAATTCGTTTATGTTTCTTGTTAAAAATGAGTTCTCATTTTTTCATTTGGTGAATGTTCTCATTTTATCAGGTTCGTCTTAGCAAAGTGCATACTTTGGCTATGATACATATGGCTTGTGCAACTATGAAGAGAAATACAAGAAGCATGAAGCTATTGTGTAAACTTTATTCACCTTATATTTCTTCTTCATAGCTTCATAAACTAGATGAACTTCATAATTTGTTCGACATCCACAATTAATTTAAAAAAAGGTGTATCTTGAAACATTAATGTTGTTGTTTTTGTTTATTGTATCTTGCGTTTTTTTATCCTTTTGAATTGTTTTTCGTTTTCTTTTCCCCCTAGTCACTGTTCGTCTTCTTCTCACCCAGTTTCTTCAAGTTTCCATCAAATCCTTCCATTAAAATGTCTCAGTAGTCCGATTGTAGCCATGGACGCAGGTCTTCAAGTCGCTCAAGGTACGCATGCAAGTGTGGTCTCGATGCTCTTTTGATTAGGACATGGACCGATTCGAACCCAAGCCTCCATTTCTATAGTTATGAGATGTATAAGATTCAAGGATACAAAAATGCTCTCACTTTGCTTGGTTGGATGAGGAGATGGATCCTAGGGAAAAACAAATAATTTCTTCACTGGTAAAGAACTTAAATGAGGAGAAGGAGATGGTTAACATTTACAAAGCCAAGGAGGACGAATTGAAGTTGAATGTGAAGATCCTGAAGAAATAGTTGAAGATTACCTAGATTTTTTTTATTTGTAGTGTCCATTGCATTTTTTGTAACAATAATGACGAAATAGGTTATAGTTGATTAAGTTTGTATGTTGACTGGTGGTGTATTGAATATGATACAATTATGTGATATTATAAATATGATACAATTAATATCATTGTGATAACTTTATCACAAATGTTAGTTGTATTTTCTGCTGTGATATGGTGAACAATAATACAAGTTAAAAAATGGAATTAATTATAAAAACAGGATAATATTTGTTAATTATGCAAAAAATTTAACAACGGTTATATATCATAAACGTTATAATATCTCGCGCACTGACTAGAATTTTTTTTTTATCACAACAGTCTTTTGGAAAACCCGTTGTGATAAGGCGTGTGCTTTCCAGTTTATTACAACAGTTACTGGGCCGTGATTGTAAGTATCATATATACAACGACACTCTACATAACAATATGGACCCGCATGATTATATATTTTTCCCAACCATTTTTAAATGGGTTTTCCATTTGAGTGCTTGTAAATTCAGGTAGTGCTAAAAATTCCTCTAAACATTTTTTAAAATATTTTTTGATACGATTGTTGGTGTAAGCCCTAGATGCCACTAATTTTGGTACTTGTATCGAATTATTTATTAATAATAAAAGGCATTTCTTTATTATGTTTGTTTTTTCAGAATAATAAAGTCCCTAGAATATCTAGTTCATTTAATGAAATATCAAGTGTGACTTAATCATGAGATTTCATTAAACATAAGGACACTATTCTTAAAGTATCCGTAGTCGAGTTTTACTATGATATGGGATAACCTTAAAGCATTAAGACTATTATGTAGATAGACTGATGATCACATCTCATGGATCATGGATAAGGAGTTATCAAGTCTTAACATAAGTATGAATATTAGGAGTAATATTTATACTGAATTGACCCGCTATGAAAGTACTACATAGAATGTTATGCAAAGTGACATAAGTTACTCTCATGGTAATAGTGGTGTATATCACCCTTCGACCTGAAACTACTATGGACCCTAGATGTAGAGTCAAGTACTTTATTACTGATCTAGCATTATTCGTAACTAGATGGCTATAAAGACAGTTGATGGATACTTCATAAAGCATGCTGAGGGACATGAGTGACCTGGATGAAATTTGCCCATCCTGCATAACAGGACAAATGTCTAAGGGCCCAATATTGAACTGGACAAGGATGACACGGTATATGCCTTGTGTTCAATCTAGACATAAGGGCAAAAAATTAATTATATACACAAATACTATCACAAAAGGTTTTGTTAGAACACATGACATTTTTGTGACTTGGGTAGCATGATGTGTTGCTAGATACCGCTCACTGTTTATTATATTAAATATATGATTTAATATAATTGTCAACGTCACGAGAACCTACAGGGTCACACATATAAGAAAAGATTGATGAGAGATATAATAAATAAGAAACACTGCAAAATACGATGTACTTGAGAGAACTATGGAACACCGTAAGGTACAATGTACTTAAGTGAAATATGGAACATTGTATAATATAATAATAAGAGTATTATATAATAATAATAATAATAATAATAATAATAATAATAATAATAATAATAATAATAATAATAATAATAATAATAATAATAATAATAATAAATATGTTTATTATAATATAATTATAATAAAATATGTTTATTATAATGATTATTATTATTATTATTATTATTATTATTATTATTATTATATTATATTATATTATATTATTATTATTATTATTATTATTATTATTATTATATTATAATAATAGTTATTCAATACCTCATCATATTTACTAATGATTTCAGTAGATACGATTATGTGTATTTAATGAAACACAAATCTGAATCCTTTGAAAATTTCAAGGAGTTCAAGAATGAAGTACAAAACCAACTAGGTAAGAATATTAAAACTCTTCGATCAGATCGAGGCTATAAATATTTAAGCCTAGAGTTTGATGAACATCTCAAATAGTGTGGGATTCTATCCTAACTCACTCCTCCTGGAACACCACAATGGAATGGTGTATCTGAGAGAAGAAATTGAACCTTGCTAGACATGGCCCATTCCATGACGAGTCACGTCGATCTTCCAAACTCCTTTTGGAGACATACATTACTAACAACAACTTACACACTTAATTGTGTTCCATCCAAAAATGTTGAGAAGACACCATATGAGATATGGAGATGTAAGAAACCACATATGTCTTACATGAAGATTTGGGATTGTGAATTTATGTGAAAAGACAAATTCCATCTAAGCTTGAGCCCAAATCTGATAAATGCTTATTTGTGGGGTATCTTAAAGAAACAAAAGGGTATTACTCCTACAATCCTTTTGAGGGAAAAATGTTTGTCGCTTGAACTGGGGTTTTCTTGGAAAAGGACTTCATTTTCAAAGGAATCAATGGGAGGAAAGTAGAGCTTGGAGAAATTCAAGAATCACAAAGCATTGATATACCTATGGAGGAATTAGAGCAGGAATCACAAGTAGTTGTGGAAGAGCAACTTGCTCAAGTAGAACAAGACCAGCGTAGGTCGAGCAGGATACGTCACCAACCGTAGAGATATGGATATCTCGCAACTGATCAAGGTGATGTATTACTCATGGATTAAGATGAGCCTGTAATCTACCAAGAGGCCATAACTGGTTCTGAGTCTGAGAAGTGGCTAGAAGCCATGAAAATTGAAATGGATTCCATGTACACAAACTAGGTTTGAACCTTAGTAGAGCCTCTTGTAAGAGTTAATCCTATAGGATGCAAGTGTGTCTTCAAAAAGAAGACTGGTATGGATGGTAACGTACATACCTATAAGGCAAGACTGGTTTCTAAAGGCTATAAATAAATTCATGGGGTATACTATGATGAAACCTTTTCACCTGTTGCAATGCTTAAATCTGTTCGAATTTTACTTATTATCGCTGCATATCATGATTATGAAATATGGCAGATGGATATCAATACTGCTTTCCTTAATGGGAATCTTCTTGAGGACGTGTACATGACACAAACTAAAGGATTTGACATACCAAAATAAGCCCAAAAGATATGCAAGTTACAACAATCAATCTATGGATTAAAGTAAGCTTCCTAAAGCTGGAATCTTTGTTTTGATGAAACTGTAAAACAATATGGATTTATAAAGAATGAAGACGAGCCTTATGTCTAGAAGAAGGTGAGCGGGAGAATGACCCTGGTCGTTTTTCTCTCTTTCTCTTTGTCACTCAAAGTTTTCATTCGTAGCAGCTAACGTTGAGATTCAAGGCACTCTGTTCGTGTGGACTGAGTAGAGGTGTTGTTCTTCATTCAACGCTCGTGATCATTCATCTGGATCTGCATCAAAATTGTTAATCACCACAAGTGGTAACTGTTTCTATCACTGATCATGATCATTTGTAAGGATCACTAAAGAGAAAATTTTAGTTTTTCGCTGCGTTTTGGATCGCGATTCCCCTTCAACGATAGATCAGTTAAATATAAGTACATTCAAAATAAAATAAATAAAGTTTTACCATACCAACTTAAAATTTTCTAAAGTGCTCACAAATAAATTTAATTTTCATGTTTAAAATTACAACACTTAGATCTACAATTTTAACAAATAAATTTTTTGACAAAATTAAACTACACTAATATAAGTAAACTATTACAAAAAAAATGTAATTCATTTAAAACTTTGAAAATTTTAATATTAATTAATAAAAATAATGAAGGAAAAAAAATGAACAAAATGCTTACCATTCACTTAACTCTTTTATGACCTAAGTGTAGAAACTTGGAGAAGCACAAAATAGTTTTACTATGTTGGCATTGTGTTATTAGGTATTTGAAAATGAAATCCAACATACTGATACATACTTGTATCTTATATATGGAACTTGTTTCTCTATTTAGGCAAACCAATCATGTGACAACTTATTTAGCCACTCCTAGTTGTCACTTATCTATTATTTTAGCCCTTAAACGTGGATCATCTCTCAACCACATGTGTATATATATATATATATATATATATATATATATATATATATATATATATATATATATATATATATATATATATATATATATATATATATATATATATATATATATATATATATATATATATATATATATATATATATATATATATATATATATATATATATATATATATATATATATATATATATATATATATTTCAATTAACAATTTATACCCCTTATATTTTTTTTATTAACAAAAAAAAAGTTATATAAAATGGTATAACTAAAAACTCTATTTTTTATTAAAATAATAATTAATTTCTCTAAATAAATTTTGATAACAATTAGAGTGGGTTAAAATTTTAAACGTGTATTACATCTCATCTATTTCCTCCTATATTAATAGGAACTTTAAAAAAAAACAAAAAACAAAACAAAAAAATAACATTTTGACTAGATGTATTAAATTAGATAACATCACAAATGCAATCTTGTTCACAACTTTTTTTGTTGTTTTCATTCCATGCTAGAATTTATCAAACAACATGCTTAAATTATTTAAAGTAAATTTACAACTCAAAACAAATTTATTGACTTAAGCCTTAGAACTAACTACTTCTAAACTATAGGTCTTACATTACAACCATTTTAAAAAGAAGTTTCGTCCTTGAAACTAACGTATCTTTAAATAAACTAAAGTACTACTGTAACACCCTAATTATCCCCGCGTAATTTATAATAAAATCAGAGTAATTTAAATATTTAGACAATTAGGATGCTACTATTCAACATACACCTGCTCATACAATCAGATAATATTAACATTATGTGTAGCTTCCATATTTGATAATTCCTTTAATTCCATTACCATAGGAATTAGCTACTCACACCATGATGCATGATTTCATACAAAACATGCAACAACAACAACACGAACAATGGTATTCACCTTAACCAATTTACCATACCAATGTTGGCCACCACACACCAAACACATGCTATAAACATTCATCAACAATAAGATAATAACATAGTAAGTAATAACATGTTGTCTACACATAACACCACCACACAACACATACTCCATACACCATACAACTTCATCATGCAACAATTAAATCAATTCCAAATACATGAACCATTTTTAAAACACAATTCATTGCATTAGCTTCCTAACACTTCAAACGACACTTGAATCAGAAACCCGGAACTCAAGATATGGTTTTTCAAAGTTGTTAAGATTTTTTCCCAATGTAACTGGTTACACCAAGTGTAGTAATCGGCTACACCTCATGCAGTAACGGGTTACACCTCAGAAACCATCCCCTGCCTCGCCACTGTTTCACAGTGTAACCGGTTACACCTCTTCAAAATATCCAAAGACGTAGTTTTTCAACAGTGTACCGGTTACACCTATAGTAGAATCACTTTTCTGTAATATTTTAGTACGAAAATTGTTTTTAAACCCATCCTAAAACCTCACTTTTCATACACATCAATTACCTCACTTTTCATACAAATTAATTACCCCATTTTCCACATGAAAATCACTTTTAAAAAGTCCCAAAACCCTGATTTTTCTATAAAAATGCACATGCTTAAGTTCCGACTCTGACTCACAATAATGCTCAACAACACAACATCCATCATTATGCAATTTCAAAAATACACGATTCTACTAGCATCAACATACAATTCACCAAACAATCATCGACATAGCATTACCATACAAGTTCATAATTCAACAATCACATTACTCATCCAAATCTACATAATTGCATCAATTTACATCAATTGATCATAACATGAAAAGAAGAGATAAGCAAATCATATAGAGATAAAATTCACCCACGTATTATCATGCCAAACCCTATATGAACAGAAATCCTACCCTTACCTTGGATGATGAGCTTACAACTTTTCTAATGGAGATTCCTCTTCCTATGCCCTAGAATTTTCCTCATTCTCTTCCTTTTCTCAAATCACGTATCTGAAAGTTGTTGCTCTATTCTCCCCTTTTCCATTATTTTATTATTTTCCTTAACTATAATTACACCTTTATTTCAATAAAATAAAATAATTATTTATTTTATAATGTCACCTTACTATAAAATTAAATAAGTATTGAAATTCTAGTATACAGATCTCAGATGTCCTAAAAGATGTCGAGACATTGATTTCTGCATAGCTAAACAAGGACATAACAGAAAAGATTAGAAAAATCTGATATATCAAAATCATAACAGTGTAATGACAGGTGTTTCAACATCTGTTAAGACATGTATTTTAGAGAAAGATAAAGAACTGAAACATTAAATAACAGAATGATAAATAACACCAAGATATGATGACCCATTTCAGTGTACAACAACACCTAAATCTGGGGGCTACCAAGCCAAGAATGAATTCACTATCAGTAGTATTAATTTAGAGCTAAACTCCCCCGTTTACACCGCGTCACTTAATCCATACCCAATGCAACTTCTACCTAGAAATCACCATCTAGATATGAGAAACCCATCTCAATTCCTAAATCACCTCAGTGATATCTAACAGTTACAACCTCCGGTAACTGTATTAAGTTGTTCAATTGAAAGACATCCCTTTCAATATAATATTCAGTCAATACTCTTAACTAACAATAATGCTTGAATTTGCTTAATAGCTTCACCCAAGAACAATATACAATTCATTACCTACAAATTTCTTAATATGAAAACTATGTCTACCACAATGTATCAAACCTGATACAAAGGGTGACTTCCAATATAAGAAAGACACTCGACTCTCAAAACCCTAAACCCTTATAATTAATTTACAAGAATTCTTCACAAGGTATACTAAATTTGCCTTAGGTATTGGTATTCCTTTTATAGCCTTCAATAGTCCATGGGCTTCAAAGTCTACGTCTAATCTTTCCTTAATCCACGTTCTGAATGCACCTTAAATCTTAGAACAGGTATGCAACAAACCTGTTGCATCAGACCAAGATGTCGAGTCCTCATGCTAGGACATCTTGTCTGGCATGTTGTTCTTTACAGATTTCTTCTTGTTGGGACATCTTGTGCATTACCAAAATTTGCTCAAATCTTAGAGTCTTCAATCTCCCCCCTTTTGACAAATTTTGGCTAAAATTCCTTTTGCACAATAAACCTAGGAAGTAAGGAGAAGAAGAGTAGAAAGTCCTGAAGTCATTTTAGCCAGCTTGTGACGAGTCTAGCAGAAAATAATGAGCCTCTTAAAAGCTTTCATTCTTCCTATACATCATGCACCACCTGTTGTACGATGTGTATCCTGAACCCTGGTGCACACGAGGAAGAAGATGCAAGCTACTCCCCCTCAAAACCAATCCCAATATACCATCCTCCATTATCCAGACCAGGGCTCAAAGGACCTAACCCCAACTCCAGATAACTCAGAACACAAGACACAACTGTGTTCATAACTCAGATCACAAGACACAAAAAGAAGACTCATAACAATAGGAAATGAGTCATATATAGGATGTTAGAGCATCATATCTAGCATCCTTGCAAAATAAATGCCAAAATAGACTCAGATCCAAAGAAGAGATCAATTATGTGTTGTAAGATGCAACACACAACTGGGATAGACATACAATCTATCTCCCTCTTTATAGCTAAAAATTGACAAAGGTGCACAACACAGGTCCATACCCAAATGGTACTCACCCAAACTCGGACAAAAGCCATAAAAAACCGACACAATAAAAGAAACACAACCTGAGACAAAAGAAGCACATGCCTCTTTTAAATACCCGAGCAGTTTCCTTAGGAAGTAACGTTCCATTGATATAATCGAAGGATAATTCAATGAAAGAGTAAATTGAGAAAGAAAACTTCAGCATAAATGGGTGTGCACCGACCAACTCAGATTTGATTGTTTCTTCTTTAATGAGAATCGTCTAAAGACTATGCATGTACTAAGGAAACATGTTTTGCACACCTTCTTTAAGGTACGCTTTTCACTGTCCAAGGAACACCGTTCAAATAGAGCTACTTGTAAACAACCACAAGTCCTAAATAATGTCCTAAAATCCATTCAGTCCTTGTTTACTCTCTCTTGAAAATGTTGAAGCATAGTCACAATGCTTTCCAATAAACTCCATGCATATTCCTTTTAGCCAGAATTAGAGAATCCTAATCATAATGTCAAGACAATATGCGTGACATCTCCCATTTATCAACACAAGCTTCCATGATCCTTATCCCAATCTGCAGAGAAAAAAATAAATTCTTCCAAACAATATCCAATCTTATTTCTTAGGTCTCTTCCAAGAATCATGAACATAGTTGAAATAATTTGATAGCCTTAACAAGTCAAGCTCACAATCAGAACTTACTAAGCTAAAGTATCAACACACCAAGATGTTAAGACATTTAGTTTGACATCACAATCTCACATGATACAGATGAACACCGTCATTCTCATGAGAGAAAGACACAAAACAGGAGCATAAATCTTATACCATAACCAATAGACTCTTGGATTGACACCATTGATCACTCTCCCCCTGAACACATCCATATAATGTACAAATTCATCTTGAATCTTACAGCTATAGACAACCTTATTCTTTGAGAATAAATCTAATCAAGCCTGGAATGTTCATATCCCCGAAAGAGACATAAACATTCTCTTAACTCCTTGGTTAACCAAGATGTCATCAATCCCCTTCACCAAATGAAGAAGAATACCTCTGCAACCTACTTCCTTCTCAAGATTCAGCATGAAACAATATTTTCTAGAGATACTTCCAACAGAACCAACCAGTTACAGACATATGATTAGAATCCATAAAGTCTTGACTATATTTCATAATGAATAGATAATCCATTTCTGATCCACTTGGTGAGTAACAAACTCCACACCATGAACTCCAAATTATCTCCCATGGATACACATCTTTCCTTTCTGAAGATATGGTCAACTGAGGACTCCAATAGATCACAGTCATAGGAGGCCGAATACCACAGAGAGAAATAGACTCTCACACACCTCAGGAAGCTTTAACTCAGAAGTACAATGTTCAGACACCCTGCCTGACATTACAGAGTCAGCACCCATCTAAAGCATCTAAAGAAAATATTTCCTTTAACATATACCTTTTAAGCTGGCCACAAAAGCTAGGATATTGACTAAGCATCATACCTTACACTGACTCTTTTAGCATAAGACTTCTTCTCCTCTGCCCTTCAGTCTTTTATCCTTCAAGGCTCCACCTTGAACAGTCCACAAAAACACCATAAGATGAAGTACATTAGCATTTTAAAATGCTAATGTTCTAACATGTGGTGACTACATACTCCATGGTTAAAAAGACTTGAGCAAGCAGTTCTTATGGTTATTTACACATCTTCCTCCATAAGTGACCAATCAGAAACCCTTTCACCTGGTTCTTAATCAAATGGGAACCACAACTGAACTGGATCTTCTAATGCTAAAACCTTCTTAATCCATATATAAATTTAGATTACTCATTCCAAACAACTTAGATGAGACTCCAAGAAGAATATATGAATACACCAAGCAATGATCAACTCCCTTGAGTTTTCTCCATTGCATGATTCACAAAGGTTGAGATAGATTTTAGCACCAACCATTTTGATGTTTAGTACACTGTTAGAACATTTGATTTACTTCAATGGCTTGACTAGCTAGCTGATAAAACCCTTCATGCTTGAGCACAGTCTTGAAGATCTAACCCTTCGACTTTCAGACTTTATCCCACCTTGAAGAACTTCTCTACAACAACAAAACAAGAGTTCCATGTGTTTCATAGACTTGATCATGATATTAATTTTTAGTAAACAACTTCCATCCTATATATATATCAATGAAGATGACAGATGACTCAAGAGAAGGAATAAATACCTTGATGACAAACTGCTTCAAGCACAATTCTCCAAGAGAATCATCCACACCCAATCAGAGTCAACACTTCATCTAAGAAGATAGACACACTATCTATAACAACACACTGGTCCATTTTTGAAGGACTAGAGAAGTCTCCAATATGTCAGGGTGAATGTCCTAGACATTTTCCTTTGACTTCCACATGCACTGAGTTTGGTAGAGATGCCTTTACAGTCCTCCACTAGGAAATTGAACACATAGTCCTAACTTATGCACCCATATGTGCTTAGATCAGAAATAAACTAACCCAACGAATGTTCATCAAGATGACCATGAGTTAATCTGAACTTCCACCAGCACACCGATCCAAAATAATATCTTGGATAGAGGCTTCCTAGATTACAGACCAAAAGACTCTTCAAGACCAATCTGAAGAATATTCCCAGCACTGTTGATAAACACACATTTGTTTATCATCTAGAACATATGCTATATTCCTCCATTGTCCAAGAAGTTCACTCCTTGGTACAACAAGATTCTGCATACACTATTCTGAAGTGATGTTTCAACATCTGGCTGAACATCCGTTCCTTTTTCCGTGAACATATCATTGAAATTGGTTCTGAAGTCATCACAAGAGTTACAAACCTTAGTTACATAAAGTTCAAGATATGGACCTACTGAGAACCCCCAAATTATACCGACCATATCTAATCTTAAAGTCAAACCATATACAAGAAAAGATTCTTGAGTTCTTGCAACTGCCTGAAGTTGCACCTTAAGGTGTGACATTTTGACATCACTAATAAAAAGGATAATCAATTAAATACTTATTATGGCCACAAATAGCAATGGATTTTAAATCCCAATTATGAATTCTTCAGACACAAAATGTCACGAAACTCCCCTCCTTCCACAATCAACAACCTAGAGAGAAATCTTCAAGGCATAAATCTTCCCTAGAACACCATCTTCTCTTCTGAGCACATTCAGCAGTGCCTTAATGAGTGGACTTAAGAGAGGATTCAAGTATCTTGGGCTAACATGACATAGAGTGTTTACCAAATCCATAGATCATGAATTTGATATACAAGACCTCAACTCAACCTTTTTCCTCCTATTACCCTTCATGGTGCCTGATTGATCCCATCTCCCAAGCAACACAGGACAACCCTTCAGACGAGGACATCATAATTCTTGCTTCATTATATGGCTCCCAGCTATGATGACATGAACATCTAGAGAGGCTGCCGCCATCTTCAACACTCCAAAATAGATATCAGAACATTTTTAAGTCATCATGCTTAGCACAAGCATCACTATCAGCAGTGGCAGAAGAAACTTCATATACCACTCAGACAACCATTAGTAGTTGTCAGGCCAGATTCAAAAAGTGATCCTCCTAGCTTTAAATCTTCTTGAACACTATATAATGGATGGTATGATCACACAATCTCCTTCCTTGTTCAAAAGACTAGAAAGTATTTTCCCTATAACACATCCAGAAACAGAACAGGATGCCTGCTCTAATACCAATTAAAATTCTAGTATATAGATCTCAGATGTCCTAAAAGATGAGACCTTGATATTTTCATAGCTAAACAAGGACATAACAAAACAGATCAGAAAAATCTGATATATCAAAATCATAACAGTGTAATGACAGATGTTTCAGCATTTGTTAAGACATGTATTTTAAAACAAGAGAAAGAACTGAAATATTCAATAACAGAATGATGAATAACACCAAGATATGATGACCCAGTTTGGTGTACAACAACACATACATCAGGGGGCTACCAAGCCAGGAATGAATTCACTATCAGTAGTATTAATTCAGAGCTAAACTCCTCCGTTTACAACCCCTCACTTAATCCCTACCCAGTGCAACTTCTACATAAAAATCACCATCTAGATATGAGAAACCCATCTCAATTCCTAAATCACCTCAGTGATATCTAACAATTACAACCTCTATAAACTGTATCAAACTGTTCAATTGAAAGACGTCTCTCTCAATACAATATTCAGTTAAGACTCTTGACTAACAATAATGCTTGAATTTTCTTAATAGTTTCATCCAAGAATAATATACTATTCATTAACTACAGGTTTTTAAATATGAAAACTATGTCTACCATAATGTATCAAACCTAATACAAAGGGTGACTTCCAATACAAGAAAGACACTAGACAATTAAAACCCTAAACTCTTATAATTAATTTACAATAATTCTTCACAAGGTCTACTACATTTACCCTAGGTCTTAGTCTTCCTTTTATAACCTTCAGCAGTCTATGGGCTTCGAAGTCTCTATCCAATCTTTCTTTGATCCACATTCTGATTACACCTTAAATCTTGGAACAAATCTGCAACAAACCTGCTGCATCCAACCAAGATGTTGAGTCCTCATGCTAGGACATCTTGTTTGACATGTTGTTCTTTACATGTTTCTTCTTGTTGGAACATTTTATGCAACACCATGTTTTACCAAAATTTCCTCAAATCTTAGAGTATTCAAGTATTTAATTATTACGACCCTTGTTATTTTATTTAAATAAAATAAGTAATGACATTGTCCCACCACCCTCGTGTCTCTACACTTTTGCTCACACCCCAAATACCTTAATTTCTAATTTCTAAGGTTACCACTCTTACATCAGAGGGTCCTCTAACACATCAAAACATCAAACAACATCCAATATCACATCATTAAATTAAGAAAATTAAATTAAATAAATCGGGGTTTACAATTGCTTCATTATGTTAGTTTTCAACTCTCAAGTCGCATCTCCATTGACTTGGTTCCAAATTATTTTGACCAACAATTTTTTCTTACTCCTTAGACTTTTCATCTTTATATCTCCAATCCTTACGGGTGGTACTTCAAAATGTAAGTTTTATTTATATTGAATGGTATCTAGAACTAATATTTGCGTCTAATTTGAAATATATTTCCTAAATTGAGACACATGAACCAAGTCATAAATTTGGGATAATATTGGTGGTAACGCAATGCAATAAGGCACTGGTCCTACTAGTTCCATAATCTAAAATGGTCGAATATATTTTGGCGCCAATTTCCCTGCCTTAATTGCTCTACTTACTCCTGTAGTTGGCGCAACACGAAGAAATACATGATCACCTTCTCCGAATTCTAAGGGTCCATAACGCTTATCAACATAAATTTTTTGACGATCACATGCAATCTTGATTTTCTCTAATTATTTTGACCTTATTGATAGTTTGTTGCACCATTTTTGGACCGACAAACAAATTCTCACCGTCTTGGTACCAACACAATGATGTTTGACACTTTCTCTCATATAGTGCTTCATATGGTGCCATACTGATACTCATATGATAACAGTTGTTATAGGTAAAATTTATCACTAGCAATACATCTTCCTAACTTCCTTGGTCATCTAAATCACACGCTCACAACAAATCTTCTAATGACTAGTTTGTCCTTTTTATTTGGCTTCTGTTTGTGGATGATAAGTTGAACTCAACCTCAATTAAGTTCCTAAAGCTACATGTTATTCTTTCCAAAAATGAGATGTAAAATTGGGATCCCTATCTGAAACAATGCTTAATGGAACCCCATGTCTTGATATTACTATAATGTAGATTTGCGTTAATCTGGCCATGTCTTATGTATTCCTCAACGGAAGAAAATGGGAAGACTTCATCAATCGATAACCTATTACCCAAATTGAGTCATTCTTTATCCATTGTTGGTAAATCGGTAATAAAATCCATAGATATATGGTCCCACTTCCAATCAAGTATACGCAATTATCGTAACAACCCTACAGGTCACTGGTGCTCCATCTTAGCTTTTTGGAAAGTTAAGCATGACGAAACTTCTGCCACGTGTCTTTTCATATCAGAACACTAATTTTTTGTCTCAAGTCTTGGTACATCTTCGTTTCTCCTGGATGGATTCTCAGTTTACTCTTGTGATCTTCGTCCCAAATTGTCTTTCTCAACTCGGCTACATCTGAAACACATATTTTCCCGCTACATGTTATTTTCTCTTGAATCAACTCATTATTATAACAATTTTTCATATCTTCTAACAAGACATTCAATATCTTAATAATTCCTATCTTCAATGTCCCTTGTGAAAACTCTACATTCAAATGCAAGTCTCGAAATCCCTCTAGCAAATTTTGTTGATTGACCATAAGGGTCGAGGATATCTACAAACTTCACCTACTTAAAGCATCAACCACTAAATTTGCCTTTCGAGGGTGATATTGTAGTGTAAAGTTAAAATCCTTAAGTGTTTCCAACCATATATTCTACATCATGCTTAATTCCTCTTGAACTAATAAGTACTCCAAGATCTTGTGATCACTAAACATCATAAATGTACAACCGTATAAATAGTGTCTTCGAATTTTCAGAGCAAAAACCATAAATGCAAATTCCAAATCATGTGTAGTGTAGTTTCTATCATGGGTCCTCAACTATCGAAATGCATAGGCAACAACTTTATTATGTTGCATAAGAACACATCCAAGTACTTGGTGTGATGCATCACATTATACCTCATATGGTCCTCGGTTTATGGAAAAACTAACATGGGTGAAGTCGTCAATTTCTCTTTTAAGAGTCTAAAACTCTTTTTACACAGTTTTGTCCATGCAAAAAATGTATCCTTAGCAGGGGTAAAAACCTTCAAATTAAACGCTTCATACAATCATCAAGCACATACAAGTGCCACATTATTATTCGACGTAAACAACCCACATTAAATTATATACATATGCAATGCGACTCAACTAACACGACACAATGCAAGTGGTACCATCACAATTACATACGATTCACCCTAGAACCTGATTTCCATAAGGATTCTGATAAGTTGTATACGTTCCTCTGAACTACATCTTATCTCCACACAACTCCCACATAGAGTTCGAACAAGACTAGGCACCCATCATGGATTTCCACCTAGCTCATCTCCATATAACATGACATGAATGCATGACACAAGATTATGCACAACATAATAATTATTCAAGCATAATTTCAAGATCCTCAATGATCTCACGCGAGCCACCAGCTCATTGTAATTCTCTCAAGAAATACCACCACAACACAAGAACGTCCACACATGACAATCTTGGCTCACACGCCTAACACGTCTCAACTAGATATTCTCATAAAATCCCACATTTTATTATATTTCATGTTATTACTAGTTTCTTCTATGTCCATTTATACCATCTTAGTCTTACGAGTCAAGGGAAATAGCATTGGACGCGAAATCGGGACAAAAATCGCGAAAACAAAAAATTACACTATAGTCCTGCCCATACGGGTATGGCTCTGCCCCATACGCGTATGGCCAACTTCCCTTGCCCTAGGCCTGTGTATCATACGCGTATGGCCTCACTTCCTAGACCTCCATACGCGTATTACCTTGGCCCTTACACATATGGCCAGAGAGGGTTTCCCTCTCAAAATCCCTTCAAAATTCCCCCTTACTTGAAATCTGAGCTTTGATCCTTCATAAATGGTGGAATCTCATCTTGCCCTAGTTCTCTCTTGTTCTTTCTCTTCTTCTCTTTTCACATGTTAACTGCTTTTTTATGTAATTTCCCACTAATCTCTCCTAATTTGTTTTTATCTCTCTTCATTAATTCCCTCATAATATTATTACTACTAATAATAATAACAATAATAATAATAATAATAATAATAATAATAATAATAATAATAATAATAATAATAATAGTGGTAGTAATAATAATAACAATAATATTACTAATATTTTCCACTCCTTATTAATTAATTATCATTACCATATTATTCTAAGGTTTATTCACGTTACTCAATTAAGGCTAATTTCTCACAAACACCCTTAAAACCATGCACCCTTAATTAAGACAATGTCAAACAAGCACACAAAATAAATCATAAAACAACTAAATAATTAAATGGGGTGTTACAAACAACAACACCTACATCTGGGGGCTACCAAGCCATGAATGAATTCACTATTAGCAATATTAATTTAGAGCTAAACTCCCACGTTTACCACTCCTCACTTAATCCCTACCTAGTACAATTCTATCTAGAAATCACCATCTAGATAAGAGAAACCTATCTTAATCCCTAAATCACAACCTGTGATACCTAACAGTTAATACATCCTGTAACTGCATCATTCTGATCAACAGTCATTCAAGACTTTTGACCGACAAACAATTCATAGATTTGCTTCAAAGCTTCATCCAAGAACAATACACAATTCATTACCTCACGACTTATGAATATGTAAATCTCTGTCTACCACAATGCATCAATTGATACAAAAGGTGACTTATAACACAAGAAGGTACACGACTTTCAAAACCCTAAATCCTTATTTTCTACTTTACAAAAGTCTTAATAAGAATTCACATTCTACCCTAACATCTTGGTCTTCCTTTTATAATCTTCAGCAGTCCTTGGGCTTCGATGCCTTAATCCATGCCTTAAATCTTAGAACTAATCTGCAAATATTCTATTGAAACAAAATCATGTGCATCAGTAACAGACACGATGTCCTAACATCGTGTTGGGACATCTTATCCAACATGTCTTCTTTCAGCAAAATTCCTCTTGTTGGAACATCTTGTACAACATCCTATTTTGCCAAAATTTGCTCAAATATTTAGAGCCTTCAAATTAGTATTGGGCTATCAAGTTTCACCTAATTTGAAATTAAACAAGCACATGGAAGATCGTATGTCTTCCTAATTGTACAACCACACTTTGAGCTATCTGAACCTACTTTCTTAGCTCGTTTGGCGTTGTGAAAAATAAAGTCCAATCTCATTCGAGATATATCACCCACCAATTGTAAATAGAGATTATTGTCTCTAAATTTGTGTTCCAACACTGTTATGTTGTGACCAGATATGGTATGTATCTCATTATGCTGATTTTGGATCATTTGGTTCACAAAGTTCCAAACTCTATACAAATCACCTTTATTATTTCCCAACCAATTCTTTAATGTATGATGGACAAATTCAACTCCATTAGTTGTTATTTCCAATGTTTCGAACCTGATCAGTCCAAGCACAACCAATCTTCTCCTTCACTTTGTCTAGAACTATAATTTCAACATATTTCAAGAAACTCGAATATTTTTCACAAACCTTCTTAAAAAGTATAATATAATAAGCATATAACTCTTTTGTAGAAGAATTTATTATAGCATTCTAGGAATCTATTATTATTTCCAGTATCACATTGACTTTGACTATTTTCTCATCTTCATCCTTTATTTGTTTGGTCCCTACTACGGGATTAAGTATACTTCTCCCATTCTTTGTGATATGATACCTGCAAAGTAATGTATATCATGTAGGAAACACATTTGCAACTGAATTCATCAATGTGGTATTGCGATCAGTGACAATGTCCTTCGTCGTGTTTTCTCTGTCCTTCAACATTGTCTGGCACACGTCTAAAGCCCAAAGAACATTATCCTCTTTTTCGATTTCCAAAAATGCAAACCCAATGGAAAAGTATTATTAGTAAAAGTAACACCAACAATTTCCCATAATGGAACCATGTACTTGTTGGTCTTATATGTTGAAATGTGTTGAACAACATTATGAAATCAAGATGAGTCCAAAATATATCTCGAACGGTTTCTCCATCCTCGCATAGTCGGTACCTAGATACATAATGGTTATTATCCAAAAGCTTTAACAATTGTTTCATTTCAGGTATATCCCTTCTTATCGCCTTGTTATTTCGAGCACGAAAATTGTATACTAGCTTGATATTTGAGATCTTTTATGTTTCAAAGTTACAAGTATGATTTTGGGCTGCACCATGTTCAAGTTATGTCAAAAACGATTTCCTTCTTTTTAGGAATAAGGCAACATGCAATGGGATGACCGATTAACTTGTGAGACATGTCATGATTATGTGTACCAAAAATCACATTAAATCTCAATTTATTATTTCCCAAAGGTATCCACCCAACTTAAAAGGACACTCACATTTCCTCGAACTGATGTCATCTCGTTTCAACTTCCCGATAGGAATTGTGTACTTTCCACTTCTTTAGCATCTTAGTGTCACAAATACAAGTCTTTTATCAAAACCATTATCTGACCTTTCGATTACAACATTGAACCCCAATTTGAAAGCCTTCACACGAATCCATTTGAGCATATGATCACGAACAACAAATTCTTGTTCGTTTGTAAATTGTCTGGCAACATCTACCTTGACATCAACTGATTTGTCATCTGTCGACACAATAGGTTTGGAGACAACATTAGACTGCACCATATCTAAGACAAATAATAACTTAAAATATTCAAAAAAAATGTCCGAGTTTAACTATAAACTAATCCAAAAATACATTTTCGTATGACAATCGAATAAAATTTGAAAATATATTTCAGACACAAGGTTCGTTTTTTCATACCAAAATTCAGATTAATGCAAGTAATGACGAAGGTGGCATTAGGAAATGCACTGTCGAAATTGTCGCTAACATCAAAGGTGGCATTCTTTCAAAATCTCACTTGACAAATCTAAATTTGTCACTAAATTGTTAAATAAACAATTATTTTCAAACTAGTTTTTTGAAGAAAAATAGGGGTGTGCATCACTAAAGACATATTTATGTATGAAATAGATGCGTTCGAAAATCTACTTTTAAATTCATAAGGCCATTTTTGAATTTTCTTATATTGGTGGAGGACAATCAACAAATGAGAATTTTGGTGATTAAACACATGTTAATGAAAGACTTAGACAAAATAGAAGTATAAAATGAGAGAGAGAGAGAGAGAGAGAGAGAGAGAGAGAGAGAGAGAGAGAGAGAGAGAGATCATCCCTCTTGAACAAACAAACCATTAAGGAAACATTTTAGATGTTGAGAAATCATCACCTAAAGGTATGTGGCATTTCAATTATATCCATAAGTGAAATAAAAGTTACCCACTCACTTTTCAAACAACTAAAATTATTATGCATGTCTTGTCCCATGGGCTTAGAAGTCTCTGTCCAATCTTTCCTTAATCCACGTTCTAATTGCACCTTAAATCTTGGAACATATCTGCAACAAATATGCTACATCAGACCATGATGTCAAGTCCTCATGCTTGTCATACCCTAAATTTGCCCATACTTTTTTTGTTAATCAAAGGCATTGGTACAAACCATCAGAGGGTTGTCAAGAAATTTTATTTTCATTGGTGTGAGCATGAGTTAGGAGTTTGTTGGGTACCTCAGAGGTCATGGTGGAGTTGGAATAGTCACCCAGTTCATCTGCACAATGCCCAAGCAAAAAGGGTGAGATTTGAGTTTCAATTTTAATTAGGATAATTTTTTTTTAAGGGCAAGACTTGTTTCCATGGCCTTCCATGTGTCCTAAAGTGTGTGAGGATGGGAGATTGACCATCAATTTTAATCAGAAGACTTCAATTGATTAGTCAATTGAAAATCAAGAGATTTGGGGAAAAAGTCAACTGTGGTTTGACTTTTGATTTAAATGGTGCTCCAATGGTGGGATCATGGTCCATGAAGTTCATATGGCTTATTAGAGTCTACTCAAGAAGTTTCAAGGCCTCAAAAGACCCAGAACATCAATAGTTGACTCGGTAGTCATTGATCGATCGTTCGGTTGACCAAAAAGTCAACTCTTCAACCATAAGGAGTTTGACCTCAAAGTATGAAGCAAAAATGTTCCTAATTCCATATTACACCTGCACATGAAGTTTCATGATTATTGGATCAAGGATGGAGGAGTAATCAAAAAGTCGGGAAATTAGGGTTTTGAAAGGGGCAAGACCATAACTCCCTGACCACACATCCAATTGAGTTGGTTCAAAGCTCATTGGAAAGCTCTTGACAAGTCCTACAAAAGTCCCACAGTGGTCCATGAGTAGAAAATGCATAGATTTGGAGTTATGGCCAAAGTCATTACAAGAGGGAAAAATAACTTAGAAAAATTCTAAGTTATTGAACTTTTTAAGCATGTTTTTCAGCAACTTTGAGTGGATTTTTGACCTAGTTCCATTTGGAATCTGAGGATCATGAAAACATGAAAGTTGTAAATCTTCATGAGGGCTTTCCAAAATGTACTAGAACTCCTCCATAGCCCTTATGAGTTAAGAGTTATGAGTTCAACAAGATGAGGTTTCAAAACTTGAGTTCACCATTTTCATTTTTTCACAAACTCACCTTTTGATCACTTGAGCTATTCTCAGCCCTTGGATCATGTTTCTATCTGATATTTAGAGAGTATGATGAATCAAAATGCAGAAAACTAAGGGGTTTGATGGATTTGGCAAGTGGTAGACAAGTTGCATTATTTTAATGAAAGAAATGAGGAAAGAGAAAACTTTATGGAAGAAGTCTTGCAGCTGACTCCCTAGCCATACTTCAGTCACTTCTATGTCATACTCACCACTTGATTTATGCATAAACTTGAGCCAAGAGCCTGAAGTTGCAGCTGTGCACAATATTGAACAAAATTGCATTTTTACAAAACCCCTCCAAAAGGCCAAAAGACAAATTTGCCCCAAGCCTTGCCTTGCCTATAAATAGAGGTTTCCTCTATGTTGAAAGGTACACCATAGAACTCTAAAACCCAAGAGAAAACCCTTGCTCTCATCTTGCTTTGCATTTTCTTACAAGTGAAGAAAATCATTCCAAAACACTTAAAAATCTGCCTTGAGCAAAACATCTTCCAAAATCATTTTCACCCACTCAAACTCACCACAAACTATCCACACAACCCACAAATGATGTGTGGGAGGTGTTCAAACTCTTAAACCATCCAAAAACTTCATTTTCCCAAAAGTCAACTTTCAACCAAGGAAAGTTTGACTTCACATACAAAATCTGCCAAATCACATACCAGGCCTGTTTTGATCATTGTAAACCTCCAAACACTTTAGGTTTATGATGTATCAACTGTTCATAACCTGAAATATCATCATCATCACTTGTTTCAAGTTCTAGTCCAAGATTCACTTGTTTACTTCAAGTGCAAGAAAAGTTGTCATCTTCATCAAGGCATTGGATTGGATCTTATTTGGAGGCTTCAAGGTTTTCCATACTGCACAAACTTGCTTGGAGGTCTACAAGAGGTTGGTAGTTACTATCCCCCTTTAAACTGTCATGAATGTTTTTGATATGCATTAGTGGTTGCAATGTGTTTTAAGTATGATGCAGTTCATGTTGAATCTGCCCTATCTTGCTTATCTTGCTCATTAATGTATATCACTTGTATTGTCATCATACCATGTTGTGTTGTTATGATGCTAAACCTTGAGATCCTCTTAAATGTCATGTATGAACATATGAGGATAATTGCATTGTCATGTCTTGATGTTGTTTGGTTCTGTTTCTGTGTGAAAGATGATGATTTGCTTCTGTCAAAGCAACTGTTTTAGACCTTGATCTGTTTGTTGGTATTTTGAAGTAGAACCCTTGTATTTTGATTTATGTGATGTTTAAAAATTGTACCATTTGAACTATTCTGGCTCTGCAGCATTTCTGTTCTTGCATTTTTCAAAATCATGTGCATTTTCAACTCATAGGGCATTTTCATTTCTAGCTTACTTTTGAATCATTTGTGAGCTCAAACTTGATCTATAGCATATTTTGGGTGTGCTTGTAAGTTGTTTGGTCCTGTTGGATTTGGGATGACTCATGTGATGTTGATGACCAATACCATTTTGCTGTCATATGCTTGTGACTGTCATGAGATGTTTTGCCTTAAAACTTGATCCTTGCCATTGCCATGATAAGTATGCTTCTATGATGATTTTAAGTTGTTGTTTGTGTTTGATCTAGGTTTGTTAACATGAGTTTGTGTTTATTCATTTGAATCATGTTTTTACTTGACATTATCATGTTCATGCTTGCATCAACTGCTGTCATCCTTAGGTTTATGAAGTAGGGCCGTTTCAATGATAGCATATGCATATTTGGTCTGCATTTGTCAAATGTGATAAGCCTATGTGTATTGTGTTGATGTTTTTAAAAAGCATTGTGTGCATTGTCTTAAATTGCTTGTAGGCACCTTTGATAATTGTCTTGTTTATTTGCATCAAGATACCATGTTTTTTCTGTTGTGACTCCAAACTGCCTTAGCCCTAAATGACATGAATTGCTAATTGCCATTGGCCTGAGTTGTTTGATGCATATAGCATTAGGGCTATCTGTTGTTTATGCTAGCATTGCCATGTTATCTCACATGTTGTTGTCATAACTGCCTTGTTTCCAACTTTGTCAAGTTTGCTGCTAGATCTGTTTTCACTTCATGTGTTGTTATCTCAATGTTAAGTCTTTCTTGCAATTTTTGCTCTATTCATGTTTTTGATATGTATGAGAATCAACCTATGTGTATGTCTTGGTGCTTTGTAAATCATGTTTGCATTCTGTCTTGATTTTGCTTGTAAGCCTCATTGGTCCATATTTTGAGTACTTGCATCAATATGGCATGTTTATTTTGTTGTGAACCAAACTGTCATGGTACTATTGTTAAGCTAAGCCTCTGTCATACTTGCAAGTTTGTTGTGTGCATTAGGAGCATCAAGGTTAATTGGTGATTGTACTAGCATTGTCATGCTGTCCTATGTTACTGCATAAAATGTCTAATTTATAAACCACTACCATGCTGCACTTCTGGTTTGAGTTTGATTAAACAAACTGATAGACGTGTCAAGCTTGTGTGTATTTTGTTTTAATTGGTTGTCTTGAGGAGAGTTTGGCCATATTGTAACAAAAGACATTTTGTTTCTGTTTTCAACCAAAATCTTTGTTTTTACATTGAAAGATGTTTGAGCTTGGCTGTTATGAGCTGTTGTTGGAACTAGTCAAATTTCATTAATTGATATGCCAAAACAATAACTGTTATGAAGAGATCTTTAGAATGGCATTATTTCTTTCTTATGACAGATTTTTATCAACTTCTAAAAAAAACATTTTGGTTTGGTCTGCTGTTATTTATTTGTTGGAGCTATGATTGGAATCCATCAATAAGACATTGATTGGAATACCAAGAGCTGGATGCCACTGCTGCTATTGAAACTGTTTTGGATTTTGAGTTAGTCAACTTATAGCTAAGGTTGTTTCTGCTTAGTGTTCATGTTAAAGTTTGTTTGTGATGGCTTGTAACTTATGAGAAGTATGATTAATCATTAACATTGTTATGTTCAGTTTGCATCAGTCATTGCCAAGACTTGGTATACATGCTAGAATTTGAAATCCTTGCTAGGATGAGGTAGTGACTTTAAGAGCTGCATTAAGGCTGTTTTGTTTGAGTTGTTATGCATTGTTGCCTTGCACTTTGATTCAAACGATTTCTATCAGTTCACATCTAGGGCCTGCCAGCTGTTGTTTGCTTTCATTTTCCTACTTTCCAAGTTTTGCAATGTGTGTGTGTGAAGTTTTCTGGTTTGTGACAGGGGTTTAGAATGTTAGCTGTGCAAAACCATTGAACCATGTTTAGTTTGTTAGGACACTTTGCTTAAGATCAATCTGCCTTAGTATGTAAACCTTATATGTGTGCATATGATGTTTTGACAATTGCAAGTTGCTGCCAGTTTCTGTTCAAGTGTTTTACCTCATGTGCCATCAGTATTTGTATTGAACTTTCCTACAATTTGTGTTCTTGATATGTATGTGAATCACTTCATGTGTATTAAGTTGAGGAATGTATGTTGTATGATGAACTGTTCTGATTTTCCCAAGACAGCCTATCAAGCATTTTGGTCCATAACAACTGTCCATATACCAGTTGTTGATTGGAGTTGTTTTTGTATGTTCTATGCATGTAAAATCCATGAATAACATATTTAGAACTTGTGCACACCTTTACTTGATCATAATCAATTCTGTTTGGAATCACAACCACCATAATGCATTTCCAAAGCAATTCTTGCAACTTGCATACCAGTTGTTGATTGGAGTTGTTTTTGTATGTTCTATGCATGTAAAATCCATGAATAACATATTTGAAACTTGTTCAGGCCATTACATGACTTCAAATACATTTGGTTTGGTCCTTTGATTTCAAAATGCATATCACACACTCACATTGCAACTGCTATCAAATTTTGTTTTGGGTGCCTTATCTTGAAAAATTGACATTGCCATTGCATTCCTTGTTGAATTTCACCCAAGATAGACCTAAATTTTGCTGAAAATGGTTGAGTTTTGAGTGAGTTGTGTTGTTCTCGTTTTCATGTTGTGGCCTTGTGTTTTGTTCATCTTGCCTTGCCCAGCCAGACACTTTTTTTTAGGCCTATGTATTTAATGGGGTGGCATAATACTTGGATGTATCGCCACCCCAGTGGTTATGCCTTAAACTTTCACACGCCTTGCACTGCCATGACTTGGGTTCGATCGTTTGTGGAGATAAACCCTTTTGTTTTTTTTTTCATTTTCCATGTTTTAACACTTTTCTCTTCTTTATTCTCTCAATATTTATGCGCGTGCCTCCAGCTGGTTTGGCAAAGTTTTGCACTAGTAATCATGAGGTGGTGGGTTCAACACCCACCAAGTGCATTTCCATTATTTTAGTAACTTAAATGTTTATTTTCCTTTTAAAATTCCAAATTACATAACTTCATCAATATTTTTTATTTTTGATTGATTCTTTTTGCATTGATCTTGTATTTTTGCATAGTTTCACATGATATTTTAATATCCTAAGAATTTTCATTTTTGAAAACACTTTGCATTCAAAAATTGTCATGCCTCTTTTAGGATTTTTACCCTCCTAATCGTTCAAAACTTTTGCTTCTTTTTTTTCTTAAGTTTGTTGTTGTGCTTGATGTGAGCTTTTCTTAAGAGAGGATTAAGTGTAGACTTCTTCCTCTCCAAGTGTTGGGATGCTCACTGTAGTGTGGGTGGTTTCGACACTCGTCTTTCAATACGAAGACACTTGTATGTTTTCAATCCCTTATCACCTAAAACTCGGTCCCGTACCGAGTCCATTTTCAAATCTCTTCAATAAGAAAATCAATTCTCTTTGTACCGAACTAAAGAGAGAGGATTGAGTGTAGACTTCTTCCTCTCCGAGTATCAGGATATTCATTGTAGTGTGGGTGGTCTCGATACTCGTCTTTCGACATGAAGACGTGACTTTATCTATCACCTATCTCTTTCCACACCTCTTCCTACAACTTCCCTCCGCAACTTTCTCACCTAAAACCTCGGTCCCATACCGAGTGCATTTTCAAACTTCTTTTCATAACAAAAACCTGAATGGTCGTGGAGTGGTTAGACGTAGGCCTTCTCCTATCCCGAGTGCTGACGCTTACCGTAGGGTTCTCTGTCGCAAAAGCACTTACCATTCAAAACCAAAAACATCTTTAATAAGAGAATGAATTTCTCTTTGTGTTGAATTAAAGAGAGAGGATTGAGTGTAGACTTTTTCCTCTCCGAGTGTCAGGATACCCATTGTAGTGTGTGTGGTCTCGATACCCGTCTTTCAATACGAAGACGTTACGTTCGCCACACCTTTCATAACAAAAACTTTGAGATAAAGAATTGGGTACTACCCATATGGGTTACTATCCAAGGACTTATCTCGCCCCTAAAAACAATTCAACCAATCAAATGTGACATTTTGCCTCGCATGGCGAAAATCTAATCATTTCAAAAAGGATATGTTACGTCCGTTCTACCGCAAACAGGTAACGCTTAAGTCTCCTCACATGCGAGTAGAAAAACACCTAAACTGCTAGAATGCGCACGATAACATCATCCATAAAAACATTAACAAACCGTAGGCCGAACTACGACTGCTCTGATTCTTTACTTCTTTCAAGTAAAGATACGTAGGCACAAGGGCCACAATCCTTGCAGAGCACATTCCCCCCATATATCCGTAGCCCCGAACTATGTCGACTCTGACTTTCTCATATCTATTGAGTATACATAGACCTAAGACTGCGAAGTCCTATCGAGTCTATTCTTTCTCTTTTCTTCTCCGTTCTCTCTTTCCCCTTAACCTCTCATTTTCCTGTTTCAATCCCTTTTCTTTTACCCCGTGGAACACTTTTTATAGCATAATATTTAAGCAAATAAAATCACACATCAACAAACAAATGGTTACCATCAAGTACGATAGATGCGAGGGGTGCTAATACCTTCCCCTCGCATAACCGGCTTCCGAACCTGTTTTTGGTCGCAAGACCATCTTATACATTTCTTTCTTAAGGTTTTCTCGATATTTTCCTTTCCCCTCATGGGATAAATAAAGCTCGGTGGCGACTCTTCTGTCCTTTCTTTTTCGCCTCCCCGTCGTTGCGCGATGCATTTTTCGAGTAGCGACAATGCTAGGACATCTTGTCTAACATATTGTTCTTTACATGTTTCTTCTTGTTGGAACATCTTATGCAACATCATGTTTTACCAAAATTTTCTCAAATATTAGAGTCTTCAAGTATTTAATTATTACGACCCTTGTTATTTTATTTAAATAAAATAAGTAATGACACTCTCCCACCACCCTCATGTCTCTACACTTTTGCTCACACCCTCAATACCTTAATTTCTAATTTCTAAGGTTACCACCCTTACATCAAAGGGTCCTCTAACACATCAAAACATCAAACAACATCCAATATCACATAATTAAATTACGAAAAAATAATTTAAATAAATCGGGGTTTACAATTGCTCCATTATGTTAGTTTTCAACTCTAGTCACATCTCCATTGGCTTGATTCCAAATAATTTTGACCAACAATTTTTTCTTACTCCTTAGACTTTTCATCATTATATCTCCAATCCTTACGGGTGGTACTTCAAAATATAAGTTTTATTTCAATTGAGTGGTATCTATAACTAATATTTGCATCTAATATGAAATATATTTCCTAAATTGAGACACATGAACCACATCATGAATTTGGGATAATATTGGTGGTAACTGTTAGCTCACCAATTCGACGACTCATGTTGAAGGCTATTTTCACGCATATTAAAAAGACCTACAAGTCTTCCAAGGACTTAGGAAATTGAAGTCTTGAAATTAAACACTTCGACCTAAGCAAGCAAAATGGCCTTCGACCGAGATTTAGAAGAAGGGTCGAAGTGAGTTTTTGAAATTCGAATCTTGGAGGGAGTAGTTATATTTTCTTATGACTAAGAAGGACAAGTGGCTCTCATCGGATAAAGGACTACATGCAGTCTGACACTTGTCAAGAATAGATGGCCTAAGGAGGTTACTAGCAGTTACTATTATTATTATTATAAATAGGAGTCTTAGACATAAAACTTGTGTGTTGTAATTTACTGTTGTACAAGTCACTCTTAAAATTACTCCAAGTATCCGAGTGTAGAGAAAGAGAGTATTATAGAGAATGTACGTGATGTAAACACACCATCCTTTATCTTTCAATGAAGTTATTTTGTTTCTTTACTTTTATCAAGTACTTTTATTTATTTGTTTCATCTTTCCCTCTTGTTCATCATTACTACTTCGATTAAGTCCTTTCCTCCCAAAGAACCCTTATCTCTTCTCCCCTAATAATTCTTATTCCTTCTTTCTTTTAAACATAGTGGATAATTTCTGCCCCCCCTTTTAAGTTATCTCTTCTTAGTATTGTAGAAACATATTTCTAGATAGGTTGAAATAGAAACACCCTTCGGCACATATCCTAGGATTTCGTATGGTCGATCCTGCAAGTTAGTCAATTTGACACCAAATTGACAGACCAGAGGTTGTTTACCAAAAAACCCGGTAAACAAAATGGCACACCTGGTGGGACAGTGCTGAACAAAGAAAGTTTTGAGATCATAAGAATCTAAAAATATAAGCCTTATCAACTTTTCTTCAAAATACATTATATGTTACTAAGAAGTGGCAGAATAACCACTACAAACGAAGAAAGTTTAGTAAGACATAACACTAGGAATATGGCGACGGAACCTGTTCAGCCAAATGGCCAACAAAATGGCTCTAGCGAAGAAACAAGAAACGACAGAGCGTCGACTTCAATACCATCAACGGGAGAGCAAATAGGGCTCCCGGTAAGGCTTGTACCAACACCTTCGATATTAGGGGCCGGGTCGACTGTAATAAGACCCTATACTCAACCAGTATTGGAATATATCGGGCCCCAAGTGTCAAATCCTCAGACACCATTAGAAGGAAGCCCCCTGCCTAGGCAAAATCCTCTTCCTCGATTGGTACAGATGCCTAGGAATCCAACATATGGAATGCCTACAACTGTGATGCAGGGGCTTCAAAATGCTCCCCCCATCTTTTCAGATAACCCTGTGACTCCTCCGTTGCAAGGATCAGGATCTGGGGTGAACATTGGTCGAAGTTTCCAGAGCCAAAGTCTGGGATATTCGACGCAAGGCCCCAACCTGACCAATACCTCAATCGCATGTTTGAGACAACAGATGGATGTGAGCAACATGCAAATGGTTCAGACTTTGTCCCAAACTATGGGTGAGATCTTCCAGCCATTGATCCATAACACTACCCAAACCAACCAATAATTGACGCTGCAGTTGACGCGGTTGGCTGAGTTCATGGGAGTACCCCCTGTACCCAGAAATCAAAACACAATGGCGAACGTCCCTCGATAAGACGTCAGAAACGCAAGGGAAATACACTTAGAAAATCAGGTTAGAGTCGAACCTCCTGTAGTTGAGGCGGTAAGAGAAAATCAAACGAACCAGGTCCATGTTCTAGACGAAGGTAACCAAGGAGTGGTCGTGATAAACCGAAACTAGGATGCAGATCATGTGGTCCAAGAAGTTCGACGCAATAATATAGCCATTGATAACAATCTAGCGGCCATGGTCGAAAGGATCATGGCTCGGAATGGAGTAAACACTAGTTTTACTCGACCAAACTTTACATCCCCGATAGTAGACTACATCCTTCAAACAGAATTACCCCCTAGGACGAAAGTACCAAAATTTATGAAATTCTCAGGGGATACGACGGAATCTACTATCGAACACGTGGCTCGATATGTGATCGAAGCCGGGGAAATAGCGAATGATGAGAGCCTTAGGATAAAATACTTCCCAAGTTCCCTCACAAAAAATGCTTTCACTTGGTTCACGACGTTAGCACCTAACACCATATGTAGTTGGGCCCAACTTGAATGCTTGTTTCATGAGCAGTTCTACATGGGCCAGACCAAAATTAGTTTGAAAGAACTAGCTAGCGTAAAACGTAAGTTTTCGGAGCCAATCGAGGAATACCTCAATAGGTTTCGATTACTCAAGGCCAGGTGTTTCACGCAAGTGCCAGAACACGAACTGGTCGAAATGGCCGCTGGAGGCCTTGATTATTCCATTCGCAAGAAGTTAGATACCCAATACCTAAGAGATATGGCCCAATTGGCCGATAGAGTTCGACAGCTCGAACGTTTGAAAGACGAGAAAACTAGGCTTAACAAGAGCAAGAAAGTGGCCTTTGTTGAAATTAATGACAATATCGAAAGAGCATGCGGGGATTCTTTGAATCTTGATGAAAATGAAGTAGACCTCGCCGAACTTAAACAAGGTCCCCCTTATTCTTGTAAAGTATTAGCACCCCCACAGGGGAAGAGTGTTGTCGAATCAGAAAGGAATGATAGATTCCCAAAGAAGACATATACCTTCGACATCACCAAGTGTGATGAAATTTTCGATCTATTGGTAAAAGATGGACAAATGATAGTGCCACCTGGCGCTAAATTGCCATCACTAGAGCAACAAAAAAAGAGAGGTTTTTGTAAGTACCATAACTTTCTGGGTCATAAAACATCTCAATGTTTTCTTTTCATGGATCTTGTTCAGAACGCAATCCAGGAGGGACGACTGAATTTTGGGGAGAAAACCACCAGCCAAATGAAGGTCGACACGGACCCTCTACAGGTGACGGACGCTCACTACACAGAGCCTTTAGAAGCCAACATGATCGAGGTCACTGAAGGCCGTAACTTCTCAGAAAGCATGATAGAAGTTACTGATGACTTCGTCAAGAATGCTGTGATGACAAAGGTCATAATGAGTTTTGATCGAGGCAGTGAAGAGGAGATGGATACTACCAACATCAACGGAGTAGCGGACAATCCAAAATGGGAGATGGTGACCAAGGATATGGGTGATAACTTCATCAAAATGGACCAGGCTACTGAAGGTTTAGGTCTAAACTTAAAGGGTTTGAATTTGGTCGAGGAGGTTGAGATCAACATGATGGAAGTCACCCAACAAGAAGGTGAGGGGGACAGTGAGTCGAACAACCAAGAAGAAATCACTAGGGAGGCATACCCGAAGCAAGAGGAAACAATTGTGGATTTTCTTCACAAATGCCAGGGAAAGGGTTCTAGCGTGATGTTATGCCCATAATGCAGCGCAATCTTCGACAAAAAGGCTGCCCAGAGACTTGAGGGAACACGAAGGCTCAAGCAAAGTGGGAGAATGCCTGAGTTCGATAGACGAAGCAGTTTGCTGAAAAGCTCTGAACCCCACATCAGAGGCCCCAAAACAAGGCCTGCTAGTTTCAAACCCGCTGTTGGAAACACCAATGGTAGGTGGATAAAACCCAACGAGGATAAGCGACAAGGCGAACAAAGATGGAAGAATTTCGAAGTAAATAGAAGTTCCTCAGTTACCTATCAAAAAGAATTCCAGTCTTCGAAGATGGCCCATGTATCCGAGAATTATAAAGGAAAAAATCCCATGTCTCGATCGTAGTAGAGGCGGGAACAACGGAAAAGAAAAGCTCTTAGAGAAACGGCGTCGAAGGACAAGGCTGAATCTAGTACTAATCTCCCAACAGAGAATCAGAGAGAACCGTCAAAGACGATCAACGAAACTACGCAACCACCGGTGGGCAGGAAGTTGTTCTCAAACCAGATTAAAAATCAGAAAGAGATCACCGGGGTCGACGACGAGATGACGGACAACTTCGACTCAGATTCTGATGATTCGCTAAATTTGTTGGTGAACATAGTGTTAGTGATGCCGAAAGCATATGACATATTGTCTGTGATCGAAAACTGCGACACAGACGCAGACTGCGAAATGGCAGCACACAAACCCGTCTGCTACTATGTGATGAACAACGGCTGTGTTGAAGAGCAGGATGCTTTCTTCGAACGTCCCACTGAGGAGATGAGGAACCATTTGAAGCCGCTTTACATTACAGCTAAAGTGGAAAATACCCCAGTTAACAAAATTCTGGTGGACTGTGGCGCAACGGTAAATTTGATGCCACATCTTCTATTAAACAAAATCGGGAAAAGCGATGCCGACACCAAGCCACACAACATGGTCCTGTCCAACTACGAAGGTAAGGTAGGCTCGACCAGGGGAGTAATCCAGGTAGATATCACCGTCGGAACAGTAACGCGGCCAACGGTATTCATGGTTGTAGAAACTACATCTAGTTACAACCTGTTACTTGGACGTGAGTGGATTCATGGCGTGGGGGCAGTGCCATCCTCGATGCATCAAAGGATTGCAATTTGGAGGCCAGATGACATCGTAGAGAATATTGAAGCTGATCAAGGGTACTTTAGGGCGCCCATCAACTACGTCGATCAAAGGCACTTCGACAAACACTTGGCTGGTATAGGTCCTTGTGGACCAGCAGACTTCGATTTCAAGCCAAACGACGAAGTCTTTGGCTCGTTATACTTACATCCTGTAGACGGTTTCCGTTGGGACAGAGAGGTGCCAGGAGAAAGGCTTCCATACCTTGGAACCTTGCCAGTGGACCCCACAGGATGGGGAAGTGATTTCAGTAATAATGACTGAAGCCAATACGCTTCAAAGGATTTCGGCTTATGTAGCCGAAACTAGACTACAAACGGCCCTAGAGGCTGTTAGAAGCAAAATGGCCACAGAGGCCAATAAGGAAGTTCTTCAGAGAAGCTACAAGGAAGGCTTCGACATGGAACTATCTGATGAAACCCATCAAGAAAACGAAAGGCTTGATGCTATCTATGACGACGAGCCTTTGGGTTTCGAGAAAGATCCCTTGGCAGAGGATGCCAAAATGCTTGCGCAGGACCCGCTAGAGGAAGTGGACTTAGGAGACGGCATTATAAAAAGGCCCACTTACATTAGTGCCAACCTCGACACTCGATTCAAAGGTGAAGTCATCCAGCTTTTGCGAGAATACAGAGATTTTTTTGCCTGGGACTATGATGAAATGCCAGGATTAAAAAGAGAGTTGGTGGAACATAGACTGCCGATCAAGCCTGGCAAGAAACCAGTCAAACAGAGCCCAAGGCGTTTTGCTCCAGAGGTTTTGTCAAAAATAAAAGCAGAAATCGAAAGACTTCTGCGATGCAAATTCATCCGCACAACCAGGTATGTCGAATGGCTTGCTAACATTGTGCCAGTTATTAAGAAAAATGGTTCCTTGAGAGTCTGCATAGACTTTAGGGACTTAAACTCAGCAACTCCTAAGGATGAGTATTCGATGCCAGTGGCAGAAATGCTAGTCGATTCAGCCGCCGGCCACGAATATCTTAGTATGTTAGATGGTTATTCTGGATATAACCAAATCTTCATTGCCGAGGATGATGTTCCCAAAACAGCGTTTCGTTGTCCAAGGGCCATAGGCACCTACGAATGGGTAGTAATGCCTTTTGGCCTAAAAAACACTAGGGCAACGTACCAACGAGCAATGAATTCAATCTTCCATGACTATATAGAATCGTTTATGCATATATATATATTGACGACATTGTGGTTAAATTCGTATCAGGCAAAGATCATATAGATCATCTTTGACAATCTTTCTTAAGAATGAGGAAGTTTGGCCTCAAAATGAACCCTTTAAAGTGTGCGTTTTTTGTGCAGACAGGTGACTTCTTGGGTTTCGTAGTCCACAAAAAGGGCATCGAAATAAACCAAAACAAGACGAAGGCCATTATGGAGACCAAGGCGCCATCAAATAAAAAGGAATTACAATCCCTGTTGGGCAAGATTAATTTCTTAAGAAGGTTCATATCGAACCTAAGCGGCAAAACCCAAGCTTTCTCGCTGTTGCTTCGAGTCACCAAAGAACGGTATGAGTGGAGGAAGGAACAACAAGAAGCTTTCGACAAAATCAAAAGTTATTTGACCAATCCTCCAATTCTCTCTCCACCTTGTCGACACAAAAGCATGAGGTTGTACATAGTTGCGTCACACAAAACCCTGGGAAGCATGTTAGCTCAAGAGGACGAAGACGGCACAGAGAGAGCCATTTACTACCTTAGTAGAGTCCTAAATGATGCAGAGACTAGATATAGCGAAGTAGAAAAGCTATGTCTATGTTTGTATTTCTCATGTACAAAGTTAAAGCAATATATAAAGCCTGTCGATGTTTGTGTCTCTTTGCATTTTGATGTTATAAAGCATATGTTGTCCAAACCTATTTTGTATATTCGAATAGGTAAATGGGCATTAGCGTTAACGGAATTTTCCTTAACATATAAACCATTGAAATCAATTAAAGGGCAAATAGTGGCAGACTTCATCCTCGACCACTCCGTAGATACAAACGCTTTAAATATGGTCGAACTAGAACCTTGGAAGTTGTACTTCAATGGTTCCAGCCATAAGAAGGGAACTGGCATAGGCATGCTGATTATTTCTCCTAATAAAATTCCAACACAATTCAAGTATAAAATAAGTGAGCCATGCTCTAACAATGAGGCGGAGTACGAGGCCTTGATAGTTGGACTTGAAATTCTGTTGGAATTGGGGGCAACTAGAGTCGAAATAATGGGAGACTCAGAGTTAGTCATAAAACAATTGACAAAAGAATACAAATGTGTCAAAGAAAGCCTCATTGTGTACTTCGTAGTAGCAAATAGACTATTAAAGAAATTCGAAGAGACTACTATTCGACATATACCACGAATACGAAATCAGGTGGCCAACGATTTGGCCCAAATAGCATCAGGATATAAGGTGTCCTGCGAAGACCTGTGAGAAGTAATCCAAGTCAGAAGCAAGGTAGCAGCTGTGGCATTGCGACCATCAGATTTAAGGGCTGCAAAGTTCGGATTCGCCGATGAAGAAACCTTCGAGATCTTTACAATCGAATCAATGTCGGATATGGACTGGAGAAAACCGTTGGTCGAATACCTCCAAAATCCTTCAAGTGCCACAAAGCAAAAAATAAAATACCAAGCACTAAGCTACGTCCTCCTAGGAAACGAATTATTCAAAAGAGCTCCGGAGGGAGTTTTGCTTAAGTGTCTAAGTGAATCTGAGGCGTATCTAGCACTATCATCAGTTCATAGTGGAGCATGCGGGGCACACCAGGTAGGCCAGAAGATGAAATGGCTACTATTTCGCCAAGGTCTATATTGGCCTACAATGTTGAAAGATTGCATCGAATTCGCCAAAGGCTGCTGTCGCTTCCGCGAAAATAAGGTGCCGGCAAAACAGAAGAGTCGCCACCTTTCGTTATTTATCCCTCGGAACGGGAAAGGAAACGATCGGAAAAACATGACGAAAAGGTATAAAACAAGGTCATCGCAACCGTTGTCTGGGTTCGGGAGTCGGTTACGCAAGGGGAAGGTATTAACACCCCTCACGTCCATCGTACTTGATGGGATCCACGCTTGTTGTGTTTATCTGACGGGTTAGTTTATCTATCTACCTATCAAGGCTGGCTTAAAATAGAAAAACAATGACTCGGCAAAGCGTCTCACTTTATGCCTACGTATTCTCATCAGAGAATGAGAAATCAGAGTCAACGTAGTTCGACTAACTACGGGTTACGGGGAAGGTGGCTCGCCAATACGTTAGTATTGTGCCTACGTATTCTCAACAGGTATGAGAGATCAGAGCTTACATAGTTCGGGATAATACGGATTACAGGAATTCAGATTCATCTGTTTTATCGAGTAGGGTTAAACAGCAGTTCCAGCAGTTAGGGACAAAGCCTGTTTGCGGTGGCGCTGAAGTTTAATGACACTCTTTTCTTCAGAAAAGCCTCCTTTGAATTACGGGCCCACGGGGCAAAAAGGTTTGAAGTTTGTTTTCTGTCTTTTACGAAAGAACTGTTTTTTATGGTCGTTTGCAACTAGTATCGCACTAGAGACTATGACCTGAGAGTGAATGCGTCGCATGTCACCCAAAGGGTACCATACTAAACATCCAGACTGTTGAAAAGAAACTCTCCAACAATCCTTTCTCAGATAGCTTAAGGCTCGTAACGTACGACGTCAGTTAACCTTTATTACTGTATTTTCATTTGTTTTGAGATGAGAAGAGAAGGGGCTCAACTAAAGGGAGACTATCAAGTCCTACTGTTGTCATGCCAAGGATTCATCCTATGATTGAGGTTTGAAACAGGGAACTCCTAGAAGTTATCATGCATAGGTTTCAACCTAAAGTTCTATCATCACTTCCTTTTCAAAGGAAGTGAGATTCCTAGGGGATCATGTCAATGATAAACAGAAACAGATAAAGCATCAGCTTAAACAGTAAACAGTAAACGACTGTAAAATGCATGCAATGCAAGTGAGGGAGGAAATTTGTGTGGGGCATCAGCCTCCACAAGCTCATCTCAACCTCAAGCCAGATATGAATAACTGCAATCATACAGAAGAAATGACATGCTATTAAGCAAAATGGAATGAACTGCAATCCTACAGAAGAAATGAAATGCTATCAAGCAAGCACAAACCACATAGGCAAGGGAGCTGGGCTCTACCGAATACCCGCAAGCAAAGCCATACAGTAAAATACAAGCAGAGGGAGCAACTCAACCTCTAGTGCAATCATGCTCCTAGCTTACATCAGTCTAGATATGGACTTATTCTAATGCATCAAGCAAGTCAAACAAGTCACATCAATACAGAAAAGAAAGCAGATCAACCACCCCTACAACTTCAAGCTTCAGCTCTTCAGTAATTCAGCCTTCAGACCTCATCTACCCTTCAAGGCTATCATCATCAATAGCAAGTATCAACTTGCTTCTCCCAGTTTTTAATACACCAAACATAGGTATCACCTTATTCTTCATTCCTCAAGCTTCAGCTCTCCAGTGAATTCCACCTTCAGGCTCCATTCCTAACTGCAAGTATCTACTTGTTTCTTCAGGCTCTCAATGCATCAACATAAATATCAGCTTATCCTTTATTCTTCAAGCCTCAGCTCTTCACTCAATCTCAATTGAATCCTCTTCATAAGTATCAACTTGGTCTTCAAGCTTCAACTCTCTCTTCTTTACCAGTATCAACTTGGTTCTTTTCATCTACAAGCTTCAGCTTCTCAGAGTGGTCTTCAATCACATGGAAGTATCAACTTCATCCTTCAAACTCTTCAAGCATGGGACTCCATCCTCTAACAAGGGAGAAAGATTCATCTATCAAGAGCAAAGTTGGGATGATTGGTAGCAGAGTGAAGACCAAAGGTCACCACTGAGCATCCTGTCATCAGAGAAAGGGACCCTCAAAGGTTCTACAAATTAGCAAAGAGCCACACATCCTACCAAAGGAGGGATGAGGCCTTTACAACGGGACCTTTCATCATAGGGAAGAATGGAAGTGATCAACATCATCCATGCTTATGAAGGAAGAGAACTATCTAGAAGCTCTGCCTACAAAACCCTAATCTTAACCTAATCCAAACTACACCACAAGAAGGGAAGATCTTCAAATCCAAGCCTCTTCAAGCAATCCAATGCATCTTCAACTTGTCTTCATCATCATCCAAGAACAAGAGAAACAAAACCCTAATCTAAGGGAACTAAAGATGTTAATCTAGTTGAGTTAGTGCCTTAGAATCATCTAAAACTAGCACCTAAACTAAAATCAATCAAAAATAGCAAACTATCTTATAAATTTCTACAAAAATTCCTAAGGGATCCTAAATCAATTAAGAAAGCCTCATACAAAAACCAGGGACTAAATCATCTATTAAGTCCTAAATCCAAAGGTATCAACCATAAATCCTAAAAACGGAGCTTCTAAGGGTTTCAACCTAAACTACCACCTATGTTCATCACAAAAATGTGAGAAAATTCTATGGGGATCATGCATATCTATTCTAGACACACACAAAAAATCAAGATCAAAATCCTCATCACATGATCACACAAAATTCCACAAAATCAAGTATCAAACATGACTATTTTAATATCAATTAAAATGTAAAAATTCCCATAAAATCAGAAAATGCATGAAATAAAAATATTTTTTATCTAAAAAATACTAGATTCAATCATGAATCTAATGCAAAAAAAATGGGGTCAATTGAGCTATTTTTCCATTTTTTATGATTTAATCATGAACCATGAATGAAATAAAAAAAATAAAGAAAATCAAAAATAAAATAACAAAACCACGGTGCAGATAGTAATGAAGATCAGTTCATTCCATGGATTGGGAAATCAGGGGGGTGTGGTTATCAGTTATTGCACTAAGCCCAAAAACACAACTTAATGAAACGATGCGTTTCACATGAGTTCAGACTCTTCACAAAATGAAAGACATTCGTGGCCATTGGATCACTTCTCCAGTCAAAGGTCCACCTAAATCCAAGGGCTCTAAAGTCATCTTCTTCGTTTGAATCTCCGAACCTCGCGCGCAGCCACGGCCACCGCCGGTGGTGCTCCGGTCATCGTCCCCAACCCTAACTCTCTCCACAGACCTCCATTCCAAGAGGTCTCTACATGAAACTCACTCCAATTTTCACAAGGAATCTTCCTATGCCATTTAATCATGCTAACAGTTCAAGAATCCAAGAATAACAATCTCAACCGAAAATTCCACGAACCCTAATTGGTCACTAATCTCCAAATTGATGATCCAAAAATCGTCCTACACCATTCTACTATGCATCTACCATAACAATTCGTCTTAATTCTACCTAATTTAAGCCATAGCACAAGAGTTGCATACCTGGTAAACTTGAACAAACAGAAGGGTTGAATCTTCAACTCAGCCTTCAAGAACTTGCTGAATCCTTCACTGAATCACAATCAATCTTCTGTATGCGAAGAAAAGAGTTGAATCTTCTTGAATTATCAAACCCGATTCTGAGTTGCAAGCTTCACTCTCCAATGGCTACTTCACGATTCTTCCACCACAGTGCCTTGAATTTGATCTAGAATTGATCACCACCCTCTGAGCAAGCTATTGAGATCAATTTCTTGGACTGAAATGGCCTCTAACCTTGTAACCGATTTGGATTTGCAATGAGAAAGTTCAAAGTGCAAGCTCAGTTCTCTCTCTCAATCATCACCAAAAAAATGATCTGAACCACTTCTATTCCATATATAGAGTGTGTAGGGATGATCTAGAACCCTCTAGATCCTTCCAATGAGAAGATCAATCTCTCATGACATGAGAAGTTCACTTGAATTCTCATGATGTGCCATTGTATGCACAAATTTTGTTAACAGATTGAAACCAATCTCAATTCCTTCCAATTTCTCCCCTCATGACATTTTGGAAGTGTTTGGCTTGCAAGGGATCTTGATCATGCCTTGAATTTGAGTTTTGCACATGTTACTTATAATGTAAGTAACTACTTTTCAAAGCAAGTCCACAAATTAGACCTCAATTCAAAAATGTCGCTAAACTAATGTTCTTAAAATGCTTTTTAGAGTCAAAATGACCTATTACATGCCTTGTTTGGATGTGTAGATCAAAAGTATCAATTTCCAACTTTGGTTCATTTAACTTATACCCTCATTTTAAGCCATTTTTGTGATTTTGAGCTACAAGCTATTCCAACATGTCATGACATCTTTACTAGCCTTAAAACATCATTTTGAACAAGTTTGATGTTGAACATTTTCCCATTTGAAGCTTGGAAATAGGAGTTATGGCCTTATGGTTGAAATGCCCTATAATCTTCAAATGACCAAAATGCCCTTGACTTGTCAAAGCCATAACTTGAGTTCTACAAATCCTACCAAGGACTTATAGTACTCTCTAGAAAGCTAAGAGGATAAGGAACAACATTCATGTTGACCAAAAGTTCATAGGAATCATCCTTCTAGGGCAAAGGTTTCATGCAAGTTAGACAACTTTCAAGCTCCAAATTCACATACCACAGATGACCTGTAACTTGTCAAAGTCATAACTTGAGTTCTACAAATCCTATCAAGGACTTCTAGAACTCAAATTAAAGCTAAGATCATGCTCTAAAACATTCATTTTGGAGGCAAGATGAGATGACAATCACATCTTGAGCTAAACTGCCTTGAAGATAGGGGTCAAACTAGGGGATTTTACACTGTCAAGCCTTAGAAACCCTAGCTTGAAACTTCTCAAACTCTTCAATCATGATGAGTTGACCTTGGAATCATCCTTATAACATCTCAATGCATAAATCCATTATCACATGGATCTTGGGTTAGGTCTCAACCTTCTCCAAATCATCAGTTGACCTAGGGTTGACCCAGTTAAACCCTAGTTGCACCACTCATGGTTGAGCCTTCTTAATCTTGCACAATGACCTGTCTAGGCCTCAAAGTGATCTTCAACACTTCCCATGAGCTCTCTCAATACCTCAAGTCTAACTTCATGGCTTCAGAATCATCTGATGACTTCCCACAACTCTCAAGTTAGGGGGCACACCCTCTTGGTTTCAACCAGTCTCTCTGAGGATCTTTTAACTTCTCTGGAAAGGATATCAACCCTTGAACACTTGAATAACCTTATTATCTAGCTTCATAGTCTTGTGTAGCTCTTGATTGGTAATCATACCTCTTGATCTCCTGCATACATGTCAATGGGATGCAAATGATAATGCTAATGTGCATGAAATGAAACATAAGCTAGGTAAAGAAATGTTGGGCAAATTTTGGGGTGCAACAGCTGCCAAGAGTGCCAAATACATGCTGGTATACAACATGTTCCAGCAAGCGAGTTACACTCCATAATTAAGCCATGGCCATTCAGAGGATGGGCTTTGGACCTAATAGGAGAAATACGACCCGCGTCCTCGAAAAACCAGAAATTCATCTTGGTGGGGATAGACCATTTCACCAAATGGGTCGAGGCGGTACCCCTGCCAAAAGTAGACCAAGAAGATGTGATTGAATTTATTCAAAAACACATTATCTTTAGATTTGGTTTGCCAAAAACGATAACAACAGATCAAGGATCAGTCTTTACCGGTCGAAAAATGCAAGAATTTGCCAGAGAAATGGGATTCAAACTCCTTACTTCGACCCCTTACTACGCCCAGGCCAATGGCCAGGTCGAGGCAGCGAATAAGGTAGTAATTGGAATGATAAAGAAACAAGTAGGGGGTAAGCCAAAAAACTGGCATAAAACCTTAGACCAGGTCCTATGGGCATGTCGAACATCCCCCAAAGAAGCCACCAACACTACACCTTATCGACTGACTTTTGGCCATGATGCAGTATTACCAGCCGAAATTCTTATGCAGTCAGCCAGGATTCAAAGGCATCATGAAATTCCCTGTGAGATCTATTGGGACATGATGCTCGATGAGTTAGTGGACTTAGACAAGGAAAGGTTAAGAGCATTGGAACTTTTAAGAAGACAGAAGAAAAGAGTAGAGAAATCCTATAACAAAAGAGTCAAAGCAAAGACATTTTTGATTGGAGATTTGGTTTGGAGGGTAATCCTGCCGATGGATCGAAAGGTCAGGACACTAGGCAAATGGTCCCCGAAATGGGAGGGACCGTTTTAAATCTCAAAAGTCTTCTTGAATGGGGCATACGAAGTCGAGGAACTTAACAATGATAAACGAAACTTGAAAGTAAACGGTAAGTATTTGAAACAATACAAACCAGCGCTGCAAGAGGTGAACATTTCGACAGAGTAATATAAAACTAAATAGTAGGGCCATAAATGGCATCAATAAAATGCGCCAAAAATGACTTAGTTTTTACGAGTACAACAATAGAGACATGGCTTACAAAGGCCAGAAAATAAAAAATTAAACATTCTAGAAATCTAAAAAGGAAGGTTGGACTTCATCTTGACATAGTTTTCTTTCTGGGGATCGAGATGACTCTGGCAAGAGGCTTTGTCGTTTTTTAGTTGTGCAATCTCAGCCTCAAGTTGTCGAGCCTCCTCGGCAAAAAGGACGGCATGATCAAGCTCTGACGACAAGGAAGAATCATCGAAGGAAGACAGTTCAGCATTCCTCTTCTGAGCTTCATCTATCTTACTACGAAGTTTTCTGATCTTACGCTCCCAGCAAGCGATGTTCGTTTCATTTTCAGTAATCTCTTGTTGGTTCTTGGCCTTTTGCTCCTCCAGCGTTGCAATTTTGTCTTCACAATCCGCAACGGCAGACCAAGCAGCAGCCTCAGTACCTGACTTTTCAGATATATCCTTGTCGAACTGAGGCAAGAGCCCAAAGTTAGTATGAACTTGGTCGATCAACTTCCCAACTTCTTGGATTACGGCCGCAGCCTCAGCAGAGATCGATTGAAGGTCCACTTGCTGTAGGAGAGTTTTCAAAGAAAGGTAGTGAACTGGACCCATTTGCAAAAGGGAAAAGCTTTGAAAATCTTGTCCTTTACTTTCTCAAGAGCACTATTGATTGGAGCTGAAGTCGGACCTTTAGAGGTTGAAGTACTTTGGGATTTGCCTGAGGAACTATTTCTCCTACGAAGGAGGAGTTGGATGTATTGGCGACGGTCAGACGCTTTTAGAGCCTCAAGTTCTGCTGCAGTAAGATCTGTTGCACTTTTGGCAGGCATCGTTTCTACTTTTGTGGAGATGTTGGCAGGGGCAATTGGAGTTGTCTCAACAGGTTTGGCCTGCGGGATAGGAGGATTCTCGATAGCAGTCTCTTTAATTGGGGCAGCATTGGTGGTATCTTCGTCCTCGTCTTCTTCGACGTCTTCTTCACTAGACTCTTCCAAGTCAGATTGATGCATGGCTCCATCTGTCGTACCCCTCTTCTCCACAGGTTTATCATCAACCTCTATTGTGGTTCCCTGAGGTGAACCATCAGCAGGATTCTCGCCCTCATCTAAGAAGTTCGCTTCCTCACCTGCTTCGATGGGATTCTGGGAATTGTTCCCCTCGTCATGATCGGACCCGTCAGTCTGAGATTGTTGGGTGACAGTCCTTAAAGGAGAAAGCAGGGGAACCACATGGATCTCAGGTTTGTTGATTTCCCCAAGAGAACTCACACCTGAACCTAAGTCCGAAGAAGGACGATAGGTGGGCTCACCTCGACTATTCGAAGGATAGGCCTCGAGAAGAGATGTAGTCGGGATGTTTTCCACCATCACGACGTCAGGCTGAAAAAGAGAGAATCTAAACATGAGAAAAGAGTCCAAGAGTAGTTTGAAATTCAGACAGAAAGTAGTCGAAGATAAGAATTGGACCTTCGAGCCTTCATCAGCCGGACTGGAATTTTCGCTTTCGACAGCAGCAGTTTGAGGAATTGGGGTACCTCCGACAGAAGCCTTACCAAGGTCTACACGTTGAGCTTGTGATTCAGGGATTTGAGCCGATGGAGGATCGGAGTCAGTAGTGTTGAGACCGCAGACAACCTTTCGCCGTCTTTTTATTGGAACCTCCTCTCGAGGGGAACCATCTTCGTCTTCTGATTCGATGATGACTAGGTTGGCGCCTCTCTTTATTTTTCTCTGAGGGGTAGGGGGTTTCCGGCTTACCTGAAAAAAGCATTGGGAAAGTGTTAGGCTTTCTAAACTCGGAATGTTGAAAAGATTAATATGGTGCATTGGTAGTACCTTCTGACCCTCGACGAAACTATCAGTCTTCACCGAGACGACGGTCTTTTTTGGAACAGCTGCAAAAGACAAATGACAGCGCCACCCGTTAGTAATGATAAAGCGTTGTTTGAAAGGTTTAAAACGAAGGGGAATTGACCTTCGAGAATGTCGGATTCGATGCGAACATCTTCGATATTAATATGAAGGTGCCCTTTGAAAGTATCGATGGTATGCTTAGTCGGAACCACCCGCTGTGCTTTGGGCTTCGACTGCTGTCTGAGGAATTTTATAGGATCCTCACAGATGAACCAATCTGGGAATGGAGGGGCAAGGGCCACTCCAAAATCAGCAGATGGCAATCGAGGAACCTTAGGGGGAAATAATTTGAAAGCCATCTCATATCGTTTCTCACGGGGGATGGAAGAAGGAATTTTTAAATTCTCCATCTTTTTTAGAAATTTTTCCCTCAGAGTGACAGCAGCCTCGCGGACGGTTCGACTAATATCATCCGGTCGATAAGCAGTTTCAAAGTATTTTTGGAAGGCTTATTTCTCCTTTATGTGAGTGGACCTATGTTTCTTAGTTTTTTCCTGCACATCAACGAAAGCTTGATCAATCATTCGAGAAAGACTGGCAGCATCAAGAAATTCAGAAGAATAATGTCTGGACCACCAGTTATAAAATTCTGGGGTAAAGAAATAAGAAGATTTAAAATAAAGTGGGGTAAGTGAAGATTTATGGGCATGACGCGCCAATTGGGTCGAGCATTCGATGGGGTTAACGATGTGGTGTGAAAGCAGAACGTGGTATTTTTTCTCGTATAAACACCTAGGTAGGGTTTGGATAAGTCCAAACTGTCTCGACACAAGATTTGGTTGGTAAGCTATCAGGGAAGCTTGCCCTCTTATCAGATTGAGTTTGTGGACAAATAGTCTAGGCGTAAGGAATCGCTCCCAAATCAGCTTCAATTCCTCTTCTTGTTTCTTGAGCAAAGCTGGGAAAGGCCTGATGAACCATTCAGGGCCACGTTTCCGTTCTGCGAAGGGAGCCATCCCAGGTGTGAAGACATGACGCTTCGCAAACATCTGGACGAAGCCTGAGAAGTTGGCTCGAAGTGTTTGCCCTTCTTCGCTGGGGGTAAGCTGAACTAAGCGGGGCCATTCGACTTGTCTTCCAGAAATCGAAGGAGAACCTTCATCAACTTCACCTTTATTTTGTAGGCTGCCTTCAAAAGTGGCGTTTAACCACAATTGAAGTAACCAAAACGGTTCCGACATTACTAAATTGCCGTTATTCTCAGGGTCTTTCAGTTTGCCTGCACTTTCACTTAAGGCTTCGTATAGACTTGCAAGGATCATTTCGCTCAAACATATGTCTCTCTTGGCATGTAGCTGGTTCGCCAGTGTTAAGTATTTTCGCGCCACCTGCAAGGATTTAGTACAGAAAATGCAACGAGACAACCACATGGCCAAAAAGGCTATATGTTCCTCGTCTTTAACCGCAACATTATTTTTGTCATGATAATGGTTGATGAAATGGGTATAAGTATGTTTGATGGTTGAGAAACCGATAGTGTCTTGGCTATCAACTTCAGGGTCGTAAGTCAGTCCATGAGGTTTCAGTCCTACAATAGCAGCAATATCAAACAAGGTAGGCGTCACCATCCCACATGGAAGATGAAAAGTGTAGTGTGTGCTATCCCAAAAGAACAGAGACACAGCCAACATCAGAGGGCAGTAGTTGGGACCTACTTTTGACATCATAATAAGGTCATAAATGCCCATATCTTTCCAGTATTAAGTTTTTGCTTTTTCTACCTTCTTTAACCAGTTGAGGTAGAGTTCAGAATCCTTGAAATATGGCGTAGCCCTAAACAATCTTGCGCCATCATGGAGGTACTTGAGATCCACATTATAAACATTCAAGCTATCTGGATTATCCAAGGGGACCTTTTGGGAGTCTTTTTGCCCTAGGGGTTTGGTTTTTTGATAAGAAGGAAAAAACTCATTCAAAGTGGAATAGTTTAAACCAGGGAGGGATAGAGGCCCGGACATGGCAAGCGGTTTATCCGCGACAGTAACGGGTATGATTACCTGGGATTCGTAGATATGGCGTTTCTCCTCCAGTAGAGGCTCTCGCACGAGTTGCTGATTCTTTACCACCTTCGGTCCACTCAGAGCAGCAAAAGGGGGAAGGGTGGAAGAAGAAGTTTGTTGATGAGACTGGGTTTTCTGTTTCTGGGATCTTAGCTCAGCCACGATGAGTGTTGGAGGAGTGTTCTTGGAAGAAAAAACGATGAGAAGAAAAGGTGAGGCAATGTTGTAAAAAGGTTTGAAGAAGAAAAAAGTAAAAGACGTTATGAAAATTATTTATAAGTGAAAAGGGGAAATTCAAGAGTTTTTTACAAATGGATGGGGTTAGTGGGCCACGTGTATGCTCAGGATGAGTTAGTAGAGGTGGCGGTTGTAACCTATGCTCTATAGGGGTAATGATGGCTCACGATTTTGGTGATTCCCGAGAAATTTGCCATGATGTTCATGATGTCAGAGATCGTGCATCAAGGGGGCGTAACAGTTCCCTTTTGCGTGAGATTGTGGATATATCCTCTCCCATCACCTTTCAGTTTCCTAAACTCGAAGCAGTTGAAGGTGGGTCAACTATCAGGATATAGTCGAAGGTAAATGGCGTCGAATGTGGATGCTATCAAAAAATGTACTTTTTATAGTATCGAAAAACTACATTTTTGGGGGGAAATTTGTTAGCTCACCAATTCGACGACTCATGTTGAAGGCTATTTTCACGCATATTAAAAAGACCTACAAGTCTTCTAAGGACTTAGGAAATTGAAGTCTTAAAATTAAACACTTTGACCTAAGCAAGCGAAATGGCCTTCGACCGAGATTTAGAAGAAGGGTCGAAGTGAGTTTTTGAAATTCGAATCTTGGAGGGAGTAGTTATATTTTCTTATGACTAAGAAGGACAAGTGGCTCTCATCGGATAAAGGACTGCATGCGGTCTGACACTTGTCAAGAATAGATGGCCTAAGGAGGTTATTAGCAGTTACTATTATTATTATAAATAGGAGTCTTAGACATAAAACTTGTGTGTTGTAATTTACTGTTGTACAAGTCACTCTTAAAATTACTCCAAGTATCCGAGTGTAGAGAAAGAGAGTATTATAGAGAATGTACGTGATGTAAACACACCATCCTTTATCTTTCAATGAAGTTATTTTGTTTCTTTACTTTTATCAAGTACTTTTATTTATTTGTTTCATCTTTCCCTCTTGTTCATCATTACTACTTCGATTAAGTCCTTTCCTCCCAAAGAACCCTTATCTCTTCTCCCCCTAATAATTCTTCTTCCTTCTTTCTTTTAAACATAGTGGATAATTTCTGCCCCCCTTTTTAAGTTATCTCTTCTTAGTATTGTAGAAACGTATTTCTAGATAGGTTGAAATAGAAACACCCTTCAACACATATCCTAGGATTTCGTATGGTCGATCCTGCAAGTTAGTCAATTTGACACCAAATTGACAGACCAGAGGTTGTTTACCAAAAAAACCCGGTAAACAATAACGCAATGTGATATGGCACTGGTCCTACTAGTTCCATAATCTAAAATGGGTCAAATATATTTTGGCGTTAATTTCCCTACCTTAATTGCTCTACTTACTCCTGTAGTTGGCGCAACACGAAGAAATACATGATCACCTTCTCCGAATTCTAAGGGTCCACAACGCTTATCAACATAAATTTTTTGACGATCATGTGCAATCTTGATTTTCTCTAATTGTTTTGACCTTGTTGATAGTTTGTTGCACCATTTTTATACCGACAAACAAATTCTCACCGTCTTGGTACCAACACAACAATGTTTAACATTTTCTCTCATATAGCGCTTCATATGGTGCCATACTGATACTCATATGATAACAGTTGTTATAGGTAAAATCTATCACTAGCAATACATCTTCCTAACTTCCTTGGTCATCTAATGCACACACTCACAACAAATCTTCTAATGACTAGTTTGTCCTTTTTGTGTGGCTTCTGTTTGTGGATGATAAGTTGAACTCAACCTCAATTAAGTTCTTAAAGTTACATGTTATTCTTTCCAAAAATTAGATGTAAACTTGGGATCCCTATCTGAAACAATGCTTAATGGAACCCCATGTAGTCTTAATATTACTATAATGTAGATTTTCGTTAATCTGGCCACGTCTTATGTATTCCTCAATGGAAAAAATGGGAAGACTTCATCAATCGACCAACTATTACCCAAATTGAGTCATTCTTTCTTCATTTGTGGTAAATCGGTGATAAAGTCCATAGATATACGATCCCACTTCCAATCAAGTATATCCAATTATCGTAACAACCCTACAGGTTAATGGTGCTCCATCTTAGCTTTCTGGAAAGTTAAGCACGACGAAGCTTCTGCCACGTGTCTTTTTATATCAGGCCGCCAAATTTTTGTCTCAAGTCTTGGTACATCTTCGTTTCTCCCAGATGGATTCTCAGTTTACCCGTGTGATCTTCGTCCAAAATTGTCTTTCTCAACTCGGCTACATTTGAAACACATATTTTCTGGCTACATGTCATTTTCTCTTGAATCAACTCATTATTATAACAATTTTCCATATCTTTTAACAGGACATTCAATATCTTAATAATTCCTATCTTCAAAGTCCCTTGTGAAAACTCTACATTCAAATGCAAGTCTTGAAATCCCTCTAGAAAATTTTGTTGATTGACCATAAGGGTCGAGGATATGTATAAACTCCACCTACATAAAGCATCAACCACTACATTTGCCTTTCTAGGGTGATATTGTAGTGTAAAGTCAAAATCCTTGAGTGTTTCTAACAATCTACTCTACATCATGCTTAATTCCTCTTGAGCTAATAAGTACTCCAAGATCTTGTAATCACTAAACATCATAAATGTACAACCGTATAAATAGTGTCTTCGAATTTTCAGAGCAAAAACCATAAATGCAAATTCCAAATCATGTGTAGGGTAGTTTCTATCATGGGTCCTCAACTATCGAAATGCATAGGCAACTGTTTTATTATGTTGCATAAGAACACATCCAAGTACTTGGTGTGATGCATCACATTATACCTCATATGGTCCTCAGTTTTTGGAAAAACTAACATGGGTGAAGTCGTCAATTTCTCTTTTAAGAGTCTAAAACTCTTTTTACACAGTTTTGCCCATGCAAACAATGTATCCTTAGCAGGGGTAAAAACCTTCAAAACAAAAAGTAAATGAGACACATTCATTCTCAAACGATTCATACAATCATCAAGCACATACAAGTGGCACATCATTATTTGGCGTAAACAACGCACATTAAATCATATACATATACAACGCGACTCAACTGCCCCGACACAATGCTTATGGTACCATCACAATCACATACGGTTCACCCTAGAACCTAATTCCTGTCGGAATTCGGATAATTTGTATACGTTCCTCTGAACTACAACTTATCTCCACACGACTCCCATATAGAGTCCGGACAAGACTAGGCATCCATCATGGATTCCCACCTAGCTCGTCTCCACATAACATGACATGAATGCATGACACAGGATTATGCACAACATAATAATTATTCAAGCATAATTTCAAGATCCTCAATGATCTCACACGAGCCACCAGCTCACCGTAATTCTCTCAGGAAGTACCACCACATCACAAGAACGTCCACACATGACAATCTTGGCTTACACACCTAACACGACTCAACTAGACATTCTCATAAAATCCCATATTTTATTCTATTTCATGTAATTATTAGTTTCTCCTATGTCCATTTATAACATCTTAGTCTTACGGGTCAAGGGAAATAGCATTGGACGCGAAAGTAGGACAAAAATCGCGAAAACAAAAAGTTGCACTACAACCTAGCCCATACGCTTATGGCCCTGCCCCATACGCGTATAGCCAGCTACCCTCGCCCTAGGCCTCCGTATCATACGCGTATGGCCTCACTGCCCAGACCTCCATACGCATATTACCTTGTCTCTTACACGTATGGCCAGAGAGGGTTTCCCTCTCAAAATCCCTTCAAAATTTCCCCTTACCTGAAGTCTGAGCTTTGATTCTTCAAAAATGGTGGAATCGTCTCTTTCCCTAGTTCTCTCTTGTTCTTTATCTTCTTCTCTTTTCACGTGTTAACTGCTTTTTTCTGTAACTTCCCACTAATCTCTCCTAATTTATTTTTATCCCCCTTTATTAATTCCCTCATAATATTACTACTACAACAACAACAACAACAACAACAACTACTACTACTACTACTACTACTACTACTACTACTACTACTACTAATAATAATAATAATAATAATAATAATAATAATAATAACAATAATAACAATAATAATAATAATAATAATAAAAATAATAACAATAATAATAATAGTAATAATAATAACAATAATATTACTAATATTTCCCACTCGTTATTAATTAATTATCATTACCATATTCCTTGATCCATACCTTAAATCTTGGAACTAATATGCAAATATTCTGTTGAAACAAAATCATGTGCATTAGTAACAGACACGATGTCCTAACATCGTGTTTGGACATGTTATCCAACATGTCTTCTTTCAGCATAATTCTTCTTGTTGGAACATCTTATATAACATCCTGTTTTGCCAAAATTTGCTCAAATCTTTAGAGCCTTCGAATTAGTATTGGGTTATCAAGTTTCACCTTATTTGAAATTAAACATGCACATGGAAGATCATATGTCTTTCTAATTATACAACCATACTTTGAGCTATCTAAACCTACTTTTTTAGCTTGTTTGACTTTGTGAAAAATAAAGTCTAATCTCGTTTGAGATATATTACCCGCCAATTGTGAATAGAGATTGTTGTCTCTAGATTTGTGTTCCAACACTGTAATGTTGTGACCAGATGTTGTATGTATCTAATTATGCTGATATTGGATCATTTGGTTCGCAGAGTTCCAAACTCTACACATATCACCTTTATTATTTCCCAACCAATTCTTCAACGTATGATGGACAAATTCAAATCCGTTAGTTGTTATTTCCAAAGTTTCTAACTTGATCAGTCCAAGCACAACCAATCTTCTCCCTCAACATTGTCTGGTACACGTCTAAAGCCCAAAGAACATTATCCTGTTTTTTGATTTCCAAAAATGCAAACCCGACGAAAAAGTATTATTAGTAAAAGCAACACCAACAATTTTCCATGATGGAACCATGTACTTGTTGGTCTTATATGTTGAAATGTGTTGAACAACTTTATGAAATCAAGATGAATCCAAAATATATCTCGAATGGTTTCTCCATCCTCGCACAGTCGGTACCTAGATACATAATGGTTATTACCCAGAAGCTTTAACAATTGTTTCATTTCAGGTATATCCCCTCTTATCTACTTGTTATTTCGGGCACGAAAATTGTATACTAGCTTGATATTTGAGATCTTTTCTATTTTAAAGTTGCAAGAAGGATTTTGGGCTGCACCATTTTCAAGTCATGTCAAAAACGGTTTCCTTCTTTTCAGGAATAAGGTGACATGCAATGGGATGAATGACTAACTTGTGACACATGTCATGATTATATACTTTCCACTTCTTTCGCATCTTACTCTAACAAATACAAGTCTTCTACCAAAACCATTATCTGACCTTTTGATTACAACGTTTAACCCCAATTTGAAAGTCTTCACACGAATCCATCTGAGCATATAATAAAAAATAACAAATTCGTATTCGTTTGTAAATGGGTTGGCAACATCTACCTTGACATCACCTGATTTGTCATCCGTAGACACAATAGGTTTGGAGACAACGTTAGGCTGCACCATATCTAAGACAAATAATAACTTAAAATATTTAAAAAAATGTCCAAGTTTAATTATAAACTAATCCAGAAATACATTTTCGTATGACAATCAAATAAAATTTGAAAATATATTTTCAGACACAAGGTTCGTTTTTTCATATTAATGCAAGTCATGACGAAGGTGAAATTAGGAAATACACTTTTGAAATTGTAAGTAACATCAAAGGTGGCATTCTTTCAAAATCTCACTTGACAAATCTAAATTTGTCACTAAATTGTTAAATAAACAATTATTTTTGAACTAGTTTTTTGAAGAAAAATAGGGGTGTGCATTATGTATGAAATAGATGCGTTCAAAGATATACTTTTAAATTCATAAATTAATTTTTGAGAGAGATCGAAGATATACTTTTGAATTCATAAGGCCATTTTCGAGAGAGATCAAAGATATACTTTTGAATTCATAAGGCCATTTTCGAGTTCGAGTTCAAGTTAGAGAGAGGGAGAGAGAGAAAGAGAGAGAGAGAGAGAGAGAGAGAGAGAGAGAGAGAGAGAGAGAGAGAGAGAGAGAGAGAGAGAGAGAGAGAGAGAGAGAGAGAGAGAGAGAGATCCTCCCTCTTGAACGAACAAACCATTAAGAAAACATTTTAGCTGTTAAGAAATCATCAACTAAAGATATGTGGCATTTCAATTATATCTCATCAGTGAAATAAAAGTATACTCACTCACTTTTCAAACAACTAAAATTATTATTCATGTCTTGTACCATGGTAGAGATAACTACAAGGATCGAGAGAAACAATTATATTGTATAAAAATCCAAACTTAAGAAAAAAAATCATACAAAACCACAAGCATATATCAATTAGGGAGGAAAATAAACCCGTTCTAAAGCGTTAGAGTATATTGCTCCTAAAACCCATTGGGAAAATTCAAACCCAAAATTAGAAAAGCATATTTATTACCAGAGTAAACATCAGTAACAATATTAACTTTAACATAAAGTTGCAATCCCATGAAATGGGATCATGAAACCACCCGTTGAATGCACATATATGTCGTGTAGTATATAAAACCCTTAAACTCATCTATATGAATCATGGCGCTTTGGTTTGGTTTGAACAACAACCTCAATCTTCTCCTACTTCCTTGAATTTATTATGAGATTTGAACTCAAATTTGTTTGGCCACCTTTCTATTTTTGGTTGAATTTTCAAGTTGATGATGCTTTGATCATGTTTCTTTGGTTCTTGACTTAGTTTCTTGAGAGTGTTTCTTGTGTGATCCAATTGTTGTTCAATGACTCTTGTATTTTTTTATTGACATGTTTAAGATTTTGATCCTCATGTTATGATATCCATTGTGTGATCATTTCTCACCTCTTTTCTTCACATGATCTCTTGTTTCTTTGTATGGATGATTGAAGTGGTTTCTTGTGCTTATTTTGAACATGATCATTCTTGAACTTGCTTGATATCTTAGAGTTGAATGTGGATTGAATCATTCGTGTTTTATTCTGGCCTTAATGTTATCATATGTATTACTTGATCATTTGTGCTTTGTACCTTGCTTGAACACATGTTTTCATTTGAAGATGATCATGGTGTGTGCTTAACTAGTCTTGATGCATGCTTTGAACTTGATCTTTAAGGTTTCTTCTTGCTATCCATGAGTTGAGGTTTGGATTGATATTCATGTTCATCTTACTTACCTTCTTGATTTTTTGACCTAATTTCATTTATTTGAACCATGTTTGATTTGTTTTTATAAGTTGATGATTTATGAATGCATAGTCTTTGTTGTGATTCATGTTGGATGGTGTGGTGTCTCTCTTTTCATCTTTGGATTTAATTGATCATGGTATGATATGAGTTCTGACTTTGTATGATTTTTATCTTACTTAACTCATATTGTCTTTTGTATGATGGTTAGTGGTGTTCAATTTTGATTCTAAAATAAGTTTACTTGTGCACTTCTATGTTTGTCTTTATCTTTGCTCTTGAACTTGAAAGTGTTAACACTTTGCTCATAATGATGTGATGTTTGAAAATGTGTGATTGATTGAGTGCTTTATCCCTCTATGATGCCTTGATTCATTTTATAAACATGCTTTAATCTTGGTGTGACACTTGTGCATTGATGTTGATTCCTCTTATCTTGTGTTGCTTTGACATCCTTCTTCTCTTCATCTCTTTTCTTCTCTTTTGGGTTTTGAATTCATATTTGTTGTTTTAGATTGAGTTGTATAATGTTTACTTGTGCTTGATCACATGTTCCCTTAGGGCTCCTAATTTGAACTTAATTTTTTATTAGGTTCAAAGTAGGATAGACATTAGACTCTCAATCTTTTGTTGACAACATTAGGGTAGTCCCTGTGAACCTCAACCTTATGTCCATCTTTGTATGATAATATTAGGTATACTTTCCTTTATTATCCTCAACTATAGGGTCATTTTGCATGATAAAATCTAGGTGAGTTTCCATTATATTTTCTCTTTGCCCTTTGAGTCTCTCTTCTTTCTCAAAACAAAATGAAAATACTTAATAAATACGATGAGTATTGTGCGCCACGAGCGTTAAGTATATGGGAAATGATGAGGAGGAGTCTCTCCTTATTTCTTCTAGAGTGTTTAGTATACGTCCCGTTTGGGGGTGACCTTACGATGCATTCGCTTCTATGTTATAGAATTTAGTGCAATACAAATCTCAAACCAATTCAATGCATTCCTGTTAAAAATCACAAAAAAAACTGAAAATCATTTTGTCCTTCGGAATTGTCTGTCAAACCTTTTTTCTTTAGAAAAGGCATGTTATTTCCATTCTACCGCGAACATGCATCAACCCTAACCGCTGGAGCGCGAACTTAGCATCGCTCATAAAAAACACTCTTCCCACCTTTCTTTCATAGGCCGAACTATGAACACTCTGATTTCTCATACCAGATGAGGATACATAGGCACAAGACAGCGAAGTCTTGGCAATCAACCTTTCCTTTCACTCGTAGTCCTTCGAACTACGTTGACTCTGACTTTCCTATTGCACGAGGGAATACGTACGCCTAGGACGACGAAGTCCTATCAAGTCTCCTTTTTGTTTTTCCCTTTTTGTTTTTGTTTCCGTTAGTAGTAGGCTTTAGATAAACACACCTTTTGATTAGAGCAACAAGCGTGGATCCCGTTGAGTACAACGGATACGAGGAGGTGCTAATATCTTCCTTTCGCATAATCGACTCCCGAACCCAGAATTTGGTTGCGAGACCTGTCTTCTCCCTTTTTGAGGTTTCTTTGATCGTTCCCTTTCCCCCACCAAGATAAATAACATTCGGTGGCGACTCTTCTGTTTTTTCCGCCGGTTGTTTTTTGCAGTTGCGACAACATGGTTCACAAAATTTCAGGTTTTCGACATTGTCTCCTCCAAGCAGATTTTGTTTCCCTAATTTGACCAGACCCCTTTTACTGACATGGACCAATCTCATGTGTCAAATTTCTGTTTTCGACAACGGTTTCGTGGATGCAACATTTGTCGAACCACTTACAACTTCAACCTCAAGGGTATACAAGCCTTGTTTTTTCATGCCTCTCAAGACTTCCTTCGACCCCTTCATGACTCTTAGGATACTTTTCTCTCCTTGAAAACATATCCCTTCCTGTCGAATTCACCAAGAGAAATCAAATTTCTCTTCAAATTAGGTACACACCTGACTTCAGTCAATAAACTTATTGACTCATCATGGAGTTTGAATCTCACAGATCCAATACCTGCAATTTTGCAAAATTTGTTGTTTCTCAGCAGCGCTGATCCACCATCTTGATCACATAGCTCCTCGAATAATCATTTGTTTGGAGTCATGTGACAAGTGTAACCTGAATCCATAATCCACTCCATTCTTGAGTCGCCGCTTGAAACCACAAGAACATCAGATGATTTAAAGTCATCTTGAACAATGGTTGCGTTGCCATTATCTTTACCTCCATGATCTTTCAGGCGTTCAGGGCACACTTTTTTTTTGTGACCCTCCTTCTTACAGTGATAACATCGAATATCAGATGCCTCGCCACTATAAGACTTCTGTTGACCTTTACCTTTCTTCTTGTCAAACTTACCATCCTTTCGCAAGAATTTTTCCCTTAACGGCCAAACCTTCACCAACCATCGAAGGTTTATGCTCCTTTCGTTCGTTCAAGTCCTTAGAATATAAGGCTGACTGAACTTCTTCAAAGCTCAGGGTATCCCTTCCATACAGGAGAGTTTCTTTGAAGTGAGCATGTGTTCTAGGAAAAGTGCACAACAACAATAGTGCTTGATCTTCATCATCAATATTTACATCAATATTTTCAAGATCGAGGATCAGCTTGTTGAACGTATCCAACTGCTCAGCCAACACTTTGTCTTCACTCATCTTGAATGAATACAAAGCTTACTTCAGGTAGATTCGATTCACCAGATATTTGGTCATGCACGAGCTTTCAAGCTTCAACCATAACCCCAATGTCATCGTCTCCTTTAATATCTGTCGGAGAACCTTATCACCAAGGCTCAACAATATTACGCTATGGGCTTTCTCTATCATGACCGTCTTTTCTTTTTCCGTTAATGCAGCATCCATGGTTACCTCTCCCTTCAACGCTTCCAAACAACCCTACTAAATCAGTAAGGCTTTCATCTTCAAGCGCCACAGACTAAAGTCGTTCACTCCGGTGAACTTTTTAATCTCATACTTTATTGAAGGCATCTTCTCCACGCTCACCACACTAATTTTTTGTGAATAAGGATGCCTTTCTCTATTAGGGTTAACAAGGAAAAATAACAAGAATTGGTTATAACTGTAATTCTTTACTTTCTTTATAAATCATATTACAAGTACTCAAGAATAACAAATAACCCTCTCACCCTAATTAAAATTTGCCACACCGCACTTAAGATGAGAGACTGGTATGCTATTTATAATAAAACCTAACACACTAAACTAATGGGCTTTTTAACAATTATCCACTACAAGCTAACTTATGATACAAGCTAACTTAAACAATTAGATCCTTAACATAAGACCCAATTTGACAACTACATACTAGAACACAATTTGACTACAGCATGTGAGCAAACTTCAATGGCATGCTAACTAGAGTTCGATCTAATATCTCACACTTTAGAATCCTACTTTTGTATGATGAAGCAGTGATACATCGATCAGTCATAAGTTACACAAAAGTGATTAATCAATTTCATATAAGATATGAATAATTTGGATGCAACGACAGTATATTTGATATGCCTTTTATTTCATCGATTCGATTTCTGTGATGATTGTATTTCATGTGATTGGTCAATATTCTTTTTGCTTCGGAATCCGACGTTTTTATGGTGAAGCAATGGCATTTCGAGCAATCGACTTGAATAATCGATCGTTACGATCTTGATAGTATGAATGAGTTGCATTAGAGTTTTTGACTTCATAAGAGTTGTGTTGTCAAGAGTTATTTTAAGGTTTATAAAATTTTATATTATAATAATAATTGTTGTTGTTATTATTATTATTATTATTATTATTATTATTATTATTATTATTATTATTATTATTATTATTATTATTATTATTATTATTATTATTATTATTATTATTATTATTATTATTTTATAATTTAATAATAAATGTTGTTATTGTTATTATTATAAATTACACACACATTTTGTGGTAACAGTAACGAGATGTTGCCTATATCATACAATAAATATAATAAAAGTTAATATAACAATATTTGTATATAATATGTAGCACGTATTACTGTGTATATAAAATTCTAGTTTCCTGTACCGAAATACTCATTCACTGTTACTGTGTACATGTAGAATGGACTTTTTTCAAAAGAACATGATAAAGTATCATGTTACTATTTAATTGAATAATAATAAGTTGTTGTTATTATTGATTTTAAAGTAATTTGGTATATGTTAATAACCGAATAGTAGAAACGCCAATTAACTCATGATCAATCGCCAAAGTTTAATTTAATTTATTTAATTAACAGAATTTAAATTAATAATAATAATAATAATAATAATAATAATAATAATAATAATAATAATAATAATAATAATAATAATAATAATAATAATAATAAAATATGTTCATTATTGTTTTCTTGTGGTGAACGGTTATGCCCTTAGTCTTCTTTTATTTTGTTTTGGTATTTTTAAATACGGTATGCGTGTCGTGCCTTTCTCTATACACTTTTTATGTAACTTCTTTTCTTATCTCACTCTCTCGTATGTAAAACGAGTATTCTTTAATGTAATGTAATGAAGAAAAGAAGAAGACAATATCAAAGAAGGACAACCATGGAGGTCTAGATTGGAGAAGCATAAATCGTTATTAGGTTTAGCTTAGGTTCTCTCATTGACTTGAGAGAACAATTGTGTTAGGGGCCATAACATTTTCATATTTTATATGTATGTTGATGCATGTGATTGTATGTTAATGCATGTGAGAGACGATTTATATGATAAGTAAGCCGGTGAGATCAAACTAATTGAGAATTCCATCAAAATTGAATATTAAGTTTATGCTTTCTAAGTTTTATAACTCATCAAGACTAGTATCGAATAATGTAGGTTTCGTCTAACGTGGGGTGCATGTTCTATATTGGTAAGATGGGATGGGATAAATGTAATATCCAATTTCTAAAACAACGGTTCAAACTTAACTAAACAAATTATAATGAGATTATATACGTTTAGAAGTAAGAGTTGGGAATGATCCATATGATGAATTAGAATACAGAGTTATTCACCCAACTGAAAATATTCGAGAATTGTATTAGATACAATTGGAAGAAGTTCCTACCTAAATAACTGAGTTTTGTGTAATCAGTCTAACGCTGACTTAAAACAAAGTGAAATATGGATCTCGATCCACTAGAAAATCTTCCAACAGGATTTTCCGAATCAAATGGTGAGGGTCATTTGGTTTGAGTAAAATAGTGGAAGCATATTTAATTAAAGGCCTAATTGAATATGTTGGTTTTAATTGATACTTATAATTTCACATTTTTTTATGTAGATTACAATGACAACAAACACCTATAACAACATTTTGCGGTCAATCCTTGAGAAGAAAAAATTGTTTCTTTAACTTCACCTAATACTTACTGATTTAACTATTCTTACTTTCAAATGACATTGACTTACAGTACTATACTAAATCTAAATCTAAGAGCATGTGAGTACATAAATACTTAGGCTGGTGGAAGGCCATTTTAGTAACCTTACACTCATAGATGGTATAGTTGGAGTCACTTAAACAAAGTCAAGTAACTTTAAATTTTAATCTTAACCATTTTCTATGACTAAGAATTAAAGTCGCGAAGGATTCTCAGACCAAATTAGATGAGGAGTCATCATAATCTTCATCTAATAAATCGGTTTTATAAGATTGAGTTATGCCCAATTCAACTTTGATATAACAGCCTACTAATTTGTTTGGTCACTTATTATCGGGTTTCTGTTACAAACTACTATCATTTATATGCACGCACAGACATAAGGAAGTGTATTAATGAGTCTCACGTCGGATGAGACATGAGACATGAGAACTATAATTATGTTTATATTATAATGTTAAACTCCTAACGTGGTGGTGCAAGTCTCCTATGCAATGGATTACGAAAGATTGACATGTAAAGTTAACATTTTAACACTAAATTAGTTAATGAATCCAAAAAGAAATATATTTAAGTATAAAGTATGAATGTCTGTGCGTGTAAAAATATTTATCTTTTGATCGAGCCGGTTGTGATTAATTTCTCCTACCTTCACAATAGAAAGATGCATCACACTTTTGTGAGAGTGCATGCTAGTAAGCATGCACACACATGTAGTTTAGAGTCTAAACTTTGTTGAAAAGAAAGAAAATGGCTAATGAAAAGCTTTTGTCTTTTACTTCCCAAGGCACCCATGTGCTGTCCCTATATTCTTAACAGAACCATAAGTCACCTGTTTCAAATTAACCAGACCATTTCATTTTTATAATCACAATTTATAAATCATTAATTAAATATACTATTTAAAAAAAAAAAAACTCTTCACCTTTTATAAATCATCACAACTCTCATGCATATAATATATAGAACCTCTCAATCTCCTCTCATTTCATCTCTTAGTACTCTCAAAACAAACATCAAGAACATTAACATGGTCTCTCTTGAACCTGAACCTGTTATTTATGAATTCAATTCAAAGAAACTCAATTAAAAATAATTTTTATGAATTCAATCGACAATTCTACAACTCTATAAACAACTCTAACAAAATTAAAAATAATTTAAATTGACAAAGTAACCCAATTATTTATCCCTAACTTTGAACTCTTAAAAATATAATACTATTATTATTATTATTATTATTATATAATACTAATGAAATATATTATATGTATTTTCATGAATTGAAGCAACAGGCTAATGTTTATATCCGTGCATCAGAAGCTACGGCGAAAGCTACAGTACGTCAATGTTTATGTATAATATAATTCAGTAAATGCAAATATATTAAAATAATTATGATTCAAATTATAATATAAGTGTCAATTTGAATAAGATATCTATACGCAGTTAAAAATCGTATATTTTGAATTAAGTTGATCTTATATATATATATATATATATATATATATATATATATATATATATATATATATATATATATATATATATATATATATATATATATATATATATATATATATATATATATATATATATATATATATATATATATATATATATATATATATATATATATATATATATATATATATATATATATATATATATATATATATATATATATATATATATATATATATATATATATATATCAATTTATTTCAAGAATAATTTTTTTTAATTTACTTTAAATCATAGTTTTTGAATTGAATATAATATAAGAGTTAAATTAGTATTTTATTTAATTGACTATTAAATTAGATTTAATTCAAAAACTGTGATTTAAAGTAAGTTAAAAAATGTACTCTTAGAGTAAGTTGATCTCCACTTTTATATATATATATATATATATATATATATATATATATATATATATATATATATATATATATATATATATATATATATATATATATATATATATATATATATATATATATATATATATATATATATATATATATATATATATATATATATATATATATATATATATATATATATATATATATATATATATATATATATATATATATATATATATATATATATATATATATATATATATATATATATATATATATATATATATATATATATATATATATATATATATATATATATATATATATATATATATATATATATATATATATATATATATATATATATATATATATATATATATATATATATATATATATATATATATATATATATATATATATATATATATATATATATATATATATATATATATGGGTCTTGCTAATCAGTGCCCTCAGGGCACTATTTAAACATTTCATATTAAGAAATTATTCTTTAAAAAATTCAAACACTTCAATTTTCAATGCACATTATTACACATCATTGCACATATTTTTATAAAAACTTATTATTTAAAGTTTTAAAAAGTGTCCTGGCGGCACTGGTTAGCATTTCCCTATATATATATATATATATATATATATATATATATATATATATATATATATATATATATATATATATATATATATATATATATATATATATATATATATATATATATATATATATATATATATATATATATATATATATATATATATATATATATATATATATATATATATATATATAAATAAATCGCTACAATAACACACATATATAATGAAATTTGACACTATACACAGATCACCACACAAATATCACACAGACTTATATGTATCAAATCATACGGATTTAACACCAATACAATCAACAAAATATCAACTCATAAAAAATTAAAACAAAATTCATCAACATCATTATCTCTATTGGAAGTTAAGAACTCCTATACTCTATCCATCATACATAAGTCCTTTTTATTAACGGTTATTCTCCCCTATTACCTTAAATTTATCTTGCAAAATTCCTCCAAGTTCTATCAATGAATGATCTTCTCATGTCGTCTCTTACTCTTTCGGTTGCCCTAACCTCTTTTTCTTCTTTCCTCTCAAAATTCTCCGTACGACCCAATTCCCCCTTCTAATTCTCTTTTCACACTAAAAACCTAATTCTCTCATTAGGATATTTCAACCTTACCCTCACTTTTCTCTTTACTTTCCACCTTACCCTCAATATCTCAACAGCTTCTATTTCTTTTTATTATATTTATTTTATTTCAAAATTATAACCAAATTATTATTTTAAATAATAAAATAATTCTAATTATTCTCTCTTTCTCTAATTACTCTCCACACCCTAGTGTAAGGTCATACACCCTCACTCTCACCCACATTTATTTAATTACTCACACATAAGAGTTTGATAAATACACAAAATTATACTTAAATTAAAATAAAATAATTTATTAAAAATGAGGTGTTACAATCGTTGCCGGAGAGCTTCAGTCAATTTGTCCTTAATTTCAACATGAATGATATGGATAAAAGTCTTCCAGAGCTGCTAAGCATGTTAAGAACTGCTGAGCAGAATCTAAAGGCAAAAGGGAAGTCCATTATGATGGTCAGTAAGGGAAAGAAGTAGAACAAAAGACCCACTAAGCAGGGTGGTAAAGTGAAGGGCAAGGAAGTTGTCAGACTCAAACCTAATATTCATGCTTTGAATCCTAAAGGAGACATATCAAAGAAGGACACTTGCTTCTATTGCTATAAGACCGGACATTGAAAGAGAAACTTCTCAAAGTACCCGGAGGATAAGAAGAATGGAGTAGAGACTTCAACTTCAGGTATTTATGTTATAGAAATAAATTTATCTACTTCTGCCTTATGGATATTGGATACTGGATGTGGTTCTCACGTTTATACTAATGTGCAAGGGTTAAAAAGGAGTAGAGATTTGGCAAAAGGTGAAGTTGACCTATGAGTTGGAAATGGAGCAAAGGTTGTTGCTTTAGTTGTAGGAACTTATGTATTGACTTTACCTAGTGGTTTAATAATTCAGTTAGAGAATTGATATTATGTACCTGTACTTAGCATGAATATTATTTTCGTTTCTTATTTGGAGATGTTTGGTTTTTCATTCATAATAAAGAACAATTGTTGCTCTATTTATTTGAATGATATATTCTATGCTACTACGCAAATGAACAATGGATTGTATGTCCTTGATATTAAAATGTCAATTCATAACATTAATACTTAAAGGATGAAACCTAACGAGTTAAATCCAAGTTACTTTTGGCCTTATCGCTTAGGCCATATAAATGAGAGGTTCATCTCCAAACTCCATAAAGATGGACTCTTGGACTCTTTTGATTACGAATCATATGATACACGCAGATCTTGTTTAATTGGAAAGATGACAAAGTTCCCATTCACAGGAAAAGGTGAAAGGGCTAATAATCTTTTGGCCCTCATACATACTGATGTATGTGGACCACTGAACATACTAGCCAGATGAGGTTTTCAATACCTCATCATATTTACTGATGATTTCAGTAGATATGGTTATGTGTATTTAATGAAACACAAACCTGAATCCTTTGAAAACTTCAAGGAGTTCAAGAATGAAGTACAAAACCAACTAGGTAAGAATATTAAAACTCTTCGATCAGATCGAGGCTATAAATATTTAAGCCTAGAAATTGATGAACATCTCAAATCGTGTGGAATTCTATCCCAACTCACTCCTCCTGGAACACCACAATGGAATGGTGTATTTGAGAGAAGAAATTGAACCTTGTTAGACATGGCCCGTTCCATGACGAGTCACGCTGATCTTTCAAACTCCTTTTGGAGACATGCACTACTGACGACAACTTACACACTTAACTGTGTTCCATCCAAAAAGGTTTAGAAGACACCATATGAGATATGGAGATGTAAGAAACCACACATGTCTTACATGAAGATTTGGAGTTGTGAAGTTTATGTGAAAAGACAAATTCCATCTAAGCTTGAGCCCAAATCTGATAAATGCTTATTTGTGGGGTATCCTAAAGAAACAAAAGGGTATTACTTCTACAATCCTTCTGAGAGAAAAGGGTTTGTTGCTTGAACTGAGGTTTTCTTGGAAAAGAACTTTATTTTCAAAGGAATCAAGGAATCAGTGGGAGGAAAGTAGAGCTTGAAGAAATTCAAGAATCACAAAGCATTGATACACATATGGAGGAATTAGAGCAGGAATCACAAGTAGCTGTGGAAGAGCAACCTGCTCAAGTAGAACAAGACCAGCATAGGTCGAGCAGGATACGTCACCAACCACAGCGATATGGATATCTTGCAACTGATCAAGGTGATGTATTACTCATGGATCAAGTTGAGCCTGTAACCTACCAAGAGGCCATAACTGGTCCTGCGTTTGAGAAGTGGCTAGAAGCCATTAAATCTGAAATGGATTCCATGTACACAAACTAGGTTTGAACCTTGGTAGAGCCTCCTGTAAGAGTTAATCCTATAGGATGCAAGTGGGTCTTCAAAAAGAAGACTGATATTGTTAGAACACAGATTGGTTCTTAATTATATCTCTATATTTTGATGATAACACTAATAAAATTTTGTATTAAGAAATTATATACTCTAAATTTGTTCAAGTATTTTTGTTGCAAATATTAAATTTAATATTCTTCTGAAAGCAAAAATTGAATCTGAACATTGAACTACGCAAGGCTCTGAGCGTTAGAAGCATCTAATTAGAAGACTCTGAGCGCTTCCTACAGAAGAATCTGAAGCAAAAGCTACAGAAGCATCTGAAGCGTAAACTGAAGACTTTGTATGAAGAGTTTCAAGCACTGTTTTTCAGAAGACTCTGATAGTACTGTTCGCTGCAAGTACTGAGGATCTGATCTCTAAACTCTACTCTGACTATTACTCACGCTGAAGCACACTTGCTGAAATACTCTGATACAACAAACTCTGATGACATCAAGACTCTGATCACTCAAGGCTCTGATGTTGATTGCTGTGAATTAGAAACTTGTTGAAGAAGATTATTCAAAGTTATATTCGTTGGCATATTCTAAACGTCTCTTTCCTCATTTATGCTAGACACAAGAACTCAGGCAAAAAGGATTTCTCTGAACGTTCTACTTCTAGGAAAGGTCAAGTCATGTGAAGACAAAAGGCTACAGCTACTTTGCAGTACAAGGTCTTCAAGCTTGCAACGCCTTAGACTTCTTTTTCTATAAAAGCAAGCCTTCAACAACTTTCTACAGTTGAAGAAAATTGACAAAACTATTGAAAACTCTCTCAAAGCTCTCATACAAATTATTATTCTTTGTTGAATAGTTTCATTCGTTCTTAATCTTAAGTGTATAAATCATAGTTGTGATATAGCTTTCTTAGAAGCATTTTAAACACTTGTTTAGTTTACATTTGATTGTAAAAGTTCCTTAAGAAGACCAAGTTGTGGTCAGTAGTTCTTGAGAAGACTAAGACAATTGTTCTTAGTGGTTGATATTGTAATCTTTTTGATTATAGTGGATTAAGTCCTTGTGGAGAAAGGCAAATCACTTTTGATAGGGTGGACTGGATTAGTTGAGTTCAACGAACCAGGATAAAAATCTTTGTGTTTTTATTTCCATAATATTTTTGAAAACCCTTATTCAACCCCCCCCCCCCCCTTCTAAGTATTTTCTCACCTTCAGTTGGCATCAGAGCTCCGGTTCTGTGTGTGTTATCACTTCACCGTGAACAGAAAAGATCCAGTTGAGAAAACTCTTGATATATATTTCTTGGTTGATATTGTGGTTGAAGCTTCAACATCCAACAACAACAGATATGAAGAAAGGGATAGAATCAGCACAAAAACCCCTATGTTTGATGGGGAGAAGTTTGACTATTGGAAGGACAGAATAGAGAGTTTCTTACTTGGATATGATGCTGATCTTTGGGACTTAGTCATTAATGGTTATGTTCACCCCACTGATGGGGATGGCAAGAAAATTGATAGAAAATCTATGACTGAAGCTCAGAAGAAGGAGTTCAGAAATCATCACAAAGCAAGAACAATTTTATTAAATGCTATATCTTATACTGAGTATGAGAAGATTACCAACAGAGAAACAACATTTAATTTGTTTGAGTCTTTGAAGATGACTCATGAAGGGAACTGGCGCTGATCCAGAAATATGAAGCGTTTAAAATGGAAGAATCTGAATCTATAGAAGCTATGTTCTCTAGATTCCAGATCCTCACAACTGGATTGAAAGTGCTGGACAAAGGCTACTCCACTGCCGATCATGTTAAGAAGATCATCAGAAGTTTTCCCATCAGATGGAGACCAATGGTCACTGCTCTGGAGCTAGCTAAGGATCTGAACAAGATCACAATGGAGGAACTTATCAGCTCTCCGAGGAGCCATGAGATTGAACTTGAAGAAGACGAGCCTCAAAAGAAAGGTAAGTCAATTGCTTTAAAGTCTAACGAATCTATTAAAGCATTGCAGGTTTTAGAAGAAAGTTCTGAATAGTCTTCTTCTGAAGAAGAAGATGAATTATCCCTGTTGTCCAAAAGGATCAATAAACTCTGGAAGCATAAACAGAGGAAGTTTAAGAACTTCAAGAAGCGAGATCAACGCAAAGAGTCTTCTGGACACAGAAGATCTGGAAAGAAAGAGGTTGTTTGCTATGAATGCAAGGAACCTGGGCACTACAAGAATGAATGCCCAAAGCTTCAGAAGGAAAAGCCAAGAAGGAAGCCTGAGCATAAAAAGAAAGTTCTGATGGCTACATGGGATGATTCAGATGCATCTTAATCTTCATCAGAGTTAGAAGAAGAATATGCCAACATGGCACTGATGGTTGGTGTGGAAGACCAGGATGAAGGAACATCTGGATCTGAATCTGATTCTGAATCTGACTCAGAAGAGGTACTTTCTGATCTCTCTAGGGAAGAACTTATTGAGGTTTTATTAGAAGTTCTAAACAACTATAACCAGATTAAGCTCAAATGCAAGAAGCTTAAATGCAATCTTAAATCTGAGAATAGTCTATTAAAGTCAGAAGTTGCTGAGCTCAAAGAAAACAATTTGAAAATGAAAAACAATTTTGAAAAAGCTCAACAAGACTCTGAATCTGAAACTAAGTCAAAATGTAAAAATATTTTAGAAGAATATGACTATAGTTTTCAGAAGTTTCTGGCTAAAAGCATAAATAGAAGTACGATGGCTTCAATGATCTATGGAGTTAGCAGAAACAACAGGAAATGAATTGGATATGAATCTTCCTTTGGAAAGGATTTAAATCCAATACCTATTGATAAACTTATCATTAAGAAGACTCCCTTATATTCTCATTTTAAGTTTGGTCATCTGAATGATATTAAACACACGCGTTCTGATCAGAACGTTCATGTGTTTAAGCCAAAAGTAAGTCAGAACAAAACTGTTGTAAAAAGACAGAAGTTCAAACCAACTTTCAAGAACGTAAAATGCCTTATGTCTGTTAATGATGAGCAATGGGTCTGGCACAGAAGATTGGGGCATATTAATATGAGACGTATATCTCAGATTAATAAACTCAATCTGGTCAGAGGACTTCCTAAGTTGAATTTCAACTCAGATGCTTTCTGTGAAGCATGTCAAAAAGGAAAATTTTCAAAATCTTGTTTTAAAACTAAAAATGTTGTTTCAACCTCATGACCATTAGAGTTACTTCACATTGATCTGTTTGGACCAGTGAAAACTGTATCCATCAGAGGCAAAAAGTATGGATTAGTTATTGTTGATGACTACAGCAGATGGACATGGGTGAAATTCCTAAAACACAAGGATGAGTCACATTCTGTGTTCTTTGACTTCTGCAAACAAGTCCAGAATGAAAAAGATTTTAAAATTGTTAAAGTCAGAAGTGATCATGGTGGCGAATTTGAAAACAAATATTTTGAAAAATATTTTAATGAAAACAGCATTGCTCATGATTTCTCCTGCCTTAGAACTCCACAACAGAATGGAGTTGTAGAGAGGAAAAACAGAACATTGCAAGAAATGGCCAGAACCATGATCAACGAGACTAATCTGGCAAAGCATTTTTTGGCAGAAGCAATAAACACAGCTTGTTATATTCAGAACAGAGTGTCTGTAAGACCTCGTCTGGAGAAGACTCCCTATGAATTGTGGAGGAACAGAAAACCCAACATTGCTTATTTTCATCCTTTTGGATGTATATGTTATATGTTGACCACTAAACAGAATCTGAACAAGTTTGATTCTAAAGCACAGAAGTGTTTCATACTTGGCTATTCTAAACGCTCTAAAGGCTATAAAGTATACAATACTGAAACACAGATTGTGGAGGAATCTATACATGCTAGATTTGATGATAAGCTTGGCAATCAAAAGCCAAAGCAGGTTGATGATTCTGTAGATAGAGAAGTAATTCTCACAGACTCTGAAGGCTCAGAGGAAAAAAAGGCTCTAAAGGTGAGAAAATACTTAGAATGCACAGATAAATCCTTTTTGTCTGTGTTCTTGTGTCTAGCATAAATAAGGAAAGAGTCATTTGGCCAAACCAACGGACATAACTTTGAATTCTTCTTCAACAAGTTTCAGCAAATAACATCAGAGCCTTGAGTGATTATCAGAATTTGCTGAATCAGAGCAATGCAGCAAGTGTGCTTTCAGCATGTAATACTTCAGAGCAGAGTTTGGGATCAGATCCTCAGTACTGGCAGCGTAGTACTATCATAGTCTTCTGAAATAAACTAAGCTTGAAACTCTTCATACAAAAGTCTTCAATGCTTCAGATGCTTCTGTAGCTTCTGCTTCAGATCCTTCTGTAGCTTCTACTTCAGATCCTTCTGTAGCTTCTGCTTCAGAATCTTCTGTAGGCAGCGCTCAGAATCTTCTGTAGACAGCATTCAGATTCTTCTAAGATATGCTTCTGATGCTTCAAAGCCTTGCATAATTTCATGTTCAGATCTAATTTGCTTTTAGAATAGTATTCACTTTAATATATGCAGCAAACATGCTTAAATAAATTTTAGAGTATATAATTCTTTAATATAAAATTTCTTAAGAGTTATCATCAAAACATAGAGATATAATTAAGAACCAATCTGTGTTCTAACAATCTCCCCCTTTTTGATGATGAAAAAAACATAAGAAATTTTGTTCAATAAAAATATCATTATAACTCCCCCTGAGATTATGAATCTCCCACTGAATTGAATACTTAGAAGGAATATAAACTTCCCTTTTTGCATGAGTATTCTTTTCAGAATCAGAGCCTGATTGTTCCAAAAGATTGGAGCTTGACTTGAATGAGCGTTTCAGAATCAGAGCCTGATTGGTTAAACTTGATCTGGGGATCTCAGAGTTACTTTTAAAGAATTTGTCAGATTTTTCAAATGTTCTGAAATACTAAGAGTTCACGTTAGCTATAATTAGATATGTCTGAGTTTCATTTAGGTAGAGTTTATTTGAACAGTCAGATCCATTTTCTCCCCCTTTTTGTCATAATCAAAAAGTAAAACTTTTAAAGACAAATAAAAGGAAATACAGAAAAGATTCATTCATTAGAGAAAACAACAGAGTCATTCATTCATATTCAAAACAGACAAACCATCAGATAAATTCAAGTACATGTGCACAAACATCAGATACAGAAAAAACATAAACTAGGTTTGCTTGGACAGAATTATCTTCAGAAGATGAGTGATCTCAGATGAGGATTCTTCTTGCTTTGTCATCCATTTTGCCATATTTTCATTCTTCTGATCCTGCTTAGACATCCATTGTGTCATGTTCTCGATCTTCTGGTCTTGCTTGGCCATCCATGACTTGATCTCATATTGTCCAGCTTCCAAAACTGCAATCTTATCTTCCAAATCTGGATTCTCTTTCTTGATCTCAGTAGAGGTAGAAGGAGCAGATTCTTGTGCAAGAATAAAAGCAGAGTCAATAATCATTGGGGATGCAGAGTCAGGAGCAACAGATCCAGAGGAATTTTCAACAATTGTCAGAGCCAATGGATTTTCTTCAGAAGCAGATTCTGTAATAGTTTCTGTAGCAGATACTCCAGAAGATGAAGGTACATCTTCAAGAAGCAAAGGTGTAGATCTTTTCACATTCCATATCATGCTTCTGGTAGTCTCAGCAAATCTTAGCTTCGCATCATCAGAACATACATTCTTCAGATTGGAGGCTACAGTATTGAATCTGGTAATGAAGCTATTCCAGATAGCATCTGATTCATTTGCATCCATGGTTGACAAGCATCTTTTCTGAACAGAGCCTAAAGTCATCTTTATTTCTTTCAGAAAATTACCAAATAGAGTATCAACGTTTAGCCTATGTTTTAGTTTGAGAAGTGTTTCCAAATTGAAAGGCTTGGGTTGAAGTGGTGATGGAATGGTAAATTTGGGAATGATGATCAGAGGGCGAGGGTAGAAGGGAAAAGATGGATGGTCAGATGAAGTGGTAGTTTTGGATCTGGATAATGCATGAACCAGATATGGTTTTACACGTGATGCAGAGGGAACGACATCAAATGTAGTGGAAGTGTAGGGAATGAAAGCAGATTTATCAGTCAACAGAGATTCTGATGAAATGATATCTGGCAGTTCCTTTAAGTAGGTTTGAAGAACAGATTGTAAAATGGTTGAAGATTTAGGTTTAAAAGGAGTAGTAGAGTCAGATGGTTTTATTCTGGTATAAAAGTTTTTAATCTTTAGATCAGAAGGAAGGGGATCAGAGGGAAATGGTTTAAAGGAAGCAACTGAAACAAACTCAGATGTCCTAGGTTTTGGAATGGGTTTAGGAATGAGGGTTTCAGATGAAACAGGTAGATCTGATTGTTTAGATTCAAATTCTCTGAGAGAGGGAGGTGAAATGACATCTGGATGCACATTAGATTCAGAGGAATCATATGAGGTGGTTGGGGTACAAGATGTAGATGATACTTCAAATACAGTCTTGAGAGGTTGAATATCCAGAATCTCAGAGTCAGGTATATTTGATTCAGGAGGATTGGATGGTTCTGGTTGAGAATCAGAAAGTTTGGATGTTGGTGGTTCAGATACAACTGGGTCAGATGCAACTTGTTCAGATGCAACAGTTTCAGATGTAACTGGGTCAGATTGTATGGGTTCAGATGCAGCTGGTTGTTGAGTTTCAGGCTGTTGTTGTTGTGTTGTAGGTTGTTCTGTTGGTTTTGTTTGTGGCTCTGATTGACAAATGTCAGATGTTTTTAATGGTGTTGTGGAAACAGGATCATATGATTTTGGTGGTTCAGAGGTTTGAGATGGAATAGGAATTGTTTAATTTTGATTGGGAGGAGGTTCAGGCATAGAACTATTTATTGATACATCTACTGTAATTTTAGAAAGAGAAGTTAAAGATGTTTTAGTACCTTTAATCTTGATGCGCTTGGTGGGAACAGAGGGGGCTTCTCCAGAAGCTTTTCTCTTGATCTGCTTCTGTGGTTTTTCAGCAACTCTTTGTTTCTTCTGAGCAGCAGCTTCTTCTGCCTCTAATTGTTTTCTTTTCCTCATGTTCTCTTCATACACATCTGGCATAGGTTCTCTAGCACGAATCAAAATATTTGCAGGAATAGGTGTTCCATCTCCTTTGCACGCATCAATATACCTAAGAATAATATCCCTAGGTTCTTTAGCACCAAAGAGTGGAAAGTCTTGAACTGGAATCCTCCTCTGACTAACGTCAGAAACATTCAGCTTCTTGGAAGCAGCTGTGAGTTCATCCACAATTTTTAGCCTCTGAAGACTCTTTCCATTCAATGATTTTCCAACAATTGATTCCAGGTCTTCTTTAACTCCAGCTTCAAAAAGAGCAGATACCAGACCATTCTCTGTCAGAATGTCTGAGATCAACCTTCCAAAAGGAATCCACGTCCTGATCTTCTGTCCCTTATCCTTTATGGATTCTCTGGATGCATTAATGTGATTCCATAGATGCATAAAGAGAATGTAAGGCAGATCTACCTTTATACTCTGACTCAAGCAGTACATAAAATAGAGTTGTTCATTATTCACATAATCTGGAGAATTTGTTGATTTTCTATGATTGATGCATCCCAGAAAAATCTTTGCCCAGATTTTGTAGTCAGGTTTCAGATCCTTAAATTTGTTGGAAGCTTGTCCAGATGCAATAACTTCCTCATAAACTTCTTCCATGTCAACACGCCCAACTGGCAGATGACAAACTCCATCAGTTTCCTCATACCCTATGAGTTTTCTGATGAGATCTTCAGTGATTATGATCTCCTTTCCCAGAATAGAAGAGAGGATGAACTTTGGATAAACAGAAGCATGAATCCAAAATTCCTTCACCAAGTTTGGATACACTGGACCAAACAACCTGTCAAAATACTTAACTCAGCCTTGTGCATCAATAATAGAATGCAATTCAAATCCATTGTCAGCCAGAGAGTCAAATTCCACCATGGGTTCACAAAGAACTTCAAGCTTGTCCACAGGGGTTAACAGTGTTCTCTTAGGTTCCTTAAAGGGAGTAACACCCATGTTTGATGATGCAACTGCAGCCATAGATGATTGAAACTGAGCTGATGTAGAGGATGATGTTTCCATTGTTGAAGATGAAGATTTGGATGAAGGTTTAGGGTTTTTGTGAAGAGCAAATAGCAAACAGAAATGCATATAATGTTTGTGAAGTGAAAAGTGTGAAATGGTGTGATTTGTGCTATATATAAACAGAAGAAATTAGGGCATTCAAAAAGACACATTTAACACGTTCCACTTAGCAATTAATAGCATTTAATAACAAGAATAAAAACCTTTCAAAGCATTAATTGATTCTGACAATTTGGGGGGAAACCAAGATTTTCACTATTCAAACAATACCTTAGATGTCTCTTCAGTAATGTGCACACCATCTTTTCAGATTCAGAGTGACAGGTGTTTGCTTGCATGTGCTTCTGAATTCTCTTGAGAAATGAAACGTTAGCCAACGTTCAGATCCTCTAAGATTGGTTAGTTCAGATACACACAAATAACAATAACTCAAGAAATCAAATAATTGACAAATGAAATACATCAGAGTATTAAGCATTTTGCATCTGAGAAGTTTGCTTCTGATAAATATCATTCTGGACAAAAATCCATACCAATATTTTTCAGAATAAACTTGAACCTATCTTCAGCAAGGGGTTTTGTGAAAATATCAGCCCACTGATGATCTGTATCAACAATGGCTAAGTTTATAATACCCTTCTGAACATAGTCTCTGATGAAATGATGTTTAATTTCCATATGTTTTGCCTTAGAGTGTAAAATAGGGTTTTTAGACAAACATATAACATAAGTATTATCATAGAATATGGAAATATTACTCTCAAAAATCTGATAGTCTTCTAGTTGACTTTTCATCCAGAGCATTTGCATGCTACATCTAGCAGCAACAATATATTCTGCCTCTGTAGTTGATAGTGCAATTGTAGGTTGCTTCTTGCTGTACCAGGAGATTAAATTTCTTCCTAGAAATTGACAACTTCCAGAAGTACTTTTTCTTTCCACTCTGTCTCCAGCGTAGTCAGCATCACAAAATCCTACTAATTTAAAATCATCAGATTTTCTGTAACACAAACCCACATTAGAAGTACCTTTCAGATACCTTAGAATCCTCTTAACAGTTCTTAAGTGTGATTCTCTAGGATCTGATTGGAATCTTGCACACAAGCATACAGTGAATAAAATATCAGGTCTAGAAGCCGTTAAGTAGAGAAGGGATCCTATCACACCTCTGTAGAGTTTCTGATCTACTTTCTTACTTACCTCTTCCTTACCAAGAGTACTTGTTGGATGCATAGGGGTCTTTGCCATCTTACTATTAGTCATGTTAAACTTCTTCAGAAGCTCTTTAACATATTTGGTCTGATGAATGTAAGTGCAATCTGGAGTCTGTTTGACTTGAATTCCCAGAAAGAATCTCAATTCTCCCATCATGCTCTTCTCAAATTTTGCCTGCATACATTGAGCAAACTCCTTTCCCAGCATAACATTGGTAGATCCAAATATAATATCATCCACATATATTTTGCAAATTAAAAGATCTTTTTTTAAATGTTTTATAAAAGAGAGTTGTGTCCACTTTGCCTCTGATGAAATTTTTCTCCAGAAGAAAATTGCTTAATCTCTCATACCAAGCTCTGGGAGCTTGTTTTAAACCATAAAAAGATTTCTTTGGTTTAAAAACATGTTCTGGAAATTTTTCACTTTCAAAACCAGGAGGTTGGTGAACATAAACTTCTTCTTCTATAATTCCATTTAAGAAGGCACTCTTAACATCCATCTGATATAGAGTGATGTTATTTTTTGCAGCAAAAGAAATGAGTAAACGAATAGACTCTAACCTGGCTACAGGAGCATAAGTCTCTGTATAATCAATTCCTTCTTGCTGGCTATAACCTTGAGCAACAAGCCTTGCTTTGTTTCTCTCAACTTCTCCTTTTTCATTCAACTTATTTCTGAAGACCCATTTAGTTCCAATTATGTTGAATCCCTTTGGCCTTGGAACCAAATCCCAAACATCATTTCTTGTGAATTGATTGAGCTCTTCTTGCATGGCAATTATCCAGTCATTGTCTTGTAGAGCTTCATCCATAGAAGTTGGTTCAATAACTGACACCAACCCAAATAATGATGCTTCAGATGATATAAGGAAGGATCTTGTTCTTATGGGGTCATCTTTCTTTCCAATGATCACATCCTCTGGGTGAGAGGCCTTGATTCTGGAAGATGATCCTCTAACATTTGACTCTTTAGAAATGTTCAAGTTGTTCATTTGAGAAGCTAAAGGAATTGCATCTAGCGTTGCTTCTGATTCCTTCACTTGAGCTTTGTCTGCCTCTGAGCCTTCAGAGTCTGTGAGAATTACTTCTCTATCTGCAGAACTTTCAAACTGCTTTGGCTTTTCAATGCCAAGCTTATCATCAAATCTAACATGTATAGATTCCTCCACAATCTGTGTTTCAGTATTGTATACTATGTAGCCTTTAGAGCGTTCAGAATAGCCAAGCATGAAACACTTCTGTGCTTTAGAATCAAACTTGTTAAGATTCTCTTTAGTGTTCAACATATAACAAATACATCCAAAAGGATGAAAATATGAAATGTTGGGCTTTCTGTTCCTCCACAATTCATAGGGAGTCTTTTCCAGAAGAGGTCTTACAGACATTCTGTTCTCAATGTAACAAGTTGTGTTTATTGCTTCTGCCCAAAAGTACTTTGCCAGATTAGTCTCGTTGATCATGGTTCTGGCCATTTCTTGCAGAGTTCTATTTTTCCTCTCTACAACTCCATTCTGTTGTGGAGTTCTAGGACAGGAAAAATCATGAGCAATGCCATTTTCATTAAAATATTTTTCAAAATATTTGTTTTCAAATTCACCACCATGATCACTTCTGACTTTAACAATTTTAAAATCTTTTTCATTCTGGACTTGTTTGCAGAAGTCAAAGAACACAGAATGTGACTCATCCTTGTGTTTTAGGAACTTTACCCATGTCCATCTGCTATAGTCATCAACAATGACTAATCCATACTTCTTGCCTCTGATGGATGCAGTTTTCACTGGTCCAAACAGATCAATGTGAAGTAATTTAATGGTCTTGAGGTTGAAACAACATTTTTAGATTTAAAAGAGGATTTTGAAAATTTTCCTTTTTGACATGCTTCACAAAAAGCATCTGAGTTGAACTTCAACTTAGGAAGTCCTCTGACCAGATTGAGTTTATTAATCTGAGATATACGTCTCATATTAATATGCCTCAATCTTCTGTGTCGGTCCCATTGCTCATCATTAACAGACAAGAGGCATTTAACATTTTGAACTTTAAGTTCTGAAAGATTGATTTGTAAATGTTGTTCTTCCTCTTTCCATTAAATAGGATTGAGCCATCCTTTTGACTAACAGCTTTACAACATTGTTGATTAAAGATTATATCATAACCATTTTCACTTAATTGACTTATGGACAATAAATTATGTTTTAATCCTTCTACAAGTAAAATATTAGATATAGAGGGAAGGTTACCATTGCCAATAGTACCAGAGCCAATAATCTTGCCCTTCTGATTCCCTCCAAACTTCACTTCTCCTCCAGATTTAAGCTCCAGGCTTTGGAACATAAACCTTTCTCCCGTCATGTGACATGAGCAGCCAGAGTCCAGGTACCATGACTGGCGTCTTGACTTTTCTGCTAAATACATCTGCAACAGAGATTATCTTATCCTTAGGTACCCAGATCTTTTTGGGTCCTTTTGGGTTAGTTGCCTTGAAAGTTGGTTTGAACTTCTGTCTTTTTACAACAGTTTTGTTCTGACTTACTTTTGGCTTAAACACATGAACGTTCTGATCAGAACGTGTGTGTTTAATATCAATCAGATGACCAAACTTGAAATGAGAGTATAAGGGAGTTTTCTTAATAACAAGTTTATCAACAGGCATTGGATTTAAATCCTTTCCAGAGGAAGATTCATATCCAATTTCTTTCCTGTTGTTTCTGCTAACTCCATAGATCATTGAAGCCATCTTGCTTCTATCTATGCTTTTAGCAAGAAACTTCTGAAAGCTGAAGTCATATTCTTCTAAAATGTTTTTGCATTTAGACTTACTTTCAGATTCAGAGTTTTGTTGAGCTTTTTCAAAATTAGCTTTCATTTTCAAATTATTTTCTTTTAGCTCAGCAACTTCTGATCTTAACAGATTATTCTCAGATCCAAGATTGCATTTAAGCTTCTTGCATTTGAGCTTAATCTGATTATAATTTTTCAGGACTTCTGATAAGACTTTAATAAGCTCTTCCCTAGTAAGATCCGAAAGTACCTCTTCTGAATCAGATTCAGATCCAGATGATCCTTCATTATGATCTTCCACGCCTGCCATCAGAGCCATGTTGGCGCATTCATCTCAGATTCTGATGAGGATCCAGATTCATCTGAATCATCCCAGGTTGCCATTAGGACCTTCTTCTTGTGCTCATGCTTTCTTCTGGACTTATCTTTCTGAAGCTTTGGACATTCATTTTTGTAATGACCAGGTTGTTTGCATTCAAAACAAACAACTTCCTTCTTTCCAGATCTTTTTGGTCCAGAGAACTCCTTGCGCTGATCTGACTTCTTGAAGTTCTTGAACTTCCTCTGTTTGTGCTTCCAGAGTCTATTGATTCTTCTGGGCAGCAAGGACAATTCATCTTCTTCAGAAGAAGAAGACTCTTCAGAACTCTCTTCTAACACCTGCAAAGCTTTCACAGATTTGTTAGATTTTAAGGCAATTGACTTACCTTTCTTTTGAGGCTCATCTTCCTCAAGTTCAATTTCATGGCTCCTTAGTGAGCTGATTAGCTCCTCCAAAGTGATCTTATTCAGATCCTTAGCAAGCTTCAGAGCAGTGACCATAGGTCTCCATCTGATAGGCAAGCTTTTGATGATCTTCTTCACATGATCAACAGTTGAGTAACCTTTGTCCAGCACTTTTAGACCAGCTGTTAGGATCTGGAATCTAGAGAACATTGTTTCTATAGACTCAGATTCTTCCATTTTGAACGCTTCATACTTCTATATTAGCGCCAGAGCCTTGGTCTCTTTTACTTGAAGGTTTCCTTCATGTGTCATCTTCAAAGACTCAAACAAGTCAAATGCAGTTTCTCTGTTTGTGATCTTCTCATACTCAGTATGAGATATTGCATTTAACAATATTGTTCTAGCTTTGTGATGATTTCTGAACTCCTTCTTTTGAGCTTCAGTCATTGATTTTCTATCAACTTTCTTGCCATCCCCATCAGTGGGATGAACATACCCATCAATGACCAAGTCCCACAAATCAGCATCATAACCAACGAAGAATCTTTCTATCCTGTCCTTCCAATAATCAAATTTCTCCCCATCAAACATAGGGGGTTTTGTGCTGATTCTTTCCCTTTCTTCATATCTGTTGTTGCTGCTAGATGTTGAAGTTTCAGCCATAATAACAACCAAATATATATCAAAGTGTTCTCACTGGATCTTTTCTGTCACGGTGAAGTGGTAGCACACACAGAACCGGAGCTCTGATGCCAACTGAAGGTGAGAAAATACTTAGAAGGGGGGTTGAATAAGTATAGAGAAAATATTATGGCAATAAAAACTCAAAGATTTTTATCCTGGTTCGTTGAACTCAACTACTCCAGTCCACCCTATCAAGAGTGATTTGCCTTTCTCAACAAGGACTTAATCCACTATTAATCAACTAATTACAATAGCAAGCACTAAGAGTAATTGTTCTTAGTCTTCTTAAGAACTACTGATCCCAACTGGATCTTCTTAAGGATCTTTTACAATCAAATGTAAGAATAAAACAAGTGTTTAAATGCTTCTAATTAAGCTATATCACAACTGTGATTTTACACTTAAGATTCAAGAACTTAGAAATAAATTCAGCAAGAGAATGATTTGTATGAGAGCTTGTAATGAATTTCTTTCAATTAAATTTGTCAACTAAAGAAGATTGATGGAGTCTTGCTTTTATAGGCACAGAGGTCCAAGTAGTTTTCACGTTGAAGGCTGTGTACTGAAAAGGGTTGAGCCTTTTTGTCTTCACATCACATGACCTTTCCTAGAAGTAGAATGCATAGATAAATCCTTTTTGTCTGTGTTCTTGTGTCTAGCATAAATGAGGAAAGAGTCGTTTGGCCAAACCAACAGACATAACTTTGAATTCTTCTTCAACAAGTTTCAGCAAATAACATCAGAGCCTTGAGTGATCAGAGCCTTTGATGTTCATCAGAATTGGCTGAATCAGAGCAATGCAGCAAGTATGCTTTCAGTGTGTAATACTTCAGAGCAGACTTTGGGATCAGATCCTTAATACTGGTAGCGTAGTACTATCAGAGTCTTCTGAAATAAACTAAGCTTGAAACTCTTCATACAAAAGTCTTTAATGCTTTAGATGCTTCTGTAGCTTCTGCTTCAGATCCTTTTGTAGCTTCTGCTTCAGATCCTTCTGTAGCTTCTACTTCAGAATCTTCTGTAGGCAGCGCTCAGAATCTTCTGTAGACAGCATTCAGATTCTTCTAAGATATGCTTCTGATTCTTCAGAGCCTTGAATAATTTCATGTTCAGATCTAATTTGCTTTTAGAATAGTATTCATTTTAATATCTGCAGCAAACATGCTTAAACAAATTTTAGAGTATATAATTCTTTAATACAAAATTTCTTAAGAGTTATCATCAAAGCATAGAGATATAATTAAGAACCAATCTGTGTTCTAACAGGCTCAAGTGAAGGAATTAGAAGCAACGCCAAATACAACTCTCTTGGCTGCTCAGATGAATAATTTGAATATTTCTGAAGAACCTAATGTTAAAGGATCATCTTCCAGAATCAAGGCCTCTCACCTAGAGGATGTGATCATTGGAAAGAAGGATGACCCTATAAGAACAAGATCCTACCTCAGATCATCTGAAGCGTCATTATTTGGGTTGGTGTCAGTTATTGAACTAACTTCTGTAGATGAAGCTCTGCAAGACAATGACTGGATAATTGCCATGCAAGAAGAGCTCAATCAATTCACAAGAAATGACGTTTGGGATTTGGTTCCAAGACCAAAAGGATTCAACATTATTGGAACTAAATGGGTCTTCAGAAACAAGTTAAATGAAAAAGGAGAAGTTGAAAGAAACAAAGCAAGGCTTGTTGCTTAAGGTTATAGCCAGCAAGAAGGAATTGATTACACAGAGACTTATGCTCCTGTGGCCAGGTTAGAGTCTATTCGTTTACTCATTTCTTTTACTGCACAAAATAATATCACTTTATATCAGATGGATGTTAAAAGTGCCTTCTTAAATGGGATTATAGAAGAGGAAGTCTACGTTCATCAACCTTCTGGTTTTGAAAGTAATAAATTTCCAGAACATGTTTTTAAACTTAAGAAATCTCTTTATGGTTTAAAACAAGCTCCCAGAGCTTGGTATGAGAGATTAAGCAATTTTCTTCTGGAGAAAAATTTTATCAGAGGCAAAGTGGACACAACTCTCTTCTGTAAAACATTTAAGAAAGATCTATTAATCTGTCAAATATATGTAGATGATATTATATTTGGATCTACAAATGTTACGCTGGGAAAGGAGTTTGCTCAACGTATGCAGGATGAATTTGCGATGAGCATGATGGGAGAATTGAGATTCTTTCTGGGAATTCAAGTCAACCAAACTCCAGATTTCACTTACATTCATCAGACTAAATATGTAAAAGAGCTTCTGAAGAAGTTCAACATGACTGATAGTAAGTTAGCAAAGACTCCAATGCATCCAACAAGCACTCTTGGTAAGGAAGAGGTAAGTAAGAAAGTAGATCCGAAACTCTACAGAGGTATGATTGGATCTCTTCTATACTTAACTGCTTCTAGACCTGACATTTTATTCAGTGTATGCTTGTGTGCTAGATTCCAATCAGATCCTAGAGAATCACACTTAACAGCTGTTAAGAGGATTCTAAGGTATCTGAAAGGTACTTATAATGTGGGTTTGTGTTACAGAAAATCTGATGAATTTAAACTAGTTGGATTTTGTGATGCTGATTACGCTGGAGACCGACTTGAAAGAAAAAGTACTTCTGGAAGTTGCCAATTTCTGGGAAGTAATTTAATCTCCTGGTACAGCAAGAAACAACCTACAATTGCTCTATCAACTACAGAAGCAGAATATATTGCTACTGCTAGATGTAGCACACAGATGCTCTGGATGAAAAGTCAGCTAGAAGACTATCAGATCTTTGAGAGTAATATTTCTATATTCTGTGATAATACTTCTGCTATATGCTTATCTAAAAATCCAATTTTACACTCTAAAGCTAAGCATATAGAAATTAAACATCACTTCATTAGAGACTATGTTCAGAAGGGTATTATAAACTTAGACTTTGTTGATACAGATCATCAATGGGCTGATATTTTCACAAAACCCCTTGCTGAAGATAGGTTTAAGTTTATTCTGAAAAATATTGGTATGGAATTCTGTCCAGAATAATATTTATCAGAAGCAACTTTCTCAGATGCAAAATGTTTAAACTCTAAAGTATTTCATCTGTCATTTATTTAATTTCTTGAATTATTATTTCTGTGTGTATCTGAACTAACAAATCTCAGAGTATCTGAACGTTGGCTAACGTTTCATTTCTCAAAGAGTTTTCAGAAGCACATGCAAGCAAACACGTGTAACTCAGAATCTGAAAAGATGGAGTGCACAATACTAAAAAGACGTTTGAGGTACTGTTTGAATATTTGGTTTCTCGTTTTCCCCCCAAATTGTCAGAATCATTAATGCTTGAAATGATTATTTTCTTTTTATTAAATGCTATTAAATGCTAAATGAGAACATGCTGAATGTGTGACCTTTTGTGTGCCCTATTTTTTTCTCTATAAATTCCACAACTCACAACATTTCACACTTTTCACTCTCACGAACACTTATATGCATTTTTGCTTGTTCTATTGCTTTCATCTAAACCCAAAACCGAAAACCGTTTGTAACCCTAAACCTTCAACTTCTTCATCAATGGCTACTTCATCTTCAATCTCAGCTCAAGTCCAATCAACAATGGCAGATGTATCATCTTCCAATATGGGTGTTGTTCCTTTCAAGGAACTTGTTAGAACGAATCTCACACCTGTTGAGAAACTGGAAGTGTTGTGTGAATCTTTGGTGGATTTTGCTTCTTTGGCTGAAAATGGATTTAATATACGTTCCATCATTGATGCTCAAGGATGGACAAAGTACTTTGATAGACTGTTTGGGCCAGTTTATCCAGTTTTGGTAAAAGAGTTTTGGATTCATGCTTATGCTTATCCCAAGTTCATTGTGTCATATGTTCTGGGAAAAGAGATTGTGATTACTGAAGATCTTATAAGGAAACTCATTAGATATGAAGAAACTGATGGAGTTTCTCATTTGACTGGGCATGTCAACATGAATGTTGTTTATAAAGAGGTTATTGCTTCTGGAGAACCCTCTAACAAGTTCAAAGATTTGAAGCTTAATTACAAGATCTGGGCCAAAATCTTAATGGGTTGCATTCATCACAGAAAGTCTACCAACTCTCCTGATTATGTGAACAATGATCAACTTTACTTCATGTTCTGCCTTAGTCAGAGCACAAAGGTAGATCTGCCTTATCTGCTCTTCTCTCATCTTTGGAATCATATCAAGGCATCTAGAGAAGACATGAAGGCAAAACAAGCAAAGGGTAGAAATTGGATCCCTTGTGGAAGATTGATTTCAGACATTCTGACAGAGAATGGTCTGGTAGAGCATCTGCATGTGGCTGGATTGAAAGAAGAACTTACATCTATTATGGGAAAAGTTCTGAATGCTAAAAGTCTACAGAGGCTAAAAGTAATAGATGAACTCACTTCTGTCTCTGACAAACTCAATACAGAAGAAGTAAGCAAACGAAGGATTCTGGTAGATAATTTTCCATCATTTTATGCAGAAGAACCAAAGGAAGTTCTGATAAAATTTGTTGGATATTGTATGGAACAAGGACTTCCAATTCCAGAAGGATTTTTAAATCGTGAACCTATGCCAGATCTCTATGCAGAACATAAGAGGCAGAGAAAACAGGAGTTAGAAGAAGAAGAAGTTGCAGGCTCACAGCAGAAGAAGCAGAAAACTTCTGAAGAACCTCAGAAGAAGAAGAAAAGAAAAGCTTCTGGAGAAGCTCCTTCTGCTCCTATCGAACGCATCAAGGAAAAAGGTACTAAATCATCCTTACCTATTATTTATGAAATTGCAATAGAATCATCAACAATTAGCTCTGTTCCTGAACCCCCATCTTCTCAAACTCAAACCACTTCTGTACCATCTAAATCATCTGGACAACCACCTCTATCTTCTAAACAAACTGCATCTAATACCATACCATTAAAATCAATTGAATCACTAACCTCTGAACAACCTGAACCAAAACAATCCGAACCTAAAGTTCAAACACCACCAGAAGAACCAACTCCACAACAACTAGAACCTCAACCAGAAATTCCTCAATCTGAAAATCCTGAACCAGAACCTATCCAACCATCTGAACCTTTCATACCTGAATCAGAAATTCTGGATATCCAACCCCTCAAAACTTTCTTTGACGTTTCTTCCACATCATGTCATTCAACTGAATCATCTGATTCCTCTGAATCTGATGTTCACCCAGATGTAAACTCACCTCCATCTCTTCGTGGCTATGAACCAAGATCATATAATTTTGTTTCATTTGCATCCTTGAAACCTTTACCATCTGATCCCTTTCCCTCTGGATTAAAACTCAAACACTTTGTGATAAAACCAAGGCAATCTGCCTTTATTCCATATTCTTTTAATCCCAGAACTATCATTCCATCAATACGCAGTATAAAACCATTCTTTCATCTCATTCCTGCTCAATCAAAACCACCATATCCTCGTCCTCTGTTCATTATTCCAACATTTACCATACCACCCCCACCAGTTCAATCCCAACCATCAAATCTTGAAGCCTTTCTTAAACCTAAACCTAGGCTAAATATTGATATTTTATTTGCTACTTTCAAGAAAGAAATAAGGATGAGTTTAGACTCTGTGAATAAAAGATGCCTCTCAACCATGAATTCAGATGAATCTGATGCTATTTAGAATAGCTTCATTTCCAGATTCAACACCGTTGCTTCAAATCTGAAGAGTGTCTGCTCTGATGATGCGAAGATCAGATTTGCTGAGACTGCTAAAACCATGCTATGGAATATGAAAAGATCTCCAACTTTGCTTCTTGAGGATGCACCTTCAACTTCTGGAGTGTCTATTACTTCTAAGACTATTGAAGGATTTGCTGCCAAAGTCATTCTGGAAGAGAATCCTTTAGCTCTGACGATTGTTGCCAAACCTTCTGAATCTGTGGCTCCAGAATCTGCAACTCCAATGGATATTGACTCTGCACCTACTCCTGCTTCTGAATCTGCTCCCTCTATTTCTTCTGAAACTAAGAAAGAGAATCCAGACATAGAAGACAAGATTGTTGTGCTGGAAGCTGGTCAATCTGAGATAAAATCCTGGATGGCAAGGCAAGATCAGAAGACTGACAATATTGAGAAATGAATGTCCAAGCAAGAAGAATCTTCTTCTGAGATAACACACCTTCTGAAAATGCTTCTTTCCAAACAATCTTAGATTTATGTTTTTTTATCTGATGTTTGAGCACTTGTTTGCATTTTTTTTCATCTGCTGTCTGTTCTATCTGAATATTTTAATGAATGAATCTGAATGTTTTCTCTATATGATTACATCTTTTCTCTATGTTTCCTTTTATTTGTCTTTAAAAAGTTTCTTTTTGATTATGACTAAAAGGGGGAGAAAATGAAATTCTGTCTGTTCAAATAAACATTACCTGAATGGAATTCAGACATATCAAATCATAACTAACATGAATTTTTAGTCTTTCAGAACTATAATGATAAATCTGACAAAATTTATTAAAGTAACTCTGAGATCCCCAGATCAAGGTTTAACCAGTCAGGCTCTGATTCTGAAACGTTCATCCAAATCAAGCTCTGATTCTGAAAAGAATACTCATGCAAAAAGGGAAGTTTCTATTCTTTCTTAGTATTCAATTCAGGGGGAGATTCATAATCTCAGGGGGAGTTATATTTTTTTCTTTATTGAACAAAATTTCCTATGTTTTTGTCATCATCAAAAAGGGGGAGATTGTTAGAACACAGATTGCTTCTTAATTATATCTCTATGTTTTGATGATAACACTAATGAAATTTTGTATTAAGAAATTATATACTCTAAATTTGTTCAAGTATTTTTGTTGCAGATATTAAATTTAATATTCTTCTGAAAGCAAAAATTGAATTTGAACATTGAACTACGCAAGGCTCTGAGCGTCAGAAGCATCTAATTAGAAGACTCTGAGCGCTGCCTACAGAAGAATCTGAAGCAGAAGCTACAGAAGCATCTGAAGCATAAACTGAACACTTTGTAGAAAGAGTTTCAAGCACTGTTTTTCAGAAGGCTCTAATAGTATTGTTCGCAGCAAGTACTGAGGATCTGATCTCCAAACTCTGCTCTGACTATTACTCACGCTGAAGCACACTTACTACAATACTCTGATACAACAAACTCTGATGACATCAAGACTCTGATCACTTAAGGCTCTGATGTTGATTGCTATGAATTAGAAACTTGTTGAAGAAGATTATTCAAAGTTATATCCGTTGGCATATTCCAAACGTCACTTTCCTCATTTATGCTAGACACAAGAACTCAGGCAAAAAGGATTTCTCTGAACGTTCTACTTCTAGGAAAGGTTAAGTCATGTGAAGACAAAAGGCTACAGCTACTTTGCAGTACACAGTCTTCAAGCTTGCAACGCCTTGGACTTCTTTGTCTATAAAAGCAAGCCTTCAACAACTTTCTACAGTTGACGAAAATTGACAAAACTATTGAAAACTCTCTCAAAGCTCTCATACAAATTATTATTCTTTGTTGAATAGTTTTATTCGTTCTTAATCTTAAGTGTATAAATCACAGTTGTGATATAGCTTTCTTAGAAGCATTTTAAACACTTGTTTAGTTTACATTTGATTGTAAAAGTTCCTTAAGAAGACCAAGTTGTGGTCAGTAGTTCTTGAGAAGACTAAGACAGTTGTTCTTAGTGGTTGATATTGTAATCTGTTTGATTATAGTGGATTAAGTCCTTGTGGAGAAAGGCAAATCACTCTTTATAGGGTGGACTGGATTAGTTGAGTTCAACGAACCAGGATAAAAATCTTTGTGTTTTTATTGCCATAATATTTTTGAAAACCCTTATTCAACCCCTCCCCCTTCTAAGTATTTTCTCACCTTCAGATATGGATGGTAAGGTACATACTCATAAGGCAAGACTGGTTTCTAAAGGCTATAAATAAATTCATGGGGTATACTATGATGAAACCTTTTCACCTATTGCAATGCTTAAATTTGTTCGAATTTTACTTATTATCGCTACATATCATGATTATGAAATATGGCAGATGGATATCAATACTGCTTTCCTTAATGGGAATCTTATTGAAGACGTGTACATGACACAAACTAAAGGATTTGACATACCAAAAGAAGCCCAAAAGATATGCAAGTTACAACAGTTAATCTATGGATTGAAGCAAGCTTCCTAAAGCTGGAATCATTGTTTTGATGAAACTGTAAAACAATATGGATTCATAAAGAATGAAGATGAGCCTTGTGTCTACAAGAAGGTGAGTCGGAGCATGACCCTGATCATTTTTCTCTCTTTCTCTTTCTCACTCAAAGTCTTCATTCGTAGCAGCTAACATTGAGATTGAAGGAACTCTGTTTGTGTAGACTGAGTAGATGTGTTGTTCTAAAGTGCTCACAAATAATTTTATTTTTCATGTTTAATATTACAACACTTAGATCTACAATTATAACAAATATATTTTTTGACAAAATTAAACTACACTAATATAAGTAAAATATTACCAAAAAAAATGTAATTCATTTAAAACTTTGAAATTTTTAATATTAATTAATAAAAATAATAAAGGAAAAACAAATGAAAAAAATGCTTACCATTCACTTAACTCTTTTATGACCTAAGTGTAGAAACTTGGAGAAGCACAAAATGGTTTTACTATGTTGGCATTGTGTTATTAGGTATTTGAAAATGAAATCCAACATACTGATACATACTTGTATCTTATATATGGAACTTGTTTCTCTATTTAGCAAAACAATCATGTGACAACTTATTTAGCCACTCCTAGTTGTCACTTATCTATTATTTTAACCCTTAAACGTGGATCATCTCTCAACCACATGTACATATATATTTCAATTAACAATTTATGCCCCTTATATTTTTTTACTAACAAAAAAAAGTTATATAAAATAGTATAACTAAAAACTTTATTTTTTATTAAAATAATAATTAATTTTTCTAAATAAATTTTTATAACAACTAGAGTGGGTTAAAATTTAAACGCGTATTACATCTCATCTATTTTCTCCTATATTAATAGGAACATAAAAAAAAACATTTTGACTAGATGTATTAAATTAGATAACATCACAAACCGCAATCATGCTCACAACTTTTTTGTTGTTTTCATTCCATGCTAGAATTTATCAAACAACATGCTTAAATTATTTAAAGTAAATTTACAACTCAAAACAAATTTATCGACTTAAGCCTTAGAACTAACTACTTCTAAACTATAGGTCTTACATTACAACCATTTTAAAAAGAAGTTTCGTCCTTGAAACTAACGTATCTTTAAATAAACTAAAGTACTACTGTAACACCCTAATTATCCCCGCGTAATTTATAATAAAATCAGAGTAATTTAAACATTTAGACAATTAGGATGCTACTATTCAACATTTTAACACATGCCACTTTGAAAATTAATAATAATACTAGTAATATTAACATTAATCAAATAGTCTAACTTCAACTTTTATTATTACCAGCGAAAATATTAACTAATTAATTATTCCAACAATTCAAATATAATCATGACCTGACGAAATCAAAGGAATTATCAAATATGGAAGCTACGCATAATAGTCTCCATAAAACATAGAATAAGGAAAAAGGAATAACACCCTCTTCCACTCACATCCAAGTTTCTACTACGGATTATCTGCACGATATCCATGTAAAGGCGACATTCAAGCAGAAGGGATGAGAAATCACAAACATATAAAGAATTGCATAATTATATGTAAGCACACCAATTTTACATACAAAGTCACTCAATTCATAGTTCACACCTCACATAAATCCACACATATAACAATGCAACATATACGCAAATGCAATTAGACTCTATCACAACTCAATGCATGTGGTATTAATAGTGAACTCTCAGGTTCACTCACTCTCGATCCCCACCATAGGATCAAAGCTCACCAAAAATATTTACCATCACCGTAGGTAACACTTTACTAATTCTATTACCATAGGAATTAGCTACTCACACTCAATCCCTACCATAGGATTGAGACTCACCAAAACGGATCACCGTTCAAACACCATGATGCATGATTTCATACAAAACATGCAACAACAACAACACGAACAATGGAATTCACCTTAACCAATGTACCACACCAATGCTAGCCACCACATACCAAACACATACTATAAACATTCATCAACAATAAGATAATAACATAGTAAGTAATAACATGTTGTCCACACACAACACATACTTTGTACACCATACAACTTCATCATGCAACAATTAAATCAATTCCAAATACAGGAACCATTTTTAAAATACAATTCATCACATTAGCTTCCTAACACTTTGAACGACACTTGAATCGGAAACCCGAAACTCAAGATACGTTTTTCAAAGTTTTAAAGATTTTTTTCCCAATATAACCAGTTACACCAAGTGTAGTAATTGGTTACACCTCATGCAGTAACCGGTTACACCTCAAAAACCAACCCCTGCCTCGCCACTGTTTTACAGTGTAACCGATTACACCAATTCTAGTAACCGGTTACACCTCCTCAGAATGTCCAGAGACGTAGTTTTTCAACAGTGTACCGGCTACACCTATAGTAGAATCACTTTTCTGTAATATTTTAGTACGAAAATTGTTTTTTAACCCATCCTAAAACCTCACTTTTCATACAAATCAATTACCTCACTTTTCATACAAATTAATTACCCCATTTTCCACACGAAAATCACTTTTAAAAAGTCCCAAAACCCCAATTTTTCTATAAAAATTCACATGCTTAAGTTCTGACTCTGACTCACAATAATGCTCAACAACACAACATCCATCATCATGCAATTTCAAAAAATACAAGATTCTACTAGCATCAACATATAATTCACCAAACAATCAACAACATAGCATTACCAAGTTCATAATTCAACAATCACATTACTCATCCAAATGCACATAATTGCATCAATTCACATAAATTGATCATAACATGGAAAGAAGAGATAAGCAAATCATATAGATATAAAATCCACCCACGTGTTATCATGTCAAACCCTATATGAACGAAAATCCCACCCTTACCTTGGATGATGAGCTTGCAACTTTTCTAATGGAGATTTCTCTTCCTATGCCCTAACATTTTCCTCATTCTCTTCCTTTTCTCAAATCACGTATCTAAAAGTTGTTGCTCTATTCTCCTTTTTTCCTTTATTTTATTATTTTCCTTAATTATAATTACACCTTTATTTCAATAAAATAAAATAATTATTTATTCTATAATGTCACCTTACTATAAAATTAAATAAGTATTGAAATTCTAGTATACAAATCTCAGATGTCCTAAAAGATGTCGAGACATTGATTTCTGCATAGCTAAACAAGGATATAACAGAACAGATCAGAAAAATTTGATATATCAAAATCATAAAAGTATAATGACAAATGTTTCAACATTTGTCAGACATGTATTTTGGAGAAAGAGAAAGAACTGAAACATTAAATAACAGAATGATAAATAACACCAAGATATGATGACCCAGTTCAGTGTACAACAACACCTAAATCTGGGGGCTACCAAGCCAAGAATGAATTCACTATCAGTAGTATTAATTTAGATCTAAACTCCCCTGTTTACACCTCTTCACTTAATCCCTACCCAATGCAACTTCTACCTAGAAATCACCATCTAGATATTAGAAACCCATCTCAATTCCTAAATCACCTCAGTGATATCTAACAATTACAACCTACGATAAATGTATTAAGTTGTTCAATTGAAAGACACGCCTCTCAATATAATATTCAGTCAAGACTCTTGACTAACAATAATGCTTGAATTTGCTTAATAGCTTCACCCAAGAACATTATACAATTCATTACCTACAAATTTCTAAATATGAAAACTATGTATACCACAATGTATCAAACCTGATACAAAGGTTGACTTCCAATACAAGAAAGACACTCGACTCTCAAAACCCTAAACCCTTATAATTAATATACAAGAATTCTTCACAAGGTATACTAAATTTGCCTTAGGTCTTGGTCTTCCTTTTATAGCCTTCAGTAGTCCATGGGCTTCGAAGTCTACGTCCAATCTTTCCTTGATCCATGTTCTGAATGCACCTTAAATTTTAGAACAGGTATGCAACAAACCTGTTGCATTAGACCAAGATGTCGAGTCCTCATGCTAGGACATCTTGTCTGGCATGTTGTTCTTTACAGATTTCTTCTTGTTGGAACATCTTGTGCATTACCAAAATTTTCTAAAATCATAGAGTCTTCAATCTCCCCCTTTTGACAAATTTTGGCTAAAATTCCTTTTGCATAATAAACCTAGGAAGTAAGGAGAAGAAGAGTAGAAAGTTCTGAAGTCATTTTAGCCAGCCTGTGACGAGTCTAGCAGAAAATAATGAGCCTCCTGAAAGCTTTCATTCTTCCTGTACATCCTGCACCACTTGTTGTACGATGTGTATCCTGATCCCTGGTGTACATGAGGAAGAAGATGCAAGCCACTCACCCTCAAAACCAGTCCCAATATAGCATCCTCCATTATCCAGACCAGGGCTCAAAGGACCTAACCCCAACTCCAGATAACTCAGAACACAAGTTGTAGATTACAGTTGTAGCAGCTCATAAACCATCATAGGAGGCAGAATACCACGAAAAGAAATAGATTCTCACACGCCTCAGGAAGATTTAACTCAGAAGCACAATGTTCAGACACCCTGTCTGGAATTACAGAGTCAACACCCATCTAAAGCATCTAAAGAAAATATTTCCTTTAACATATACCTTTTAAGCTGGCCACAAAATCTAGGATATTGACTAAGCATCATACCTTATAGTGACTCTTTTAGCATAAGTCTTCTTCTCCTCTGCCCTTCAGTCGTTTATCCTTCAAGGCTCCACCTTGAACAGTCCACAAAAACACCATAAGATGAAGTACATTAGCATTTTAAAATGCTAATCCAACATGTGGTGACTACATCCTCCTTGGTCAAAAAGACTTGAGCAAGCAGTTCCTATGGTTATTTGACACATCTTTCTCCATAAGGGACCAATCAAAAACCCTTTCACCAGGTTCTTGATCAAGCGGGAACCATAACAGAACTGGATCTTCCAGTGCTAAAACCTTCTTACTCCATATAGAAATTTGGATTACTCATTCCAAACAACTTAGATGAGACTCCAAGAAGAATATATGAATACACCAAGCAATCATCAACTCCCTTGAGCTTTCGCCATTGCATGATTCACAAAGGTTGAGATAGATTTTAGCACCAACCATTTTGATGTTTAGTACATTGTTAGAAATTTGATTTACTTCAATGGCTTGACTAGCTAGCTGATGAAACCCTTCATTCCTGAGCACGGTCTTTAAGATCTAACCCTTCGACTTTCAGACTTTATCCCACCTTGAAGGACTTCTCCACAACAGCAAAATAAGAGTTCCATGTGTTTCATAAACTTGATCATGATATTAAGTTTGATTAAACAACCTCCATCCTATACATATCAATGAAGATGACTTAAGAGAAGGAATAAATACCTTGATGACAAACTGCTTCAAGCACAATTCTCCAAGAGAATCATCCACGCCCAATCAGAGTCAACGCCTTGTCTAACAAGATAGACACACTATCTATAACAACACATTGATCCATCTTCGAAGGACTAAAGAATTCTCCAATATGTCAGGGTGAATGTCTTAGACATTTTCCTTTGACTTCCATATGCACAGAGTTTGGTAGAGATGCCTTTACAGTTCTCCACTAGGAAATTGAACACATAGTCCTAACTTCTGCACCCATATGTGCTTAGATCAGAAATAAACTGACCCAACAATTTTTCATCAAGATGACCATGAGTTAATCTGAACTTCCACCAGCACACCGATCCAAAATAAGATCTTGAATAGAGGCTTCCTAGATTACAGACCAAAAGGCTCTCAAGACCAATCTGAAGAAGATTCCCAACACTCTTGATAAACACACATTTGTTTATCATCTAGAACATATGCTATATTCCTCCATTGTCCAAGAAGTTCACTCCTTGGTACAACAAGATTCTGCACACACCATTCTGAAGTGATGTTTCAACATCTGGCTGAACATCATTTCCTTTTTCCATGAACATATCATTGAAATTGGTTCTGAAGTCATCACAAGAGTTACAAACCTTAGTTACATAGAGTTCAAGATATGGAACTATTGAGAACCCCCAAATGATACCGACCATATCTAATGTTAAAGTCAAACCATATACAAGAAAAGACTCTTGAGTTCTTGCAACTGCCTGAAGTTGCACCTTAAGGTGTGACATTTTGATATCACTAATCAAAAGGATAATGAATTAAATACTTATTATGGACACAAATAGCAATGGATTTTAAATCTCAATTATGTATTCTTCAGACGCAAAATGTCATGAAACTCCCCTCCTTCCTCAATCAACAACCTAGAGAGAAATCTTCAAGGCATAAAATTTCCTAAGAAGACCATCTTCTCTTCTGAGCACATTCAGCAGTGCCTTTATGAGTGGACTTGAGAAAGGACTCAAGTATCTTGGGCTAACATGACATAGAGTGTTTACAAAATCCATAGATCATGAGTTTGATATACAAGACCTCAACTCAACCTTTTTCCTCCTATTACCCTTCATGGTGCCTGATTGATCCCGTCTCCCAAGCAACATAGGACGATCCTTCAAATGAGGACATCACAATTCTTGCTTCATTATATGGCTCCCGACTAGGATGACACGAACATCTAGAGAGGCTGACACCATCTTCAACACTCCAAAATAGATATCAGGACATTTTTAAGTCATCATGTTTAACACAAGCATCACTATCAGCAGCAGCGGAAGAAACTTCATATACCACTCAGACAACCATTAGTAGTTGTCAGGCTAGATTCAAAAAGCTATCCTCCTAGATTTAAATCTTTTTGAACACTACAAAATAGATGGTATGATCACAAAATCTCCTTCCTTGTTTAAAAGACTAGAAAGTATCTTCCCTTTAACACATCCAAAAACAGAACGGGATGCCTGCTCTGATACCAATTGAAATTCTAGTATATAGATCTCAGATGTCCTAAAGGATGAGACATTGATATTTTGAATAGCTAAATAAGGATATAACAGAACATATCAGAACAATCTAATATATCAAAATCATAACAGTGTAATGACAGATATTTCAACATTTGTTAAGACATGTATTTTAGAGCAAGCGAAAGAACTGAAATATTCAATAACAGAATGATAAATAACACCAAGATATGATGACCCAGTTTGGTATACAACAACAAATACATCAGGGGGCTACCAAGCCAGGAATGAATTCACTATCAGCAGTATTAATTCAGAGCTAAACTCCTCTGTTTACAACCCCTCACTTAATCCCTAACCAGTGCAACTTCTACCTAGAAATCACCATCTAGATATGAGAAACCCATCTCAATTCCTAAATCACCTCAGTGATATCTAACAGTTACAACCTCTCTAAACAGTATCAAACTGTTCAATTGAAAGACACCCTTCTCAATACATTATTCAGTTAAGACTCTTGACTAACAATAACGCTTGAATTTGCTTAATAGTTTCATCCAAGAATAATATACAATTCAATAACTACATGTTTCTAAATATGAAAACTATGTCTACCACAATGTATCAAACCTAATACAAAGGGTGACTTCTAATACAAGAAAAACACTCGACTCTTAAAACCCTAAACTCTTATAATTAATTTACAATAATTCTTCACAAGGTCTACTACATTTGCCCTAGGTCCTAGTCTTCCTTTTATAGCCTTCAGCAGTCTATGGGCTTCGAAGTCTCTATCCAATCTTTCCTTGATCCACATTCTGATTACACCTTAAATCTTGGAACAGATTTGCAACAAACCTGTTGCATCAGACCAAGATATTGAGTCCTCATGCTAGGACATCTTGTCTGACATGTTGTTCTTTACAGGTTTCTTCTTGTTGGAACATCTTATGCAACATCATGTTTTACCAAAATTTACTCAAATCTTAGAGTCTTCAAGTATTTAATTATTATGACCCTTGTTATTTTATTTAAATAAAATAAGTAATGACACTCTTCCACCACCCTCGTGTCTCTACTCTTTTGCTCACACCCCCAATACCTTAATTTCTAATTTCTAAGGTTACCACCCTTACATCAAAGGGTCCTCTAACACATAAAAACATTAAACAACATCCAATATCACATCATTAAATTATGAAAAATAAATTAAATAAATCGGGGTTTACAATTTCTAAATTATGTTAGTTTTCAACTTTCAAGTCGCATCTCCATTGGCTTGGTTCCAAATTATTTTGACCAACAATTTTTTCTTACTCCTTAGACTTTTCATCTTTATATCTCCAATCCTTACGGGTGGTACTTCAAAATGTAAGTTTTATTTATATTGAATGGTATCTAGAACTAATATTTGCGTCTAATTTGAAATATATTTCCTAAATTGAGACACATAAACCACGTCATAAATTTGGGATAATATTGGTGGTAAAGCAATGCAATATGGCACTGGTCCTACTAGTTCCATAATCTAAAATGGTCGAATATATTTTGGCGCCAATTTCCCTGCCTTAATTGCTCTACTTACTCCTGTAGTTGGCGCAACACGAAGAAATACATGATCACCTTCTCCAAATTCTAAGGGTCCATAACGCTTATCAACATAATTTTTTTGACGATCACATGCAATCTTGATTTTCTCTAATTGTTTTGACCTTGTTGATAGTTTGTTGCACCATTTTTAGATCGACAAACAAATTCTCACTGTCTTGGTACCAACAAAATGATGTTTGACACTTTTTCTCATATAGTGCTTCATATGGTGCCATACTGATACTCATATGATAACATTTTTTATAGGTAAAATCTATCACTATCAATACATCTTCCTAACTTCCTTGGTCATCTAATGCACAGGCTCACAACAAATCTTTTAATGACTAGTTTGTCCTTTTTATCTGGCTTCTGTTTGTGGATGATAAGTTGAACTCAACCTCAATTCAGTTCCTAAAGCTACATGTTATTCTTTCCAAAAATGAGATGTAAACTTGGGATCCCTATCTGAAACAATGCTTAATGGAACCCCATGTAGTGTTAATATTACTATAATGTAGATTTCTGTTAATCTGGCCACGTCTTACCCAAATTGAGTCATTCTTTCTCCATTGTTGGTAAATCGGTGATAAAATCCATAGATATATGGTCCCACTTCCAATCAACTATACCCAATGATCGTAACAACCCTACAAGGCACTGGTGCTCCATCTTAGCTTTCTGGAAAGTTAAGCATGACGAAACTTCTGCCACGTGTCTTTTCATATCAGACCACTAATTTTTTGTCTCAAGTCTTGGTACATCTTCGTTTCTCCCAGATGGATTCTCAGTTTAGTCTTGTGATCTTCGTCCCAAATTGTCTTTCTCAACTCGGCTACATCTGAAACACATATTTTCCCGCTACATGTTATTTTCACTTGAATCAACTTATTATTATAACAATTTTCCATATCTTCTAACAAGACATTCAATATCTTAATCATTCCTATCTTCAAAGTCCCTTGTGAAAACTCCACATTCAAATGCAAGTCTCAAAATCCCTCTAGAAAATTTTGTTGATTGACCATAAGGCTCGAGGATATCTACAAACTCCACCTACTTAAAGCATCAACCACTACATTTGCCTTTCTAGGGTGATATTGTAGTGTAAAGTCAAAATCCTTGAGTGTTTCCAACCATATACTCTACATCATGCTTAATTCCTCTTGAGCTAATAAGTACTCCAAGATCTTGTGATCACTAAACATCATAAATGTACAACCGTATAAATAGTGTCTTCGAATTTTCAGAGCAAAAACCATAAATGCAAATTCCAAATAATGTGTTGGGTAGTTTCTATCATGGGTCCTCAACTATCGAAATGCATAGGAAACCACTTTATTATGTTTCATAAGCACACATCCAAGTACTTGGTGTGATGCATCACATTATACCTCATATGGTTCCTCAGTTTGTGGAAAAACTAACATGGGTGAAGTTGTCAATTTCTCTTTTAAGAGTCTAAAACTCTCTTTACACAGTTTTGTCCATGCAAACAATGTATCCTTAACAGGGGTAAAAACCTTCAAATCAAAAAGTAAATGAGACACATTCGTTCTCAAACGCTTCATACAATCAATAAGCACATACAAGTGCCACATCATTATTCGGTGTAAACAACACATGTTAAATCATATACATATGCAATGCGACTCAACTGACATGACACAATGCAAGTGGTACCATCATAATCACATACGATTCACCCTAGAACCTGATTTCCATAAGGATTCAGATAAGTTGTATACGTTCCTCTGAACTACAACTTATCTCCACACGGTTCCAACCTAGAGTTCGGACAAGACTAGGCACCCATCATGGATTCCCACCTAGCTCGTCTCCATATAACATGACATGAATGCATGACACAGGATTATGCACAACATAATAATTATTCAAGCATAATTTCAAGATCCTTAATGATCTCACGCGAGCCACCAGCTCACCGTAATTCTCTCAGGAAGTACCACCACAACACAAGAACGTCCGCACATGACAATCTTGGCTCACACGCCTAACACGTCTCAACTAGACATTCTCATAAAATCCCACATTTTATTCTATTTCATGTTATTACTAGTTTCTCATATGTCCATTTATACCATCTTAGTCTTACGGGTCAAGGGAAATAGCATTGGACGCGAAACCGGGACAAAAATCACGAAAACAGAAATTACACTACAGTCCTGCCCATACGGGTATGTCCCTGCCCCATACGCGTATGGCCAGCTTCCCTCGCCTTAGGCCTGTGTATCATACGTGTATGGCCTCACTGCCTAGACCTCCAGACGCGTATTACCTTGGCCCTTACACATATGGCCAGAGAGGGTATCTCTCTCAAAATCCCTTCAAAATTCCCCCTTACCTGAAATCTGAGCTTTGATCCTTCAAAAATGATGGAGTCGCCTCTTGCCCTAGTTCTCTCTTGTTCTTTCTCTTTTTATCTTTTCACGTGTTAACTGCTTTTTTCTGTAATTTCTCACTAATCTCTCCTAATTTGTTTTTATCTCCCTTCATTAATTCCCTCATAATATTATTACTAATAATAATAACAATCATAATAAAAATAAAAATAAAAATAATAATGGTAGTAATAATAATAACAATAATACTACTAATATTTTCCACTCATTATTAATTAATTATCATTACCATATTATTCTAAGGTTTTATTCACGTTACTCAATTAAGTCTAATTCCTCACAGTCACCCTTAAAACCACGCACCCTTAATTAAGACAATGTCAAACAAGCACACAAAATAAATCATAACACAACTAAATAATTAAATGGGGTGTTACAAACAACAACACCTACATCTGGGGGCTACCAAGCCATGAATGAATTTACTATTAGCAATATTAGTTTAGAGCTAAACCCTAACGTTTACAACTCCTCACTTAATCCCTACCCAGTACAATTTTATCTATAAATCACCATTTATATAAGAGAAACCTATCTCAATCCCTAAATCACAACCTGTGATACCTAACCGTTAATACATCATGTAATTGCATCATTCTGATCAACAGTCAGTCAAGACTTTTGAATGACAAACAATTCATAGATTTGCTTCAAAGCTTCATCCAAGAACAATACACAATTCATTACTTCATGACTTATGAATATGTAAATCTATGTCTACCACAATGCACCAATCGATACAAAAGGTTACTTACAACACAAGAAGGTACACGACTTTCAAAACCCTAATCCTTATTTTATTATAGCATTCTAGGCATCTATTATTCTTTCCAGCATCACATTGACTTTGGCTATTTTCTCATCTTTATCCTTTATTTGTTTGGTCCCTACTACGGGATTAAGTATACTTCTCACATTCTTTGTGATATGATACCTACAAAGTAATGTATATCATGTAGGAAACAAATTTGCAACTGAATTCATCAATGTGGTATTGCGATCAGTGACAATGTCCTTTGTCGTGTCTTCTTTGTCCTTCAACATTGTCTGGCACATGTTTAAATCCTGTTGCACCCCAAAATTTGACCAACATTTCTTTACCTAGCTTATGTTGCATTTCATTCACATTAGCATTATCATTTGCATTTCATTGACATGTATGCAGGATATCAAGAGGTATGACTACCAATCAAGAGCTACACAAGAGTTTGAAGCTAGCCAAAAAGGTTATTCAAGGGTTCAAGGGTTGATATCTTTGTCAGAGAAGTCAAAAGATCCTCAGAGAGAGTGGTTGAAACCAAGAGTGTGTGCCTCCTAACTTGAGAGTTGTGGGAAGCCATCAGATGATTCTGAAGCCATGAATGTGGACTTGAAGCCTTGATAGAGATTATGAGATGTCTTGAAAGCCATCATGAAGCCTAGACAGGTCATGGTGCAAGTTAAAGAAGACTCAGCCATGAGTGGTGCAGTTAAGGTTTGACTGGGTCAACCCTAGGTCAACTGATAATTTGGAGAGGGTTGAGACCTAATTCAAGAGCCATGTGATCATGGATTGATGCATTGAGATGTTATAAGGATGATTCCAAGGTCAACTCATCATGATTGAAGAGTTTGAGAAGTTTCAAGCTAGGGTTTCTAAGGCTTGACAGTGTAAAATCCCCTAGTTTGATCCCTATCTTCAAGGAAGTTTAGCCCAAGATGTGATTGTCATCTTATCTTACCCCCAACATGAATGTTGTAGATCTTGTTCTTAGCTTTAATTTTAGTACTATAAGTACTTGATATGATTTGTAGAGCTCAAGTTATGACTTTGACAAGTTACAAGTCATCTGAGGTATGTGAATTTGGGGCCTTGAAAGTCACCCAACTTGCATCCAACTTTTGCCCAAGAAGGATGATTCCTATGGACTTTTGGTCAACATGAATGTTGTTCCTTATATTCTTAGCTTTCTAGATAGTACTAGAAGTCCTTGATAAGATTTGTAGAACTCAAGTTATGGCTTTGACAAGTCAAGGGCATTTTGGTCATTTGGAGATTACAGGCCATTTCAAGCATAAGGCCATAACTCTTATTTCCAAGCTTCAAATGTAAAAATCTTCAACATAAAACTTGTTCAAAATGATGTTTTAAGGCTAGTAAGGAGGTCATGAGATGTTGAAAAGGCTTTTAGCTCAAAGTTGTAAAAATGACCTAAAATAAAGGCATAAGTTAAATAAACCAAAGTTGGAAATTGATATTTTCAACCTACACATCCAAACCATGGCATGTAATATATCATTTTGACTCTAGAAAACATTTTAAAAACAATGGTTTAGCCACATTTTTGATTTGAGGAATAAATTATGGACTTGCTTTGAAAAGCACTTACTTGCATATTAAGCAACATTTGCAAAACTTAAAATCAAGGCATGGGCAAGGGTTTTTGCAAGCTAAACACCTTTAATATCTCACTAGGGGGAAATTAAGAGTGAATGGGATGAATTCCAAGCTGTTTGCAAGGGTTGTACATGTCATGATAAGTGGTTCAAAATCTCATGACATGAGAAGTGTAAAATCTCATTGGAAGGATCTAGAGGGTTCTAGATCATCCAAACTCCATCTATATAAGGAGTAGAGTGGATCCATTGTAGAGGTTGGTGATCATTGAAGGATTGAGCTTAGTTTGAGATTGAAATTTCATAGATTGCAATTGAAATCGGTTTCATCAAATTCCTCAATTTCCATTCATTTTCTTGGTGGATACTTCTTCCATGAATGTCAAGGAGTGATTTCAGATCATTTTCAAGAAGAATTGGTGGCTAGATCGTGTATAAGCAAGTGGTTTTCAGCACCTGCAACTCATCATCGTGTTTCAAGATTGAAGCACTTTCCATTGATTCTTTTGCATACAGAAGCAAGGAGGAGGTTCAGTGATCGTGTCCAGAAGATTTGAGAGCTTGAAGTGAAGATTTTGTGCATCTGTTATTCAAGAATTTCCAGGTTGGTAACCTTCTTCCCATAGCATGATTTAGGTAGAATTAGGTTGAATTAAGGTGCTAGATTAGTTGTAGAATGGCATAGGATGGATTTCATATGGTTAATTGATGAATTAGAGACAAATTAGGGGAATCACCATTTTCGGTTGAGATTGGGAGATGATGATTCTTGAGGTTTCAGAAGAAACTATGGGTATGGTTGAATTCGTGGCAAGATTTGGAATGAGTTTCATGTTTTGACCTCTTGGATTGGAGGCCTCTAGGGAGAACTAGGATTGAAGGGGGTGATCGGAGCTCCACCGACGGTGGCCGGAGCTTGGCGCGAAGTTCAGGCGTTTGAAATGGAGAAGATGAAGTTATCACCATTGGATGAGAGCTTGACCTTTGACTGGGAGAGGATCCAACGGCTGCGTTTTAAAATTGAATTGTGAAGGATTTCTGATGATGAAACGATGCGTGTCATTTATTCAGTGTTTTAGGCTTAGTGATCTAAGTGTTATCCACACCCCCCGGCGAGCCCAACCCAGATTTTTAACTGAAAATGATTGCTATCCACACCGCGCGCTTATTCATTTTTATTTGATTTTCATTTAATTTCCATTTAATTCATGATTCTTGGAAAATTCATAATTAATTGAAAATTTATCCAATTAAGCCCATTCTTTTTGCATATTACTCATGATTGAGTCTATCATTTTTTAGAGAAAAAATATTTTAATTTCATGTAATTTCTGATTTAATTGGAATTTTGTATTTTAATTGATATTAAAATGATTATGTTTGAAGCTTAATTTTGTGGAATTTTGTTTGATCTCATGGTGATGATTTTGAGCCTAATTTTTTGTGTGTGATTAGGTTAGACATGTATGATCCTATAGAATTTTTGTCACATTTTTGTGATGAAAATAGGTGTGCTTTCTAAATTGATGTTTAGATGCTTCCTTTTAGGGTTTTAGGTTTGATGCCTTAGAATGTAGGATTTAGTTCTAGGTCTAATTTGATGGTTTGATCTTTGAAACTAATGTGGTAGAGTCGTGATTGACCTAGGTTCCCATAGTAATTTTTGTAAGATTTTACAATTGATTTTAGTATTTTAGTTAGGACTAACTTTAGTACTAGGTTTTAGGTGATCCTAATTTACTAATTCAACTAGTTTAACTCATTTAGTTCCCTTAGATTAGGGTTTGTGCTTGGTTTGCCTTTGGTTGAGATTGAAGACAAGAGGAATGCTTGAAGTTGCTTGAAGTTGCTTGGAGCTTTGGGTTTGTTGGTGCCTGAAGGTGTCTGATGAAGATTAGAAGATAGGACATAGGGAGAGCCTTGTAGTTAGAATGATTTCTTTCACAAACATGGAAAGCATCGTGTGCCTCCATTCCTCCCAATGACTAAAAGTCCTTCTCAGATATTCACATCCCTCCTTTGGAAGGATGAGTGGCTTTATCTGGGAAGTAGAACTTTGAGGGAACCAGTCTCTCATAATGATGAACCCTTATAGGCTTCCTTTGGTTGTCAGTAAGCTTGTTTATCATTTTCTCTCACTCTGTTAAATCAATTATCTTCTGGGCTGAGTATCTTGAAAGATGTTAGACTTGAGTTTGAAGATGAAGACTTCACTGAAGAGTGTGGAAGAGGATGATCCCTTGAGCATTGCCATTACAGCTGAAGCTTGAAGAGCAAGAAGAGCAGGTTGATACTTGAAGATCCAATAAAGACTGAATGAAGAGCTGAGGCTTAGAAGATTGAAGGATGAAGTTGACACTTCCATATGATTGAAGACTACCCTGAGAAGCTGAAGCTTCTAGATAAAGGGGAAAGCTAGTTGAGACTGGTGAAGCAAAGAGAGCTGAAGCTTGAAGACTAAGTTGATACTTATGAAGAGGATTCAATTGAGATTGAGTGTAGAGCTGAAGCTGAGGAATAAAAGATAAGTTGATACTTACATTGAATCAAGTTGATACTTGTAGTTAGAAGCAAAGCCTGAAGGTGGAATTGACTGAAGAGCTGAAGCTTGGAGAAGTGAAGATGAGTTGAAACTTATGTTGAAGGGTTGAAACCTGGAGAAGCAAGTTGATGCTTGTTAGTGCAGCTGATAACCTTGAAGGGTGGTTGAACTCTGAAGACTGAGTTGCTGTCAGAAGAGCTGAAGCTTGGAATAGAGAGAGTTGTTGACCTGCTTTCTTGTCTGTTTTCTTTTCTGTGCTGATGTGCCTTGTTTGACTTGCTTGATGCATTAGAATAAGTCCATATCCAGACTGACTTTAATATAGGAGCATGATTGCACTAGAGGTTGAGTTGCTCTCTCTGCTTGTATTGTTATTGTATGGCTTTGCTTGCGGGTATTCGGTAGAGCCCAGCTCCCTTGCCCACGTGGTTTATTTTGCTTGACAGCATGTTATTCTTTCCTCTGTATGATTGCAGCTGTTATTCTATTTTGCTTGATAGCATGTTATTTCTTCTGTATGATTGCAGTTATTCATATCTGGCTTGAGGTTGAGATGAGCTTGTGGAGGCTGCTGCCCCACACACATTTCCTCCCTCACTTGCATTGCATGCATTTTACAGTCGTTTACCGTATTACTATTTACTGTTTAAGGTGATGCTTTATATGTTTCTGTGTATCATTGATATGATCCCCTAGGAATCTCATTTCCTTTGATAAGGAAGTGATGATAGAACTTTAGGTTGAAACCTATGCATGATAACTTCTAGGAGTTCCCTGTTTCAAACCTTAACTATAGGATGAACCCTTGGCATGACAACAGTAGGACTTGATAGTCTCCCCGTAGTTGAGCTTGTTCTCTTCTCATCTCAAAACAGCTTAAGATACAGTAATCATGAATGATTTCTTTCGTACGTTACGAGCCTTAAGCTATCTGAGAAAGGATTGTTGGAGAGTTTCTTTTCAACAGTCTGGATGTTTAGTATGGCACCCTTTGGGTGACATGCGACGCATTCACTCTCAGGTCATAGTCTCTAGTGCAATTGAAATTGCAAACACAATAAAAAACACTTCTTCCGTAAAAGACAGAAAACAAACTTCAAACCTTTTTGCCCCGTGGGCCCATAACTCAAAGGAAACTTTTCTGAAGAAAAGAGTGTCGTTAAACTTCAGCGCCAACGCAAACAGGCTTTGTCCCTAACTGCTGGAACTGCTGTTTAACCCTACTCGATAAAACAGATGAATCTGAATTCCCGTAAACCGTAGTATCCCGAACTACGTAAGCTCTGATCTCTCATATCTGTTGAGAGTACGTAGGCACAATACTGATGTATTGGCGAGCCACCTTCCCCGTAACCCGTCGTAGGTCGAACTACGTTGACTCTGATTTCTCATTCTCTGACGAGAATACGTAGGCATAAAGTGCGACGCTTTGCCGAGTCATTTTTCTTTTCTGTTCAAGCCAGCCTTGATAGGTAGATAGATAAACCAACTCGTCCAGTAAACACGACAAGCGTGAATCCCGTCGAGTACGACGGACGTGAGGGGTGCTAATACCTTCCCCTTGCGTAACCGACTCCCGAACCCAGACAACGGTTGTGATGACCTTGTCTTATACCCTATTCGTCAGGTTTTTCCGATCGTTTCCTTTCCCGCTCCGAGGGATAAATAACGAAAGGTGGCGACTCTTCTGTTTTGCCGGTACCTTATTTTCGCGGAAGCGACAGCTGGCGACTCTGTTGGGGACTCTATAGTTTCCTGGGATCCAACGTCCCGTATGCGAGTCAGTTTGGGGATCCGACGTCCCCTGCGAGAGTCAATCCTAGCGCTTGTATGATTACTTGTTAGGTTGTGTTTATTTATCGCATTTTATTTCCTGCACTTTATTTCCAGTATGATATGATTATCTGTGCTGTTGTGGGAGGGGCATTCTGATGAGTGAGAAGCCAGACCCAGGCTTGAGTGAACATAGCATTAGTTGTGGAAATTAGTGGGCGCGTGCTTGCTTGGCAGGCACTAGTGTCTCATGAAATCCACGCTCAGACGAGGTTCTCCCGGTTGGCTTCTTTTTCAACCCTTTGGGTTGAGGGGGTTGTTGGTTTGGAGGATTGTCGACTCTGGGGACCGATCATTTGTGATTCAGCCGAGTGAGGCCGCTTCATGAGCTGGTGATGCCACACCTTCTGGGTATCGTATCACCCCTCTCGAATGTCTGTGACACTGATGAACGCATAGGATGCCGAACTTGAGTCAGTTTAGGTCCATACCTGTGAGCAGGGTTGGGTTTATTGCAGGAAACTTTGACCTTCAGACTACCTGGTTTTCTTGACAGTGAATCAGTTTTGTGGGGATCAGAGGATCTTATCATCAGATGATTGTTCTTGACAGAGCAGGGGTTTGATTGGTATCTGAGGATCTCATCAGCAGATGTATATTTGTTCTTGATAGAGCAGAGTTTTGGTCCTGTATCAGAGGTCCTTATTATCAGATGTTTGTTCTTGACAGAGCAGAGCTTAGGGTCTTGTATCAGAGGTCCTTATTATCAGATGTTTGTTCTTGATAGAACAGAGTTAAGGTCCTGTATCAGAGATCCTTATTATCAGATGTTTGTTCTTGACAGAGCAGATTTATGGTCCTATATCAGAGATCCTTATTATCAGATGTTTGTTCTTGACATAGCAGATTTATGGTCCTATATGTGTGTATGTTCTTGACAGAGCAGATTTATGGTCCTATATGTGTGTATGTTCTTGACAGAGCAGATTTGTGGTCCGATACCGGGGTTTTCTTCTTATCAGATATAGTGGTTGTTCTTGATAGAGCGGGATTATGGTTTTGTCGATGCAGAATCTCCACAACATAGTTGCCTTGATCTCTTGCTGCATGATTGCATTTTTACGTTGCTTTGCATACTCATTTGCATTTCATTAACGTGTGTCTGTGTTGTAGGTACCATTTTCCCCGATCCAGGATTTCTTGCCTCCTATTGTATTGTTATGGGTTCTCTGAGGAAGACCGTGGCTTACAAGCTCCCTGCCCCTGATGTGGTTCAGCTAACTGGTTTGATTGCTTTAGTAGATGATTCTGTGAGAGATGAGTTCAGAAAGTCTTACGGCAAATTGCTCAGTTTGGTTCGTAAACCTTCTACGTTCAAGTTGAATGGGTTGCACGCTCTGCTGGAGTTCTACGATCCTCCGCTGAGATGCTTCACTTTCCAGGATTTTGTTCTCGCACCCACGCTAGAGGAATATGCTGATTTGTCAGGTGTGCCTATCAAGAGGCAGATGCCTTTTGTTCACATGGATGCTGAGCCTGATCTGGCTAGTCTAGCTCCTTCGCTGCATTTGGATGCCTCCGAGTTGGTAGTGTCTAGTTGGAACAAGGTTCCTGGTTTCTCCTTGCAGTTCTTAGTGGGAAAGGCTCAGTAGTGCGCCAAAGATGGATGTTGGGTCGTGTTCAACGCCATTCTCGCTCTATACATATATGGCATCATTCTGTTCCCCAATATGCCCGACTTTGTAGACTTCGACGCCTTTCGCATCTTTTCTTCAGGGAATCCAGTCCCTACCTTGATAGGAGATGTCTACCATTCCGTCCACTACAAAAACGAGAACAGAAGGGGCAAGAATGTCTCATGCTGTGTGCCCCTGCTTTATAAATGGCTTGATAGTCATCTACCCAAGAGGGGTCCCTTTGTTTCGTCTGCAGCCACAGCTGAGTGGTCCGAGCGTTTGATGAGTCTATCTGCAGAGGATATTGACTGGTTTGACAGAGATAGGTTGGGTACCGAGATTATCTTCAGCTGCAGCGGGTTTTCGAACGTGCCTTTGATAGGAAGGAAGGGTTGTATAAACTATAATCCGTCTTTGCTGGTCCGACAGATCGCGTATGCTTTGAGAGCTCCGCCGAAGGATGAAGAGGTGCAGGAATCTCTGTACCTCACTGGTCTTCTAGAGGGGGATCTGTTATCTAAGCTTCAGCGCGCCTGGAATGGCATCAGTAAGAGGGGAAAACCATTGCTGGGGAGAAGCAATAATCAAGCCTACCCTCTGTATATGACTTGGATCAGAGCCAGAGCCGATGCTATAGGGATGCCGTTTCTTCCTGCCAAGCCAGAAAGCCCTCCAATGATTGAAGAGCCTACCACCGTGCCCATTCAGCAGCATAATCAGGTGTTAGCTGAGCGAGATGAATTGAAGAGGGCAAACGAAGAACTGGAGAAAGAATTGGCTCAGCTTCGAAGCGAGAGGAACGAATCCGTTTATTCCTTCAAAAGGCAAACAGAGCTGGTGAACCAGCTAGGTACAGACTTGACTAAGCAGATGGCTGAGCGTGAGCGTTTGGGTCAAGACTTCAAAGCTGTCAACGACGTACTGGCTACGAAGAAGCAGCACTTGGACGAAACATATCGGAGGATATCCAAGTTCAACCAGCACTGGAAGGCCTCCCTAGCCACCAGGAAAGAGCGGGAGGATAAGCTGACGCAACAGATCTCCAAGCTGGAAGCCCAGGTGAAGGCTAGTGAGAAGAGGTTTGATGAAGAAACCGCTCGCAGATATGCCGCTGAAGGTCAGCTCAACAGAGCTCTCGCTAACCTGAAGGAGCGCAAACTGACGTTTGAATCCAAGAAGCGGAAGCTAGAAGATTGTTTCGGCGAAGGAGCATGGGAAGATTCAGTCGAAGGTCTTCAGTACACCATTGTGCAGAGGGAATTACTCGTCGAAGGGTTACTCACTCTGCCTGATCATCCAGAAACGAAGGAGTTGTTAGAAGAGTATCGCGCCCGTGGCCGTGCTTGACTGTTTGTATTCCTTTTGTTTTGATCGTTATTGTATGCTGACCATCACCAGGCTTTTTGGCTGAGGTCACGCTATTGATTCTGCTTGTACTCGCTGATGTTGTGTACTGCCTTGATGGGCTTTCTTTATATATGAGATGTTATTTCCATGATTGGGCTCGGACTTCTTATTATCAGCACTGGCACTCAGGCACTAGGATCGGGGGAGATCTCCCTAATGCACAGACACACGTTTGCATTTGCATGAAGCATTTGCATAACGAGCACTTTGTCATTTTTCCTAACCCTTTTGTGTTTCCAGGTTGTTTCAGGTTGTTCCAGGATTGATCAGAGACCTATCCACCGCTATCTGACCAGAGCTAATCAAACCAGGATCATAGAGCAAGTGCAAACTGATGTTCAGGAACTCCGCGAAAGAATGGATCGCTTCATGGAGCTCATGCAAGCGGTCACCAATGGCCAGGATCAGCTCAGAACCTTGGTTCAGCCTCTGATTTCAAGGGTCGATAGCAACGGCGTACTCCACGGAGGGACTGTGCCTACCCCTCCACCAGTTGAAACTCCTCAGAATGGCGTCCCCGTGACCGGGGGGAACGGCAGTGCCAACGGCCACGTGATAGCTAATATGGGACTCAATGGTAATATGACGGGCGTCGGTAATGGGAGTCTTGAAGCTAATGTCAATGTCGGGCTGGGCAACGGCAATGCAGGTGTTGGGAATCTGTTTGGACCTCAGCCGTGGTTAGAAGATTGTCAAGACGACGTGTTCTCTCAGAGAGGTGCTGAAGGGGAACTGACTGCTGAAGCACGTCTAAGGTTCAAAGCACTCGAGGATAAGATGAGGAATATCGAGAACCAGAACACCCTGGGCGTTGATATGTCCAAGTTGGGACTGATTGCTGATTTCAAGGTGCTTCCCAAGTTCAAGGTACCTGACTTTGAAAAGTACAAGGGCACCACTTGCCCTCGCGTCCACCTGAGATCATATTACAGGAAAATGTCGGCTCATTCCGAGGACGAGAAGTTGCTGATGCACTTCTTTCAGGACAGTCTGTCCGGGCCCTCCCTCGAATGGTACATGAGTCTGGAGCCTACCAGTGTGCGCACGTGGAAGGACCTTGCTGAAGCATTTGTGCACCACTACCAATACAATAGCGACTTGGCCCCGAACCGAGTCCAACTCCAGAATCTGTCGCAAAGGAACAACGAAGGGTTTAAGGAATATGCCCAGCGGTGGCGTGAATTGGCAGCCAGGGTTCAGCCGTCGATGGTTGAACGTGAGCTTGTGCAGATGTTCGTAGCCACCCTCCTAGGGTTTACTATGAGAAGTTGGTCAGCGGCATGTCTGGAACCTTCTCAGATCTCATTATCACGAGTGAACACATCGAAAATGGGATCAAACTGGGGAAAATTCAAGGTGAGTCGTCCTCAGCTGGAGGAGGCAGAAAGAAACCTTATAGTGGCAAAAGACGGGAAGGAGAAACGAGCGTTGTGTCCAACGCTCGAAGGAAGGGTAAAGGCCCTCACCAACAGGTGGTCAACATAACTATCCCGGCAGTTCAATAGCCACAGCAGCAGCCGAATCATCAAGGGTACAGAAAGCATCAGAATAGGGCACCTATGTCGAGTCGTCACCTCGAGACACCGCCCATGTCGTACGCGCAACTATTGCAGACTTTGCTTCAGCTACAATTGATCCAGAAGAGAACCTTGGCTCCCTTGACAGGGGCACCTCCGCCAGGTTATGACGCGAATGCAACTTGTGAGTTTCACTCAGGGGCACCAGGCCATACAATAGAGAATTGCAAAGCCTTCAAGCACAAGGTGCAGGACATGGTGGATGCTAAGATCATCAACTTCTCAGATAATATGCCAAATGTCACGAAAAACCCTATGCCGAATCATAGGGGAGGTGGAGTAAACGCCATTATCGAAGATGAGAGTTTGGATTTGTTGACTGACGTCAGAGATCTAAAGACGCCGCTTAGCTTCGTTAAAGCTAAGCTGATGAAAAGAGGTTTCTTTCCAGGATGCGGAGAGCTGTGTATGGGCTGTGCCACTAGTCCTGATGGATGTGAACAGTTGATAGAGGGAATTCAAAGTCTGATGACTGAAGGGATTTTACAGTTTAGCCGGAGGGCCGAATATGGATCAGGAGAGGTAATGCTGAAGCAAGGTGACGAGGTTGCCACCATCACCATCCCTCGCCAGACGATAACTATTTCTGCACCCAGGCCGCCCACGATTACCATCACCAAAGCAGGGCCGATACCCTTCGAAAGCACTAATGTTGTCCCATGGCATTATGGGGCTGAAGTCTACTGCAACGGACAGAAGTTGGAGCTAGAACCGTTTGGGTCGTCTGTGGAGAACCTTGCGGGAATCAGTGGTATTACTCGCAGCGGAAGAGTGTTTGCACCACCAGAGGTCGTGGCGGACAAGGCGGTCAGAGCTGACGCAACTGATAAAGGTAAAAGTAAAGTCGTTGAAGAGATCCCGCGTGGGGCAGAAAAAGACTTACTTGTTAAAGACGCCGAGGAGTTTATGCGGTTGATTAAAAAGAGTGACTACAAGATTGTGGATCACCTCCATCAGACACCCTCAAAAATTTCCATCCTGAACTTGTTGCTGTGTTCTGAAGCACACTGCAACGCGCTACTGAAGGTGTTGAACGCCACATATGTACCGCAGGAAATATCGGTAAATCAGCTGGAAGAGGTCGTAGCCCACGTGAATGCTGGAAATGGTTTAGGGTTCACTGACCTAGAGCTGACGCCGAAAGGGAGGAATCACAATAACGCCCTGCACATCTCGATAGAGTGTAGGGGAACGATTATGTCGCATGTGCTGGTAGACACGGGTTCGTCACTCAATGTTCTTCCGAAGAAGGCATTAATGAAGTTAGATACTCGTGGAGTGATTTGCACACCCAGTGATCTGGTTGTGAAGGCGTTCGATGGAACCAAACGCCATGTTTTCGGGGAGGTGACCCTGCCAATCCAAGTCGGGCCGGAAACATTCGACGCGATCTTTTACATTATGGACATCATGCCTGCCTACAGCTGTCTCTTGGGCCGGCCGTGGATCCATGCTGCTGGAGCCGTGACCTCCACGTTGCACCAGAAACTCAAGTATGTTGTCGGAGGTAGCATCGTGACCGTGTGTGGCGAGGAAGACATAATGGTGAGCCATTTGTCGTCCTTCAAGTATGTTGAGATGGATGGGGAAATCCATGAAACTTTATGCCAAGCGTTCGAAGCTGTCAAAGTCAAGGACGCAGCTCCTGTAGTCACTGAAAAGCCAGAGATGACTCTCTCCTCATTCAAGGAAGCTCGGGCCGTTGTCCAAGTCGGATCTACCCCAGGCTGGGGGTGAATTTTGGAGATACCTAACAAGCAAGACAAGTTTGGGTTGGGATATTCTCCTGGAGCTGAAGCTTCTTCTTCTAGCAGTGCGTCGCGAGGTAAAGGGCCGATCCAGTTTACCAGTGGCGGGGTGATATTTGAAAGCATCAACGCGGTGTCTGAAGACAGCGGAGATAGCGACTGTGACCTCGACTCTTGGATCCAGCCAAGCAAGTCAGGCGAGGGCCTTACCAACTGGTCTGTCAAGGATATCATCCAGATGACAAGCGAAGAGTAATGATTTACTTTTTCCAATCATTGTACAACCCTATGTCCTACCCGGGGCATAGTGGTTTTATTGTCAGGGCCTTGTTGGATTATGTACATGCATTTTGTTAATAAATCAAAAGGCGTTTTTCTTCGTATTCAAATATTGTGATCTCTGTTATTCCTGTTTTATATTTGTTTTGAAAAACAATAAAATGGCAATGGGGTTTGTGCTAACCTACACATCCTTGTTTTAAACTTAACCCTTGTTATTGCAAGATCCATATAACAGATGACATCGACTCTGGACCTTCTACGGCTCACTTCGACTTCGATTGCCCGATCTATCAAGTCGAAGAAGAGATTGATGAAGACGAAGACCTTCCTGAAGAGTTGGCCCGCTTGTTGAAACAAGAGGAGAAAGTTATTCTGCCTCACGAAGAGGAAATCGAGATTGTGAATCTGGGTTCTGAAGAAATCGTCAGAAATGTCAGGATAGGGGCTGCATTGCAGAGTGACGTCAAGCAGAGATTGGTCGAGATGCTAAGAGAGTATAGTGACGTCTTTGCTTGGTCATACGAGGATATGCCCGGACTTGACACTGACATTGTGGTCCACCACTTGCCGTTGCGAGAAGATTGTCCTCCCATTAAGCAGAGGCTTAGGAGGACACGACCAGATATGGCCGTTAAGATCAAAGAAGAAGTGCAGAAATAGCTTGATGCTGGCTTCTTAGCAGTCACCACTTACCCTCCGTGGGTCGCCAACATAGTGTCTGTACCGAAGAAGGAGGGTAAGGTACGAATGTGCGTCGATTATCGGGATTTGAACAGGGCGAGCCCTAAAGATGATTTCCCGCTGCCTCATATTGATGTGTTGGTCGACAATACAACCCAGTTCTCCGTGTTTTCGTTCATGGATGGCTTCTCTGGTTACAACCAGATCAAGATGGCGCCGGAGGACATGGAGAAAACGACGTTTATCACTCCCTGGGGAGCATTTTGCTATAAGGTAATGCCTTTCGGTCTGAAGAACGCAGGGGCCACTTACCAACGAGCAATGGTAACTTTGTTTCATGACATGATTCATCATGAGATTGAAGTCTATGTTGATGACATGATTGCGAAGTCCCAAACGGAGGAGGGACATCCGGTCAATTTGCTGAAGCTTTTTGAGAGGCTTAGGAAGTTCAGGCTGAGGCTGAATCCTAACAAGTGTACTTTCGGAGTACAGTCTGGAAAGTTACTGGGGTTTATCGTGAGTGAAAGAGGCATCGAGGTCGATCCTGCAAAGATTAAAGCGATACAAGAAATGCCAGTGCCAAAAACAGAAAAAGAAGTTCGTGGTTTCCTGGGCAGAATAAACTACATTGCAAGGTTTATCTCTCAGCTCACGGCCACGTGTGAACTGATGTTCAAGCTTTTAAAGAAAGATCAGGCGATTATCTGGAACGAGGATTGCCAGAAGGCATTCGATAAGATAAAGCAGTATCTTCAAGAACCTCCAATCTTGATACCCCCAGTGGCTGGACGGCCATTAATCATGTACTTGACAGTTCTTGAGAATAGTATGGGGTGTGTTCTCGGTCAGCACGACGAGACGGGCAGAAAAGAGCATGCCATTTACTACTTGAGTAAAAAGTTCACTGACTGTGAATCTCGTTACTCGATGCTGGAGAAGACGTGTTGTGCATTAGCCTGGGCTGCCAAACGTTTACGAAAGTACATGCTCAATCACACCACCATGCTAATTTCGAAGATGGATCCAATCAAGTACGTCTTCGAGAAGCAAGCGCTTTCGGGCAGGATTGCCAGATGGCAAATGGTGTTGACTGAATATGATATTCAGTATGTTTCCCAGAAGGCCATCAAGGGAAGCGTATTGTCTGATTACCTTGCCGAACAGCCAATCGAAGATTACCAGTCGATGAAATTTGAATTCCCTGATGAGGATACCATGTTTCTCAAAGCGAAGGATTGCGATGAACTGTTGCCCGACGAGGGGCCAGATAGGAAATCCCAGTGGAAATTGATATTTGACGGGGCGGTTAACTCCTATGGAAGTGGCATTGGGGTGATCATCACGACTCCCCACGGATCCCATATCCCGTTCACTGCGAGACTGACGTTTCCAGTCACCAATAATGAAGCGGAGTACGAAGCATGCATCATGGGTCTAGAAGAGGAAATTAATTTGAGAATCAAGAACCTAGATGTATATGGTGACTCAGCGCTTGTGATTAACCAAATTAAAGGGGAGTGGGAGACTCGTCAATCGAATTTGGTGTCGTACATGAATTATGCCAGAAGGATGCTTCCGTTCTTTGATCGAGTGGAACTCCATCATGTGCCCAGAGCGGAAAATCAGATGGCTGATGCCTTAGTGTCATACCCTAAATTTGTCCTACCCCCCATTCTTTTATACCAAGTGTTTGTGTTGATCTTTCTCAAGAGGATCATCTAGATTTTGTCCATGATCCTTTAGGATTTAGGTCATGGAGGTTTTGTGTAATTATAGGCCCTTGATAAGGTATGGTAAATTCCCGTGGAAGTAGGGGTCCTCATTAACATACTCAAGACACAGCTCATTCATTCCAAGAAAAGATCATGTTCCAAGTGGGTTTTGTCCTATTTACAAGCCATGATTGGGGGAATTATTTCAAACTCTGGTTAAAAGCGCAGGTGGTGATCCTTCATGTCTCAAACCATATTGAATTACTTCAAGGTTTAATTTCTAGCTATGATGAGAAACCATGACTAAGTGATCTCAAGTTACAACAAGTCTGTTTCAAATTGAGTTCAATTGATCCCTAAACCATGAGGAGTTAATTAACTTTAAAATATTACCAAGACCCCAAGAATGGGTTATCTCGTTTCAAGAACTTTCAAATCATATTCAAGCTTTTGTTTATTTTTTTAATCATTTAAGTGCAGAGCTCAAGACAATATGCAACTGCATTTAAGGCGGCATGCAATCATTTTTCAAGAAGTCATGATTTAAATTACATTTCAATCAAGTTACATGGGGATAATGTTACATCAAAATTCTGCATTTCAATGCGTTGTTAAATAGAAAGAAAACGGTGGGCAATATTCAGGAGTTAATTTGGGTCCATTACAAAGACTAAAGTACAAAATTCCAAGATGATCATAACACAGACACAAGGTCCATTTGATTTTAAACTGACTTCAAAGCCCCCAATACATGTGGAGACTCAAGACTGCATACAATTCGGATTTAAAAAGCACACAACAGAAGATCATATGCCAAGTCTTTATGCAAAAGAATACAAGAAGATGATGTACTTTATTTTCCTATTTGCAAAACCTATTTCAATCTACCAGCTGCTATCCTGCCAAAACTTTCACAAAGCTGCACCAACCTATCCAAATATCTCACTTTAAGATCTGCAGCTTCCGTCGGATGCATCTTATCAACCGACAACATTCCCGTCTTTCAACCAGCAGCACCCGCCTTCAAAAATGGCATTACAAGATTAGTTTGCAACCATCAAAAAAATTCAGCAAAGTTACAAGTATATGATGCTTGTCAAAACAATGACAGAAACAACACAATTCACAATTCAAGAGGGGCCATAAAGCTAGAATTAAAAAAAACGGTAATTGGAATCGGCTTATTACAAGAGTTTTAGCAAAAGGAAAATGTCTCAAAGTGTCTCAAAGGGCTTCTAAAAGTTACGAGCAGGGTGCAGGTCTGCACCTTATTTGTCAATAAGATAGTGTAGACTTCCTTCCAAGTCTTCGGTAACTTCATTATTGTGCTGGATGTTATTCCGAGTCCTCACCGATGAAGATTTTGTTACGATGGGAAGCTCATCGTATCAAAGCCAATGCACAAAAGAAGAAAATGATCAATATAAAATTCAAACAAAGAAGATATATGACGATAGCAGTCATGAAGAATGAATTTGGGACGTTGCATTTGACAAGAGATTCAGCTATAAATATGCCAAGTATTCATGTTGTTATGGCAATTGCATGAACGTCAATAATACAAAAGCTACCATGGTTTCTTGTCAATAAGAGATAAAAGGTTCAGACATATGAGGATGAGGGGGTCCTTACAAAGAAGTCATAGACTTCGCGTTCACCCATTACAAGCATGACAGGATTGGTGGAGCAAGAGTTCAAGGCGATAGCCATTCCTCCTCAGACACGAATTTTGCATTAAACCAGATAGAAAGCTGTCAAAATAATATCCAAATCGCATTGATGTAAGACGTGAAAAATCTGCAGATTTAAGCATGCTTAAGAGTTGCCTTCCAAGTTCTGCAGAATACTCACAGGTGTTTTCAAACTATTCCTCAATGCGATGTTGGAAATTTGATGCTGCAACGGAGGACCTTTGGTCAACGGTTCTTCATTTTAGTTCGTACTTTAGCTCGTCTTGTTTCTAGAAGAACATCATGTCCAGAATGTTCAAGCCAAAAGATATTGCCAAGGTGAATTCTTTCCCTCGAGCCAACCATGTCTTGGTTACATGTATACCTGAAATAAGAGTTGAAAAATGATAAGTAACATGTCAAGCTGTTTCGAAATAAGGTTATAAACTGCGAACTACAGGATATTTCAAATGTTACAAAAACTGAATTGCAAGAATTTCAACTTAATTCACAAAATGCAAGTTTACAAAATGCAAAAGTCATAAGAGGATCAAAATGTGTTTGAAGTCTAATGATTGCATACTTCTGTTAGCCTGTACCTAAAAGAGTGAATTTCAGTTCCACCAAGATTTTGCTCCAAAATCATCATCATCCTTCGTTTGCCTTCATATCCATGATGTCTTCACTATTGTCACACAATCTACAAGAGTGAACCAAGGATAATTGATGAGTGTACTCAACAGGGCAAGAAATTCAAAAAGAAGGACTAAGAGAATTATTTACCTTTTATGTCAAAGAAGCCACAGACGCCATCATTTCGTGCCCAGTTGTTACCAAATTCGACAAATTTCTGTTCTAAATCACCAATTCCATGGTCCATTTACTTGTGCCAAGCTGACCCCCATGTTGTGGTTTCCTCTCCATCAAGCCTCATCAAGATTCCCCCAATGCAGCAGGTACATGAAAGTCAAACAAATAACAGATGAGCAAGGCAGCACAATGAACAAATCAGTAGCACAATGAAATGGAAGCAATATAACCATTTTCAAAAGTGTTCAAACACAAACGGAGGATTAAACCGTCAAATGCAGTGAGAGGATAAGCAATGAGTTCCCTCGTCATACCGAATCCTGCTCACCATGCTGAGTATGCCGCTTCCAATTCTACCTTGATACGAGCTTTAAACTCCGAGAGGTAAAATAGATGATCTGCTCTCCTGTCAAACTCACACAACACAAAGAAAATGGAAGTTGGTCAGATTGAGATAACATACAACATTGTCACCTTTCAAACATGGGATTTACATATAGCTCACAAAACTACATAACAAATATCTGAGTTCATAAGATGAGTATCACCGCTGGAGTTAACAGAAGGTTGCAAGTCTTCCTCGAATCTCACAACATTGATCTCACACCTGAGTTGTGAATAAATTGTGAAGTCCCTTAACCGGAAGCGAAGGAGTAGGAGGATTCGGTGACGACGTGAACTTTGTGAGGAAGATGGCAGACTCTAACAAAGAAGGAGCACTAAAAGTCCTATGTCCTATCAGTTTCACTTCATGAGACCATGTAGCCACTCTCCGTGTTGAAGAATAAGCAGTGGAAAGACCAAGGTTTTTCAAATTCCGACAGAGCCTTCCAAATATTGCCACAAGCCATTTCCAATTTATTTATGCCAAAGCTTCAGCAGGCCTATGCAATCCTAAAGCCACAAGTAATTTCTGCAGCATGACACACACAATTAAGAACACATCGGAGAGTTTATAGCGGCAAAATTACCATGTAACGACAGTAAAAATCAAGAATACATTGTAAAACATCAGGGTAAAAACACATATTTCCAGAAACAACTAACAAACAGAAACCACAAGAAAGAATCCGAAAGCAATCCAATTTCCACCCAAAAAAGCTCACACGTTTTGCTGAGAAAACCCTAATCTCACAACATCAAACCCATATATATTTGCTACTATTCATTCAAGAAAGGGGGGAAATGGAAGAAGAAAAAACCTAAAAATTCTGGGGCGGAGAATGAGAGTAGAAAAAAAACCCTGAACAGAAAAACCAAGACAGAAAGTCCTAGATAATTCTTACCCAGAAATGGAGAAGAGTTTTTTCTCACAAGCTCAAAGCTCCTAAGCCTTCTATTGAGACTCTAAAAATGAAACATTGAGGGGATTAGAGGATACATCAGGAGAAGAGGAAGCTTAAGACATTGAGATAAAGTCAGAGTTACCTGAGCTTCGCCAGAAATTCCTCAGAGATTTGTGGTGGAGGACTTCGCCGAGAGGTATTGTTTTTGAGACTCTACTTCTTTTTTTTCTCAATCGCGGCCATATACATTGCTCTCTGAATCTTGTTTTCTCCCTCGCATGGTTGTTTGCTTTGGTTTTCGTTTGGGAACCACTTTGATATGGGATTTTGAGGTCGTTTTAGCAAGATTTAGTGTCAGATTCAGGTAGAGAAGGAGAAAATAAGTGGGGTTGGTGTTAGTTTCTTCTGGTGTGGTGGTGTTTGGCCGGAGACAGACGGCGGCGGCCTCCGTGCACCACCGTCTTCTCCGGCGCGTTTAGGGTTCCGATGAGATGTTTTAGAGAGAGGGGTGAATAACTGAGAAGAGTGAGAAAGAAAGTGATTCGGGAGAGGGATCAGGATGGCAATGAGGAGACTTTGAGGTCCCATTTTGTGGTCGTTGGAGTCGTTGCCACATTTTAGGATTAGAGTGGTTGTCAAGAGGCGCTGGTGACAAGTGTCACCGGCCGGCCTTTCGTTTTTTCTTCCGTACATTGCTCCTTGTGTCCCTAACATATAGATGCAGTATCCACCGTTTGATCTAGGGATCTCATGATCACCAGACTAGATCAACGACCCGAACCTCACTAGGCTGTCAGGTTTGACCCTAGAGTTTTCATGGACTCCCCTCCCCCTGCGTTGGTCCCTCCATCGGGTGGGCCTGGGTAAACTGCTTTCTGCACTCCTTTTTTTTTTTAATACTGGCCCATTTATTTGTTTTACTAACTTTATTTTATTATTAGTTTAAATGTATATTTTATAAAAAAACAAATATTTCAAAAAATAAGTTTATTCAATTTTCTATTAAAATAACTCTGAATTTATTTAATTTTATTAAAACTTTTTATTTAATAATAATTAATTTGCTTAATGATTAATATTATTAAATAATTAATTTTAATTTAATTAATTATTTTAATTAGCTTTTTTTCTTTTAAATTTTAAGACAACACAAAAATATTTTATTTCATTTTTAAAATTCTATTTTAATTTTATTAATTCTTTATCTTTTCTTTAAATTCCAAAATAATCTAAAACAATTTAATTTGAATTCTTTTCTTTTACTAATCTTAGATAATTAGGATTCAATTAAGTTAACATGCCTTGATTAATATATCCCCATTTTATTTAATTTATGACTTTGTGTGTGATGTTGTACATGCTTTAATACTAGATCTCAGTTACATTTATGTTATTCACATGCTCAAACCAATTATTTTCAAACTAATATCTTGACTTAATGTCAAACCCATTTTCATATACCATTGTAAGCCGATTGTTTTTACAATCGCCATCGACCTTATAGCCTCCTCTTGGGCTTTGTACAACGATGTTTGCTACACACTTTACGTATAAAATTAAAATCTAATTCTTTTCCAAACTTGATCCAACATCAAGTATCTTAAAACAAATGCAATTAACCATCAACTTTCCTTAACACTTGATCATATCAAATCCTCCTATCCATGTAAGTCGAGTGCGTTGGCCTCGCCATCAACCTTATCCTATGCCCATAGGACCTCATATCCATTAGTTCAACCGTGCTCGTTCCACACGCAAGTTTCAAGCCTTGATTCATATCAAGCAATTTTCTTTAAGTCAAACTAAAATACTTAATAACTATTTAAACATAGTTTCAATATTAGATGAAAAAAGAGAGAGTTCCAAATCTTTGGTTCTCTCTCCCCAATTGTTTGAGTCCGAGAAGTCTTTTTTGAGCTCGAACAACTGTCTTCTAAAACGATAAACTTATTTAAACCCGTTTTCTTAAACACATAGATGAAAAAGAGAGAGCTCCAAGTCTTTGGTTCACTCTCCCGATTATTTAAAGTCTGAGAAGTCTTTCTTGAGCTTTGAGTAATCGTCATCCGATTAATACACTCTAATCATATTGAATATCTATTATAATATTAGATGAGAAAAGGAGAGCTCCAAGTCTTTGGTTCTCTCTCCCGATTATTTGAGGTCCGAGAAGTCTTTCTTAAGCTTCGAATAATCCTCATCTGTTAAAATACCTTAATCACATCCTATCTTTCAAACACCATTCAAACAATTCCTTTTGCGATGAAAAAGAAAGTGTTCCAAGTCTTTGGTTCGCTTTCCCGATTACTTGGGTCCGAGAAGTCTTTCTTCAGCTTCAAGCAATCGTCATCTGTTCAACTTATTCAAACCATACTCAATTCTATCCTTTCGCATTTGAGGTTGAAAAAGAGAGAGCTCCAAGTCTTTGGTTCACTCTCCCGACTACTTGGGTCCGAGAAGTCTTTCTTAAGCTTTAAGTAGTCGTCACCTCTAGTTAAACATATGATACATCTAATCAAATACCTCGCCCCGTGCGACCACAACCCTAAAACCTATTCAAATCTACCCTCTTTTCAAAACCAAAATACTTAACCAATCAAACTCTACTCGCCCTCGTGCGATCCATAACTTAAACAACTCTTTTCAAAGAACATTGTTTAGTCCCTTCTTCCGCGCATAACAAACTCGTGCTTCAGCCTCCCCTAGCGAGCAGACAAGCCAACGTTTAGCAGTTAGAATGCGACCTAAACTCTCGTTCATTCCAAACACAAACCTTTTAGCAAACCGTAAGCCGAACTACGGCTGCTCTGATTCTTCATTTCCTCTTGAATGTAAGATACGTAGGCACAAGATTGCGATGATCTTAGCGAGCACAATCCCCTACCTTTTACCCGTAGTCCCATGAACTACGAGTGCTCTAATTTTCCACTTCTTACAAGTGAAGATACGTAGGCACAAGGGCCCCAATCCTTGGCGAGCACCCTATCTTAATAATCCCCCCCCCCCTTTTCCTATTAGCAAGAAATCCCTTTAGAAGATAAACAAACATAGTTAACTTTCTCTCGCGAATCGAATCAAGAGGTTCCCGTTGAGTACAACGGACGTAGAGGGTGCTAATACCTTCCCTCTATGTAATCGACTCCCGAACCTAGAATATTGGTTGCAATGATCATATTCTTATCCCTTTTAAGGTTTTATCGATATTTTCCTATTCCATCCTTGAAATGAATAAAGTTCGGTGGCGACTCTGTTTCGAACAGTATTTTCCGCGTCCATCGCGAGGATCGTATTTTTCGAGGTACACCACTTAGCCACGTTAGCTTCAATGTATAAAGTCAAGTTTTGGAATGAAGCTCCAAGGATTGTCCTTTCTCATCTTGATAGACCTGCATTCGTCTTTGCAATCGAGGAAGCCGCCGACGGCAGGCCATGGTTCCATGACATCCAGACTTTCCTTATGACTAAGGAGTATCCTGCGGGAGCGTCAACCCAGGATAAGAAGACTCTGAGGAGGCTGTCTGGAAATTTTTATCTCAATCCTGATGGAGTTTTGTATAAAAGAAATCACGATCTCGTGCTACTCAGATGTGTAGATGAGAAAGAAGCGAGTATGCTCATGGAAGAAGTCCATGAAGGCACATTTGGTACGCACGCCGGCGGGCACGCTATGACAAAGAAAGATCCTGAGAGCAGGATACTATTGGCTGACGATGGAATCGAATTGCTTTAAATTCGCGAAGAGATGTCATAAATGCCAGATTTATGCTAATAAAGTTCACGTGCCGCCGTGCCCGTTAAATGTCATGTCCTCCCCGTGGCCGTTCTCCATGTGGGGCATCGACATGATAGGCAAGATCGAGCCCACTGCATCCAACGGTCATCGCTTCATTCTAGTAGTTATCGACTACTTCACCAAGTGGGTGGAGGTAGCCTCATATGCTAATGTGACCAAGCAGGTGGTGGCTAAATTCATAAAGAGGGATATCATATGTCGTTACGGAGTTCCCGAGCGGATCATTACCGATAATGGTTCGGATTTTAATAACAAGATGATGAAGGAGTTGTGCTAGAGTTTCAAGATTAAACACCACAACTCATCTCCTTACCGGCCGAAGATGAATGGTGCCATTGAAGCGGCCAATAAGAACATCAAGAAGATTGTTCAGAAGAAGGTTCGGGCAAAAATTAGGGATATAAATTGAAAAGAATGTACACCCGCAAAGTCGAAAACCCGGATGGGCGACTTTGGCAAAAAAGGGTATCCCGGTGAACTGAAAATCCGCAAAGGGCGGTTCACGCAAAAGTTAGGGATTTGAAAAAGCAAATGACTGCGTTCCGCATGTGGACTTTCATTGTTTAGTGGTTTGGAAAACCTGAGGGCCGTTTATCTGAATCAATCTCTTCTGAAGCTGAAGCGTCGGAGAAGTATCGAAGTCGAGTGGGTCCTAGAGGGATCAACTCATGGTGTTCGTCTACGCCCCGTTGCCGACATTTGTATATATTGATGTATATTTATGTTTTTACTTTTTGCGCGGCTTCCTCATTCCAGGAGCTTGCATCTGTTGTAAAACATTTTTACCCGTCCAGGGGTTCATTATCAATAAAATGTATACTATTCAGCAATTCTGTTTGTTTGTTTAGCATTTATCTGTTTTGTTTGCGAAAAAGAATGCCGATGTTTTTGACAAAATGCGCATACATAAACTTACTGGCCTAGGCCATTGATTGTTGAATTAATGAATTACTTAAACATTGTCACAAGATGATAACCTTGATAGGTCCCTTTGATAAGGGTATCTTGTCTGTTTGTTTATGTTGGTGCAGGTGTAGCAGATTCCAGACAGCGTGCCGTGCGCGTCCCCAAGTAGGATGATTTCTCCTTCTCCAGCAAAGTTCAACAGCCTCTCCCCGCAGAGTCTGAACGTGAGATCGTAAGCATTGATACGCCCCCCAGGCAGAGAAGATTCTCCCTAATCAGATACATCCTGAAGGAATGTCATCTCCCTAGCTGAGTCAAGCGCCGAAGCGTGTGTAAATCCCCAGCACCGGGTCACAAGTGCAGGTCTCGTAGGAGACTGTTCACTGAAGTGTGCAGCAATTGACAGTTCCAGACTGAAGTCTCCAGCGGAATTGGGATTCCCCACATAGTCGTACTCTCCCCCGAGGCAGGATGATTCCTTCTTCCCCAGCCGAGGCTGCAGAACCCCAAGAGAGCCGAGTCCTCGGAAAGCAGTTCGGGCCATGATTGGTTGTCCCCAGTAGAGTGTTGAATAGCTGATGCTGTATTTCCCCACCGGAGTCATTGTCTCTAGGAGGTTTAGCCGTGAAGGCCGTGCAGTTTATTTTCGCGATTGACATCGCTCTCCTCAGCAGGTCCAGGTTCTCGTAGAGCTTCGTTCCCCGGCAGTAGTCAACTGAAGTTCATTTCCCCATGCAGAGTCTGATTGAGATCGGCGTGACCTTTTCTCCGTGGCAGGATGATTCCTTCCTCCACCAGAGTGGTTCTTTCTCCTTGACAGGAGGATTCTCCCTTCAGCATTTATTTTGCTGGCGGGATCGCAGCATGTTGCATGATTGCATAACATTTTGCATGAGTGCATAGCATTTCCACCATGTGGAGCATTGCGCCATTGTCAAAGCATATGCATAATAAGCATGATCTAGGTCGTTACCGTTCTTGTTTTGCAGGTGTCCCGCCGCAGGGCGGTTGCTCAAGATGATTCTTGAATTCTCCCCAATGGAGTCGCTTGCTCAAGATGATTCTTGAATTCTCCCCAACGGAGTCGCTTGCTCAAGATGATTCTTGAATTCTCCCCAACGGAGTCGCTTGCTCAAGATGATTCTTGAATTCTCCCCAACGGAGTCGCTTGCTCAAGAAGATTCTTGAATTCTCCCCAGCAAAGTCGTTTGCTTAAGATGATTCTTAAAATCCCCAGTGCAGTCGCCAGAGTTGGTTGCTCAAGTTGATGCTTAGAGTTCCCGGCAGAGTGTTTGCTCAGGATGATTCCTGAAATCTCCCGCAGAGTTATTGGTTCAGGATGATTCTTGAAGCCCCCACAAAGTCATTTGTCCAAGATGATTCTTGATGTCCTCAGCAGAGATGATTCATCCAGAACGATTTCTGGATCCCCGAAGCAGAGTTACTTGATAGTTCTCCAGAATTCCCAGCGGAGATGCGTCATCCCCAGCAGGTTTCTGAACAGCGAAGTTGAAACTTCCCCCGAAGACTTGATGATTGGAGTCCAACTGTAGTGACGAAGCAGTTCTCTCAGCCGAATTAGAGTGCCTGATGGTAGAAGTGGATATCCCCGAGCGGTTCATGATTGACCGAGAATTCTATTCCCGACTTACTGATGAAGTCTGGCTGACGCCCAAAGATTTCTTTGAATGCCCGATGGCATGATTGACTTGATTGTTGACCTGATGAGTCCCGAGGAATACCGGTGCCTGACAGCATGATCGACCATGTATTACCGGTTACCGGGTGACCAATTCTCCAGCTAGTTGTCGTGCAACTAATATTTCAGTTTTCGAAGATTTGTTCCCATCATAGTACCGTGTACTTGTGCAGTTGGAAAATTTTCGAGTTTGTCGGTATTTAACCGTCTCGCACCTTGATTGGTTGAGAGTCTTTCGCTTCTCACCCAGTCAGGTTCAAGCCGTTTGAATAGGGGCAGCTGTTGCACCCCAAAATTTGACCAACATTTCTTTACCTAGCTTATGTTGCATTTCGTTCACATTAGCATTATCATTTGCATTTTATTGACATGTATGCAGGAGATCAAGAGGTATGACTACCAATCAAGAGCTATACAAGAGTTTGAAGCTAGCAAAAAAGGTTATTCAAGGGTTCAAGGGTTGATATCTTTGTCAGAGAAGTCAAAAGATCCTCAGAGAGAGTGGTTGAAACCAAGAGTGTGTGCCTCCTAACTTGAGAGTTGTGGGAAGCCATCAGATGATTCTGAAGCCATGAATGTGGACTTGAAGCCTTGAGAGAGCTTATGAGATGTCTTGAAATCCATCATGAAGCCTAGACAGGTCATGGTGCAAGTTAAAGAAGACTCAGCCATGAGTGGTGCAGTTAAGGTTTGATTGGGTCAACCCTAGGTCAACTGATGATTTGGAGAGGGTTGAGACCTAATTCAAGAGCCATGTGATCATGGATTGATGCATTGAGATGTTATAAGGATGATTCCAAGGTAAACTCATCATGATTGAAGAGTTTGAGAAGTTTCAAGCTAGGGTTTCTAAGGCTTGACAGTGTAAAATCCCCTAGTTTGATCCCTATCTTCAAGGCAGTTTAGCCCAAGATGTGATTGTCATCTCATCTTACCCCCAACATGAATGTTGTAGAGCTTGTTCTTAGCTTTAATTTGAGTACTAGAAGTCCTTGATATGATTTGTAGAGCTCAAGTTATGACTTTGACAAGTTACAAGTCATCTGAGGTATGTGAATCTGGGGACTTGAAAGTCACCCAACTTGCATCCAACTTTTTCCCAAGAAGGATGATTCCTATGAACTTTTGGTCAACATGAATGTTGTTCCTTATCTTATTAGCTTTCTAGAGAGTACTAGAAGTCCTTGATAGGATTTGTAGAACTCAAGTTATGGCTTTGACAAGTCAAGGGCATTTTGGTCATTTGGAGATTACAGGTCATTTCAAGCATAAGGCCATAACTCCTATTTCCAAGCTTCAAATGGAAAAATCTTCAACATCAAACTTGTTCAAAATGATGTTTTAAGGCTATTAATGAGGTCATGATATGTTGAAAAGGCTTGTAGCTCAAAGTTGTAAAAATGACCTAAAATAAAGGCATAAGTTAAATAAACCAAAGTTGGAAATTGATATTTTCAACCTACACATCCAAACCATGAAATGTAATATATCATTTTGACTCTAGAAAACATTTTAAAAACAATGGTTTAGCCACATTTTTGATTTGAGGTCTAAATTGTGGACTTGCTTTGAAAAGCACTTACTTGCATATTAAGCAACATTTGCAAAACTCAAAATCAAGGCATGGGCAAGGGTTTTTGCAAGCTAAACACCTCTAATATCTCACTAGGGGGGAAATTAAGAGTGAATGGGATGAATTCCAAGCTGTTTGCAAGGGTTGTACATGTCATGATAAGTGGTTCAAAATCTCATGACATGAGAAGTGTAAAATCTCATTGGAAGGATCTAGAATGTTCTAGATCATCCAAACTCCATCTATATAAGGAGTAGATGTTGCACCCTAAAATTTGACCAACCGATTCTCCTATCTGACTCATGGTTTAATTTCATATTCACAAATCAGACGGTATGATTTTTGTGCACAAGCAGGGGATATCAGAGTTTACAGCTTGATTTTTGTCTATCAGATATGGCAGACCCAGTCCAGATCACCAGGTTTTATTTTCAGGAAATTGTGCGCTCCTCGGTGATTTTTCAAGTGATTTGGAAGATATTCTGATGTTCGGGGATACCTGTTCGATTCGATTTGGTCTCGTGCGCTTTTATGGGGGTCATTTGTGCATTCATCTGCATTTTTAGGGTTTTATAGGCTTTTGTGAATTTTTAGCAGGCTTTATAGAATTTTTCTGGAATTTAAATAGGGTTTTTGTATTTTTTAATGGTTTAATTCTCTTTTTAGGATTTTATAGATTTTTTAAATAGATTTTTAGAATATAAATAAGATTTTAAATGGTTTTATCTTTTTAGAATAATATAGCTTTTTCTTTTAATAATAGTTTAGAATTTTTCTTAGGATTAATGGGTTTAATTGTTTTTAGATAATATAGAAAATAATATAGTTTTTCTTTTGTTAATAGATATTAAATAATATTAGATTTTTAATAGAAAATTAGGATAATATGAGTTTAATCATTTTTTAGAGTTAATTAGGATTAATTGATTTTTATAGAGTTAATTAGGGTTAATGTTTTGTTTAGTGGTCATTAGTTTAATCAGGATATTAATCAATTCTTTTTTTTGGGTTTTTTATTCATTTTTTCGTCTGGGCCCAAGGGAGGTGTTTTTGGTAAAGCCCAATTGACTCAGCAAGTCCAAAAATGGTCCAGAATTCGTCCAAAAGTCCAGCGCAGCCTGGAATATTCTAGAGAATTCCAGCAACTTCAGAGCAATAAATAGCGCCACGTGTTGGCCATGCAGAACCACCACGCGTTTCTCAATCCTCACGCCACCGCCCACTCAGAACTCCCCAGACTCCTCCACGTGGTCCACACCTGTCCCACTCTCTCTCTCTCCCTGAGACACTTGGCACCCAGCCATCACTCACCGGAGCCTCGCCTGGAAACCTACCGGCGGCCATGCAAACGCCCTAAGCAACCAACCGCCGGCGACCTCAACTGACTCCGGCCACCACCAACCGTCGCCGGAAAACCATTTTTCCCCAGAAACCCTCTTTCCTTCATCTCCTTTCTCCGATCCCCTTCCTTGAACCTTCATCGTCTTCATCAATTTTTTCCCAGAACCTTCATCGTCTTCACAAATTTTTCCAGAAATCACCATTGAAACTCAAACCTTCATCAATCTTCATCCAAATTTCCCAGAAACGCCATCAACCTTCACACAACACTTTTCCAGAAATCATCCTAGACATTTATCCATCTCCTTGTGAAGATCTTCATAGACACGCAAATTTCTTCAAACGATCCCTTCAATGATTCTTCAGATCGTCAGTCCATAAAGTGCAGGTCCTTCACTGGAAATTTCCAGATTCAAGGATCTTCAAAGTTCATCAAATTGTCAAGGAGATTCGTCCGTTGTCAGAATCCCTCGAAGGTGTTCATCAGCCAAACTCCAGATTTGGAGTTCTCTTCAAGACGACTCAAGATCTTCTCGCTAAGGGGTCCAGAAGCTTCAAGATTCGTTCGAATTCCACATCCAGGTGCGTTGATTCTTCGATCCTTGTTTGCGTCTCGTTTTGATTGTTGCAGCATAGGGATTTAATCTTGGCTTGAACTGGATTTAAGTTGAATATAGTCTTGAGTTGAGGTTCGTTTAGATGTAGGTTAGGGTTCAGTTTAGATTGTTATGAGGATTCGTGTGATGTCTGAGAGTTTCAGATAGGGGAGAGACGAGGGAGAGAAGATGGTGAAACGGCGCTTGATGAACAGTGCCAGAGAGATTAGGAGGAGTTAGTTTTGATTAGGGTTTGTCTGGGTTTAGGGTTTGGATTGGGCTTAGGCCCAAGCGTAGTTGCTACGCTAACACCCCTCAATTTGCTTCCCCACCCCCCTGGTTGAGAAACCTGAGTGGATTGAGTTGGGCTTTAGGCCCCAAACTGCTAACAACACCCCCCTGGGCGTAGCCCATAATGAAACCAACTAAGAAACTGCTAGCGCTGCACCCCCCCTGCGCTCAGTTCTGTTTTCTTGTTTTTTTTTCTGGATAATAACATGGGCCTGCGCCCAACTGCTAATGGCACCCCCCCATTGAGGGCCCAATGTAGATAATAACCTAGAATCATTGCTGTTTGGACCCCCCAGGTTATTTCTTTTATTTTTTCTTTTATATTAGAAAATCATAATAAATTGAATATAATTGTTTTTTTTATGACTCTTTTTTCATCCATTTCATGAAATTGTTAAGAAAATTAAAGAAAAATAAAAGTGACACTTTATTTTTGTTTTGCTATTTTTTGCATATTTTTCAATTAATTGATGTTTTTTTTAATATTTTCAATGCATGCATATCATTAGAAAATTCATAAAAAATGGTAGAATTAGTCAAATAATTCCGTTCTTTTTTCTGAAGACTCGTGATTCAGTGTAGGATTTTATAATACAAAAACATTAGCTTAATCATGCATTTCATTGTAATTGCATTTTTTTCACTGTTATTGATGTTGAATAATTGGTCTGTGGATATGTCTGTGTTGCTGATTTTATTTCTTTCATCTGGTGTTGAATTTTGTTCTGATTTTTCAGTATGTTGTCCTAGAGCCATGTAGGTCTCCCATTAGATTTTTGTTAGATTTTTGTAGGGTGTCCTGATGTGATTTGTCTGAGCCTGAAGATAGGAGAAGTCTTGGTGACTTCTGACTTTGAAGTTCAACTGTGGTTGAACTTCAGAGATAGTCTCCTGTGGTTTGTTGGCCTGTGGGTTCTTCTTGAAGGTGGGAGCTGATGGAGGTTCTGTTGGAGCTTGCAGAGATGCAGTGGATTGAGGCTTAGTCTAGGAGCTTGTTGTCTGTTTGTGAGGTTCGAGATCCTGAAGTTTGAAGGGAGTTTATGGTACTTTCCTGAGGAAGGCACTATGAATGACTTTCAGTCTTCCTTCTCACCTCTTTCGTAAGTATCCAGTGATGTCGGAGCCGACTTGTGAGTTTAATTTCTCCTGAGGAGGAATATAAACTGATCACATGTTGTTGAGCCACATGGGATACGATTCCTAAGTGGAAGCCCCCTAGCACCTTCCTGAGGAAGTTCCTATGGGTCTATTCACTTAGTTCCATTAGTTTATCTAGGATTTCTCAAGTATCCAGTGATGTTGGAGCCAACTTGTGAGTTTAATTTCTCCTGAGGAGAAATGTAAACTGATCACAGTTGTTGAGCCCCGAAGGGTACGATTCCTAAGTGTCAGCCTCCTAGTACTTTCCTGAGGAAGGTCCTATGAGTCTGCTCACTTAGTTCCCCTAGTGCATATAGGTATTTCTCAAGTATCCCGTGACGCCGGAGCCTTCATGTGAGTTTAATTTCTCCTGAGGAGGAATGTAAACTGATCACAGTTGTCGAGCCGCATAGGATATGACTCCTGAGTAGTAACCTCCTGGTACTTTCCTGAGGAAGGCACTATGAGCTTGTCTGCTTAGCTTCCTTTCTCTGGTAAGCTTATTCTGAAGCTTGGAGAATGGGATTGATTCCTCTTGCCTAGGAGTTTGTTTAGATCCTTGCTTAGGGTTTTGGATTAGATTTGTTGCTTAGATCTTTGCTTAGGGTATTGTATAGAGTTCTGTCTAGAGCTAGACTAGGATCTTGTTTCAGGTTTGTTAGAGGCCCTGCTCAGGGTTAGTCTCTTTGTGTTGTTTGACTTGTGTGATATTGTGTTGCATTAGACTTAGGTGTTCATCTAGATAGTTCTGAATAGGTGCATCTTAGAAGTAGACTTTGTATGCATGAGAAGTTGAGGTGGTCCTCCTTCTGCTTGTTTGTTATTGCGTGGATTTGCTTGTTGGTATTTGGTAGAGCTGAGCTCCCTTGCCTCTGTGCCTTGTTTGTCTAGTTGTTGCATTCATGCATATTTTCAGTATTCATTTACGTTGCAGTTTCTTGTTTGTGGTTCAGTCCTGTTGCCATGATCCCTTAGGAGCTCTGACTTCTCCGCTGCGGAGTTGTTATGATAGACATTAGAATGGTTAACCAGGTGTGATAGCAATAGGTAGATTCCCCTGTTTCTCAGGTATAGTTCTAGGGTTTCCCTTTCCTTTCCGTAGGAGCTTTTGAGTAGCTTGACCCGTAGTTAGCTGAACTACAGCTGCTCTGATTCTTCGTTCCAGACGAAGATATGTAGGCATAGGATGCGGTGTCCTAGCGAGCACACTAACGACTAACCTTTGTTCTCTCGCGGCTGTGCGATCGAGACTTTCCCGCTAACGACTGATTGTTATCCCTTTCTCTTGCCCGAGTGCATTTGAGACCAGATCATAGTTATAGGTTCCCGAGCCTTAGAGACCAGTTTGTTTTCTCACTGCTGTGTGAGAGCTCCTGTTTACCCGTAGTTAGCCGAACTACGTTTGCTCTGATCTTTCATTTCAGATGAAAGTACGTAGGCACAGGACGCGATGTCCTGGCGAGCAACCCTTCCCCCGTTTAGCCGTAGGTAGTCGAACTACGTTGACTCTGACTTTCCCATTGCACGAGGGAATACGTAGGCCCAGAACACCGTATGTTCTGTCGAGTCCTGTCCTTTTATTTTCTTTTCAGACCAGCCATTAGCGTAGATAGATAATACACCCTTTTACCCATAAACACCAAGCGTGGATCCCATCGAGTACGATGGACGTGAGGGGTGCTAATACCTTCCCCTTGCGTAACCGACTCCCGAACCCAGGCTATGGTTGCGATGACCATACCTTTTCCCGTCTTTGCGAGGTTTACTTCGAGCGTTTCCTTTCCCGATCTGAGGGATAAATAACGCACGGTGGCGACTCTCCTGTCAAGCCGGCGCCGATTTTCGCAGTAGCGACAGCTGGCGACTCTGCTGGGGATTTATAGCATCTAGGGACTTTTCCCATCCCTTATGCTGGGACCGTTTCCCATCCCCTACGCGAGTCAATCCTAGCGCTTGGGTGTTTATTGGTTGGGTGTTGTGCATATTGTATTTTACTCTTCTGCACTTTACTTTTCTGTACCCTTACCTTTCCGCATTTATTTTCCAGTATTATATTATCATGATTATTGCTGTGGGCAAGGGAGGTTACTGTGAGTGAAAAGCCGGACCTGGGCTTGAGTACACACCTAGATATAGTTGTGGAGAAGTAGTAGACGAACCTGTCTGCTGAGCAGGCACAGTTCCCTACGAAAATCTGCGCTCAGACGAGATTCTTGCAGAGGTGCTCCTTTCCGGTCCTGAGGATCTGAGGGGAGTCCAGACGTGAGGATTGTCGACTTTGGGGACCGATCATTTGGAAGTCAGCTGAGTGAGGCCTCTTCATGACTTGATGATGCCACTCCTTCTGGGAATCGTATCGTCACTCATGAAAGTCTGTGACGCTGATGACCGCATAGGATGCCGTACCTTTGTCCGTGGATTAGGTTTATCCTACCTGTGAGAGGGACTGGGTTATTGCAGGAAGACTGGCCTTCAGAAACCATGACTCAGTATCTTTATCAGATAGTGTTCTTGATTCATCTCCAGGTGTGTTGTCTGGGTCAGATGGGTTTCTTATCTGAGGTTGAAGCTATTATCAGATGGTATTCTCGTCAGATACAGAGGTTCAGATGGTTTTCTTACCAGGGGATTGATATTCTGAGTATCAGATGATAGTTAGTGGCATGAGATTCTGATGACCGTGATTGGTTTTCTGTTCTTGATCACAGAGATATTCCTCTTCAGGCTACAGCATAGCCCCTATGTTCGCAGATTGCATTATTTATTTTGCATCATTGCATTACCATTTGCATTTCAACTAACGTGTGTGTGTTGCAGGTACACATTTTCCCTTCCATTTCTGGTGTTTGTTCCTAGCAAGACATGGAAAACCTGAAGAGAGTATTGCCCTATAAGTTCCCGTCGCCGAATATCAGTCTATTGTTAGAATTGATTGCTATTGCTAAGAAGAGAGGAATGGGTGACTTCAGAAAGAGATATGGGAGGATTCTGACCTACGTTTATCAGCCATCTGCCTACGAGACCAGCGGCATCTATACTCTGTTACAGTTCTACGACGCGGAGCTCAGGTGTTTTGTATTTCCCGACTTTGTTTTGGCTCCTACCCTGGAGGAGTACTCTGCACTTCTGGATATACCGATCCGTGAGCAAATGCCTTTTTATCGTCCGGACGCCGAGCCTAAGTTGGCTGAGCTTTCTACCATCCTGTGCTTGAAAGAGTCTGAGTTGTCTGGGAAGATGATCAGAAGAGGAGACGTATGGGGGTTTCCGTTGGATGTCTTAGTGGATAAGGCTCGAGAGTATGCCCAGAAGGGTAAATGGGATGTTTTTGACGTCATTCTTGCTGTATGTGTGTATGGCATCGTGCTATTCCCGAACATTCCTGATTTTGTTGATTCAGATGCCTTCTATATTTTGGCTGCGGGAAACCCAGTTCCTACTTTGCTGGGAGATATCCACCATTCAACCCACTATCAGAATGAAAAGCGGCGAGGAAGGAATGTGTCTTGTTGTGTACCTCTCCTATGCAGGTGGTTCACCAGTCATTTGCCTAAGTCAGGCCCTTTTGTCACATCTATCAATTCTCTAGGATGGCCCGAGCGCTTAATGGGATTGACTGCTGAGAACGTGGTATGGGTCATTAAAGAAGTATTTGGAGCTGAAGTCATACTCAAAGGCGAAGGATTCCCGAATGTTCCGTTAATTGGAAGGAAAGGTTGTGTCAACTATAACCCGTCCTTATTGATCAAGCAATTTGGGTACATACCTCAAGGAGCGCCAAAGCCCGAGGAGATACAGGAATCTCTGTATCTCACTGGGGCAATAGGGAAAGAGATGCTGACCAAACTTGAGAAAGCCTGGAAAAACTTGCACAAGAGAGGGAAGCTTTCAGGTAGCAGAGGGGATACTCGAGGTCCTAGCTCATATGAAGAATGGATTCGTGAGCGAGCTGTGAAGTTCCTTATGCCGTATCCAGCAGTTCAGCCATTGCATCCTCCTCCGGTAGAGGAGCCTACCACTGTGGACATTCAGGTTTACAAGCAGCTGATGGCGGAGAAAGAAGAGCTAGCCAGGGCTAAAGAGGCTTTAGAGCAGGAGAATGCCCAGCTTCGGCATGAAAAGAATGAAACAGGATATATTTCTAAGCAACAGGCTGAAACTCTGAAACATCTGAAGACTACGCTATTGGAATCGACTGAAACCAAGAAGCGTCTGGAGTTAGATGTAGACTCAGTTAGTAGTGTATTGGCCACCAAGAAGCAAGAGCTGGACAGGGCCTACACAAAACTAGCCAAGTTCAGAGAACACTGGGATCTCACTATGACCAAGCGCAAGGAGCGAGAAGAAGGGCTGAAGACACAGATTGCTCAGTTAGAAGAACAGGTCAAAGTGAAGAACGAAGAGCTTGAAGAAGAAGCCTGTCGCCGATACGAGGCCGAGCGCAAGTTGACAGATGCCATGAAGAATTTGGAAGATTTCCAGCATAGAGCAGATGCCAAGAGACCCAAACCTGGGGGCGGTGCCAATGATAAGGCTTGGGAAGACTTTGTCAGAGACATCCAGGGGACAGTCAGGAAGAGGGATCGACTGATAGAAGGTTTGATTTATCAACCAGATCACGCAGAGACAAAGAAGATGGTCGAAGACTTCCGCAACCGTACCCGTATTTGATTTCTCTTGTATTCTGTATGTTGAGATCACCACCAGGCATGTTGGCTGGGATCCTCTTTGTCATATCAGCTGTATGGAGCATAGTTATGTAACTTCTTGACAAGACTGTTATTCTAATCAATATATGAGGGATTTTCCAAATATTGTCTTTATGGTTTATCTCGTCTTGCTACCACTGACACTGGAATTGGAGGGAAAATATCTCCAATGCACACATGCACGTTAGCATTTTTGTATTTCTGTTTGCATAAATCATATTGCATGGCATTTAGCAGGTCAGAGCACTTATCCAGCCTTTGTTTTCACCAGAAAGTGATTCTCGGGGAATTGTTTGAGGCAAGAGTGGAGTGTTGAAGACGACCAAGGGGCTGAAGCAGATTTGAGCAGAATCAAGCAGTGTAATCAGTTACAGGTAATTGGTGGCTATGTCTGAAGGCAATTTCCAGGCTCCTAGCACCTTGGCAGGGTTTACTGTGGCGCCCAACCATCAGTATGATTCTATGGAAGGCTTCCCGCAAGTAAACAATCTTACTGCAGCCCAAGTTGTACAGCCAACTGTTGAGAACAGAGATCGACATGAGCAGTTTCTTGTCCGAAATGAACGTTATCCTCCTGTTAACAGTCAATGTGTTGCTTTCCCTGTGATGAATTACCGAGGAGATAATCTAATGACCGGGTTAGTAGATCCAAGAGCTCTTGACTATGGTAGAAGAGTCCGAGTGTTGGAAGAGCAAATGAAAGCCTTGGAAGCGAAAGATGCCGTTAACCTGGATGCTGTAGCCTTGTGCTTGGTCCCTGACCTCGTGTTGCCGTACAAGTTCAAAATGCCGGAATTTGAAAAATACACGGGAGATAGCTGTCCGAAGTTGCATTTGATGATGTTCTGTCGAAGGATGACTTCGTTTGTGCGAAATGACAAACTAATGATCCATTGCTTCCAGTATAGCCTGACTGGGGCATCCTTGAGATGGTATGTGCAATTAGAGAGTAATCAGATTCGATCTTGGGTGGATTTAGCCAGAGCTTTCATAAAGCAGTACGATTACAACTTGGATTTGACTCCTAGTCTTGTAGATCTGCAAGAATTGTCTCAGGCAGAGAATGAATCATTCAGAGCGTATTTGCGAAGATGGAAAGAATTGTCTGCTAGTGTTCAACCACCGCTTCCGGAAAGAGAACTGGTTGACATCTTCCTGGGTACTCTGAAAGGCCATTATTTTGACAAATTGTTCAGTTGCACAAGCTTTGTGGGCCTGATGAGGCTGGGAGAGATTGTTGAGAGAGGACTCAGGAGTGGAAAGTTTCGAGGTGTTCCTTATGTCCCAGTTAATAAGATTGAGTCGGTTGTCAGTTCTCAAGAAGAATGGGAAGGAGATGACGTCACCTCAGAATCTCTAGCATCTCAGGATCAGTTTTCAGACACTTCAAGTCAACGATCACCCTATCGCCGATCGCGTCAGCATGCTCCACGAAGACCAAGGAAACCTGAAAGGCAGTTTACTCAGCTACCGGTGTCATACGGTCAGTTGTTGCCAGATTTGGTCAGAAGCGGATTGATAGTGCCGAAAGAGACTAAGCCGGTAATTCCACCTTATCCTCCAGGCTTTGATGCCAGCGCCCGCTGTGAGTACCACGCTGGGGCACAGGGGCATTCAACGAATGATTGTAAAGTGCTTAGAAGTCAGATTCAAGATCTGTTAGACTCTAGCCGTATTTGCATCACTCCTCAAGGTTGTGTTCAGATTAATGATTTTCCGTCTTCTAGTTGTGCGGGTTCGTTAGTTAATGTCATGGAAGACTCCACAGGAAGTGTGTGCTCTGAAGATTGCCAATCAGAAAGTTCGGTTGTATGGGAGAAATTTCTAGAGGTTTTCGCGTCGGATGCCGCATCTGTTTTCTCTGCTTAATCCGTTTAGCTTTTTGTGCATCAGTATTTGTCGACCACCACCAGGATTGTTGGCTGGGGTCGTTATAGTCATACTCATTTGTGCTTACCTGCTGATTTTGTTGGTTGTACATGTATGGGAGATGTTCGTCTGTTTGCTTATAGCTTGGGTTTCTCTTTATCTCGTTATGAATGTGTGGTTGCTTTCCGCATTGCATTATTTTTTAACAGGTATATCAGAACCGTGGGTCTTATTTCTTCATCATCCAGTTTGTTGCAGGAATTCCTTCAGAGATATGGAACAGAATCAGTTTGAATTGAGCGAAGTCCAAAGCCAGCTGGGGCAGATGATAAGAGACATGCAAGAGATGCGTTCAGAGCAGAAGATTCTCAAAGAGGAGAACAGTCAGCTGAAGACCCAAGTGAGCTTGATCATGGAGGTAGTCAAGAATGTGCTTAGGAAAGAAGACGATCAGCTATTTGAAGCCGCAATGAAGAAGCTCGCGCCGTCTGTGCATGTGGAACCTGAGCAGCAACAGAGGATACATCCGGCCCAACAGAGGATCCAGGAAGGAAAGCCAAGGAGAATATTTGAGGCACCACCTATGGCCTATGCGGAACTCTTGCAGATCTTACTGAGGTTTAATCTGGTTGAGAAGAGAACGTTGACACCACCAACAAAAGCGTTTCCTCAGGGATACGATGCCAATAAGCAATGTGAATTTCATTCCGGGGCATTCGGACATGACATCGAGGGTTGTCATGCTTTCAAGCACAATGTTCAAGACCTGATTGACTCGCACGATATTGAATTCACGCCGGGCGGCGTAGCTGTGCACATTGCTCCTATCTCGATCGATGTTAAAATGACAGATGTTTCTAAAGCTGCAGTGGGTCAGAAGCGTATCCTGGACTCCATGGTGTCAGAATCTCCAGGCCCACAATTGTTGCCTATTCCTGGGGCAGATCTGAGAAAGCAAATGGCTAAGCATAAGGAGAGCGTTAATCAGTACATCGAAGATCAAGAAGCCGATGTTGCATTTGATACGAATGGTGCTCAAGGGTCAACCCGATACCGGCAGCAGCAGCCTCAGCAACAGAATAATCGGGGGTATAAAAGAGGTCAGAATCAAGGTCCTTTGGCAAGCCGTCATTTGGAAACTCCTCCTATACCATACGCACAGCTTCTGCAGGCATTGCTTCAGCTCCAATTGGTTCGTAAAAGGACATTGGCTCCCTTAACGGGACCACCACCACCGGGGTACGATGCTGACGCTACTTGCGAGTTCCATACCGGGGCACCAGGCCATACGGTTGAGAACTGTAAAGCATTTAAGCACAAAGTGCAGGATCTGCTTGATAGTGCAGCAATCAGCTTCGGGCCGGGAGGTCCCCACATCATCTGAATGAAAGAGGAAGAGCTCTATAGTTTGGTTGAGTCGTTGAAAGCAGATCAGGACAGCATCGAATTGCCTTTAATAAAGATAGCTGGTTCAGCAGCAGGGCAGATGTGAAAGCCCGGTTCTCGGAGGCTAGCATATTTTCTTTGTTTTAGCTTGTCATTTCTTTACATTTGTAGTTGCTTTCCTGTTTGAATTTGTAATCTTGTTTGTAAAACTTGGTTGTTTTCATTCAAATTGATGATAATGAAATAAATGTGCATGTTTTGATTGAATCCATTCGTGTTCACTAACTGTTTTGCAAATGTCCAACACTTGGTTAAGTAGAATTTGGGGAGGATGACGAAAATGACCGACATGCAAATATCGATAATGTATGCTTTTGAAATAAAACCCGTTGATGATGTACAGGCATTGTTTCAAATCCTTAAACACCGGAGATATAAGGAAGATAATCCCTTGTCAACCCCTTTGAGCCTTGTAGTAGGAGTTTCTTTCTGAAAACGAAAAACCCTCAATCATAACCTGGGACAGGGTAGGTGTTAGCTAATTTGACCGAGCGTCCGAATTGCAAAAGGAGTGTCCGTTCGAGGATCAATCACACCCCTAGAGGTCGTGCCTAAAAGACCACAATGGTTCAGTCAGGAGTGGGACAGCCACATCATTCCCAAAGAGTCAGGCAACCAATGTCACACGACTTGTTCGAAAAAACGAAAAAAGAAGAGTCAAAAGCCCGCTAAGTCAAGAAAAATTCAAAACAAATGGCTTAGGCAAAAATGAGGGCATCCCGCTGGACTTAAAAAATCAAAAGAAACTCAAAAGGAGTCAGTCCAGGCAAAAGTTAGGGATATGAAAAGAAAAAAATGAAAAGGATCAAAAGAAAAATCCTCGATGAAAATACAAGTCGTGTGACCACAAGTGTCAAAGACGAAAGGTGAGTGGCTGTCACTCCCAAATCCAAAAGTTTCTCGAACTATCACTCCTATCTTTCAGCCTCTGAGAGGTGAGCGCTAAGGTCGAATTAGCTGAACATAGGATCGGAGAACATCAAGGAGAATGGGTGGGGTAAAGTAAACTTTGAGCCTTTATCCTTTCTTTCAAAACCATGAACCTGACCACGTTACAACCTTCAAAAGACCTAATTGAAGCAGGGTGTTTCGAAAGCATACTCCGGTAAAGGTCGCGTCGATTCTGACTCTTAAAAAGGTTCCTCTTACCATGATGGTACTGATGTTGATAAATGTTTTGTGCATTATATGCCATAAGCTGTTTTTCCTTTTCCCAGTAAACAGATTGGATGTCAAAGCTGTCATATGTGTTGCGTTAATACATCTTTTATGCAGAACAACTTGTTTTACTTGCGAGTAAGCGCTTGACAGCAGAAAAGCTTCCTACAATGGAAAGTATGGTCAAGATAGAATGTGGAGCGCCCGAATGTTCCGAGAGCAGGGGCAAGCTTTATTGTGATTCCCAGTCAGGTCAGCTTCTCGAAGTCAGTTATTCTGGGGCAATCAGGTTGAGATTCAGGCGAATACGGTCAAGAGCGCTACTCTGAATCAGATAATCGGGGCAAGGTCATTGCAGTCAGGGGCAGGCCATCTTAAGCGCGCAAAGGTTGTGTGAGAAGCAGGTGAGATGAAGTATCTCTCAGAAGTTCAGAACGCTGAGGCATGTTATATCAGACCATCGGGGCAACAGATTTGCAGATTTCCTTTCAGGGGCTATCCCCACAGATGTCCTATAAGCTGGGGCATGTCAGAAGCAAAAGGATTGTTGTTCTCCATACCTACAGGGTCACTCAGAGTTATTCGAGCAGATGCAGTCGATTTTCGAGAGCGAGATGAATGCGGGAGGTCGTGTCACTATCCCTTGACTCTTCAAGGCTGTGTATTCAGGAAGAATATTTTCCAGCGTCAGGTGTACCTGACCCAGTAAGATGGCTTAAGAGCTCAAATCCAAGTTTGCGATTACTGTGAAGCCCATCTGTGTTGGCGCATCATTTTCCAGATCCGAGCGTCGTCAGTACGCAGGAGGGCTCCCTCCATTTTCTCCAGCAAAGTCAAATTTGCCATTGGTATGGGTAAGCTATTCCCAGAGGAGTCTAATCATATTCAGCACATCTGCTATTTAGCAGCGGAGTTACATTCCCCAGCAGGGTATTACTTCGTCGAGGCGTTCGGTTAAGTTCCTAATATCCCCAGCGGAGTTGATTTCACTCTCCCAGCATTTATTTTGCTAGGACGATTCAGTGATATCCGGGTTATCCCCAGCAAAGTTGGCCTCGCCTTCAGCATTTATTTTGCTGAAGTGGTTTTCTGTACCCGGCCTTCTCCGGCAGCTCGAGCCTGCTAGCATATTGCATGCATCATATTTGCATCATACCTGCATGACATTTCCAGAATGCGTAGCATTTCCATCCCAAATGGAGCATTACGCTGTAGAAAGATTAAAGCATATGCATAAGCATACAAAGCATAAGTCAGGTTTTCTATCAGCCTCATATGGCACGTGAATTACTCTGTGATCAGTTCAGGGGCATTTATTCAGCAGCAGTATTCAGACAGTTCAGCAGATTAGTTGTATCAGATCACACAACGATTATGCTTTAAGCAAGCAGTCATCTGATGTTGACAAGCTTTTCTTCCCGTCAATTCATATTGACGATGTGTTCCTCCAATGAGTGGATGTCTCTGTCTATCATTAGACGTTTTGAGTACGAATGTGGTTTTCTTTCCGTCTATCCATAGACGATGTGAAGTTGCAGGTGATCACAGTGAGGCTTCAAAAAGGGGTTCCCCCAGGATGTGCTTTTCTTACCGTCTATCAGTAGACGATGTGAAGCTTTGGTTGATTTTCAATGGAGTTCAAAATAGGGTTTCTCCGACAAGTGGCTTTTCTTTCCGTCTGTCAGCAGACGATGTGAAGTTCCGAGTTACTGTTCAGCGGGTTTCTTATTGCCAGATCATACATATGATGAGGTGTTTCCCCAGCGAGTCTTCTCCGGCTATCCTTAGTTGTTGAGGGGTTTCAAAATGATTTTTGAATATCGGTTCTCTTTCTGGTTATTGGATGAGATGACGTTTAAGAGGGACTTTTCTGACCATCAATCCCTATTGATGACGAGGCTCTTCGAAGAATGTTCAGTTTGCGTGATCGTTGATTCTTATTGACGACATGATTCTTTAAAAGGTGGTTTTCTTCCCGTTAGTCCATACTGACGATGTGGCCCCTTCAAGGATATTGATCTTTCCATCAATTCCCGTAGACAGAAGGATTCTGAAATTCAAAGGATGATGTTGAATCGCGTTATGGTGTCTTTCCGTCTATCCTTAGACGATGTGAATATGGAGATTATGAATGTCTTCCCGTCTACCCCTAGACGATGAATAATGATTTGTTCATCAATCAGGATGATTCCGTCTACCCTTAGACGATGAGAATATTGTTTTGTTTCATCAATCAGGATGATCTCGTCTACTCGTAGACGATATGTGTATGGAGATTAAGAATGTCTTTCCGTCTATCCTTAGACGATGTGAAATGATTTGTTCATCAATCAGGATGATGCCGTCTACCCTTAGACGATGTGAATAATGATTTGTTCGTCGATCAGGATGATACCGTCTACCCCTAGACGATGAAATGATTTGTTCATCAATCAGGATGATGCCGTCTACCCTTAGACGATGAGAATAATGATTTGTTCATCAATCAGGATGATTCCGTCTACCCTTAGACGATGTGAATATGGAGATTATGAATGTCTTCCCGTCTACCCCTAGACGATGAATAATGATTTGTCCATCAATCAGGATGATTCCGTCTACCCTTAGACGATGAGAATAATGATTTGTTCATCAATCAGGATAATGCCGTCTACCCTTAGACGATGTGAATATGGAGATTATGAATGTCTTCCCGTCTACCCCTAGACGATGAATAATGATTTGTTCATCAATCAGGATGATTCCGTCTACCCTTAGACGATGAGAATATTGTTTTGTTTCATCAATCAGGATGATCTCGTCTACTCGTAGACGATATGTGTATGGAGATTAAGAATGTCTTTCCGTCTATCCTTAGACGATGTGAAATGATTTGTTCATCAATCAGGATGATGCCGTCTACCCTTAGACGATGAGAATAATGATTTGTTCATCAATCAGGATAATGCCGTCTACCCTTAGACGATGTGAATATGGAGATTATGAATGTCTTCCCGTCTACCCTTAGACGATGTGAATAATGATTTGTTCATCAATCAGGATGATACCGTCTACCCTTAGACGATGAGAATAATGATTTGTTCATCAATCAGGATAATGCCGTCTACCCTTAGACGATGTGAAAATGGAGATTAATGTTGTCTTTCCGTCTATCATTAGACGAGGTGAGTATTCAATCAGGGTGTCTTCCCGTCCATCTTTGGGCGATGTGAGTATATTTCTCTTCCTGCCTATCAGTAGGCAATGTGAAAGAATCAGGTATGTTGTTGCAACCATCAGGGTTTGTTATATGGGGTATCACAAGCAACGGGTATTCAAATCAGGAGTTCTTTATCAGATAATTAATCAGTTTGGTGCCATAATGACTGGACTCGGTTTTCTGGACTTTATTCCCCAAGCAGTTGACAGTATATGCTCACGGTTGGCAAATTTTCGGGTTTTGTTTGTATTCAACCGTCTCGTACCTCTGAATGTTTGAAGGCTGAGCGCTCTTCAAACCCTTCAGGTCCAAGTCGCTTGAATAGGGGCAGCTGTTGCACCCTAAAATTTGACCAACCGATTCTCCTATCTGACTCATGGTTTAATTTCATATTCACAAATCAGACGGTATGATTTTTGTGCACAAGCAGGGGATATCAGAGTTTACAGCTTGATTTTTGTCTATCAGATATGGCAGACCCAGTCCAGATCACCAGGTTTTATTTTCAGGAAATTGTGCGCTCCTCGGTGATTTTTCAAGTGATTTGGAAGATATTCTGATGTTCGGGGATACCTGTTCGATTCGATTTGGTCTCGTGCGCTTTTATGGGGGTCATTTGTGCATTCATCTGCATTTTTAGGGTTTTATAGGCTTTTGTGAATTTTTAGCAGGCTTTATAGAATTTTTCTGGAATTTAAATAGGGTTTTTGTATTTTTTAATGGTTTAATTCTCTTTTTAGGATTTTATAGATTTTTTAAATAGATTTTTAGAATATAAATAAGATTTTAAATGGTTTTATCTTTTTAGAATAATATAGCTTTTTCTTTTAATAATAGTTTAGAATTTTTCTTAGGATTAATGGGTTTAATTGTTTTTAGATAATATAGAAAATAATATAGTTTTTCTTTTGTTAATAGATATTAAATAATATTAGATTTTTAATAGAAAATTAGGATAATATGAGTTTAATCATTTTTTAGAGTTAATTAGGATTAATTGATTTTTATAGAGTTAATTAGGGTTAATGTTTTGTTTAGTGGTCATTAGTTTAATCAGGATATTAATCAATTCTTTTTTTGGGTTTTTTATTCATTTTTTCGTCTGGGCCCAAGGGAGGTGTTTTTGGTAAAGCCCAATTGACTCAGCAAGTCCAAAAATGGTCCAGAATTCGTCCAAAAGTCCAGCGCAGCCTGGAATATTCTAGAGAATTCCAGCAACTTCAGAGCAATAAATAGCGCCACGTGTTGGCCATGCAGAACCACCACGCGTTTCTCAATCCTCACGCCACCGCCCACTCAGAACTCCCCAGACTCCTCCACGTGGTCCACACCTGTCCCACTCTCTCTCTCTCCCTGAGACACTTGGCACCCAGCCATCACTCACCGGAGCCTCGCCTGGAAACCTACCGGCGGCCATGCAAACGCCCTAAGCAACCAACCGCCGGCGACCTCAACTGACTCCGGCCACCACCAACCGTCGCCGGAAAACCATTTTTCCCCAGAAACCCTCTTTCCTTCATCTCCTTTCTCCGATCCCCTTCCTTGAACCTTCATCGTCTTCATCAATTTTTTCCCAGAACCTTCATCGTCTTCACAAATTTTTCCAGAAATCACCATTGAAACTCAAACCTTCATCAATCTTCATCCAAATTTCCCAGAAACGCCATCAACCTTCACACAACACTTTTCCAGAAATCATCCTAGACATTTATCCATCTCCTTGTGAAGATCTTCATAGACACGCAAATTTCTTCAAACGATCCCTTCAATGATTCTTCAGATCGTCAGTCCATAAAGTGCAGGTCCTTCACTGGAAATTTCCAGATTCAAGGATCTTCAAAGTTCATCAAATTGTCAAGGAGATTCGTCCGTTGTCAGAATCCCTCGAAGGTGTTCATCAGCCAAACTCCAGATTTGGAGTTCTCTTCAAGACGACTCAAGATCTTCTCGCTAAGGGGTCCAGAAGCTTCAAGATTCGTTCGAATTCCACATCCAGGTGCGTTGATTCTTCGATCCTTGTTTGCGTCTCGTTTTGATTGTTGCAGCATAGGGATTTAATCTTGGCTTGAACTGGATTTAAGTTGAATATAGTCTTGAGTTGAGGTTCGTTTAGATGTAGGTTAGGGTTCAGTTTAGATTGTTGTGAGGATTCGTGTGATGTCTGAGAGTTTCAGATAGGGGAGAGACGAGGGAGAGAAGATGGTGAAACGGCGCTTGATGAACAGTGCCAGAGAGATTAGGAGGAGTTAGTTTTGATTAGGGTTTGTCTGGGTTTAGGGTTTGGATTGGGCTTAGGCCCAAGCGTAGTTGCTACGCTAACACCCCTCAATTTGCTTCCCCACCCCCCTGGTTGAGAAACCTGAGTGGATTGAGTTGGGCTTTAGGCCCCAAACTGCTAACAACACCCCCCCTGGGCGTAGCCCATAATGAAACCAACTAAGAAACTGCTAGCACTGCACCCCCCCTGCGCTCAGTTCTGTTTTCTTGTTTTTTTTTCTGGATAATAACATGGGCCTGCGCCCAACTGCTAATGGCACCCCCCCATTGAGGGCCCAATGTAGATAATAACCTAGAATCATTGCTGTTTGGACCCCCCAGGTTATTTCTTTTATTTTTTCTTTTATATTAGAAAATCATAATAAATTGAATATAATTGTTTTTTTTATGACTCTTTTTTCATCCATTTCATGAAATTGTTAAGAAAATTAAAGAAAAATAAAAGTGACACTTTATTTTTGTTTTGCTATTTTTTGCATATTTTTCAATTAATTGATGTTTTTTTTAATATTTTCAATGCATGCATATCATTAGAAAATTCATAAAAAATGGTAGAATTAGTCAAATAATTCCGTTCTTTTTTCTGAAGACTCGTGATTCAGTGTAGGATTTTATAATACAAAAACATTAGCTTAATCATGCATTTCATTGTAATTGCATTTTTTTCACTGTTATTGATGTTGAATAATTGGTCTGTGGATATGTCTGTGTTGCTGATTTTATTTCTTTCATCTGGTGTTGAATTTTGTTCTGATTTTTCAGTATGTTGTCCTAGAGCCATGTAGGTCTCCCATTAGATTTTTGTTAGATTTTTGTAGGGTGTCCTGATGTGATTTGTCTGAGCCTGAAGATAGGAGAAGTCTTGGTGACTTCTGACTTTGAAGTTCAACTGTGGTTGAACTTCAGAGATAGTCTCCTGTGGTTTGTTGGCCTGTGGGTTCTTCTTGAAGGTGGGAGCTGATGGAGGTTCTGTTGGAGCTTGCAGAGATGCAGTGGATTGAGGCTTAGTCTAGGAGCTTGTTGTCTGTTTGTGAGGTTCGAGATCCTGAAGTTTGAAGGGAGTTTATGGTACTTTCCTGAGGAAGGCACTATGAATGACTTTCAGTCTTCCTTCTCACCTCTTTCGTAAGTATCCAGTGATGTCGGAGCCGACTTGTGAGTTTAATTTCTCCTGAGGAGGAATATAAACTGATCACATGTTGTTGAGCCACATGGGATACGATTCCTAAGTGGAAGCCCCCTAGCACCTTCCTGAGGAAGTTCCTATGGGTCTATTCACTTAGTTCCATTAGTTTATCTAGGATTTCTCAAGTATCCAGTGATGTTGGAGCCAACTTGTGAGTTTAATTTCTCCTGAGGAGAAATGTAAACTGATCACAGTTGTTGAGCCCCGAAGGGTACGATTCCTAAGTGTCAGCCTCCTAGTACTTTCCTGAGGAAGGTCCTATGAGTCTGCTCACTTAGTTCCCCTAGTGCATATAGGTATTTCTCAAGTATCCCGTGACGCCGGAGCCTTCATGTGAGTTTAATTTCTCCTGAGGAGGAATGTAAACTGATCACAGTTGTCGAGCCGCATAGGATATGACTCCTGAGTAGTAACCTCCTGGTACTTTCCTGAGGAAGGCACTATGAGCTTGTCTGCTTAGCTTCCTTTCTCTGGTAAGCTTATTCTGAAGCTTGGAGAATGGGATTGATTCCTCTTGCCTAGGAGTTTGTTTAGATCCTTGCTTAGGGTTTTGGATTAGATTTGTTGCTTAGATCTTTGCTTAGGGTATTGTATAGAGTTCTGTCTAGAGCTAGACTAGGATCTTGTTTCAGGTTTGTTAGAGGCCCTGCTCAGGGTTAGTCTCTTTGTGTTGTTTGACTTGTGTGATATTGTGTTGCATTAGACTTAGGTGTTCATCTAGATAGTTCTGAATAGGTGCATCTTAGAAGTAGACTTTGTATGCATGAGAAGTTGAGGTGGTCCTCCTTCTGCTTGTTTGTTATTGCGTGGATTTGCTTGTTGGTATTTGGTAGAGCTGAGCTCCCTTGCCTCTGTGCCTTGTTTGTCTAGTTGTTGCATTCATGCATATTTTCAGTATTCATTTACGTTGCAGTTTCTTGTTTGTGGTTCAGTCCTGTTGCCATGATCCCTTAGGAGCTCTGACTTCTCCGCTGCGGAGTTGTTATGATAGACATTAGAATGGTTAACCAGGTGTGATAGCAATAGGTAGATTCCCCTGTTTCTCAGGTATAGTTCTAGGGTTTCCCTTTCCTTTCCGTAGGAGCTTTTGAGTAGCTTGACCCGTAGTTAGCTGAACTACAGCTGCTCTGATTCTTCGTTCCAGACGAAGATATGTAGGCATAGGATGCGATGTCCTAGCGAGCACACTAACGACTAACCTTTGTTCTCTCGCGACTGTGCGATCGAGACTTTCCCGCTAACGACTGATTGTTATCCCTTTCTCTTGCCCGAGTGCATTTGAGACCAGATCATAGTTGTAGGTTCCCGAGCCTTAGAGACCAGTTTGTTTTCTCACTGCTGTGTGAGAGCTCCTGTTTACCCGTAGTTAGCCGAACTACGTTTGCTCTGATCTTTCATTTCAGATGAAAGTACGTAGGCACAGGACGCGATGTCCTGGCGAGCAACCCTTCCCCCGTTTAGCCGTAGGTAGTCGAACTACGTTGACTCTGACTTTCCCATTGCACGAGGGAATACGTAGGCCCAGAACACCGTATGTTCTGTCGAGTCCTGTCCTTTTATTTTCTTTTCAGACCAGCCATTAGCGTAGATAGATAATACACCCTTTTACCCATAAACACCAAGCGTGGATCCCATCGAGTACGATGGACGTGAGGGGTGCTAATACCTTCCCCTTGCGTAACCGACTCCCGAACCCAGGCTATGGTTGCGATGACCATACCTTTTCCCGTCTTTGCGAGGTTTACTTCGAGCGTTTCCTTTCCCGATCTGAGGGATAAATAACGCACGGTGGCGACTCTCCTGTCAAGCCGGCGCCGATTTTCGCAGTAGCGACAGTAGAGTGGATCCATTGCAGAGGTTGGTGATCATTGAAGGATTGAGCTTAGTTTGAGATTGAAATTTCATAGATTGTAATTGAAATCGGTTTCATCAAATTCCTCAATTTCCATTCATTTTCTTGGTTGATACTTCTTCCATGAATGTCAAGGAGTGATTTCAGATCATTTTCAAGAAGAATTGGTGGCTAGATCGTGTATGAGCAAGTGGTTTTCAGCACCTGCAACTCATCATCGTGTTTCAAGATTGAAGCACTTTCCATTGATTCTTTTGCATACAGAAGCAAGGAGGAGGTTCAGTGATCGTGCCCAGAAGATTTGAGAGCTTGAAGTGAAGATTTCGTGCATCTGTTATTCAAGAATTTCCAGGTTGGTAACCTTCTTCCCATAGCATGATTTAGGTAGAATTAGGTTGAATTAAGGTGCTAGATTAGTTGTTGAATGGCATAGGATGGATTTCAGATGTTTAATTGATGAATTAGAGACAAATTAGGGGAATCACCATTTTCGGTTGAGATTGGGAGATGATGATTCTTGAGGTTTCAGAAGAAACTATGGGTATGGTTGAATTCGGGGCAAGATTTGGAATGAGTTTCATGTTTTGACCTCTTGGATTGGAGGCCTCTAGGGAGAACTAGGGTTGAAGGGGGTGATCGGAGCTCCACCGGCGGTGGCCGGAGTTGGGCGTGAAGTTCAGGCGTTTGAAATGGAGAAGATGAAGTTATCACCATTGGATCAGAGCTTGACCTTTGACTGGGAGAGGATCCAACGGCTGCGTTTTAAAATTGAATTGTGAAGGATTTCTGATGATGAAACGATGCGTTACATTTATTCAGTGTTTTGGGCTTAGTGATCTAAGTGTTATCCACACCCCCCAGCGAGCCCAACCCAGATTTTTAACTGAAAATGATTGCTATCCACACCGTGCGCTTATTCATTTTTATTTGATTTTCATTTAATTTCCATTTAATTCATGATTCTTGGAAAATTCATAATTAATTGAAAATTTATCCAATTAAGCCCATTCTTTTTGCATATTACTCATGATTGAGTCTATCATTTTTTAGAGAAAAAATATTTTCATTTCATGTAATTTCTGATTTAATTAGAATTTTGTATTTTAATTGATATTAAAATGATTATGTTTGAAGCTTAATTTTGTGGAATTTTGTTTGATCTCATGGTGATGATTTTGAGCCTAATTTTTTGTGTGTGATTAGGTTAGACATGTATGATCCCATAGAATTTTTATCACATTTTTGTGATGAAAATAGGTGTGCTTATTAGATTGATGTTTAGATGCTTCCTTTTAGGGTTTTAGGTTTGATGCCTTAGAATGTAGGATTTAGTTCTAGGTCTAATTTGATGGTTTGATCTTTGAAACTAATGTGGTAGCGTCATGATTGACCTAGGTTCACATAATAATTTTTGTAAGATTTTACAATTGATTTTAGTATTTTAGTTAGGACTAACTTTAGTACTAGGTTTTAGGTGATCCTAATTTACTAATTCAACTAGTTTAACTCATTTAGTTCCCTTAGATTAGGGTTTGTGCTTGGTTTGCCTTTGGTTGAGATTGAAGACAAGTTGAAGACAAGAGGAATGCTTGAAGTTGCTTGGAGCTTTGGATTTGTTGGTGCCTGAAGGTGTCTGATGAAGATTAGGAGATAGGACATAGGGAGAGCCTTGTAGTTAGAATGATTTCTTTCACAAACATGGAAAGCATCTTGTGCCTCCATTCCTCCCAATGACTAAAAGTCCTTCTCAGATATTCACATCCCTCCTTTGGAAGGATGAGTGGATTTATCTGGGAAGTAGAACTTTGAGGGAACCAGTCTCTCATAATGATGAACCCTTACAGGCTTCCTTTGGTTGTCAGTAAGCTTGTTTATCATTTTCTCTCACTCTGTTAAATCAATTATCTTCTGGGCTGAGTATCTTGAAAGATGTTGGACTTGAGTTTGAAGATGAAGACTTCACTGAAGAGTGTGGAAGAGGATGATCCCTTGAGCATTGCCATTACAGCTGAAGCTTGAAGAGCAAGAAGAGCAGGTTGATACTTGAAGATCCAATAAAGACTGAATGAAGAGCTGAGGCTTAGAAGATTGAAGGATGAAGTTGACACTTCCATATGATTGAAGACTACCCTGAGAAGCTGAAGCTTGTAGATAAAGGGGAAAGCTAGTTGAGACTGGTGAAGCAAAGAGAGCTGAAGCTTGAAGACTAAGTTGATACTTATGAAGAGGATTCAATTGAGATTGAGTGTAGAGCTGAAGCTGAGGAATAAAAGATAAGTTGATACTTACATTGAATCAATTTGATACTTGTAGTTAGAAGCAAAGCCTGAAGGTGGAATTGACTGAAGAGCTGAAGCTTGGAGAAGTGAAGATGAGTTGAAACTTATGTTGAAGGGTTGAAACCTGGAGAAGCAAGTTGATGCTTGTTAGTGCAGCTGATAACCTTGAAGGGTGGTTGAAGTCTGAAGACTGAGTTGCTATCAGAAGAGCTGAAGCTTGGAATAGAGAGAGTTGTTGACCTGCTTTCTTGTCTGTTTTCTTTTCTGTGCTGATGTGCCTTGTTTGACTTGCTTGATGCATTAGAATAAGTCCATATCCAGACTGACTTTAATATAGGAGCATGATTGCACTAGAGGTTGAGTTGCTCCCTCTGCTTGTATTGTTACTGTATGGCTTTGCTTGTGGGTATTCGGTAGAGCCCAGCTCCCTTGCCCATGTGGTTTATTTTGCTTGACAGCATGTTATTCTTTCCTCTGTATGATTGCAACTGTTATTCTATTTTGCTTGATAGCATGTTATTTCTTCTGTATGATTGCAGTTATTCATATCTGGCTTGAGGTTGAGATGAGCTTGTGGAGGCTGCTGCCCCACACACATTTCCTCCCTCACTTGCATTGCATGCATTTTACAGTCGCTTACCGTATTACTGTTTACTGTTTAAGCTGATGCTTTATCTGTTTCTGTGTATCATTGATATGATCCCCTAGGAATCTCATTTCCTTTGATAAGGAAGTGATGATAGAACTTTAGGTTGAAACCTATGCATGATAACTTCTAGGAGTTCCCTGTTTCAAACCTTAACTATAGGATGAATCCTTGGCATGACAACAATAGGACTTGATAGTCTCCCCGTAGTTGAGCCTGTTCTCTTCTCATCTCAAAACAGCTTAAGATACAGTAATCATGAATGATTTCTTTCGTACGTTACGAGCCTTAAGCTATCTGAGAAAGGATTGTTGGAGAGTTTCTTTTCAACAGTCTGGATGTTTAGTATGGCACCCTTTGGGTGACATGCGACGCATTCACTCTCAGGTCATAGTCTCTAGTGCAATTGAAATTGCAAACACAATAAAAAACAATTCTTCCGTAAAAGACAGAAAACAAACTTCAAACCTTTTTGCCCCGTGGGCCCATAACTCAAAGGAAACTTTTCTGAAGAAAAGAGTGTCGTTAAACTTCAGCGACAACGCAAACAGGCTTTGTCCCTAACTGCTGGAACTGCTGTTTAACCCTACTCAATAAAACAGATGAATCTGAATTCCCGTAAACCATAGTATCCCGAACTACGTAAGCTCTGATCTCTCATATCTGTTGAGAGTACGTAGGCACAATACTGATGTATTGGCGAGCCACCTTCCCCGTAACCCGTCGTAGGTCGAACTACGTTGACTCTGATTTCTCATTCTCTGATGAGAATACGTAGGCATAAAGTGCGACTCTTTGCCGAGTCATTTTTATTTTCTGTTCAAGCCAGCCTTGATAGGTAGAAAGATAAACCAACTCGTCCAGTAAACACAACAAGCATGGATCCCGTCGAGTACGACGGACGTGAGGGGTGCTAATACCTTCCACTTGCGTAACCGACTCCCGAACCCAAACAACGGTTGCGATGACCTTGTCTTATACCCTATTCGTCAGGTTTTTCCGATTGTTTCCTTTCCCGCTCCGAGGGATAAATAACGAAAGGTGGCGACTCTTCTGTTTTGTCGGCACCTTATTTTCGCGGAAGCGACAAATCCCAAAGAACATTATTATCTTTTTCTATTTCCAAAAATGCAAACCCAATGGAAAAGTATTATTATTAAAAGTAACACCAACAATTTCCCATAATGGAACCATGTACTTGTTGGTCTTATATGTTGAAATGTGTTGAACAACTTTATGAAATCAAGATGAGTCCAAAATATATCTCGAACGGTTTCTCCATCCTTGCACAGTCGGTACCTAGATACATAATGGTTATTATCCAGAAGCTTTTACAATTGTTTCATTTCAGGTATATCCCCTCTTATCGCCTTGTTATTTTGGGTACGAAAATTGTATACTAACTTGATATTTGAGATCTTTTATGTTTCAAAGTTGCAAGTATGATTTTGGGCTACACCATGTTCAAGTCATGTCAAAAACGGTTTCCTTCTTTGCAGGAATAAGGAGACATGCAATGGGATGACCGATTAACTTGTGACACATGTCATGATTATGTGTACCACAAATCACATTAAATCTCAAATTATTATTTTCCAAAGGTATCCACCCAACTTAAAAGGACACTCACATTTCCTCGAACTGATGTCATCTCGTTTCAACTTTCGGATATGAATCATGTACTTTCCACTTCTTTCGCATCTTATTGTAACAAATACAAGTCTTTTATCAAAACCATTATCTGACCTTTCGATTACAACGTTTAACCCCAATTTGAAAGCATTCACACGAATCTATTTGAGGATAGGATCAAAAACAACAATTCTTGTTCGTTTGTAAATTGGTTGGCAACATCTACTTTGACATCAACTGATTTGTCATCCGTAGACACAATAGGTTTGGAGACAACATTAGACTGCACCATATCTAAGAAAAATAATAACTTAAAATATTCAAACAAATGTCCAAGTTTAACTATAAACTAATCCAAAAATACATTTTTGTATGACAATTGAATAAATTTTGAAAATATATTTCAAACAAAAGGTTCGTTTTTTCATACCAAAATTCAAATTAATGCAAGTAATGACAATGGCGGCATTAGGAAATGCACTTTCGAAATTGTCACTAAAATCAATTGTGGCATTTTTTTCAAAATATCACTTGACAAATCTAAATTTGTCACTAAATTGTTAAATAAACAATTATTTTCAAACTAGTTTTTTGAAGAAAAATAGGGGTGTGCATCACTAAAGACATATTTATGTATGAAATAGATGCGTTCGAAAATATACTTTTAAATTCATAAGGCCATTTTCGAATTTTCTTATATTGGTGGAGGACAATCAACAAATGAGAATTTTGGTGATTGAACACATGTTAATGAAAGACATAGAGAAAATAGAAGGATACAACGAGAGAGAGAGAGAGAGAGAGAGAGAGAGAGAGAGAGAGAGAGAGAGAGAGAGAGAGAGAGAGAGAGAGAGAGAGAGAGAGAGAGAGAGAGAGAGAGAGAGAGAGAGAGAGAGAGAGAGAGAGAGAGAGAGAGAGAGAGAGAGAGAGAGAGAGAGAGAGAGATCATCCCTCTTGAACGAACAAACCATTAAGGAAACATTTTAGATGTTAAGAAATCATCAGCTAAAGATATGTGGCATTTCAATTATATCCCATAAGTGAAATAAAAGTATACCCATTCACTTTTCAAACAGCTAAAATTATTATTCATGTCTTGTCCCATGGGCTTCGAAGTCTCTGTCCAATCTTTCCTTGATCCACGTTCTAATTGCACCTTAAATCTTGGAACAGATCTGCAACAAATATGCTACATCAGACCAAGATGTCGAGTCCTCATGCTAGGACATCCCGTCTGACATATTGTTATTTACAGGTTTCTTCTTGTTGGAATATCTTGTGCAACATCATGTTTTACCAAAATTTGCTCAAATCTTAGAGTCTTCAAGTATTTAATTATTACGACCCTTGTTATTTCATTTAAATAAATTATAATTTAAATAAAATAAGTAATGACACTCTTCCACCACCCTCATGTCTCTACACTTTTACTCACACCCTCAATACCTTAATTTCTAATTTCTAAGGTTACCACCCTTACATCAAAGGGTCCTCTAACACATCAAAACATCAAACAACATCCAATATCACATAACTAAATTATGAAAAATAATTTAAATAAATTGGGGTTTACAATTGCTCAATTATGTTAGTTTCAACTCTAGTCGCATCTCCATTGGCTTGGTTCCAAATTATTTTGACCAATAATTTTTTCTTACTCCTTAGACTTTTCATCTTTATATCTCCAATCCTTACGGGTGGTACTTCAAAATGTAAGTTTTATTTCAATTGAGTGGTATCTAGAACTAATATTTGCGTCTAATTTGAAATATATTTCGTAAATTGAGACACATGAACCACATCATGAATTTGGGATAATATTGGTGGTAACACAACGCGATATGACAGTGGTCCTACTAGTTTCACAGTCTAAAATGGTCAAATTTATTTTGGCGCTAATTTTCCTGCCATAATTACTCTACTTACTCCTCTAGTTGGCACAACACGAAGAAATACATGATCACCTTCTCTGAATTCTAAGGGTCCACAACGCTTATCAACATAAATATTTTGACAATCATGTGCAATCTTGATTTTCTCTAATTGTTTTGACCTTGTTGATAATTTTTTGCACCATTTTTGGATCGACAGACAAATTCTCACCGTCTTGGTACCAACACAATGATGTTTGACACTTTCTCTCATATAGAGCTTCATATGGTGCCATACTGATACTCATATGATAACAATTGTTATAGGTAAAATCTATCACTAGCAATACATCTTCCTAACTTTCTTGGTCATCTAATGCAGACGCTCACAACAAATCTTCTAATGACTAGTTTGTCCTTTTTGTCTGGCTTCTGTTTTTGGATGATAAGTTGAACTCAACCTCAATTAAGTTATTAAAGCTACATGTTATTATTTCCAAAAATTAGATGTAAACTTGGGATCCCTATCTGAAACAATGCTTAATGGAACCCCATGTAGTCTTAATATTACTATAATGTAGATTTTCGTTAATCTGGCCATGTCTTATGTATTCCTCAATGGAAGAAAATGAGAAGACTTCCTCAATCGACCAACTATTACCCAAATTGAGTCATTCTTTCGCCATTTTTGGTAAATCAGTAATAAAGTCCATAGATATACGATCCCACTTCCAATCAAGTATATCCAATTATCGTAACAACCTTACAGGTCACTGGTGCTCCATCTTAGCTTTCTGGAAAGTTAAGCATGACGAAACTTCTACCACGTGTCTTTTCATATCAGGCCGCCAAATTTTTCTCTCAAGTCTTGGTACATCTTCGTTTCTCCCGGATGGATTCTCAGTTTACCCGTGTGATCTTCGTCCAAAATTGTCTTTCTCAACTCGGCTACATCTGAAACACATATTTTTCGGCTACATGTCATTTTCTCTTGAATTAACTCATTATTATAACAATTTTCCATATCTTCTAACAAGACATTCAATATCTTAATAATTCCTATCTTCAAAGTCCCTTGTGAAAACTCTACATTCAAATGCAAGTCTTGAAATCCCTTTAGAAAATTTTGTTGATTGACCATAAGGGTCGAGGATATCTACAAACTCCACCTACTTAAAGTATTAACCACTACAATTGCCTTTCTAGGGTGATATTGTAGTGTAAAGTCAAAATCCTTGAGTTTTTCCAACCATCTACTCTACATCATGCTTAATTCCTCTTGAACTAATAAGTACTTCAAGATCTTGTGATCACTAAACATCCTAAATGTACAACCGTATAAATAGTGTCTTCGAATTTTCAGAGCAAAAACCATAAATTCAAATTCCAAATCATGTGTAAGGTAGTTTCTATCATGGGTCCTCAACTATAGAAATGCACCGGCAACCACTTTCTTATGTTGCATAAGAACACATCCATGTACTTGGTGTGATGCATCACATTATAGCTCATATGGTCCTCAGTTTCTGGAAAAACTAACATGGGTGAAGTCGTCAATTTCTCTTTTAAGAGTCTAAAACTCATTTTACACAGTTTTGGCCATGCAAACAATGTATCCTTAGCAGGGGTAAAAACCTTCAAATCAAAAAGTAAATGAGACACATTCATTCTCAAATGCTTCATATAATAATCAAGCACATACAAGTGCCACATCATTATTCGGCGTAAACAACCCACATTAAATCGTATACATATGCAATGTGACTCAACTGACACGACACAATGCATGTGGTACCATCACAATCACATACGGTTCACCCTAGACATTCTCAACACATCTCAACTAGACATTCTCATATAATCCAACATTTTATTCTATTTCATGTTATTATTAGTTTCTCCTATGTCCATTTATAACATCTTAGTCTTACGGGTCAAAGGAAATAGCATTGAACGTGAAATCGGGACAAAAATCGCAAAAACAAAAAATTGCACTACAACCCTGCCCATACGCGTTTAGCCAGCTTCCCTCGCCCTAGGCCTGCGTATCATAAGCGTATGGCCTCACTGCCCAGACCTCCATACGTGTATTACCTTAGCTCTTACACGTATGGCCAGAGAGGATTTCCCTCTCAAAATCCCTTCAAAATTTCCCCTTACCTGAAATCTGAGCTTTGATCCTTCAAAAATGGTGGAATCGTCTCTTGCCCTAGTTCTCTCTTGTTCTTTCTCTTCTTCTCTTTTCACGTGTTAACTTCTTTTTTCTGTAACTTCCCACTAATCTCTCCTAATTCGTTTTTATCCCCCTTCATTAATTCCCCCATAATATTACTACTACTACTACTACTACTACTACTACTACTACTACTACTACTACTACTACTACTACTACTACTACTACTACTACTAATAATAATAATAATAATAATAATAATAATAACAACAATAATATTACTAATATTTACCACTCATTATTAATTAATCATCATTACCATATTATTCTAAGGTTTTATTCATGTTACTCAATTAAGGATAATTCCTCACACCGACCCTAATCACGCACCCTTAATTAAGACAATGTCAAACAAGCATACAAAATAAATCATAAAATGACTAAATTATTAAATGGGGTGATACAAACAACAACACCTACATTTGGGAGCTACCATACCATGAATGAATTCACTATTAGTATTATTATTTTAGAGCTAAACTCTCCCGTTTACAACTCCTCACTTAATCCCTACCCAGTACAATCCTATCTATAAATCACCATCTAGATAAGAGAAACCTATCTCAATCTCTAAATCACAACCTGTGATATCTAACAGTTACTACATCCTGTAACTGCATTATTCTGATAAGCAATCAGTCAAGACTTTTGACTGACAAACAATTCAAGAACAATACACAATTCATTAACTCACGATTTATGAATTTGTAAATCTATGTGTACCACAATGCATCAATCGATACAAAAGGTGGCTTACAACTTTCAAAACCCTAAATCCTTATTTTCTAATTTACAAAAGTCTTAATAAGAATTCCCATTCTACCCTAACATCTTGGTCTTCCTTTTATAATCTTTAGCAGTTCATGGGCTTCAAAATATCTGTTTAATTATTCCTTGATCCATGCCTTAAATATTGGAACTAATATGCAAATATTCTGTTGAAACAAAATCATGTGCATTAGTAACAGACACGATGTCCTAACATCATGTTGGGACATCTTATCCAACACGTCTTCTTTCAGAAGAATTCTTTTTGTTGGAACATCTTATATAACATCTTGTTTTGCCAAAATTTGCTCAAATCTTTAGAGCCTTCGAATTAGTATTGGGCCATTAAGTTTCACCTTATTTGAAATTAAGCATGCACATGGAGGATCGTATGTCTTTCTAATTGTACAACCACACTTTGAGCTATCTGAACCTACTTCCTTAGCTCGTTTGGCTTTGTGAAAAATAAAGTCCAATCTCGTTTGAGATATATTACCCACCAGTTGTGAGAGATTGTTGTCTCTAAATTTGTGTTCTAACACTGTAATGTTGTGACCAGATGTTGTATGTATCTCATTATGATGAAATTGGATCATTTGGTTCGCAGAGTTCCAAACTCTACACAAATCACCTTTATTATTTCCCAACTAATTCTTCAACGTATGATGGACAAATTCAAATCCATTAGTTGTTATATCCAAAGTTTCTAACTTGATCAGTCCAAGCACAACCAATCTTCTCCTTCAACATTGTCTGGTACATGTCTAAAGCCTAAAGAAAATTATCCTCTTTTTCGATTTCCAAAAATGCAAACCCAACGGAAAAGTACTATTAGTAAAAGTAACACCAACAATATCCAATAATGGAACCATGTACTTGTTAGTCTTATATGTTGAAATACGTTGAACAACTTTATGAAATCAAGATGAGTCCAAAATATATCTTGAACGGTTTCTCCATCCTCGCACAGTCGGTACCTAGATACATAATGGTTATTACCCAGAAGCTTTAACAATTGTTTCATTTCAGGTATATCCCCTATTATCTACTTGTTATTTCGGGCACGAAAATGGTATACTAGCTTAATATTTGAGATCTTTTCTGTTTTAAAGTTGCAAGTATGATTTTGGGCTGCACCATTTTCAAGTCATGTCAAAAACGGTTTCCTTCTTTTCAGGAATAAGGCGACATGCAATGGGATGAACGACTAACTTGTGACACATGTCATGATTATGTATACCACAAATCACATTAAATCTCAATTTATTATTTTCCAAAGGTATCCACCCAACTTAAAAGGACACTCACATTTCCTCGAACTGATGTCATCTCGTTTCAACTTCTGGATATGAATTGTGCACTTTCCACTTCTTTCGCATCTTAGTGTAACAAATATAAGTCTTCTATCAAAACCATTATTTGACCTTTCGATTACACTGTTTAACCCCAATTTGAAATCCCTCACACGAATCCATTTGAGCATATGATCAAAAACAACAAATTCATGTTCGTTTGTAAATTGGTTGGCAACATCTACCTTGACATCAACTGATTTGTCATCCGTTGACACAATAGGTTTGGAGACAACATTAGACTGCACCATATCTAAGACAAATAATAACTTAAAATATTCAAAAAAATCTCCAAGTTTAATTATAAACTAATCCAGAAATACATTTTCGTATGACAATCAAATAAAATTTCAAAATATATTTTCAGACACAAGGTTCATTTTTTCATATTAATGCAAGTAATGACGAAGGTGGCATTAGGAAATACACTTTTGAAATTGTCACTAACATCAAAGGTGGCATTCTTTCAAAATCTCACTTGACAAATCTAAATTTGTCACTAAATTGTTAAATAAACAATTATTTTCGAACTAGTTTTTTGAAGAAAAATAGGGGTGTGCATCACTAAAGACATACTTATGTATGAAGTAGATGCGTTTGAAGATATACTTTTAAATTCATAAAGTCATTTTCGAGAGAGATCGAAGATATACTTTTAAATTCATAAGGCCATTTTCGAGTTCCAGTTCCAGTTAGAGAGAGAGAGAGAGAGAGAGAGAGAGAGAGAGAGAGAGAGAGAGAGAGAGAGAGAGAGAGAGAGAGAGAGAGAGAGAGAGAGAGAGAGAGAGAGAGAGAGAGAGAGAGAGAGAGAGAGAGAGAGAGAGAGAGAGATCCTCCCTCTTGAACGAAAAAACCATTAAGAAAATATTTTAGCTGTTAAGAAATCATCAGCTAAAGATATGTGGCATTTCAATTATATCTCATCAGTGAAATAAAAGTATACTCACTCACTTTTCAAACAACTAAAATTATTATTCATGTCTTGTCCCATGATAGAGATAACTACAAGGGTCGAGAGAAACAATTAGATTGTATAAAAATCCAAACTTAAGAAAAAAAATCATACAAAACAACAAGCATATATCAATTAGGGAGGAAAATAAACCCGTTCTAAAGCGTTGGAGTATATAGCTCCTAAAACCCATTGGAAAAATTCAAACCCAAAATTAAAAACGCATATTCAGTACCAGAGTAAACATCAGTAACAATATTAACTTTAACATAAAGTTGCAATCCCATGAAATGGGATCATGAAACCACTCGTTGAATGCACATATATGTCGTGTAGTATACAAAACCCTTAAACTCATCTATATGAATCAGGGCGCTTTGGTTTGGTTTGAACAACAGCCTCAATCTTCTCCTACTGCCTTGAATTTATTATGAGATTTGAACTCAAATTTTTTTGGCCACCTTTCTATTTTTGGTAGAATTTTCAAGTTGATGATGCTTCGATCATGTTTCTTTGATGTTCTTGACTTAGTTTCTTGAGAGTGTTTCTTGTGTGATCCAATTGTTGTTCAATGACTATTATATGTTTTTATTGACATGTTTAAGATTTTGATCCTCATGTTATGATATTCCTTGTGTGATCATTTCTCACCTCTTTTCTTCACATGATCTCTTGTTTCTTTGTATGGATGATTGAAGTATTTTCTTGTGCTTATTTTGAACATGATCATTCTTGAATTTGCTTGATATCTTAGAGTTGAATGTGGATTGAATCATTTATGTTTTCTTCTGGTCTTAATGTTATAATATGTATTACTTGATCATTTGTGCTTTGTACCTTGCTTAAACACATGTTTTCATTTGAAGATGATCATGGTGTGTGCTTAACTAGTCTTGATGCATGCTTTGAACTTGATCTTTGAGGTTTCTTCTTGCTATCCATGAGTTGAGGTTTGGATTTATATTCATGTTCATGTTACTTACTGTTTCCCTTGAAAATCGGAAAACAACCGCTGATCTTCCAATTTTGACTTTGGTGACTCACAGGATCGATCAGATTGATCCTAGGACATGTGCTAAAGTATTCTACGTTTAGAATTAGATTTAAAGTACTTGTAATAACGAATTGGTAAATGTGCTTGTAATGAAAAAGACTTTGACTAGGTATTTTAAAGTGCATAAACTTAAAGAAACGCTGTAAAAGATTTGTAAAAGGCTGATCGAAAAAGGTAAAAAGTCTAAAGGAAAGAAGGAAATTGAGTAAAGGATGCAGGAAAGGTAAAGGCAAAAAGTAACACTTGCACAAGTGGTTCGACAGAGGAAATGTAAATGTTGCTGAAATTGTAAAAGACTTTATTGGAAAGTTGGTGAGTTTACATAACGTACATTCTCCGTGAAAATACTCTTTTCTCACACTCGGGTACTTTGAGTAAATTTGATTGGAGTTACTTTGTACAAATGGTAAAACACACAGAAATCTGTCCAACAAATCCCTATTTATAATGCTAATAATTAACTGCTAATAACTTCCTAGTATCTCCTCGATCTAACAAGTGTCAATTGCATGTAACTTCCTGCTCTAGAACTCGCCATGTGTCTTATGAACAAAACCGCTCCCTCCAAATTTTGAATTTCAAAACGACGTAGCAATCCTCCTGTAGAATTTCGGTCGAACTACCTCTGACACGGTCGAAATGCTCTCAACTTTAGGTTTCTTAATTTTTCTAAGTTATTTCAACCGTTTAGTTTAGAAGATTCCTTAGAGGCTGTCGAAACCTCTTTGCTTCATTTTACTTAGACATTAATTATGTCTTAATGTTTAGCAACCCAAGGCAGTGTCGAATTTAGGAGCTAACAAATTGCCCCCAAAGAATGTTCTTTTCGACCTTATTGTAGGAAAAGGACATTTTTTGATAGTATCCCATTCGACACCATCTTTTCGATACTATCATACCCTTTGGTTTGCCTCTTATCCTTTGGAAGATAAAACAAAAGAAAGAGAAATGTTTATATCAAAAACCCCGCCACTTTGCACGCTTCTGACGTCATCATCATCATGACAGGTTTCTTGGAACTCACAAAAATTCAGAAAACATCATCACCCTCTTAGCGCCTAGGGGTATAGGTTACAACCGCCCCTTACTTCTTCCACTAGGTGGCACACGTGGCCCACTAACTTCAACCACGTAAGAATTCTTAATTTTCTGAATCCTTATAAAATCACCAAGAGTTTTTTCATAAAGACTTTCTACTCTTTACCAACTTTTACTCTTCTCCTCTTTGCTGAAGAAACCCATTTTTTCCAACAAAAGAAAAATCTCCCTTTTCTCTGAAAACCTTCAATCATGGCTGAACAACAGAAGAAAACTCAAACTAGGAGACCATCTTGTTCATCTTTATTGCCACCTTTCGCTACCTTGAGCGAACCAAAAATCACGAAGAACCAACAGCTCATCAGGGAGCCGTTAGCAGAAGAAAAACGACACATCTACGAATCTCAGGTAATCATCCCCGTTGATGTGGCTGGAAAACCCTTAGCCATGTCTGGCCCATTGTCACCCCTTGATTATTCCACCTTGAGTTACTTTTTCCCTTCTTATCGGAAAACCAAACCCTTAGGGCAAAAAGATGCTAGCAAAATCCCTTCTGATAACCCCGATGACCTTTCTCTCTTCAATGTGGACCTCAAATATTTGCATGATGGAGCAAGACTCTTTAGAGCTACGCCGTACTTCAAAGATTCTGAACTTTACCTTAACTGGTTGGCAAAAATAGAGAAAGCAAAGGCACAACATTGGAAAGAAATAGGTATTTATGACCTAATCATGCTGTCGAAGGTTGGGCGACCTTACTGTCCGTTAATGCTGGCCTCCTCTTTGTATTTCTGGGACAGCACTCACCATACCTTCCATCTTCCCTGCGGAATGGTGACTCCCACGCTCTTCGACATGGCTGCTATTGTCGGATTAAAACCATGTGGATTGGCTTACAATCCTAAAATTGATGCACGGGACACCATAGGTTTTGGTAGTACGAAACATACTTATACACCCTTCATAAATCATTATCACAAGAAAGACACCGACGTAGTCGAAGCCGAGGAGCACATAGCCTTTCTGGCCATGTGGTTGTCTCGTTGTATTTTTTGCACAAAGTCCTTGCAGGTGGCGAGGAAGTACCTTACCCTGGCGAATCAGTTACACCTTAAAACGGACGTATGTCTCAGTGAAATGATACTAGCCAGCCTGTATGAGGCTTTGGGAGAAGGCGTTGATAAACTAAGGGATCCAAAAACCCATGGCGCTCTTATAATGGCGGGGCCATTTTGGTTGCTTCAATTATGGTTGAACGCTACCTTCGAGCACAACCTTCCCTTCAAAGGAGAGGTCGACGAAGCCCAGGTATCTGAACGCCGGGTCGAATGGCCACGCTTGGTTCAGTTAACACCAAGTGAAGAGGGTCGAAGCCTTCGTGCCAATCTTACCAGCTTCATCCACTTGTTTGCAAAAAGGCATGAATTCACTCCCAGGATGGCCCCTTTTGCTCATAGGTTGTATGGCCCTGAATGGTTCACCAGGTCATTTCCTCCAGTTTCGCAAAAACAAGAAGCAGAATCAAACCTGATATGGGAGAGATTCTTGACGCCACGCTTGATTGTTCATAAGCTTAACCTTGTCAGAGGACAAGCAATATTAGTCGCTTATCAACCTAACTTGGTGTCGAGGCAATTTGGGTTAATTCAATCATTGCCTAGGTGCTTGTATGATAAGAAGTCTCATGTTATCCTTCTCTCCACTAGCTTCAACCCACTTGAGTGTTCGACTCAAATGGCCCGTTATGCTCATAAGTCCCATTTTATTCCAATCTATTTTGAACCCTCTCACCTTTGTACCCCAGATTTTTACAACTAGTGGACCAACCATTACTCCAACAATTTTCTTGATGTTTCAAGTTTTTCACGCTTGATTGACCAGGCTTTTATTGATGTGCAGGAAAAGGTCAAGAAAGGTACGTCTACTCATATCAAAGAGATACAAGCTTTCCAGAAGTACTTCGAAACTGCCTATCGACCAAATGATGTTAGTCGAACCATCCGCGAGGCTGCTGTCACTTTAAAAGAAAAGTTTTCTAAACGAATGGAGAAACTGAAAATCCCCTCATATATCCCTTACGATAGACGATATGAGGTTGCTTTTAAACTCTTTCCCCCAAAGACCCCTCGATTACCAACCGTTGATTTTGGCGTGGCTCTTACCCCTCCATTTCCAGACTGGTTTATCTGTGAGGATAGTATAAAAATACTTCGACAGCAGTCGAAGCCTAAGGCGCAGCGGGTGGTTCCGACTAAACATACACTTGATACCTTTAGAGGGAACCTTCATGTCAGTATCGAAGATGTTCACATCGAGACCGAAATCCTTGAAGGTCATCTCCCTTCGATTTGGCTTCCTCTCACGGAGCTTCAACGTTACTAACCTATATCTTCTATATTTATTTATTCGCAGCTGCTCCCAAGAGAAACGCTCCGACCAATAAAACAGAAGGAAAGATCGAAAGTTCAAAGGTAAATTCTTACATGCTCTTATTCACCTTAAGCTTTTCTGTCCTTTGCTGATCACTTCGATCTTCCCAGGTGGGCCACAAACCTCCAACCCCTCAAAAAAGAAGAAAAGTTGCAGCCCAGGTCATCATAGACTCCGACGATGATGAATCCCCTCGTGAAGATATTCCCCTAAAAAGAAAATGAAGGGTAACTCATGGGCTAGAGAGGTTGAATCTCCTCCATCTCCCGCCAAGATACAAAAACAAAACACGCCTCCTGAATCTCTTGTCAAAGCTCTCACAACAAATGATCCAAATCCTTCTGTCATTCCCATAGATTGTGATAACTTTAGTCCGGCTGAGGAAGCCACGAAGGTATTGTGAAAGAATCTCTAACCTTTCTATATCAAGCTCTTGTCTCTTTCATCTTGCGTCTCATGAGGTTTATTTTCCCAACTGCAGATTACTACCGAGGCCTTCAAGCCTTCGATGCAACCGTCTCCCTTGCCTATTTATCCATTGAACAGCCAAGGTGAACCCACTTATATCCCTATATCTGATTTGGGTTCTGGTGTGAGTTCTCTTGGTGAAATTAACAAACCTGAATTTTATGCAGCCCCTTCACCCCTAAAAACTACTACCCAACAATCACAAACTGATGGGTCTGACCACGAGGAAGAGGAAGCTCCTAACACAATAGTCGTGGCAGATGAAGATGAAAACCCCAAGCCTGAGGACACCAATCCTGCCACCACAACAAGTTCCCCTCTTGATCAAACAAAACCTGCTAATAACGACGTTGATGCGAACGAAGCCAACGCATGTGAGGAAGAAGCCATGCACCAGTCTGAGCTAGGTGAGTCAGATGGTAAGGAAAAAGAAGCTACCTTGGCTCAAGATTCCATAAAAACTGCCCCTGTAGAAAGGGAAATAATTACAAAAGGAAAATATGATGATCCTGCTTGTATTGATGCTACTAAAGTTACTCCCGTCGAGGTGCCACAGGCAATGCCTCTTCAGAGCGAAACGGTCCTCTCTAAGGAAGAAATGGCTGCGCTAAAAGAAAGCGATCCTCGTCGATACGTTCAATTACTGCTGCGCAGTCGAGGCAGTTCTTCTGGCAAAACTCGGAGTGCTTCAACTTCTGAGGGCCAGGTCTCTAGCAAACCTTCAGATGACATTTTGGTGAAGATCAAAGCCAAAATCTTTAAAGGAGACCTTTTCATGTTGCTGAAGATGGATTCCGTCACCCATCTATCTTTGAAAACGCTTCTTCAACAAGTGAGACTTGATTCCATATCCCTTGAAGCTGCTAACGTCATTCGAGAGGTGGAAATTTTGATAGATCAAGTCTACAAAGACCTTACGTTGCTGCCCCGCCTCGAAGGTGACATTTCGACGAAATCTGGTTGTGAAGCAGCTGCCTGGACAAGTGCAGCGGAATCGGAACAAAGGATCGAAGAGCTAGAGGAAGAGAAAAAGAGAGACCAACTAGAGATTGCTTCCAGTAAAGAAAACATCGTCTGTTGGAAACGTAAGATCAAGAAACTTCAAGGCAAGATCAAGAAAGAAGAAAAGAAGATTTCTCAACTGTCTTCCAAAGACAATTCGACCCTTGCTGCTGAACTCGAACATGCTATCACTTTTGCAGAAGAGGCTCGAAGCTTAGAAGAAGAAGTTGCCAGATTAATTGATGAAAGGGGCTCGTGCCAACAACGTATTGAATCTCAGAAGGCGAACTACCTTAAAATGAAGGCCAATCTTCCTTTCTAATTTACTGACATATTGTAACAGACTATATTTTGCTGGCCTTTGAAGCCATCTTTGTTATTGTAACTTATCGCGCCATTTTGGCAAATATTAATACCATTTGTGGCTTTGCTTTATACTTTCTGTTACTCTGTTGTTATCTTAACTTCTTGCAGCATAGGCCTGTACTTTTTCAAGTACTTACCATTTACTTTTAATATCCTCTTATCTTCGCCCAATTCTTCCACTTCATAGGCTCCATTAAAGAAAACCCTCGACACTTGGAAGGGTCCCTCCCACTTTGGGGACCATTTACCCAACGTTTTGGCCTTTCGATCCATAGGCAGAATGACTCTCCAAACTAAGTCTCCAACTAAAAAGATTCTTGCTTTAACCTTCTTATTGTATGACTTTTCCACTCTCTTTTTCTGCCTTCTCAGCAATTCTAGAGCTTTCAATCTTTCTTCGTCTAAGTCTATGACCTCATCGAGCATCATATCCCAATAGACTTCTCTAGGAATTTCGTGTTGCCTTTGAACCCTAATCGACTGTATGTGGATTTCGACTGGCAACACTGCATCGTGACCAAAAGTCAAACGATATGGGGTGGTGTTGGTTGCCTCTTTGGGTGACGTTCGACATGCCCATAGAACCTGATCCAACACTTTGTGCCAATTTTTGGCTTGGTTCCTACTTGCTTCTTTATCATGCCAATGATCACTTTATTTGCTGCCTCGACTTGCCCGTTGGCTTGCGCATAATAAGGGGTCGAAGTTAAGAGTTTGAACCCCATCTCTCTGGCGAAATCCTGCATCTTTCTACCCGTTAAGATCGACCCTTGATCCATTGTTATTGTCTCTGGCAGTCCAAACCTAAAGATGATATTTTTCTGAATAAAGTCAATCACATCTTCCTGATCCACTTTAGCTAAAGGCACTGCTTCGACCCACTTGGTAAAGTAATCTATCCCCATTAAGATATACTTTTGGTTTTTTGAGGATGCTAGTCGAATTTCTCCAATCAGGTCCAAAGCCCAACCTCTAAACGGCCATGGTTTAATTATGGAATGTAATTCACTTGCTGGGACATGTTGTATGCCCGCATGAACTTGACACTCCTGGCACCCCTTGGCGAACTCAATGCAATCCTTTAGCATCGTAGGCCAGTACAAACCTTGTCGAAATAACAACCATTTCATTTTATGGCCAACTTGGTGTGCACCACATGCCCCACTGTGGACTGTTGACAAAGCCAAGTATGCCTCTGATTCACTCAGGCATTTCAGCAAAACTCCTTCAGGGGTCTTTTTGAACAATTCGTTGCCCATCAAGACGTAGCTCAATGCTTGATATTTTATCTTTCGATCTGAGGCTATTGACGAATTTTGGAGATATTCGACTAAAGGCTTTCTCCAGTCATTGTCCAACAATTCTCCGATGGTAAAGACTTCGAAAGTCTCTTCATCCATATATCCAAACATTGTAGCCTTTAAGTCTGATGGCTTCAACCCAACCGACACTACCTTGCCTCTAGCTTCGATTACTTCCTGCAAGTCTTCCTTCGAGACCCTATATCCCAAGGCAATATGTGCTAGATCGTTGGTGTAACCCGGTGAACTGACTTTAAACAATGTTGCGGATAGCAAGAGTCGCCACCGACTTTTATTTTATCCATAAGGAAAGGTTATAAAAGAACAGGAAAGACCTTAGAGAATATTTTGGGTCCGGGGGGTAGGTTATGAAAAGGGAAGGTGTTAGCACCCTTTTCATCCATGGTTATCCATGGGCTCTTAGGTACTTAAGCTCACTTTTGAATTGTTTTGAAAGTGTAGTGTGTGAATAGCAAAAAATTTCAGAATAGTTTAATAATAATCCGTGTATGGATGTGGAAAAAACTTGTTTGAAAATTTTGTTGGAAATTTGTTTAAGTGTGAAAAAGTTTTGAAGTGAGCAAGTATCTAGGAATAGCCTACCCTAATGTTTTAAGGTCTTTCTTATTCTTTATCCTTTCCTTAGTAAGACTATCCCTACTATAATGGAGTAGGTAGTCCTTACTTTGGATGTTAAGGGACATGTGAGGGACAATTGGATTTTTGAAGGCCATTGTGGGGTGTAATAAGCAAACTGGAGGGACTATCATCATTTTTCGAAAGGGACTCGATTCGTAAAGGCAACCATAAGGGACTTTGATGATTTTCTTTTTGAGGGACTTGCTTTGTACACCCCACTTAACCAATATTCATAGGCAACTTGAGGGATATCCTTAGGAAGTGAGACGGCGATTAAAATCGACTTACGTGTGTGACGTGTTTATTTTAATTATCTTTATTTAAAAGTGATCTAAATTTATTTTAATATTACATACATGTTGTTACACTCCCTAATTACTAACCATAATAATAATTAAATAATTAAACAACTTTACATCCAAGAAACAATTACAAAATAATAAGCAAAATAATTAAATAGCAAAGATAAATAAAATATAAATAAGCAATAATAAATAATAAAGGGGGTTAATTCTAAGTTTACTCGGCAAGACATCGCATCTTGTGCCTACGTATCCTTACGGGAGTGGAATCAGAGTAATCGTAGTTTCCCTCAATAGGGAGGTTAGAAACTTCTTGACTGTGGTCAAGGTCTCAAGGGGAATAAACGCATCTTAAGGACACGCTTACGTGGAGTGTAGAAACTCCAAATCTCTACGTTGAAATGTTAAGTTGTAATTAGGGTTAAATTAGGGATTCCACGGCGGGAAACCCTAAAATGAGCGCGGCGGCTCTTTGACCTAATGCTAAGGGTAAAATTGTAATTTTGCCTGCGGCGAGGCATTTGTGAAAATTAGGGTTTGTAGTTTGTAGTTTTGAGGATTTGAAATTGAATGTGTGAAGTTTTACGGACTATTGGCGCGGCGACCAAACAGTTAGACCTAACCTTCGGATGTGTGCAATGTGACAGAAGTAATAGTAAACGCGTGAATCATGCAAACAGAGAGATAATGTCATAATTTAAACCATGCAAGCAGAAATTTAAAGGCAGAATTTAAAGAGCGATTGTTAAGTTCGCGAGGTTACATGAGAGGAGCAGATACAATATGATAATGAAATTTGAATTGAACAATAATAAAATAAAATAAATAACGGTTCTAGTTATTATTTTAAAAAAAGATTTTAGTTATTATTTTAAATTTATCTAAAAAAAAGTTTTTCTTAAAAATAATAGGTTTTCATATTAATTTGGAAAAGATGTTAATGTTATTTATTTTAAAAAACATATTTTTATATTATAACAAATTTTAATAAATTAATGATAACAATAATAATAATAATGGTAATAATAATGATAATAATGATAATAATAATAAATAATGATAATAATAATAATAATAATAATAATAATAATAATAATAATAATAATAATAATAAAGCAACAATGAATTTTAAATGTGCCAAATAACCCAACAATGTTGCTAACGCAGAAATGCGCTCATCGCAACCAGATCTAAATCGGACGAAACAAAATTTATCGCAAAGAAAAAGAAATTAAGCAAAAAATAGTATTATTGCTCACACAAAAATGCGATCATCGCAACCAGATCGAACTAACACAAATGTCACGCGTCATGCACACAAATGTGCAAACATCGTATCGACATAATTCGATCAGAAATCTTATATATATAAACTCTAACAATTTAAAAAATTATATATATATATAAACGTAACAGTAATAGATAAAGAAAAAGAAATAACGGTAATAGATGAAGAAAAAGAAATAACGGTAAAAGATGAAGAAAAAGAAACAACAGTAATAGATGAAGGAAAAGAAATAACGGTAAACGATGAAGAAAAAGAAACAATAGTAATGGATGAAGAAGAAAACTAAATAACGGCAAACGGCACTCACTCCTCTTAGGTTTTTTTCCTTCTCCCCTCTTTTCCAACAAGGCAACACATGTATATATAGGGAACAAATTAGGGTTAACACCAAATTGTCAATAATGTCCCTAAAGCCCATTTTAAAGCCCAAACTAAATAATTAGTTAAGAAAAAATAAAATTTAAATAATTTTAAAATAATTAAAATAAACTTAAAATAAAAACTAATAATCCTATTGATTCCTAAAATAAAAAATATTATAAAAAGAACAAAATTTTTTTCAATATTTTTTTATTTTATGATTTTTTGGATATTTTTATGAATAATTTAGAAAAAAGTGAAAAAAATAATATTTTAAAAAATGATTTAATTAAAATACGAAAATAATAATTAAATAATAATAAAAAACTATTTTTGTTATTTTTTTTAATGAAAGATAGAAAAATTTAGAGTAAAAATAATAAAAAACAAAAAAAATGACAAAGGTGAGATTCGAACTCTCAACCTCTCACACTCATAACTCCTTACACATGTCCTCCTGCCAATTGTGCCATTTTTACTTTTTTAGAAAAAAATGCATGCCATATGATATTTACCTGCAAAAAGTCAAACGACTACACAAATTTGTTAGTAATTGATTAAATGCAATGAAATGCGACGACAAATCTTAGGGCAAAATTTGGGGTATTACAGTTATTATGATAATATTTCTCACCCAACCTCTCTTTGATGTTGGCAAAAAAAAAAAATCATGAAGTTTGACTTTGGTTTGACCACAGTTGACCTCAGTTTGACCTTTTAACTGCATTGACTGCTTTTGACTTATCTGATCATCTGACTGAGCAAACTTTTGAGAAAAGTCTTGAAACTTGACATGGGGGTTCTTATACACATATAAGATGTTATGAAGCTCACTTGAAGTCTTGGAAGTCCATTTAGCCTGATTAAAGTCAAAACCCTAGTTTTGGATGCACTGCTTAGGAGGTGCATTGTCTGAGGGAATTGTCAACTCTTCTGACCAATTGTGAATTTTGTGAACCTTGTGAACCTTCTTGGAACACAAAGTCTTGTATTGTGAGGGCAAATTTTGGGGTGCAACAGCTGCCCCTGTTCAATTTTCTGAAACCTGAGGGGTTAGATTGGTATATTTGCCAGTCGTAACCTGGAAGGTTGAAGGGGATTGAACACAAAAGCCCAAAAATTTGCACTCACCAGTGCATGGAGTGATATTGATGGTTGGTTGAACATGATTGAGTGGGCTTAAAGATGCCACTAGGGGAAAGTTCTTCAGTAGTATAATGAGAACTGTCAGGAGTCTGGAGTAATACTGATGTAACAGCATGTCTTCATGAGGATAGAGCAATCAATAATGATAACCCTAAAGCAGTCTTGGAGCAATGATATGATTTCAGGAGGATAGAACAATGAATGGCTCTAAAGCAGTCTTGAAATAATAATGTGATATGTCTTCAGGAGGATAGAGCAATCAATAGCTCTAAAGCAGTCTTGAAGTAATAATGTGATATGTCTTCAGGAGGATAGAGCAATCAATAGCTCTAAAGCAGTCTTGAAGTAATAATGGCTTCAGGAGGATAGAGCAATCAATAGCTCTAAAGCAGTCTTGAAGTAATAGAATGGCTTCAGTAGGATAGAGCAATCAACAGCTCTAAAGCAGTCTTGAAATAATAATGTGATATGTCTTCAGGAGGATAGAGCAATCAATAGCTCTAAAGCAGTCTTGAAGTAATGATTTCAGGAGGATAGAGCAATCAATAGCTCTAAAGCAGTCTTGAAGTAATAATGGAATTTCAGGAGGATAGAGCAATGGATAACTCTAAAGCAGTCTTGAAATAATTAGATGGCTTCAGGAGGATAGAGCAATGAATAGCTCTAAAGCAGTCTTGAAGTAGTAATATGACCTCATGAGGATAGAGCAATGAATAGCTCTAAAGCAGTCTTGAAATAATAATGTGATATGTCTTCAGGAGGATAGAGCAATCAATAGCTCTAAAGCAGTCTTGAAGTAATAATGTGATATGTCTTCAGGAGGATAGAGCAATCAATAGCCCTAAAGCAGTCTTGAAGTAATAGGATGATTTCAGGAGGATAGAGCAATCAGTAGCTCTAAAGCAGTCTTGAAGTCATGAGAGGCTATCAGGAGGATAAAATAACCCTGAGGTTACAATAAAGCAGTCCCAAAGTAATAAGAAGCTCATCAGGAGGATAAAGTAACCCTGAGGTTACAATAAAGCAGTCCCAAAGTAATAAGAAGCTCATCAGGAGGATAAAGTAACCCTGAGGTTACAATAAAGCAGTCCCAAAGATCATAAGCTTGTTTGTTGGATAATTAACCTGAAAACAAGGTAGCATTCTGTATAACAACATTAGTTTATGCTTTATGTATGCATGTATGACATGATGCACTTAGGTAATGTACTATAGACATATATGTTATGGTATGATGTAAATGATGTATGTATGATATGACACTGCTGGAAGTGTCTGGATATCCTTGTATAACAACTGCTGGCCAAGGAAAATAAATCCTGATTTGTTGAAGAATATATAACCCTCCGTCTGCTGGGGATAACAAGGTATAGATAACCTCCCGTTGTTGGGGATAACAAGGTATAGATAACCTCCCGTTGTTGGGGATAGTAGGGTATAGATAACCTTCGTTTTCGTTTGATAGTAGGATAAGTTATAACATCCCGTCTTCGTTCATCGTGCCCTTATTGGAAAGTAATTTCCCGTATATCCGTATGAGGATAAAAGAGATGGATATAAATTCCAGGGGAGATTAGACTTTGTGAAAATGGATTAGTCCTACTGATGGTTTGTAACTGTCTTGTAAAGATGAACCGGCGAAGCTTCGTTGAAATCCTTCCCTCGTTCGTCCTTAGTAAATACTATTACTGCATTTTCATGCATTTCTGGTAAACATCAATCATATTAAAAGCATACATGCGTTTCTGGTAAACATCAATCATATTCAAAGGCATACATACATTCAAACACAACCAATGGACGTTTCGCTTATGTAAATAGGGTAAAAGTGAATCTGGATTCAAAAGATGGAATTTATTTATATCAAAAGTGACCCATACACGGGTAGGTTTGTACAAGGAGACATAAACCCTAGTAAGAGAATTTTGTCATGAAGTTTTACAAAAAGAATCAGCTATGTGGGAAATAATCCTATTGAGTTTCAATTCTACTATTGCCACTCAAGTATCTCATCTTCTTGCTGTTGAGACGGAAACGATTGGATTGAGCTTTATCTATTTGAGCTTGAGTAAGTAGTACAACTGGTTGCAGTTTCATGAGTGATCCAAACGAGACATAGTCATACGCTTTAATCCCTAACTTTTGCCTGGATTGCCCTTTCAGGTTTTCAATCCACCGGGATACCCTTTTTTGCCCAAGCCGCCTTTTCAGGTTTTCGACTTGCCGGGTGTACATCTTTTTATATATATATCCCTAATTTTTGCCCAAACCCTTTTGGTTTGCCGGGATGCCCTTATTTTTGCCTAGGCCTGTCAACCTAGCGGGTCTCTTTTTATGCGTAGTATTTTTTAACTATGTCTGCGTTTACAGGTTGTGGGAAGTCTTCACCATCCATTGTAGTCAGTATCATGGCACCTCCTGAGAACACTGTCTTGACTACAAATGGTCCCTCATATGTTGGAGTCCACTTGCCCCTAGGATCACCCTGTGGTAATATGATACGCTTGATTACCAAGTCACCAGCCTGATATACCTTTGGCTTAACCTTCTTGTTAAAAGCTTTGATCATCCGTTTCTGGTACATCTGGCCATGACAAACTGCTGCTAACCTTTTCTCATCAATCAAATTTATCTGGTCAAGTCGAGTCTGAATCCACTCATCTTCATCCAAGCCTGCATCCTTCATAATTCTCAAGGAGGGGATCTGAACTTCAATAGGCAGAACTGCTTCCATACCATAGACTAAGGAGAATGGGGTTGCCCCTGTTGAAGTACGTATTGTAGTACGATAACCATGCAGAGCAAATGGTAACATCTCGTGCCAATCCTTGTAAGTAACAGTCATCTTCTGTACAATCTTCTTAATGTTCTTATTAGCAGCTTCAACTGCCCCTTCAGTGTCAATCTCATTGCAGTATGCAGGCTTCTCAAATCTATCAATGGTAATCTTGGGAGCTTCATCATCCCAGCTGATCTCAAACATAGATGCCATGGTGGCCAATGCGTCTGCCAACTGATTCTCTCTTCGTGGAATATGTCCAAAAGTAATCTCTTTGAAATATGGGATCAAAGACAACACATGTTCTCTGTAAAGAATGAGATTATCATGCTTTGTATCCCAATCTCCTTTAATCTGACTTACTACCAGAGCTGAATCTCCATACACCTCAAGGAACTGAATCTTCATATCAATAGCAACTTGCATACCCATGATACATGCCTCATACTCAGCCATGTTATTGGTACAATAGAAACAAAGTCTGGCAGTAATCGGGGTATGACAACCTTCAGGGGAACTAATCACAACACCAACACCATTACCATGTGCATTGGAGGCACCATCAAAAACCATAGTCCATCGGGATCCTTGTTCAGGTCCGTCATATTGTCCAGGTTCTTTGGTAACAGACATAATGTCTTCATCAGGGAACTCAAAATTCATTGACTGGTAATCATCTACTACTTGATGAGCCAAATGATCAGCAACAACACTCCCCTTAATGGCCTTCTGAGTAGTATACTGTATATCATATTCCGTCAAGATCATTTGCCATCTTGCAATTCTTCCGGAAAGAGCAGGTTTCTCAAATATGTACTTGATTGGATCCATCTTCGAAATCAACAAGGTAGTATGGGTCAACATATACTGTCTTAGTCGGCGAGCAGCCCATGCCAAAGCGCAGCAAGTTTTCTCGAGCAGTGAGTATCTTGTTTCACAGTCGGTAAACTTTTTGCTAAGGTAGTATATTGCCTGCTCTTTTCGACCAGACTCGTCATGTTGCCCCAATACACACCCCATTGAGTTGTCTAATACTGTTAAATACATAATCAAGGGTCTTCCATCAACTGGTGGCATTAAAATTGGAGGTTCTAGCAAATATCTCTTGATTTCATCAAAGGCAGTCTGGCACTCATCATTCCATTCCATCACCTGATCTTTCTTCAACAACTTGAAGATTGGCTCACAGATGGTAGTTAATTGGGAAATAAATCTTGCAATGTAGTTCAATCGTCCCAAGAAACCTCTAACCTCCTTCTCAGTACGGGGAGCTGGCATCTCTCGTATAGCTTTCACTTTTGCAGGATCCACTTCAATACCTTTTCCACTGACAATGAAACCCAAGAGTTTTCCAGATCTAACTCCAAAAGTACACTTGTTTGGGTTCAATCTCAACTTGTATTTCTTCAACCTCTCAAACAACTTGTGTAGATGATCAAGATGTTGTTCTTCATTCTGAGACCTGGCTATCATATCATCCACATATACCTCTATCTCATGATGAATCATATCATGAAACAAAGCCACCATAGCACGCTGATATGTTGCCCCTGCATTCTTCAAACCAAATGGCATTACCTTATAGCAAAAGGTGCCCCACTGTGTCACAAATGTTGTCTTCTCCATATCTTCAGGTGCCATCTTGATTTGATTGTAACCAGAGAAACCATCCATAAAAGAGAATACCTTATGCTGAGCAGTGTTGTCTACCAGAATATCGATATGAGGAAGTGGAAAGTCGTCTTTAGGGCTAGCCTTGTTCAGATCTCTGTAGTCTACACACATACGTACCTTACCATCTTTCTTAGGAACTGGTACCACATTTGCAACCCACTGAGGATAATAAGTTACGGCCAAGAACCCTGCATTGAACTGTTTTATTACCTCTGCTTTGATCTTTTCTGACATTTCAGGACGCATACGACGAACCTTCTGCTTCTTTGGAAGACAATCTTCTTTCACTGGCAAACGGTGAACCACAATGTCTGTATCCAACCCTGGCATATCTTCATAAGACCAAGCAAAGATCTCCACATAGTCACGTAGCATCTGAACCAACCTGCTCTTGACACTGTCCTATAAATCAGCCCCTATCTGGACCTCTTTTCTGTTTTCTTCAGTTCCCAGATTCACAACTTCGACTGGCTCTTCATGTGGCTGTATAGCTTTCTCTTCTTGTTGTAACAACCTAGCAAGCCCTACAGGTATTTCACAATCGTCCTCGTTTCCGTCTTCAGTTTGATAGATCGGATTCTCGAAATTGTAATTGGCAATAGTAGAACTGTTATCAACTGGATCCAGAGTGGATGAGGATCTGCATTTTAGTGACGTGGGTGTGTGTAAGAACACATAGCTGATAAAGCAACAATAAAAGAAAAAGAAAGACAAGGAACACAATATTTACGAAAACGAAACGTCCACTGATTTTATTGAATGAAGTATGCAAATGAAATGACAACCCGTAACAAGCACACCATTGTGCCCCGGGTAAGGCACATGGCTTGAAAGTTTTAATTGTTCCAGAAATTATAAATTTAAAAACATAACACAGTAATAGTATTTACTCCTGACTAAAGGAGATAGGGATGACATCTTCAGCTGTCCAATTATTGAGTCCAGCACCCACAGTAGGAAAAATCCATGCCTCCAAGTTGTAGTCTTCATCTTGATCTCCCACAGCATTGATAACCCCTTGATTGGTGATACGAACAGCACGGGCGTGACGGACAGCCTTCTGGGACTCTGCAGTGAAACCCAAACCAAACTTGTCAGACTTGTATGGAATATCAGGAAGCTGACCCCAAATAGTACAACCACCTTCTTCCACCACAGCTTTTGCATCATTGAGGGAGGCCATTGCCATTGTTGGAGGGTTTCTGATGACCACAGGAGCCTTCTTCACAGCAGGAGGAGTCACACAATCCTTAACAGCCCAGGGAACCACTTCAAATGACTGACATGGAGTTTCAATGTATTCACCTTCTACTTCCAGATACTTGAAAGTGTTTACATGGCTGACAAAGTATTCTTCCTCTCCAAAGACAGTAACAACTTTTCCATTCACCGGATATCTCAACTTTTGATGTAATGTGGAGGTCACAGCACCTGCCCCATGGATCCAGGGACGACCAAGCAGACATGAGTACGAAGGACGAATATCCATCACATAGAATGTAGCAGTAAACACCTGGGAGCCAACCTTGATTGGAAGATCAATTTCCCCATGCACTACTCTTCTAGAACCATCAAAAGCCTTTACCACAATATTACTGGGCTTCAATACCGTATCTTCAGGATTCAGCTTGTTCAGGACTTCCTTGGGCAACACATTCAGAGAGGAACCATTGTCTATCAGCACATGAGACAGGGTAGTGCCCCTGCATTCAATTGAAATATGCAAGGCCCTGTTATGATCCCTCTTGGCAGGGGTCAAGTCAGCATCAGAAAATCCTAACCCGTTGTCATAGGTCAGGTGAGCAACACAATTCTCAAACTGGTCCACAGAAATTGCACTGGGTACATGAGCCATCTTTAGAAACTTGATCAATGACTTGGCATGAGCCTCAGAACATAATAACAGGGAGAGCATAGAAATCTTTGAGGGAGTATGCCCCAGCTGATCAACAATATCATAATCACTCTTGCGAATGATTTTCAATACTTCTTCCATCTGCTTAGAGAGGTCATCAGCAGCTGGCACATCAGTAGATACAGGCTCAATAACAGGACCCTTGCCCCGAGCATCAGTGGTGGAAGTAACAGCAGGAGTAACTGCACTCTTAGAAGCAACTGGAGGAGAGAAGACTCTTCCACTACGAGTGATCTTGCTAGATCCAGCAATATTATCAATGTCAACAGGCATATCAGGTAAAGGCTCCTGCTTGACACCATGGATGTAAACATCAGACCCATAGTGCCAAGGCACAGCTTTGTCAGATGTATAAGGAATAGGACCAGGAGTGGTAATGATCAGAGGAGCTACTCTGGCTTCAGCAACAACTTTCACAGGACCTTCAGCAGTAATCTTGATTGGGCCCTGATGAGTGATTTTAATGGGACCCTTTGAAGTGATTCTTAGTGGTACTTTGTCAACCATGTCAACCTCTTCAATCTTCTTACCCTGAGTCAGATGATCCACCATACTTTCTACAGATGCTGGTCTTCTTTCAAACACTATAGTATATTTATCCATGAGACGTTGAATCCCATCCCTCAAAATGAAGCAACTATCCGGCTTATAGGTACAATATAGACAATCTTCATGACAACCCGGAAAGATCCCAGCTTGTACTAACCTCTTTTTGATAACAGACAATGGTGTGCTCAACTCCATAACTGAATAGACATGCAGATCTTCATCAATATCTTCATCAATGGCGTTGACAGTCTTCTCGTGATTTGGCATTGGAGCTGTAATCACATTTGGAGTACCTGGTGGATCAAACTCAATTTCTCCAGCATCAATCATATCCTGAATTTTATTCTTCAAGACCCAGCAGTTATTAGTATCATGTCCTGGACAGTTTGAATGATATGCACATCGTGCATTGGGATTGTACTTGGGAGAGGTAACGTTGGGATTCTGAGGGACCTCCCTCAGGGTAATAAGTTCAGCTTTCAACAAGTGTTGCAATGCCTGAGCCATTGACATGTTGATCTTCGTGAACTGTCTTCTAGCCCTCTGTTGGTTGCCTTGAGGCTGCTCTGTTGTTGCAGGAGTTGGATTTGAAATATGAACTGCACTAATAGACTGATGCCTTCTGTTACGATCAGGCTGACCATACACAGCATTAGATTCTTTCTTCCCAGTGGGAGGCTTCTTTGCAGCACCTGATGAAGAAGTGCCCACTTGGATCTTACCACTCTTGATACCATTCTCTACTCGCTCTCCTGTCATGATCAACTCAGTGAAGCCAGATGATGAGCTTCCAATGAGATGACTGTAAAACGGACCATTCAGCGTACACATGAACATATCAACCAACTCCCTATCAGTCAAAGGGGGTTGAACTCTTCCAGCTAAGTCTCTCCACTTCTGAGCATACTCCTTAAAGCTTTCTTTGGCACCCATAGACATGCTTTGAAGCTGCATGCGAGTGGGGGCTAAGTCAGCATTGTATTGATACTGCTTGTAGAAAGCTTCAGCAAGGTCATTCCAATCTCTGATGTTGACACTCTCCAACTGATAATACCACTCTAGCTGAGCTCCAGATAAACTCTCTTGAAAGAAATGGATCCACAACTTTTTATCAGCAGTGTGGGGTTGCATTCTTCTGACATAAGACCTCAGATGCAATTTGGGACAAGAGACCCCATCATAGACAACAAATGTAGGAACTTTGAACCCAATGGGTATGACCACCCCAGATATCAAGCTCAAATCCTCAAAATCCAGCCCAGATGATTTCTGTAATTCCATAGCATCCATTCTATCCACCAGCATCTTGAATTTGTCTTCGTTAGGCTCATGGTAGTAGTTAGCCTCAGAATCAGAGTCCCCCATAGTGTTGTGGAGACTGCCTCTCTCCTGCTCAGATTCTTCAGATTCATAGTCTTCAACATGTTCCTTGGTCTTGACAGGACCTTTGAACCTTCTTCCCATGTTGAGCAACCCAGCAGACCTTCTAGCCTTCTTAGTCTTCTTGGCCAGCAGTGTCTTCAATTCATCCTGCCCCTTGGATAGGTTTAGGATCAGCTCTTGGAACTGTGCATTCTGTGCCTGGAGATCCTTAACTGATTGTTCAAGAGCCATTGCTGAAATAAACAGCGAGAAGATGAGAAACCTGTGCACAATTATAAACCTGTGATGCAATGATATGGGAATGCATATGCAATGTTTTCAAGGACCGCAGGATTTAAATTTGCTTAAACAAACAAGAAAGTAACTTTTTATTAGTAATAACTTGTTTTGCCTTTTAGGCTTACAAAAAATGAAAACGAAATAAGTACAAAAGATGGGGTTTTAAGTCTCCCATGGACGTTTCCTCTTTGTGTTGAGGTATGAGTTGAGGTTTCGTTCCTCATGAAGTAGCTTTGTTAGCTCTAGGATCCTTGCTTGGCTTGCTTTGTAATGAGCCTCGAAAGTATCCCTTTGCTCTTTCAGTTGGATCCATGATCTCTGCAAGTCTTCCATATCAGTAGGCATGTCTGGGTGAAGGATGGTATAAGCTGTGTCTCCTTCAGCAACAGGTTCCATGGTAACTGGTAGGACGGCAGGATATGGCATCATGAGTGTCTGAGCACGAGATCGTACCCATCTGAGATAAGCCTCCATAGGAATAGTGTACTTAGGCTCCAGTGTCTTGCTGTCAATCCTGTTTACCTTTCCCCAAGCTCGGATGAATCTCTGACGGTAACCCTGAAGATCGTTGTCGTAATCAAACACAATGCCCTGAATCAACATGTCATGTGGACCATCGCTCCGGGCGTAACCAAACTGTCGTAAAGCTAGAGATGGGTTGTAGGTGATGCCTCCTCTTATGCCTAGAAGTGGCACATTAGGAAACTCCCCACAACGGTCAATGATGGTGACATTCTCCATAGATCTGGAGCACCAATGGATGTCTGAGTGAGAAAGTGACATGATCCTCTTGGACCATCTGAACCCTTGCTCATTCTTCATTACTGAGCGAGGAAGGTGAGAAATAAACCACCTAGAGAGCAAAGGTATGCAGCACATCAAAGTTCCTCTTGCCCTTGTAGTACGGGTGTGAAGAGAATGTAGGATGTCTCCAAGCAATGTAGGCACTGGATTGTGACTCAGGAATATATTGATGGCATGAACGTCTATGAACTGATCAGGATTGGGGAACAACACTAAGCCGTAAATCAATAAGGCTAAGATCTCCTCAAAAGCATCGTAACTCATAGCCTTCAAGAACATTTGAGCTTTATCCACTAATACCTTGGCAAGAATACCTTTAACTCCACTTCTCGTCTCTAGAACAATGTCAGACTTCTTCAGATGTAGAGCTGCAGCAATAACTTCTGGTTTAAGCTCCTTCTCTAAGCCTGTGAATGGCTTCTGATCAAGAACAGGTATACCCAGAAGTTTAGAGAACTCCTCCATGGTTGGAAGCAGCTGATAATCAGGAAATGTAAAGCAATGGTGCTTAGGGTCAAAGAACTGAAACAGCACACTCATCATGTCTTCACTGAACCCTGAAGTAACTAGATCCAATAAGTGACCATGTCTCTTGTTGAACTGGGAATGATCAGGCATTAGGGAAACCAACTCCTTGAGCTTAGCAGGTATCCCTACAAAGTTGATCCTGATGGTGTTTCTACGAGCAGAAGCCATGACCTGCAACAAAGAACAAAGATAAATCCTTTGGTCCTTGAAATGGTTAGGGAAAATGATATGCTTATGATGCATGATGATGTCATGATGTCATGCTCAATCACAAACATGTGGCACACACAAACAAGTCACACCATAGCCCTAGGTTTAAAGGCTTGCATGAGGTTCAAATGCAAGTACCCTCCCCTGAAGTTAGATGGTTCATCCTGTCCTACAAAAGTAACCAGGTTCTAAGGGATCTCAATATCATTGATCCTTCACAAGGGTGGTTGTTCATAAGGCAACTTACTTGCCAACCAAAACCCTCCAAGTTTAAGATCTCAATGAGCGTAGTATCGAGTGTCAACCAACTTCAGTCTGCACCAAAGCCGGTTACCTCACTACTTTCTAAAGGCCAAGATGAGTTAACTAGGGTTCTAAAAGTCAGTTAGTGCATTGACAACATATGGCAGCCTCAATATTATCCTCAACTTGACTTAAGGAATATAAGCACCAACCAAGAAGTCGCACTAACTATGGCCACCAGATCAACCGTATCGATATACGTCGTACAGTTTCCTTGGTCTATTGCCATTCACCTAAGGTACACTAGATCCGGGTTAGGACCTTTCACACATAAGAGCACCCCAACAATATAATAATAAAGCAAACAAGGCAAACAATTTAAAGTGATCTTAATTCCTAAGGGTACCCCTCTTAAATAGATCCCCAGCAGAGTCGCCAGTTCTGTAACCCGGTGAACTGACTTTAAACAATGTTGCGGATAGCAAGAGTCGCCACCGACTTTTATTTTATCCATAAGGAAAGGTTATAAAAGAACAGGAAAGACCTTAGAGAATATTTTGGGTCCGGGGGGTAGGTTATGAAAAGGGAAGGTGTTAGCACCCTTTTCATCCATGGTTATCCATGGGCTCTTAGGTACTTAAGCTCACTTTTGAATTGTTTTGAAAGTGTAGTGTGTGAATAGCAAAAAATTTCAGAATAGTTTAATAATAATCCGTGTATGGATGTGGAAAAAACTTGTTTGAAAATTTTGTTGGAAATTTGTTTAAGTGTGAAAAAGTTTTGAAGTGAGCAAGTATCTAGGAATAGCCTACCCTAATGTTTTAAGGTCTTTCTTATTCTTTATCCTTTCCTTAGTAAGACTATCCCTACTATAATGGAGTAGGTAGTCCTTACTTTGGATGTTAAGGGACATGTGAGGGACAATTGGATTTTTGAAGGCCATTGTGGGGTGTAATAAGCAAACTGGAGGGACTATCATCATTTTTCGAAAGGGACTCGATTCGTAAAGGCAACCATAAGGGACTTTGATGATTTTCTTTTTGAGGGACTTGCTTTGTACACCCCACTTAACCAATATTCATAGGCAACTTGAGGGATATCCTTAGGAAGTGAGACGGCGATTAAAATCGACTTACGTGTGTGACGTGTTTATTTTAATTATCTTTATTTAAAAGTGATCTAAATTTATTTTAATATTACATACATGTTGTTACACTCCCTAATTACTAACCATAATAATAATTAAATAATTAAACAACTTTACATCCAAGAAACAATTACAAAATAATAAGCAAAATAATTAAATAGCAAAGATAAATAAAATATAAATAAGCAATAATAAATAATAAAGGGGGTTAATTCTAAGTTTACTCGGCAAGACATCGCATCTTGTGCCTACGTATCCTTACGGGAGTGGAATCAGAGTAATCGTAGTTTCCCTCAATAGGGAGGTTAGAAACTTCTTGACTGTGGTCAAGGTCTCAAGGGGAATAAACGCATCTTAAGGACACGCTTACGTGGAGTGTAGAAACTCCAAATCTCTACGTTGAAATGTTAAGTTGTAATTAGGGTTAAATTAGGGATTCCACGGCGGGAAACCCTAAAATGAGCGCGGCGGCTCTTTGACCTAATGCTAAGGGTAAAATTGTAATTTTGCCTGCGGCGAGGCATTTGTGAAAATTAGGGTTTGTAGTTTGTAGTTTTGAGGATTTGAAATTGAATGTGTGAAGTTTTACGGACTATTGGCGCGGCGACCAAACAGTTAGACCTAACCTTCGGATGTGTGCAATGTGACAGAAATAATAGTAAACGCGTGAATCATGCAAACAGAGAGATAATGTCATAATTTAAACCATGCAAGCAGAAATTTAAAGGCAGAATTTAAAGAGCGATTGTTAAGTTCGCGAGGTTACATGAGAGGAGCAGATACAATATGATAATGAAATTTGAATTGAACAATAATAAAATAAAATAAATAACGGTTCTAGTTATTATTTTAAAAAAAGATTTTAGTTATTATTTTAAATTTATCTAAAAAAAAGTTTTTCTTAAAAATAATAGGTTTTCATATTAATTTGGAAAAGATGTTAATGTTATTTATTTTAAAAAACAGATTTTTATATTATAACAAATTTTAATAAATTAATGATAACAATAATAATAATAATGGTAATAATAATGATAATAATGATAATAATAATAAATAATGATAATAATAATAATAATAATAATAATAATAATAATAATAATAATAATAATAATAATAATAATAATAAAGCAACAATGAATTTTAAATGTGCCAAATAACCCAACAATGTTGCTAACGCAGAAATGCGCTCATCGCAACCAGATCTAAATCGGACGAAACAAAATTTATCGCAAAGAAAAAGAAATTAAGCAAAAAATAGTATTATTGCTCACACAAAAATGCGATCATCGCAACCAGATCGAACTAACACAAATGTCACGCGTCATGCACACAAATGTGCAAACATCGTATCGACATAATTCGATCAGAAATCTTATATATATAAACTCTAACAATTTAAAAAATTATATATATATAAACGTAACAGTAATAGATAAAGAAAAAGAAATAACGGTAATAGATGAAGAAAAAGAAATAACGGTAATAGATGAAGAAAAAGAAATAACGGTAAAAGATGAAGAAAAAGAAATAACGGTAAAAGATGAAGAAAAAGAAACAACAGTAATAGATGAAGGAAAAGAAATAACGGTAAACGATGAAGAAAAAGAAACAATAGTAATGGATGAAGAAGAAAACTAAATAACGGCAAACGGCACTCACTCCTCTTAGGTTTTTTTCCTTCTCCCCTCTTTTCCAACAAGGCAACACATGTATATATAGGGAACAAATTAGGGTTAACACCAAATTGTCAATAATGTCCCTAAAGCCCATTTTAAAGCCCAAACTAAATAATTAGTTAAGAAAAAATAAAATTTAAATAATTTTAAAATAATTAAAATAAACTTAAAATAAAAACTAATAATCCTATTGATTCCTAAAATAAAAAATATTATAAAAAGAACAAAATTTTTTTCAATATTTTTTTATTTTATGATTTTTTGGATATTTTTATGAATAATTTAGAAAAAAGTGAAAAAAATAATATTTTAAAAAATGATTTAATTAAAATACGAAAATAATAATTAAATAATAATAAAAAACTATTTTTGTTATTTTTTTTAATGAAAGATAGAAAAATTTAGAGTAAAAATAATAAAAAACAAAAAAAATGACAAAGGTGAGATTCGAACTCTCAACCTCTCACACTCATAACTCCTTACACATGTCCTCCTGCCAATTGTGCCATTTTTACTTTTTTAGAAAAAAAATGCATGCCATATGATATTTACCTGCAAAAAGTCAAACGACTACACAAATTTGTTAGTAATTGATTAAATGCAATGAAATGCGACGACAAATCTTAGGGCAAAATTTGGGGTATTACAGTTATTATGATAATATTTCTCACCCAACCTCTCTTTGATGTTGGCAAAAAAAAAAATCATGAAGTTTGACTTTGGTTTGACCACAGTTGACCTCAGTTTGACCTTTTAACTGCATTGACTGCTTTTGACTTATCTGATCATCTGACTGAGCAAACTTTTGAGAAAAGTCTTGAAACTTGACATGGGGGTTCTTATACACATATAAGATGTTATGAAGCTCACTTGAAGTCTTGGAAGTCCATTTAGCCTGATTAAAGTCAAAACCCTAGTTTTGGATGCACTGCTTAGGAGGTGCATTGTCTGAGGGAATTGTCAACTCTTCTGACCAATTGTGAATTTTGTGAACCTTGTGAACCTTCTTGGAACACAAAGTCTTGTATTGTGAGGGCAAAGTTTGGGGTGCAACAGTTGGCCACTTGGTTCTGTATTCTCGGTATATGTCGAATAGTTGACGCTTCGAATTTTTTAAGCAGCCTATTGGCCACTACGAAGTACATGATGAGATTTTCTTTAACACATTTGTACTCTTTTGTCAACTGTTTTATCACTAATTCTGAATCGCCCATTATTTCGACCTGGGTTGCCCCCAATTCTAACAAAATTTCAAGTCCAGCTATTAAAGCTTCATATTCAGACTCGTTGTTGGAACACAACCCCTCGACTTTATACTTGAATTTTGTTGGAATTTTATCTGGCGAAATAATCAACAGACCAATACCCGTTCCATGTTTGTGGCTAGAGCCATCGAAGTATAATTTCCATGGTTCCACTTCAACTATATTCAGGGCATTCTCGGTTATAGAGTGGTCGACGATAAAGTCTGCCACTATTTGCCCTTTGACTGCTTTTAGTGGTCTATAAGTCAAAGAATATTCTGTCAATGCCAGTGCCTATTTTCCAATTCGGCTGTGCAAAATAGGTTTTGATAACATGTGTTTAATAACATCAAAGTGCAAAGAAACACAAACATCTACTGGTTTAATATATTGCTTTAACTTTGTACATGAGAAATATAAACATAGACATAGCTTTTCGATTTCACTATATCTAGTTTATGCGTCATTTAAAACTCTATTGAGGTAGTAAATAGCCCTTTCGGCGCCATTCTCATCCTCCTGAGCCAACATTCTCCCTAAAGTTTTATCTGACGCTGCTATGTACAATCGCATACTCCTGCTTCGACACGGAGGCGAAAGGACTGGGGGGTGAGCCAAGTAATCTTTGATTTTGTCGAAGGCTTCCTGCTGCTCTTTGCCCCACTCGAATTTATCCCTAGTAATTCGAAGCAAAGGTGAGAAGGCTTGCGTCCTGCCGCTTAAGTTGGAGATGAACCTCCTTAGAAAGTTAATTTTTCCCAGCAGCGATTGCAACTCTTTTTTGTTTGACGGCGCTTTTGTTTCTAAGATAGCCTTCGTCTTATTCTGGTTGATTTCGATTCCCTTCTTATGGACAACGAAACCCAAGAAGTCTCCCTCTTGTACACAAAACGCGCACTTCAACGGATTCATTTTGAGGCCGAACCTCCTCATTCTGGCGAACGATTGTCGCAGATGATCCAAATGGCTTTTTCCTAAAACAGATTTCACCACAATATCGTCAATGTATATTTGCATAGAAGATTCAATGAAATCATGGAATATAGAATTCATCGCTCGCTGATACGTTGCCCCAGCGTTCTTTAGGCCAAATGGCATTACTACCCATTCGTAAGTGCCTAAGGCCCCTGGACAACGAAACGCTGTTTTGGGAACGTCATCTTCCGCGATAAAAATCTAGTTATATCCAGAATAACCATCCAACATACTAAGGTACTCATGGCCAGCGGCTGAATCAACTAACATTTCCGCCACTGGCATCGAATATTCGTCCTTGGGAGTGGATGAATTTAAATCTCTGAAATCAATGTACACTCTTAGGGACCCGTTCTTCTTGATGACTGGGACAATGTTGGCCAGCCATTTGACATACCTCGCTGTGCGAATGAATCTGCAACGAAGGAGCCTTTCGATTTCCTCCTTGATCTTCGACATGACCTCTGGAGCAAAACGCCTTGGGCCCTGTTTGACTGGCTTCTTTCCAGGTTTTATTGGTAGTTTATGTTCCACCAAATCCCTTTGCAACCCAGGCATTTCGTCATAGTCCCAGGAGAAACAATCCTTATACTCCCGGAGCAACTGGATGACTTCGATCTTCAGTTGAGGGTCGAGGTTAGCACTAATGTACGTTGGCCTCCTGGTTGGACCCTCTCCTAAGTCAATTTCCTCCAATGGATCCTGTGCGAGCATTTTGATGTCGTTCCCCAAAGGATCTCTTTCGAACCCCAGAGGTTCGTCATCATAGATGGCGTCGAGCCTCCGGCTCTCCCGCTGCATTTTGGTGGCTTCTTCAGCCATCTTGTCATGGGCGGCCATTACGGCCGTTTGTAATTTGGTTTCAGCCACATAGGCCGAAATTCTTTGCAGCACCGTTGCTTCAGTCATCAAACTCACTGCCCTACCCAGTGGGGTCAACTGGGACTGCCCCCAGGTATGGGAGTCTCTCCCCAGGTATTTCCCTATCCCAACGAAATCCGTCGACAGGGTGGAGGTATAGTGAGTAGTACACCTCGTCATTTGGTGCGAACTCAAAGTCCGCTGGAGCACAAGGGCCTATGCTGGCCAAGTGCTTGTCGAATTAGAACTAATCTATTTGCCTTCTTGGCACCCTGAAGTATCCTTGATCAGCTTCAATATTTTCAACTATGTCATCTGGCCTCCAGATGGCAATCCTTTGATGCATCGATGATGGCACTGCTCCAATGCCATGTATCCATTCTCGGCCAAGCAATAAATTGTAGTTGGCCATGGTTTCGACCACCATGAATACCGTTGGTCTTGTAATTGTTCCGACGGTTACGTCCACCTGAATCACACCCCTGGTGGTTCCTACTTTTCCTTCATAATTCGACAAAACCATATTGTGTGGCTTTGTATCAGCGTCATGCTTTCCTATTTTGGTCAGCAAAGAATGTGGCATCAGGTTTACCGTAGCGCCACAATCCACCAGTATTTTGTTGATGGGGATGTTCTCCACTTTTGCTGTAATATACAACGGTTTCAGGTGGGTCCTCATTTCTTCAGTGGGCTGTTCGAAGAAAGCGTTTTGCTCTTCGACACAGCCGTTGTTCATCACGTAATAGCATACAGGTTTATGTGCTGCCATTTCCCACTCAGCGTCTACGCCTGGTTCTTCGACCTCTGAAACCCTATTGAACTCCCGGGGCATCACCGACACCACGTTGACCACCAGGTCCAAAGAGTCATCGGAGTCAAAGTTATCTGTCATGTCTTCGTCCCCCTCCGTTGGTCTGTCTTGTTTAGGCGAAAACAACCTTCGCCCAACTGGTAACTTTTCAGCTATCTTCGACTGCTATTCTTCTTTTCCGGGGGTTTGAACTATTCTTTGACTGATTTTTCTCCATCTCTTCTCTGAGAGCCTTTCTTCTTCTTTGCTCTCTCCTCCATTGAGATCTAGTTATAGGATTCTTACCTTTATAGTTTTCAGATACGTGCGCTATTTTTGAGGATTGATACTCCTTGTTGTAGGAGACCGAAGATCCTCGATTCACTTCGAAGCTCTTCCACCTTTGCTGGCCTTTCACCCTCTCTTCATTAGGCTTCCTCCACTTTCCATCAGCGGAATCGACAACAGGTTTGAAACTGGCGGGCCTAGCACTTGGTGGCCTGATTCGAGGTTCAGACCGTTTGTCTTCTATCCTCCTGTGGTAGCTCTTTCGTTGATCAAAACCATGGCCACCTCTGTTCAGTCAACGTCGATGTTCTCCCTCTAACTTCTCTGCTGCTTTTCTATCGAAAATGGCGTTGCACCTGGGGCACAGCATCACGCTCGATCCATTGTCTTTGCACCGATATAAAAAACCAACGATTGACTCTTCTGTCTCTGGGTATGCTAACCTGCTACATCCCTCATGGTGTTTTGATTCTTTCTCTTCCATGGTCTCCGATGGGTTAATGTCGACCATATTAACTTCGACCGTCCCGTCTAGCTCCATTCATTCCAAGCCCTCAGTGACCTGGTCCATTCTGACGAAATGGTCAGCTATTTCCTTGGTTACCATGGCGTAACTTGGATGACTTTGAACCCCTAGACTTGAATCGTTACCGTTTCGACCAGTATTCTTCTTGACTGTGACTGCCGCATCGTCCAAATCGAAACCCATGACGAATTTCGCCATCACTGGTGCTGAAATGAGGTCCTCAGTGACCTTCATCATGTTAACAGAAAACTCGATGCCCTCAGTAGCATCTATCATGTTTGCTTCTATAGGTTCAGCATAAAGAGCATCAGCCAATTGCAGTGGATCAGCATCCACCTTCATCTGGCCCTTCGCCTTATCTCCAAACTTCAAGCGTCCCTCCTGTATCGCATTCTGGACGAGATCCCTGAAAAGAAAACATTGAGATGTTTTATGACCCAGAAAATTATGGTACTTACAAAAACCTCTCTTTTTCCGCTGCTCTAAGGGCGGTGTTTTAGCACCAGGCGGCACTATCATTTTCCCATCTTTTACTAGCAAATCGAAGATTTCATCACACTTCGTGATGTCAAAGGTGTAAGTTTTCTTAGGGAACCTGTCGTTCTTTTCTGATTCTACAAAACCCTTTCCTTGAGGAGGAGCCAGTACTCGACAAGAATATGGGGGACCCTGTTTTAATTCAGCAAGATCGACTTCGTTCTCCTCGAAGTAGGGGGACTCTTCGCAAGCCCCTTCGCTACTTTCATTGATTTCGACAAAAGCTACTTTCTTGCCTTTGTTAAATCTTGCCTTTTCGTCTTTCAGCCTTTCTAGTTGTCGGACTCTGTCGGCCAATTGGGCCATATCTCTCAGATACTGCATATCTAATTTCTTCCTAATAGAGTAATCTAAACCTCCTGCTGCCATTTCGACCAACTCATGTTCAGGCACCTGTGTAAAACACCTTGCCTTAAGTAGTGGAAACCTATTGAGGTATTCTTCGATTGGCTCTGAAAACTTACGCTTTACACTGGCCAACTCTTTCAAACTAATCTTCGTCTGGCCCATGTAAAACTGTTCATGGAAGAGTCGTTCTAACTGCGTCCAGTTACATATTGTACTTGGTGGTAAAGTGGTAAACCACGTGAAGGCGTTCTTTGTAAGAGAACTTGGGAAGTATTTTATCCTAAGGCTTTCGTCATTGGCTATCTCCCCAGCCTCAATTATGTAGCGTGCTACGTGTTCGACGGTGGACTCCGTCGTGTCTCCTAAAAACTTAGTGAACTTAGGCACCTTGGTCCTAGGGGGTAATTCCGCTCGAAGGATGTAGTCGACTATTGGTGAAGTATAATTTGGCCTAGTAAACCCAGTATTTAGGCCATTTCAATTCATGATTCTTTCTACCATCGTAGCCAAGTTGTTTTTGACCGCGAGGTTGTTGCGTCGTACTTGCTGGACCACATTGTCTGCATCCTGGTTTCGATTCACCATAACTATTTCTGGGTTTCTCTCGACCTGGACTCTGGGATTTTCGACAACATAATGGTCTATTCCTCCTTGGTTCTCTAAATTGGCTTCTGGCACCACTCTTAGAATTTGTTGTGGAGTATTCTCCAAAGGGGCTTGGTTCCTTTCTAACGGAGGTACCCCTATAAATTCAGTCAAGTGTGTTAACTGTGTCGCCAGTTGTTCGTTAGCGTAAGTTATGTCTCGAATTAATGGCTGAAAGATCTCACCCATAGTTTGGGAGAGGGTTTGAACCATTTGTAAGTTACTCTCATCCATCTGCTGCCTCAAACAGGCAACAGACGTATTGGTTAGATTGGGACCTTGAGTCGAGTATCCTAGACTTAAACTCTGAGGGTTTCGACCAATGTTTGAACCAGGTCCTGATCCTTGCAAAGGTGACGCCATTGTGTTTTCAGAAAATATTGGGGGCGCATTTTGCAACCCCTACATTATAGTCGTTGACATCCCATACGGGGGATTCCTTGGCAACTGCGAAGGACCAAAAGGGGCAAACTTCCTTGACACTGATGGTCCTGCTATTGGAGTTTGGGAATTCGACACTGGTGGCCCAATATACTCCAATACGGGTTGTGTGTAAGGCCTAACTATCATTGTCCCAGATCCTACTGGGGCGAAGGTTTGTTCTGACCTTATGGGAGGCGCTACTTGCTCTCCTGTCGATGGTATAGGCGGTGGGACCATGTTGTTACTGGTCCCTTCGCCAGAACCTCCAACTTGTGGGTTAGGATTGTCTGGCTGGTTCGTTTCCGTCACCATATTCCTAAGGATTGTTCGTCTTTCTTCGTTAGCAGCGGTAATTCTACCACTTCTTAGTAACATATAATGTACTTTCTACGAAGATTATTAAGACTTGTAAATGAGAATCTTTTAATTCCAAATCGCGGGGATATTTAGCATTGTCCCACTGGGCGTGCCATTTTGTTTCCCTTGAAAATTGGAAAACAACCGCTGATCTTCCAATTTTGACTTTGGTGACTCACAGGATCGATCAGATTGATCCTAGGACATGTGCTAAAGTATTCTACATTTAGAATTAGATTTAAAGTACTTGTAATAACGAATTGGTAAATATGCTTGTAATGAAAAAGACTTTGACTGGGTATTTTTAAGTGCATAAACTTAAAGAAACGCTGTAAAAGATTTGTAAAAGGCTGATCGAAAAAGGTAAAAAGTCTAAAGGAAAGAAGGAATTGGAGTAAAGGATGCAGGAAAGGTAAAGGCAAAAAGTAACACTTGCACAAGTGGTTCGACAGAGGAAATGTAAATGTTGCTGAAATTGTAAAAGACTTTATTGAAAAGTTGGTGATTTTACATAACGTACATTCTCCGTGAAAATACTCTTTTCACACACTCGGGTACTTTGAGTAAATTTGATTGGAGTTACTTTGTACAAATGGTAAAACACACAGAAATCTGTCTAACAAATCCTTATTTATAATGCTAATAATTAACTGCTAATAACTTCCTAGTATCTCCTCGATCTAACAAGTGTCAATTGCATGTAACTTCCTGCTCTAGAACTTGCCACGTGTCTTATGAACAAAACCGCTCCCTCCAAATTTTGAATTTCAAAACGACGTAGCAATCCTCCTGCAGAATTTCGGTCGAAATGCTCTCAACTTTAGGTTTCTTAATTTTTCTAAGTTATTTCAACCGTTTAGTTAGAAGATTCCTTAGAGGCTGTCGAAACCTCTTTGCTTCATTTTACTTAGACATTAATTATGTCTTAATGTTTAGCAACCCAAGGCAGTGTCGAATTTGGGAGCTAACACTTACCTTCTTGATTTTTTGACCTAATTTCATTTATTTGAAACACGTTGATTTGTTTTTATAAGTTGATGATTTATGAATGCATAGTCTTTGTTGTGATTCATGTTGGATGGTGTGGTGCATATATTTTCATCTTTGGATTGAATTGATCATGGTATGATATGAGTTATGACTTTGTATGGTTCTTATCTTACTTAACTCATATTGTCTTTGTATGATGGTTAGTGGTGTTCAATTTTGATTCTAAAATAAGTTTACTTGTGCACTTTTATGTTTGTCTTCATCTTTGCTCTTGAACTTGAAAGTGTTAACACTTTGCTCATGATGATGTGATGTTTTAGAATGTGTGATTGATTGAGTGATTTATGCCTCTATGATGTCTTGATTCATTTGATAAACATGCTTTAATCTTGGTGTGACACTTGTGCATTGATGTTGATTCCTCTCATCTTGTGTTGCTTTGACATCCTTCTTCTCTTCATCTCTTTTCTTCTCTTTTGGGTTTTGAATTCATATTTGTTGTTTGAGATTGAGTTGTATAATGTTTACTTGTGCTTGATCACATGTTCCCATAGGACTCCTAATTTGAACTTAATTTTTTATTAGGTTCAAAGTAGGATAGACATTAGGCTCTCAATCCTTTACATGACAACATTAGGGTAGTCCCTGTGAACCTCAACCTTATGTCCATCTTTGTATGATAATATTAGGTAGACTTCCCTTTATTATCCTTAACTATAGGGTCATTTTCATGACAAAATCTAGGTGATTTTCCCTTATATTTTCTCTTTGCCCTTTGAGTCTTTCTTCTTTCTCAAAAAAAAATCAAAATACTTAATAAATACGATGAGTATTGTGCGCCACGAGCGTTAAGTATATTGGAAATAATGAGTGAGGAGTCTCTCCTTATTTCTTCTAGAATGTTTAGCATACATCCCGTTTTGGGGCGACCATACGACGCATTCGCTTATATGTCATAGACTTTAGTGTAATACAAATCTCAAACCAATTCAATGCATTCCTGTTAAAAATCACAAAAAAACTGAAAATCATTTTGTCCTTCAGAATTTTCTGCCAAACCTTTTTTTTCTTTAGAAAAGGCATGTTATTTCCATTCTACCGCGAACATGCATCAACCCTAACCACTGGAACACAAACATAACATCGCTCATAAAAACACTCTTACCACCTTTCTTTCATAGGCCAAACTACGAACGCTCTGATTTCTCATACCAGATGAGGATACGTAGGCACAAGACAACGAAGTCTTGGCGAGAAACCTTTCCTTTCACCCGTAGTCATCCGAACTACGTTGACTCTGACTTTCCCATTGCACGAGGGAACACGTAAGCCTAGGATGACGAAGTCCTATCGAGTCTCCTTTTTTTTCCCTTTTCGTTTTCGTTTTTGTTAGTAGTAGGCTTTAGATAAACATGTCTTTTGATTAGAGCAACAAGCGTGGATCCCGTTGAGTACAACGAACACGAGGGGGTGCTAATACCTTCCTTTCGCATAATTGACTCCCGAATCCAGGATTTGGTTGCGAGACCATGTCTTCTCCCTTTTTTAGGTTTCTTTGATCGTTTCCTTTCCCCCATCGGGATAAATAATGTTCGGTGGTGACTCTTCTGTTTTTTCCGCCGGTTGTTTTTTGCAGTTGCGACAACATGGTTCACAAAATTTCAGCTTTTCAACTTTGTCTCCTCTAAGCAGATTTTGTTTCCCTAATTCGACCAGACCCCTTTCACTGACATGGACCAATCTCATGTGTCAAATTTATGTTTTCGACAATGGTTTCGTGGATGGAACATTTGTTGAACCACTTATAACTTCAACCTCAAGGGTATACAAGCCTTGTTTTTTCACGCCTCTCAAGACTTCCTGTGATCCCTTCATGACTCTTAGGATACTTTTCTCTCCTTGAAAACATATCCCTTCCTGTCGAATTCACCAAGAGAAATCAAATTTCTCTTCAAATCAGGTACATACCTAACTTCAGTCAATAACCTTATTGACTCATCATGGAGTTCGAATCTCACAGATCCAATACCTGCAATTTTGCAAAATTTGTTGTTTCCCAGAACCATAAATCCTCCATCTTGATCACATAGCTCCTCCAACAATTATCTATTTGGAGTCATGTGACATGTGCAACCTGAATCCATAATTCACTCCTTTCTTGAGTCGCCGCTTGAAACCACAAGAACATCAGATGATTCAAAGTCATCTTGAACAATGGTTGTGTGACCATTATCTTTACCTCCATGATCTTTCAGGCGTTCTGGGTACACTTTTCTTGTGTGACCCTCCTTCTTACAGTGATAACATCAAATATCAGATGTCTCGCCACTATAAGACTTTTGTTGACCTTTACCTTTCTTCTTGTCGAACTTACCATCCTTTCGCAAGAATTTTCCCTTAACGGCCAAACCTTCACCAACCGTCGAAGGTTTATGCTCCTTTCGTTCGTTCAAGTCCTTGGAATATAAGGCTGACTGAACTTCTTCAAAGCTCAGGGTCTTCCTTCCATACAGGAGAGTTTCTTTGAAGTGAGCATGTGTTCTGGGGAAAGTGCACAACAACAATAGTGCTTGATCTTCATCATCAATCTTTACATCAATATTTTCAAGATTGAGGATCAGCTTGTTGAACATATCCAACTGCTCAGCCAACACTTTATCTTCACTCATCTTGAATGAATATAAAGCTTGCTTCAGGTAGATTCGATTCACCAGAGATTTGGTCATGCACGAGCTTTCAAGCTTCAACCATAACCCCAATGTCGTCGTCTCCTTTAATATCTGCTGGAGAACCTTATCACCAAGGCTCAATAATATTGCGCTATGGGCTTTCTCTATCATGATCGTCTTTTCTTTTTCCGTTAATGCAGCATCCATGGCTGTCTCTCCCTTCAACGCTTCCAAACAACCCTACTGAACCAGAAAGGCTTTCATCTTCAAGCGCCACAAACTAAAGTCGTTCACTCTGGTGAACTTTTTAATCTCATACTTTGTTGAAGGCATCTTCTCCATGCTCACCGCACCAATTTGTTGTGAATAAGGATGCTTTAAAACAAAATATATTCGGTTTCTTTATTGGCAAGAAACACACAATGGTTAGGGTTAACAAGGAAACACAACAAGGATTGGTTATAACTGTTATTCTTTACTTTCTCTATAAATCATATTACAAGTACTCAAGAATAACAAATAACCTTCTCACCCTAATTAGAATTTGCCACATTGCACTTAAGATGAGAGACTAGCATGCTATTTATAATAAAACCTAACATACTAAACTAATGGACTTTTTAACAATTACCCATTACAAGCTAACTTATGGTACAAGCTAACTTAATAAATTAGATCCTTAACACAAGGCCCAATTTGACAACTACATACTAGAACACAATTCGACTACAGCATGTGAGCAAACTTTGATGACATGCTAACTAGAGTTCGATCTAATATCTCACACTTCAGAATCCTACTTTTGTATGATGAAGTAGTGATACATCGATCAGTCATAAGTTACAAAAAAAGTGATTGATCAATTTCATATAAGATATGAATAATTTGGATGCAATGACAGTATATTTGATATGCCTTTTATTTCATCGATTCGATTTCTATGATTATTGTATTTCATGTGATTGGTCAATATTGTTTTTGCTTCGGAATCCGATGTTTGTATGGTGAAGCAATGGCATTTCGAGCAATCGACTTGAATAATTGATCGTTACGATTTTGATAGTATGTATGAGTTGCATTAAAGTTTTTGACGTCATAAGAGTTGTGTTGTCAAGAGTTATTTTAAGGTTTATAAAATTTTATATTATAATAATAATAATAATAATAATAATAATTATTATTATTATTATTATAAGTATTTTATTTTATTTTATTTTATAATTTAATAACAAATGTTGTTATTGTTATTATATATTACACACACATATTACGGTAACAGTAACGAGATGTTGCCTATATCATACAATAAATATAACAAAAGTTATTATAACAATATTTGTATATAACATGTAGTACGTATTACTGTGTATACAAAATTCTAGTTTCCTGTACCGAAATACTCATTCACAGTTACCTCACAGTTACTGTGTATATGTAGAATCAACTCTTTTCAAAAGAACATGATAAAGTATCATGTTATTATTTAATTATATAATAATAAGTTGTTGTTATTATTTATTTTAAAATAATTTAGTATATGTTAATAACCAAATAGTAAAAACACCAATTAATTCATGATCAATCGCCAAAGTTTAATTTAATTTATTTAATTAACAGAATATAAATTAATAATAATAATAATAATAATAATAATAATAATAATAATAATAATAATAATAATAATAAAATATGTTCATTATTGTTTTCTTGTGGTGAACGGTTATGCCCTTAGTCTTCTTTTATTTTTTTTGGTATTTTTAAATACGGTATGCGTCTCGTGTCTTTCTCTATACACTTTTTTATGTAACTTCTTTTCTCATCTTACTCTCTCGTATGTAAAACGAGTATTCTTTAATGTAATATAACGAAGAAAAGAAGAAGACAATATCAAGGAAGGACAACCATGGAGGTCTAGATTGGAGAAGCATAGATCGTTATTAGGTTTAGGTTAGGTTCTCTCATTGACTTGAGAGAACAATTGTGCTAGGGGCCATAACTGTTTCATATTTTATATGTATGTTGATGCATGTGATTGTATGTTGATGCATGTGAGAGAAGATTTATATGATAAATAAGCCGGTGAGATCAAACTAATTGAAAATTCCATCAAAATTGAATATTAAGTTTATACTTTCTAAGTTTTATAACTCATCAAGACTAGTATCGAATAATGTAGGTTTCGCCTAACGCGAGGTGCATGTTCTATGTTGGTAAGATGGGATGGGATAAATGTAATATCCAATTTCTAAAACAATGGGTCAAACTTAACTAAACAGATTATAATAAGATTATATACGTTTAGAAGCAAGAGTTGGGAATGATCCATATGATGAATTAGAATACGGAGTTATTCACCCAACTGAAAATATTCGAGAATTGTATTAGATACAATTGAAAGGAGTTCCTACCTAAATAACTGAGTTTTGTGTAATCAGCCTAACGCTGACTTAAAACAAAGTGAAATATGGATCTCGATCCACTAGAAAATCTTCCAACAGGATTTTCCGAATCAAATGGTGAGGGTAATTTGATTTGAGTAAAATAGTGGAAGCGTATTTAATTAAAGGCCTAATTGAATATGTTGGTTTTAATTGGTACTTATAATTTCACATTTTTTATGTAGATTACCATGACAACAAACACCTATAATAATATTTTGCAATCAATCCTTGAGAAGAAAAAATTATTTGGGACAAAAAAATTTGATTGGCACTGAAACCTGAGGATTGTCCTCAAACATGGTAAAAAGTTGTATGTCTTAGAGACACATGTTCTTGAAGAGGAGCCTCCTAGTTTTGCTCCTAAGGCTGAAAGAGATACTTATAAGAAGCATGTCGATGATGCCAATGAAACTGTTTATCTCATACTGGCTACCATGAATTATGAATTACAAAAGCAACATGAAAACATGACAGCATTTGATATGATCGAACACTTGAAGATGCTCTATTAAGAGCGGGAAAGACATGAAAGATTTGAAGTTTTAAAAGCCATTTTTCAAGGCAAGCTAGCTAAGGGAGCCCCAGTAGGTCCGCACGTACTCAAACTGATTGGGTATGTGGTAAATCTTGAAAGATTGAGGTTTCCCCTAAAAAAGGAGCTTGCGACTGATTTAATCCTACAATCGTTGTAACACCCTATTTCCCCCAATGCATAATTCATAAATAAATCAGAGAATTTTCAACTTATCACATAGGATGTCACAATACACAACAAAAAACACATGCTAATCATGTAACTTTATTTCACCTAGGATGTTTACACGACATCCAAACTCATATGATATAACTTAGTAGCGAAACACAGTTAAAAACAACATAATCAAACATATAACATTCACATCATTAGTCTCATAAACTCTACTTCATATTTAAAACATAAATAAGAGAGTTATATTATTCAGCTCTCAACCACATAAAATCAAAAACTCCAATAGGTAAAGACAAGTGAAATAAACACGAACGGTTTCCATCCCGATGTTACATGATCAGAGCAAGACCCTACTAATAAATGACAATTAATGGAAGTGACTTCAAGATCTATCCTTCCGCTTACTTCAGTCAAAACTACTCCCAAGTATTTGCATGATGCCCATGTAAAGGCAACATTCAAGCAGAAAAGGTGAGAAATCGCAATTAATAATAACAGACATATACTGCAAGGTAGGTGTCATACCCCAAATTTTACCCTCAAATTCTTTGATCTTTTACATATCATTTTAGGTCAATCATTTCGCATCTTGCATAGTACTCAATTTATCGGCCAGAATAAACTTGTTGAAGTTACAACGAATCGGTCAAACTAAAAGTCAACTGTGTGAAAAATCAGCGGATGGAAAAATTTAAAATCGAGCCTGCAGACGTCAGTGATATTAATCTACATTCCGCATAGTTTAACCTGACGTGCTCATTTAAATTTTTTGACCACTTTTCGGTCGCATTTTTGGATAGTTTAAGCCATTTTAGCGGGTAAAATTTATTTCAAAATTTGACCAAACGTTGTATTGTTTTGAATCATTTTTTTTTGCTGATTGCTTTGGTATTCATTTTATTTTCCTGAGCACTTCGATACCGGACTAATTACTCGTTTTTTACCGCTCTTATTTTTTTTATTAGTTGTATTAATCAGATTTTATTTTAATTTTTTTATTATTTAGTTTATTTTATTCTTTTTTTATTTATTTACCTTTTTAATATTTTTAAATTTTTAAATTTTTGTCTTTTACTATTTTAGTAAAACTTAGCATTTAAGTTTTGAAAAAGGATACTATTTTTTACTTCGTTTTTGTATAATAACAATTGGCAGAATGCATTTTTGTGTTTTTTCTGATACTCAACTCTCTTTCTTCATGCACAGGACCCAACACACCCACCTGCTATTTTATTTTTATGAAAAAACACATGTCATAGCAAGCTTCATATGACATCTACACTTTGGTATCATTTCTATCTCATTCTCTCTCTTCTTTCTCTCTCTACGATCCCAACAGACCTCACGTTCACTTTCTCCTCCACTCTTCTTCACATACACACGCATAGAAAAAACACAAAAAATTAAAGCTCCTCTCCGTCGTGAAAATCATCACTTTCATCTTATTTATCATTTTTAAACACTAAGCATATCTTGCTCTCCCTTCCATACACACTCCATGTAAAACATAAACACTTCAACAAACCATGAAAAACCATACTGCTACACACTTCACTTTTTATTAAGAAACTACCTCATTTTCTTCACAAAAGACTCTCTCTTATTCACCATCATCTTCATTTTCTTGACACGTTAAAACCACCCAGCAACACCTCACCTTCTTCAGCAATACAACAATATTTCCACACAACCCGACAACCGCCAAACACCGTTGTCGTTCAAGCCGCAGCCGCCGTAGCCAGAGTGTGGAGGAACGGAGTGAGTTACACTTGAGAAATCGCAGGTTTTGCATTTCTTTCTTTTCTTTTGTTTATTATACTGTTGATATTTATTTTATCATATATAATTTATTGTTGTTATTAAGGCATGTGTGTAGCATATTATATTTTGTGTTTTATGTCGTTGTGTCATGCATTGTGTTAGATTTATTTTTTTCATTTGGTTATTATTATATTTTTTGTTAAATATTTGTTTTATTGTTGTTTCAAAAGATTATCAGTTTATAAAATGAATTAGTGATAGAGAGAAGAGGACTGGTACTGCTTCTTTTCTTTTTTTGTAAATTTTTTTTCTCTTATTTAATTAAACTTTAGGTAACTTTAGTGTTATTTATTTATTTATTTATTTTTAATTATTTACTAATTATTTATATCTTAGCTTTGCTTTATTATTATTTCTTTAATTAGCATGCTTTGTTGTGAATTATAATTAAATATTTGGAAAGTTGTTTTACTAAGTATTTTTATCCTTACTAAGTCAAATTGTTTTACTAAGTCAAATTGTTTGTTCTTTCAAATTATTTTCTTTTAATTTATATAATAAAGTGACAAGAAAAAGAAGAGAAAAATAATAGATTTTAATTACTTACTATTTTATTTTAATTCTTTGGCCATAATTTTAGCAGGTTAGTTTTTAGTTGAAAAAATAAGTTTATTATGCTATCACTGTGTTTGTTTTGTAACTCATTTTTTCTTTATTAAAAGCTCTTTTAAGTTTGGTTTGTTTTGACGTGGTGTTAGTGTACGTTTTGCATGGTCTTTTTTTTGTTTTAAAGAGAAATAGAAAGAAATTTTTTATTATTATTCCTAATTATTTCCTTCAAAATTTTTTAATTTTTATAATCTTAGAAAAGACTAAACAAATATTTTCAAAATACTTTTATTTTTTATTTTAGTTATTAAATATTAGAAATGTAAAATTTGTTTTAATGTTTTTTATTTTGTAATATTAGAATGTTAAAAATAATTGTGTTGTAATTATTAATTAATTTAAATATTTTTATTTAATATTGATTAATTAAATTAATCTTATTAAATATCAATACTTAAATTGATTAATAATTCTTTGTCGTCCGATTCTATTTTGCAACTTAGGATTGGAGTCACCGTGCTCCAGGTAGTTGTTCCGCCGTGGACATTTTCTTGTTTACCTTTATCATAGGACTTGGAGTCACAGTGCTCTATTTAGTCGTCCCGTCATGGACATTCCTTTCCTTGCTAACTTAACCTTAGTTTAGAGTCGTCGCACTCTATGTAGGTGTCTCACCGCAGACATTTACCTTTTCCTTTGAAACCTTGATCACAATCAAGAGTTCCTCACCCCTGTTGAGGAGAACTATGGTTGCTCTGATTCCATTCCCGTCAGGATACGTAGGCACGAGATGCGATGTCTTGACGAGCATACTTTGTATATACTTTAGATATTTACCTTAGCATTTTTCCTTAGCAAGCAACTTTAGCATAACACAAATACTAACAAGAGGTTCCTGTAGAGTACTACAGATGTTTAGGATGTGAAATACCTACCCTAGGCATAACCAACCCCCGAACCTTTAGATCTCTTAGTGTTGTTGTTACATAGCGCACTTAGGATTTTCTTCGATCTTTACCCTTTTCTTTGGATAAATCAAAGTTCGATGGTGAACTTCATGATTTGTGATTCAAGTTAATTCAATAGTTTGATATCTGATCCTTACCGCGACAGTAGGATACTAGACACATAACATATTTTACACAATCCCAATCACAGTATATCAATTACATTCTCACACTCAACTCACCAAATCAATCACAACTCAACAAATGCACATATGACTCGTTATGCAATGCAAATCGTATACGCAACTCTATGCATATGCATGTGGTACCAACTCGACATTTGGTTCTCTCTGGAACTGGGTCCCCTCTTCTAAACCCATGAACCCCCTCTTTTGAGCTCCAAGCCCCCTCTTCTAAACCTAGGATAAGCTACTAGTCCCCTCTTCTGAACTAGCGAACATGTCTCTTGACACAACTCAACATGAATGTATGAACATGTTAATAAAATTCAATGTGTTAAGACCCCTCTTCTGATCCTAACATACATGCATTGATAACTCGCGTAATCCCCTCACTGGATTACATCACACTAAAATCCCAAAAGCACATATAATAACTCAACTCAATAAAATTAATAAAATCAAATAATAAATTATGTTTAATCATTTAAGTCACGCCAAACAGCCCCTAACGCTACGACAACGGTAGCCAACAGTCTCGAAAATTCAAAAGATTCAAAAATACATTTTTATGAGTTCAAAACATTTCAACAAATAATTTTTATTAATTTAATCTATACTCTTAACTCGTAAAAAGTTATAAAACAATATAATTATGATTCAACGAAATTTCTAAGTAACTCTAAACAACCTTTCAACAATCCTTACAATTTTAAAACAACTCTAAAGTGTTCAAGAATACTCAACTGACAACTCATACATATAAAGATAACTTTTATGAATTCAATCGCCAAATTTAAAACTCTATAGACAACTCTAACAAAATTAAAAATAATTTAAATTGACAAAGTAACCCAGTTATTTATTCCTAACTTTGAACTCTTAAAAATATAATACTAATATTATTATTATTATTATATAATACTAATGAAATATATTATATGTATTTCCATGAATTGAAACAACAGGCTAATGTTTATATCCGTGCATCAGAAGCTACGGCGAAAGCTACAGTACGTCAATGTTTATATATAATATAATTCAGTAAATGCAAATATATTAAAATAGTTATGATTCAAATTATAATATAAGTGTCAATTTGAATAAGATATCTATACGCAGTTAAAAATTATATTTTGAATTAAGGTGATCTTTTATATATATATATATATATATATATATATATATATATATGAAATAAATCGCTTGAGTAACACATATATAATGAAATTTGACACTATACACAGATCACCACACAAATATCACACTGACTTATATGTATCAAATCATACGGATTTAACACCAATACAATCAACAAAATATCAACTCATAAAAAAAACAGAATTCATCAACATCATCATCTCTATTGGAAGTTAAGAACTCCTATACTCTATCCATCATACATAAGCTCTTTTTATTAACGGTTATTTTCTTCTCTTACCTTAAATTTATCTTATAAAATTCCTCCAAGCTCAATCAATGGATAATCTTCTTATGTCTTCTCTTACTCTTTCGGTTGCCCTAGCCTCTTTTTCTTCTTTTCTCTCAAAATTCTATGTACGGCCCAATTTCCCCTTCTAATTCTCTTTTCACACTAAAAACCTAATTCTCTCATTAGGATATTCCAACCTTACCCTCACTTTTCTCTTTAATTTCCACCTTACCCTCAATATCTCAACAACTTCTATTTCTTTTTATTATATTTATTTTATTTCAAAATTATAACCAAATTATTATATTAAATAATAAAATAATTCTAATTATTCTCTCTTTCTCTAATTACTTTCCACACCCTAGTGTAAGGTCATACACCCTCACTCTCACCCACATTTATTTAATTACTCACACATAATAGTTTAATAAATACACAAAATTATAATTAAATTAAAATAAAATAATTTATTAAAAATGGGGTGTTACAACCGTTGTCGGAGAGCTTCAGTCAATTTGTCCTTAATTTCAACACGAATGATACGGATAAAAGTTTTCAGAGCTGCTAAGCATGTTAAGAATTGTTGAGCAGAATCTAAAGTCAAAAGGGAAGTTAATTATGATGGTCAGTAATGGAAAGAAGCAGAACAAAAGGCCCACCAAGCAGGGTGGTAAAGTGAAGGGCAAGGAAGTTGTCAGACCCAAACCTACTGTTCATGCTTTGAAGCCTAAAGGAGGCATAGCAAACGAGGACACTTGCTTTTATTGCGATAAGACCGGGCATTGAAAGAGAAACTTCTCAAAGTACCTGGAGGATAAGAAGAATGGAGTAGAGACTTCAACTTTAGGTATTTATGTTATAGAAATAAATTTATCTACTTCTGCCTCATGGGTATTGGATATTGGATGTGGTTCTCACATGTGTACTAATGTGCAAGGGCTAAAAAGGAGTAGAGATTTGGCAAAAGGTGAAGTTGACCTATGAGTTGGAAATGGAGCAAAGGTTGTTGCTTTAGCTGTAGGAACTTATGTATTGACTTTACCTAGTGGTTTAATAATTCAGTTAGAGAATTGATATTATGTACCTGCAATTAGCATGAATATTATTTTCGTTTCTTATTTGGAGATGTTTGGTTTTTCATTCATAATAAAGAACAATTGTTGCTCCATTTATTTGAATGATATATTCTATGCTACTACACAAATGAACAATGAATTGTATGTCCTTGATATTAAAATGTCAATTCATAACATTAATACTTAAAGGATGAAGCCTAACTGTTGCGGTGAGAATCGTGATACCAAGCTATTGATTAACTTGAATCTTAATTCTTAAATTCACAACCGGACTTTAATTTATCTAATGGAAAGGTCTAAAGAAAGAAAAACCTTTTTCGCGATGTAACAACAACGCTAAGAGATTCGGGGATCGGGGGTTGGTTATGCATAGGGTAGGTATTTCACATCCTAAACATCTGTAGTACTCTACAGGAACCTTTTGTTTGCTTGCATGCTAAGTTGGTAAGTGTTTGCTAAGGTTTGAGATTGGGTAAAGGTATAGGTTAAAACCTAAAGATAGTTTCTAAGTTTGCTCGCAAAGACATCGCGTCCTCTGCCTACGTATCCTAACTTGGATAGAATCAGAGCAATCGCAGTTCTCCTCACTAAGGTTGAAGAACACTTGATTATGATCAAGGTTCAAAGGGGAACAAACATATCCATGCTTGTGTAGAGTTTCACAAAACTCTCTAGATCTATGTTGAACTCTCAAGAAAGGGAAGTAAGTAATCATATCCATGATTCTTACATAGAGTTAACCAAACTCTATCCTAAAGTTCTACGTTGTAAGACCAATTGTTTCTATCCAGACCAAAAGGTGGGAGAAGGGGGAAGGTTGCTCGTCAAGATATCGCATCTTGTGCCTACGTATTCTCATTGTCCAATGAGAAATCAGAGCGGTCGTAGTTCGGGCACGAACTACAGAATAAGGATCTATTGGTTCTTTCCAGACCAAAAAGAGGGGAAGGTTCTATCCAGACCTATGGGGGTATCCTATTGGTTCTATCCAGACCAAAAAGGGAGAAGGTTCTATCCAGACCTATGAGTTAATGAGCTATCTATGACCCAAGGGTCAATAGAGAGACTTTCCTTTGGAAGGGAAAAGAGGAGACAACTGGGATGAGAACTAAAGAGTTCCATCCCTTTGGGGAAATAAACTTAACAAAGCATAATCATTCACACATGATGAATATAAGGGATATGGTTACAACCAAAAATAAACAAGCACATTACAATAAACAAGTACTTCAAATAGGATGAAGGGTTACAACCAAAGAAAGCATTTAAGATATTACAATATCAGGCAATGATTTCAATCACGATAAATGGTTATGACCAAAGCAAGTATTTCAATATTAATCATTTCAATCAGGACAGATGGTCACAACCAAAAACAAACCTTAACAAAGATGTGGAAACATCTTAACAAAGACGGCAGGGGATCTTAACGAAGATGCATCTTAATAAAGACGAGGTTTCAATAGGGCTTACAAGATGAGTGTATACTTACAGGCATCATGCCTAAACAAACAATGTCACAACAAAATGGTATACAAAAGTTCAAAAACTTCACGGGCAAAACTTTCAAGTTTTAAGAAAAGATTGAACACAAATGCTTACAAGCAAGAGTTTTAGTCAAACTTAAGTACACAAGGATGCTAACAAGCCAAAATCATAACTTTAAAATAAAACTCAAAAGAGAATGAAATTAAAGTTTTGAAATGAATAAATGAGAGATAGAAAGGTGAAAACCCTAAAAACATTCATGGTAGCATGTGAAATGCAAGTAGAAAGTTCACATTTATGAGTTTTAGGTTTACCTCTTGAAGCAAGCTTAAGCAATAAGAAAACCAGAGATATTGAGAGCTCTTACAAGGCCTTCAAATGTTCCTAGGTTGATGAATAGATGCTCCAAATATCCTTCAAGCAAGCTAGTGGACGAAATGCCTTGTAAATGAAGGAAAAACTCTAAAATCCAAAGATTTCAAAGACCAACTCACTCAAACCTTGTTACATAAGTGTGGAAGTGATTTGGATAGCTTCAATACATCATATTTGATGTGTTTGAAGTGTTTCTTGAGTTGGAAAAAGTTTGGAAATAGTTTTGGAAGGTGTTTTGCAAAAATAGATTTTGAGGGATTTTGGAGACTTAGTGAGATTTTGCAAGAATTTGGTGATTGTGTAAGGGAGAGAGTTCTAGATGGTTTCTAGAATGGAACTGGTATGTTTGTAATGTATGAAGTGAGTTCTATTTATAGCCAAAGGTCTTGGATCAAGGTATGGGCAAAAGTGAAGCAAATTGCCAATTTTAACCTTCCATCTTGAAAATCTTTGAGTTTTTCAATGCAATCTTCATCTTTGTCTTTAAGCCACTCTACTAAGATATTCTCCATACCCTATAGATTTTTTCATCATGCTTGATAGGATAGGAGGTGACTTGTTGAATTAAAGTTGATGATTTGACAAGGGTAGCCACCTTTTTTCTCTTTCTTCACTATTCACTTTTGCAACTTGCATTAAATAATGATTTCTTTTGATCTTTGTACCATTTTCGTGGGAATTGATGTAAAAATGTTCATTATCAATATAAACATCATAAATGAGGATTAGTATTTGAATAGCATCGATTTTGGAGAGGTTTTGGAATAAAAAAACTCATGCTGACCTAGTTTTACGAATGTGAGTTTTTGCCAACTTGTGGATCTTGGTTCTCTCTAACCAGGAAGAGTTATGGAACCCACTTGCACTTTTTAAAAATCTCCAATTAGGTACTACAATATTTATGCTTGTGTTAGGAACTCATTCCCCTTGAAACTAGGTCAAAAACTCTTGTGTGGTTAAGGAGTTATGGCTTTGCCCTTTTCAAAACCTTAATTTCCCAACTTTTCGATTACATATCAATTCTTGATCCAATGGTCACAAAACTTCATGGTCAAGTGTAATATGACATAAGGAACATTTTTTATTCATATCATGAGGTCAAATTTCTTATGGTTGAAGAGTTGACTTTTTGGTCAACCGTGCGATCGATCGATGACTATCGAGCCGACTGTTCATGTTCCGGGTCTTCTAAGACTTTGAAACTTATTGAGTGAACTTCACTAAGCCATATGAACCTTATGGACCAAGATTTCATCATTGTAAAACCTTTTAACTCAAAAGTCAAACTATAGTTGACTTTTCCCGATCGAAAACCCTAATCGGGAATCCTGAACTGCACCGTCATTAATCTTTGGGTGACAACCTCAAATTGGATTCATACTTGACGCAATGTAGTATCCTTGACCTTGTTTTGTGGAGAATCAATCCAAGACATTGACTGATCAAATCATTGAAACCTCGACTTTTGACTGTACGAAACCCTAATTCACCTGTATCTTGACAAAGACAAACTGGAAATGGGTTAAGGTTAGATAATCAAATGAATATGATCCTAAAATGATGATGAGGATCTAAGGGGTCAAAATTTGGGGTTGCGACAGTTGCCCCTATTTAAATATCTTCACTAGATAGCAATGAGAGATGACAATCCTCATGGAATCGTAGTGAAAGGTATTTAAATATAGCAAACCAGAAATTTTGTCCCTTAGATCCGATGGTATGCAAAGGAAAAGTGTGAAATGCAATGAGCCCTAAATGGTGCTTTATGATGCTTGAATGCAAGACAAATGTAGACACACGAGCAAATATAAAAGAACGGCGATACAACGAGTAACCACTCACAGGGACCCAACACACTGGGGAAAGATTTAAGGCAAAAATAAACAAGATAGTTCAAACATGACTAAAGATGCTATTCAAGGGAATCTTTCACACAGGGGACACAAATTCCACTAGGGAAGACACCTCTTCATTGGGGAAAGGAGATATGAACCTCACTGGGGATAACCATATGAGGAAGCCCACCAGGGAAGATGACAATTCTTCACTGGGGAAACGAAAGAAAAGAAAATGCAAACCATATTGGGGAAGAAACCCAATGGGGAAAGCTTTGCTGGGGAACAAATCCACTGGGGAAGCAAAGCTTCACCGGGGAAAAGACGGAACGAAGACACGAATCTCACTGGGGATAACCAGATGAGAAAATTTCCTATAACGAAGAGTTCAAACGGGATCTTCAGGAAAAGGTTAGAAACAAGACCGGGCGCGCCGGGGAAACTAGTATCCACTAGTTCTCCGGGACTCGACTGGGAAAGCAAAAAGCTTCAACTGGGGAGACTGGTGACGATCAGAATAACAAATAGCTTCAAACGGTGTTAGTTTTCACTAGACTTACTGGGGAGGATGGTGATGACCAATCCAACAAACGGTTTCCAAAAAGTTCTAAATACCACTAGACTTCCTGGGGATATGGTGACGACCAAATCGAAGTTCCAATTACAATTGAGAATTCCAAACAATGTTGTTAAAACAACAGAACTTCGGCTGGGGAAATTGGTAACAACCGACTAATAACGATTAGTTTTCACGCAATGCCAGTAACTACTGGACTTTCAAAGAGTTTGGTGATGACCAGGAAGCACACAAATATATCCCTCAATACTTTAGGAACAAAAACTAATACCTTCAATACATTAGGATACAGCAGAGACGCAACCCACAACACATTAGGATTGGACGAAGACCCTTAAAACTTTAGGATCAAAAACTAAACATCCTCAATACATTAGGATATAGAAAAGACACAACCCTCAACACATTAGGATTAAAAGCTAATACCCTCAATACATTAGGATACATAACACTTCATGCAAATGCAACCACTTTAGTCTCTGAGAGTTTCTGAACTCGGGATTCAAAGTATACATCTCCAAAGGTACACAACATGTGCTCGGGATGGCTACAAACATCTTCCAAAGGTAAAAAACCTGTGCTTGGAATCGAACAATACATCTTCCAAAGGTACGAAACCTGTGCTTGGATAGAAACAATACATCTCCAAAGGTACACAACCTGTGCTTGGAACCCAACAATACATCTATCTCCAAAGGTACACAACCTGTGCTCGGGATAGCAACAAACATCTTCAAAGGTACACAACCTGTGTTTGGAACCCAACAATACATCTATCTCCAAAGGTACACAACCTGTGCTCGGGATAGAAACAAACCTCTTCCAAAGGTACGAAACCTGTGCTTGGAATCAAACAAATACATCTCCAAAGGTACGAAACCTGAGCTTGGGATGAAAACTAATCGTGACTTAGTTTGGACTGATACACAACCAAATTGTTAGTATTTGTTGTCCATGGATTTTCATATTACCAACGGGCCTTACTTGAAATATGATTGGTCACCACCAAATTACTTATACCAGTATCCACTGGATTTTCAAACAATGCTGGTCAAAACCGTGCGTCAACGTCCTTAAGATAAGCTTCTCCAATGAGACTGTCACTTATTGTTGATGAAGGTTAAGCTTCTCCCAAGAGATTGCCACTCACTGTTGAAGACGATTAAACTTCTCCGAAGAGACTGCCATTTATCGTTGATGAAGGTTAAGCTTCTACCAAGAGATTGCCACTCACCGCTGAAGACGATTAAACTTCTCCAAAGAGACTGCCATTTATCGTTGATGAAGGTTAAGCTTCTCCTAAGAGATTGCCACTCACCGCTGAAGACGATCTAACTTCTCCGAAGAGACTGCCATTTATCGTTGATGAAGGTTAAGCTTCTCCCAAGAGATTGCCACTCACCTGTGAATAGGATTAAACTTCTCCAAAGAGACTGCCATTTATCGTTGATGAAGGTTAAGCTTCTCTACAGAGACTGCCACTCACCTGTTGAAGATGATTAAACTTCTCCGAAGAGACTGCCATTTATCGTTGAATACGATTAAACTTCTCCGAAGAGACTGCCATTTATCTTTGAGGACGATTAAACTTCTCCGAAGAGACTGCCATTTACCACTGAATATGATTAAACTTCTCCGAAGAGACTGCCATTTATCGTTGAAGACGATTAAACTTCTCCGAAGAGACTACCATTTATCGCTGATGATGAAGGTTAAACTTCTCTACAGAGACTGCCACTCACCTGTTGATGACGATTAAACTTCTCCGAAGAGACTGCCATTTATCATTGATGAAGGTTAAGCTTCTCCCAAGAGATTGCCACTTACCGTATTATAATGTAAGATGTTCTTCTTGATAGATAGTGCAAAATAAATGCACGTCCAGGTAGGTTCAGCGACCGACAGGGACCAAAGTTCAATCCAGAATATAGCCAGAAAGAAACTGTCAAACAAGACTCCAACCATTGAGAAATGAACTCGAATGGTGACTCACCTTATCCACTCATGGAAAAAGATAACTGAAGCAACCATCATCCACGAGGATTAACTCTGTGGGGAAATTGAGAAAGGATGGACATTTTATGCTTAAGGGCCGACAACTCTATTAGAGAGAGACAACACACCCAATCACTGAGGAGGGAACCAAAGTGAAACAGGAACAAGTAACAACCAGAGATAGCAAAAACGCACGAATGCTATGCATATGCTTTATGCCATGTTTATGCTGACAAAACAGACAAAACAAAACAGGAGATGAAATAAACATCTTGACACGGAGACCCAACAAACTTCACAAAGATTGGACATCAAAGGGATGATCATGAAGAACGACCCTTCCAATTCAAGGTTACCACCTTCTTTGGGAGAGAGTAATCTTCTAGGCCAAAACATCATGACTTCACTTGGATTGCCATCATGAGTTTGAATTCTTTGTTGAAGGAAATTCACCAAGGGAAGTTCCAAGATCAACCGTAGTAACAACTTAACTGGGGAGCTTGGAAAAAGGAACCATAAGAATAAAACATTTATGCCCCATGATGGTAACAATCCTCCTCAAGTGAGCAACAGCTCTTGCGACGAACGACCTTCAAACCTTTTCTGCCCCAGATTACATGGTCTGTGGGAAGATCATCAAGAGAATTAGCATAAAGATGCTTCAATGTCTTCAAACTATTATAGAGAGAGATTTACAAATCTCGACGTGATTGCCCCAGTTTAATGGTGCTTGCACAACAAAGTCTTCAGACTGTGGAAGTAACGACTGGGGAACAAACTTGCCCCTGCTAGCTGGTAACTGCAAAAGATTTGCCCCAGACTAAACTGTTCATTGAGAGTTTCATCTGATCTTGACCTGGTCGGCTCTGACTAGCTGAACATTGTAACAAATGATTAACAAATCCTTCAAATTGGTTGCCCCAGACTGAGCTTCCTTTATCAAATCAAATTCCCTAGCTGACAGCGTTTGTTGGGATTCTTTTGACATTGGATTGTTTTGCACGCAATGCTGTTCATTAAAAATTGGCAATTTTCAATGTAAAATTCATGCAATCTTTTGAAAACATTTTTTGATGAAACACACACAGAGGAGTGATCAAGTGATCAAAGTGAAAATGATCCAATCATTTTACAAATGATGGATAAAGTGATTAACACACACAATTAACAAAGATCATTAGGAGTCAGGTTATCCAACCTTACTGTAATATGCTTTCAAAACAACCTTACCTCAATTAGGTCTTTTAAGGGTTGTAACGTGGTCTGGTTCACGGTTCATGAAACAAAGGATAAAGGCTTAAAGTTATTTGGTCCCACCCACTCTCCATGATGAACTCCAATCCTACGCTCAGCTAACTCAAACTATACACTCAGGTTCTTGCAGGCTTAAGAATTGGACTGATGATAGTTGGCGATGGTTCACAAACCTAGGGTAGTCACCACTCCCTTACAGTATTTGATAGCTTTTTGCTATTTGAGGATTTTTAAGAGTGATAACTCTTACAGCATTCCTCTTTTTTTATCCCTGACCTTTGTCTGAACTGTTTTGTTCGACTATTCAGTCAACGGGATGCCCCATTTTTGCCTAAGTCTCCTTCATAGGCTTTGACTTAGCGGGCTTTTTTCTTTTTCTTTTTTCTTCTTGTCTTTTTTTTTAGAAAGGAGGTGACTACCTAGTTTAATGGATAAGGTGAACCATCATCGTCTTTTATGCTGAACAGCATCTTCGACACTTTCTTGTTTTGTACGAAGGAAAACCTGAATGCACCACTTTTAAAGTGTCTTGTATGCATATATTTCTAAGTTAACTGAGAACTACCCACCCCAGGTTTGAGATTTAAGGTTTTGTTTTTTTGTAAAGAAAGAAAGCTCCTACTTCTAGGCTCGAAGGGGTTAACGAGGGATTATCTTCCTTATTTCTCCAGTGTTTAGGGATTAAAACAATGTCTTACATCATCGGCAAAGTTACATTGAAAGCATATCGATAGCAGTTATGGATATAATTTTCATCATCCTCCCCAATCTTTGCTTTAAACAACATTTTAGTAAAGAAAAGAAATTTTTGCAATTTTGATATTTCATAATAATGAAAGAAAAAGAAAGAGTGAAACGAATGGACTTAATCAAAATATGCACAAACATTTCATTAAATATTGCCAAATTCAAATAAACAACAGCTTACAAGCAAATCCAATGCAAAGAAAACACAACAAAATGATGAAACAGTCTACAGCTGCCAGTCTTAGGGAATTAAGTTTGACAAAACAAATTTCAAATTTCAGGCCTTATGCGGGGAAACACCTTCAACCACCACTTGCTCCTTGTAATATAGAACGATGAGGGGTCTCACGGGTCCTTTGCCTTTGGATTTAGGAATCGCAGCACTATCATTTGATTTATCCTCCCGAGGTTTCAGCAGCTTTTGCAGTCTCAGTTTAAAACCTTCACACTCTTCAACTAGGTGCCCTATTGTCCCAGTATGATATCCACATTCCACTCTTGGATGGTCTTCCTCGAGGATCAAGTGTTTGTCAATGATTAGCTCTTGTACAAGATAACTCAATGCTATACATGCATCTAAGTTGTATCCTTCAGCTCCCTTGTGAAATTCACAGTTCAGGTTCGCATTATGCCATGGTCCTGGCACAGGATTGGATAATCGTGGAGTCACTAGTGAGTTCTGAATCAAGAGTGGATAAAGTTTGCTTAACGGTACTGGAGTTGATCTACCGCAAGTCTTATTTTTCCTGACATGATTTTTCTTGTTCAATCTCCGGTTTTGAGAACCTTGAGGAGGAACAAACATCGACTGGTGAGAGACTTCAATTGAACGCCCTAGTGCCCCAGTCTGATAGTCCCGTTTAGCGTTGGTACCACAGTTCGGAGGGTAAGGAGGAATTACTGGTTTCAACTCCTTTGGTATTATCAATTCGCCTTGGATCAAGTCTGGCAATATCTGACCGTATGACATTGGAAACGAACTCTCTGGTTTCCTTGGTCATTGTTGGGCATGCTGACGCGATTGACAGTTATTTGGTCGTTGATGCCGAGGATGTCCTTGAGTTGGAGGAACCATCAGAGATAATGCATCCCTAGTTTCTCTGGACGCAACATGGTCAGAGTGACCCTCATTCTTCATCATATTCTACAATGTCTCTAAAACCCAATTCATCTGACACTTGAGAATTCTGATGTCCTCTTTCAACATTTCCTGGGCTTTCAAAAGTCTCTCCATTGTTTCCATTTGTCTCGGATACGTGCTAGGTATCCCTTTTTTATCTCCCTCTGATCAAGAACGACGCAAGGCTGAGAAAATGCAAATGTATAATGCAAATGCAATGCAAAAGAAAACTAGTTTTACAAAACTCAGAAGATTGACTAGGTCAAAACCCTCATTTCATCAATCGTTGGAAAAGTTACGACTTTTAAAAGTACCAGAGATCGACTGAGTTTTACAAAACTAGTTGCAATATGATATGCTTATGGTGATATGATGGGATGATGCACACATAACATGATGGCAAGTATTCACAAATATAATGCATACACAAAGACCTCCTAGGCTCAAGATCAAAGCAAGGAGTCAAAGGTCTACCCATCCCCAAGGATTTGTACTATGGATCGATTTGTACCTGCCGAACGGGTTCTATAAAGTTCCCAGAGTCATCAACCCATCTTTCGGATATTATCAATTTCCCAAATCACTTGGTAATCGATAATATTCTCAAGAGAATCTCGTCTGAGTGTAGTATCGCGTATCAACTATTTCGGAAATACTTCCTTATAGCCATCGCACTACGTCCTAATAAGGCCAAAGTGGGGGAGAATGTAATCTAAAAGTCCACAGTGTCATGGGCTCCTTCGTCGAAAGTAGCATTGTTTTCACGAATACTCGATCAACAATACTAAACTCTCAAGAGGGCCTACACTGAGCGGTGGTTTCTCAATTTAGCTTGGTCGGGAATCAACTCCCTATAAGCCTTCTTGAATATACCACCATCCTATCATAATTACACTCAAGTCCGGGTATAGGACCGTCTCACCACTCAAAACACCCAATATCCAACAATCAAACAAATATATTGACAAATATACATGTTAAGCAAATATTTACAAATATAGCTTGCAATTTAAACAAATAGGCTAAACCCTCAAGTTTAATTTGTGTCCCCGGTGAAGTCGCCATTTCTGTTGCGGTGAGAATCGTGATACCAAGCTATTGATTAACTTGAATCTTAATTCTTAAATTCACAACCGGACTATAATTTATCCAAAGCAAAGGTCTAAAGAAAGAAAAACACTTTTCGCGATGTAACAACAACGCTAAGAGATTAGGGGATCGGGGGTTGGTTATGCATAGGGTAGGTATTTCACATCCTAAACATTTGTAGTACTCTACAGGAACCTTTTGTTTGCTTGCATGCTAAGTTGGTAAATGTTTGCTAAGGTTTGGGATTGGGTAAAGGTATAAGTTAAAACCTAAAGATAGTTTCTAAGTTTGCTCGCAAATACGTCGCGTCCTCTGCCTACGTATCCTAACTAGGATAGAATCAGAGCAATCATACTTCTCCTCACTAAGGTTGAAGAACACTTGATTATGATCAAGGTTCAAAGGGGAACAAACATATCCATGCTTGTGTAGAGTTTCACAAAACTCTCTAGATCTATGTTGAACTCTCAAGAAAGGGAAGTAAGTAATCATATCCATGATTCTTACATAGAGTTAACCAAACTCTATCCTAAAGTTCTACGTTGTAAGACTAATTGGTTCTATCCAGACCAAAAGGTGTGAGAAGGGGGAAGGTTGCTCGTCAAGATATCGCATCTTGTGCCTACGTATTCTCATTGTCCAATGAGAAATCAGAGCGGTCATAGTTCGGGCACGAACTACAGAATAAGGATCTATTGGTTCTTTCCAGACCAAAAAGAGGGGAAGGTTCTATCCAGATCTATGGGGGTATCCTATTGGTTCTATCCAGACCAAAAAGGGAGAAGGTTCTATTCATACCTATGAGTTAATGAGCTATCTATGACCCAAGGGTCAATAGAGAGACTTTCCTTTGGAAGGGAAAAGAGGAGGCAATTGGGATGAGAACTAAAGAGTTCCATCCCTTTGGGGAAATAAACTTAACAAAGCATAATCATTCACACATGACGAATATAAGGGATATGGTTACAAGAAAAAATAAACAAGCACATTACAATAAGCAAGTACTTCAAATAGGATGAAGGGTTACAACTAAAGCAAGCATTTAAGATATTACAATATCAGGCAATGATTTCAATCACGATAAATGGTTATGACCAAAGCAAGTATTTCAATATTAATCATTTCAATCAGGACAGATGGTCACAACCAAAAACAAATCTTAACAAAGATAGGGAAACATCTTAACAAAGACGGAAGGGGATCTTAACGAAGATGCATCTTAATAAAGACGAGGTTTCAATAGGGCTTACAAGATGAGTGTATACTTACAGGCATCATGCCTAAACAAACAATGTCACAACAAAATGGTATACAAAAGTTCAAAAACTTCACGGGCAAAAATTTCAAGTTTTAAGAAAAGATTGAACACAAATGCTTACAAGCAAGAGTTTTAGTCAAACTTAAGTACACAAGGATGCTAACAAGCCAAAATCATAACTTTAAAATAAAACTCAAAAGAGAATGAAATTAAAGTTTTGAAATGAATAAATGAGATATAGGAAGGTGAAAACCCTAAAAACATTCATGGTAGCATGTGAAATGCAAGTAGAAAGTTCACATTTATGAGTTTTAGGTTTATCTCTTGAAGCAAGCTTAAGCAATAAGAAAACCAGAGATATTGAGAGCTCTTACAAGGTCTTCAAATGTTCCTAGGTTGATGAATAGATGCTCCAAATATCCTCCAAGCAAGCTAGTGGACGAAATGCCTTGTAAATGAAGGAAAAACTCTAAAATCCAAAGATTTCAAAGACCAACTCACTCAAACCTTGTTACATAAGTTTGGAAGTGATTTGGATAGCTTCAATACATCATATTTGATGTGTTTGAAGTGTTTCTTGAGTTGGAAAAAGTTTGGAAATGGTTTCGGAAGGTGTTTTGCAAAAATAGATTTTGAGGGATTTTGGAGACTTAGTGAGATTTTGCAAGAATTTGGTGATTGTGTAAGGGAGAGAGTTATAGATGGTTTCTAGAATGGAACTGGTATGTTTGTGATATATGAAGTGAGTTCTATTTATAGCCAAAGGCCTTGGATCAAGGTATGGGCAAAAGTGAAGCAAATTGCCAATTTTAACCTTCCATCATGAAAATCTTTGAGTTTTTCAATGCAATTTTCATCTTTGTCTTTAAGCCACTCTACTAAGATATTCTCCATACCCTATAGATTTTTTAATCATGATTGATAGCATAGGAGGTGACTTGTTGAATTAAAGTTGATGATTTGACAATGGTAGCCACTTTTTTTCTCTTTCTTCACTATTCACTTTTGCAACTTGCATTAAATAATGATTTCCTTTGATCTTTGTACCATTTTCGTGGGAATTGATGTAAAAATGTTCATTATCAATATAAACATCATAAATGAGGATTAGTCTTTGATTAGCGTTGATTTTGGAGAGGTTTTGGAATAAAAAAACTCATGTTGACCTAGTTTTGCGAATGTGAGTTTTTGCCAACTTGTGGATCTTGGTTCTCTCTAACCAGGAAGAGTTATGGAACCCACTTGCACTTTTTAAAAATCCCCAATTAGGTACTACAATATTTATGCTTGTGTTAGGAACTCATTCCCCTTGAAACTAGGTCAAAAACCCTTGTGTGGTTAAGGAGTTATGGCTTTGCCCTTTTCAAAACCTTAATTTCTCAACTTTTCGATTACTTATCAATTCTTGATCCAATGGTCACAAAACTTCATGGGCAAGTGCAATATGACATAAGGAACATTTTTTATTAATATCATGAGGTCAAATTCCTTATGGTTGAAGAGTTGACTTTTCGGTCAACCGTGCAATCGATCGATGACTATCGAGCCGACTGTTCATGTTCCGGGTCTTCCAAGACTTTGAAACTTCTTGAGTGGACTTCATTAAGCCATGTGAACCTTATGGACCAAGATTGCATCATTGGAACACCTTTTAACTCAAAAGTCAAACTATAGTTGACTTTTCCCGATCGAAAACCCTAATCGGGGATCCTGAACTGCACCGTCATTAATCTTTGGGTGACAACCTCAAATTGGATTCATACTTGACGCAATGTAGTATCCTTGACCTTGTTTTGTGGAGAATCAATCCAAGACATTGACTGATCAAATCATTGAAACCTCGACTTTTGACTGTACAAAACCCTAATTCACCTGTATCTTGACAAAGACAAACTGGAAATGGGTTAAGGTTAGATAATCAAATGAATATGATCCTAAAATGATGATGAGGATCTAAGGGGTCAAAATTTGGGGTTGCGACACTAACGAGTTAAATCCAAGTTACTTTTGGCATTATCGCTTAGACCATATAAATGAGAGGTTCATCTCTAAACTCCATAAAGATGGACTCTTGGACTCTTTTGATTACGAATCATATGATACACGCAGATCTTGTTTAATTGGAAAGATGACAAAGTTCCCATTCACAGGAAAAGGTGAAAGGGCTAATGATCTTTTGGCCCTCATACATACTGATGTATGTGGACCACTGAACATACTAGCCAGATGAGGTTTTCAATACCTCGTCATATTTACTGATGATTTTAGTAGACATGGTTATGTGTATTTAATGAAACACAAACCTGAATCCTTTGAAAACTTCAAGGAGTTCAAAAATGAAGTACAAAACCAACTAGGTAAGAATATTAAAACTCTTCGATCAGATCGAGGCTATAAATATTTAAGCCTAGAGTTTGATGAACATCTCAAATAGTGTGGGATTATATCCCAACTCACTCCTTCAAGAACACCACAATGGAATGGTGTATCTGAGAGAAGAAACTGAACCTTGTTATACATGACCCGTTCCATGACGAGTCACGCCGATCTTTCAAACTCCTTTTGGAGACATGCACTACTAACGACAACTTACACATTTAACTGTGTTCCATCCAAAAAGGTTGAGAAGACACCATATGAGATATGGAGATGTAAGAAACCACATATGTCTTACATGAAGATTTGAGGTTGTGAAGTTTATGTGAAAAGATAAATTCCATATAAGCTTGAGCCCAAATCTGATAAATGCTTATTTGTGGGGTATCCTAAAGAAACAAAAAGGTATTACTTCTACAATCCTTCTGAGGGAAAAGTGTCTGTCGCTTGAACTGGGGTTTTCTTGGAAAAGGGCTTTATTTTCAAAGGAATCGGTGGGAGGAAAGAAGAGCTTGGAGAAATTAAAGAATCACAAAGCATTGATACACCTATGGAGGAATTAGAGCAGGAATCACAAGTAGTTGTGGAAGAGAAACATGCTCAAGTAGAACAAGACCAGCGTAGGTCGAGCAGGATACGCCACCAACCATAGAGGTATGGATATCTCACAACTGATCAAGGTGATGTATTACTCATGGATCAAGATGAGCCTGTAACCTACCAAGAGGCCATAACTGGTCCTGAGTCTAAGAAGTGGCTAGAAGCCATGAAATCTGAAATAGATTCCATGTACACAAACTAGGTTTGAACCTTGGTAGAGCCTCCTGTAAGAGTTAACCCTATAGGGTGCAAGTGGATCTTCAAAAAGAAGACTGACATTGATGGTAAGGTACATACCTATAAGGCAATACTGGTTTCTAAAGGCTATAAATAAATTCATGGGGTATACTATGATGAAACCTTTTCACATGTTGCAATGCTTAAATCTGTTCGAATTTTACTTATTATCGTTGCATATCATGATTATGAAATATGGCAAATGGATATCAATACTGCTTTCCTTAATGGGAATCTTCTTGAGGATGTGTACATGACACAAACTAAAGGATTTGACATATTAAAAGAAGCCCAAAAGATATGCAAGTTACAACGATCAATCTATGGATTGAAGCAAGCTTCCTAAAGCTGGAATCTTTGTTTTGATGAAAATGTAAAACAATATGGATTCATAAAGAATGAAGATGAGCCTTGTGTCTACAAGAAGTTGAGCGGGAGCATGACCTTGGTCGTTTTTCTCTCTTTCTCTTTCTCACTCAAAGTCTTCATTCGTAGCAGCTAACACTGAGATTGAAGGCACTCTGTTCGTGTGGACTGAGTAGAGATGTTGTTCTTTATTCAACGATCGTGATCATTCATCCGGATCTGCATCACAATTGTTAATCACCACAAGAGATAATTGTTTCTATCACTGATCATGATCATTTGTAAGGATCACTAAAGAGAAAATTTTAATTTTCGCTGCGTTTTCGATCGCGATTTCCCTTCAACAATAGATCGGTTAAATATAAGTACATTCAAATTAAAATAAATAAAATTTAACCATTTTACCAACTTAAAATTTTCTAAAGTGCTCACAAATAAATTTATTTTTCATGTTTAATATTACAACACTTAGATCTACAATTTTAACAAATAAATTTTTTGACAAAATTAAACTACACTAATATAAGTAAAATGTTACAAAAAAAAAAATGTAATTCATTTAAAACTTTGAAATTTTTAATATTAACTAATAAAAATAATGAAGGAAAAACAAATGAAAAAAATGCTTACCATTCACTTAACTTTTTTATGACCTAAGTGTAGAAACTTGGAGAAGCACAAAATGGTTTTACTATGTTGGTATTGCGATATTAGCTATTTGAAAATGAAATCCAACATACTGATACATACTTGTATCTTATATATGAAACTTGTTTCTCTATTTAGTCAAACCAATCATGTGACAACTTATTTAGCCACTCCTAATTGTCACTATCTATTATTTTAACCCTTAAACGTGGATCATCTCTCAACCACATGTACATATATATTTCAATTAACAATTTATAACCCTTATATTTTTTTATTAACAAAAAAAAGTTATATAAAATAGTATAACTAAAAACTCTATTTTTATTAAAATAATAATTAATTTCTCTAAATAAATTTTGATAACAATTAGAGTGGATTAAAACTTAAACGCGTATTACATCTCATCTATTTCCTCCTAAATTAATAGAAACTTAAAAAAAAAACTATAAAAAAACATTTTGACTAGATGTATTAAATTAGATAACATCACAAACGCAATCATGTTCATAACTTTTTTGTTGTTTTCATTCCATGCTAGAATCTATCAAACAACATGCTTAAATTATTTAAAGTAAATTTACAAATCAAAACAAATTTATTGACTTAAGCCTTAGAACTAGCTACTTCTAAACTATAGGTCTTACATTACAACCATTTTAAAAATAAGTTTCGTCCTTGAAACTAACGTATCTTTAAATAAACTAGAGTACTACTGTAACACCCTAATTATCCCCGCGTAATTTATAATAAAATCAGAGTAATTTAAACATTTAGACAATTAGGATGCTACTATTCAACTTACATCTGCTCATACAATCAAATATGTAACACATGCCAGTTTTGAAAATTAATAATAATACTAGTAATATTAACATTAATCAAATAGTCCGACTTCAGTTTTTATTATTACTAGCGAAAATATTAACTAATTAATTATTCCAACAATTCAAAAATAATCATGACCTGACGAAATCAAAGGAAATATCAAATATGAAAGCTACGCATAATAGTCTCCATAAAACATAGAATAAGGAAAAAGGAATAACACTCTCTTCCACTCACATCCAAGTTTCTACTGCGGATTATCTGCACGATATCCATGTAAAGGCAACATTCAAACGGAAATGATGAGAAATCACAAACATATAAAGAATTTCATAATTATATGCAAATGCAATTAGACTCTATCACAACTCAATGCATGTGGTACCAATAGTGAACTCTCAAGTTAACTCACTCTCGATCCCCACCATAGGATCAAAGCTCACCAAAAATATTTACCATCACCGTAGGTAACGCTTCACTAATTCCATTACCATAGGAATTAGCTACTCACACTCAATCCCTACCATATGATTGAGACTCAACAAAACAGATCACCACTCAAACACCATGATGCATGATTTCATACAAAACATGCAACAACAACAACACGAACAAAGGTATTCACTTTAACCAATGTATCACGCCAATGCTGGCCACCACACACCAAACACATGCTATAACCATTCAGCAACAACAACATAATAACATAGTAAGTAATAACATGTTGTCCACACACAACACCATCACATAACACATACTTCATACACCATAAAACTTCATCATGCAACAATTAAATCAATTCCAAATACAGGAACTATTTTTAAAACTTAATTCATTGCATTAGCTTCCTAACACATCGAACGGCGCTTGAATCGGAAACCCGAAACTCAAGATATGGGTTTTCAAAGTTTTTAAGATTTTATTCCCAATGTAATCGGTTACACCAAGTGTAGTAATCGGTTACACCTCATGCAGTAACCGGTTACACCTCAGAAACCATCCCCTGCCTCGCCACTGTTTCACAGTGTAACCGGTTACACCAATTCTGGTAACCGGTTACACCTCCTCAAAATGTCCAGAGACATAGTTTTTCAACAGTGTATCGGTTACCCCTATAGCAGAATCACTTTTCTGTAACATTTTAGTACAAAAATTGTTTTTTAACCCATCCTAAAACCTCACTTTTCATACAAATCAATTACCTCACTTTTCATACAAATTAATTACCCCATTTTCCACACAAAAATCACTTTTAAAAAGTCCCAAAACCCAAATATTTCTATAAAAATTCACATGCTTAAGTTTCGAATCTGACTCGCAATAATGCTCAACAACACAACATCCATCATCATGTAATTTCAACAAATACACGATTCTACTAGCATCAACATACAATTCACCAAACAATCACCAACATAGCATTACCATACAAGTCGATAATTCAACAATCACATTACTAATCCAAATACACACAATTGCATCAATTCACATCAATTGATCATAACATGGAAAGAAGAGATAAGCAAATCATATAGAGATAAAATCCACCCACGTATTATCATGCCAAACCCTATATGAATAAAAATCTCACCCTTACCTTGGATGATAAGCATCATACCTTACACTGACTCTTTTAGCATAAGTCTTCTTCTCCTCTGCCCTTCAGTCTTTTATCCTTCAAGGCTCCACCTTGAACAGTCCACAAAAACACCATAAGATGAAGTACATTAGCATTTTAAAATGTTAATGTTCTAACATGTGGTGACTACATACTCCTTGGTTAAAAAGACTTGAGCAAGCAGTTCCTATGGTTATTGACACATCTTCCTCCATAAGTGACCAATCAGAAACCCTTTCACCAGGTTCTTGATCAAGCGGGAACCACAATAGAACTGGATCTTCCAGTGCTAAAACCTTCTTACTCCAGATAGAAATCTGGATTACTCATTCCAAACAACTTAGATAAGACTCCAAGAAGAATATATGAATACACCAAGCAATCATCAACTTTCTTGAGCTTTTGCCATTGCATGATTTACAAAGGTTGAGATAGATTTTAACACCAACCATTTTGATGTTTAGTACATTGTTAGAACATTTGATTTACTTCAATGGCTTGACTAGCTAGCTGATGAAACCCTTCATGCCTGAGTACAGTCTTAAAGATCTAACCCTTCGACTTTCAGACTTTCTCCCACCTTGAAGGACCTTGTCACAATAGCAGAACAAGAGTTCCATTTTTTCATAGACTTGATCATGATATTAAGTTTGAGTAAAAAACCTTCATCCTGTACATATCAATGAAAATGACTCAAGAGAAGGAATAAATACCTTGATAACAAACTGCTTCAAACACAATTCTTCAAGAGAATCATCCACACCCAATCAGAGTCAACACCTCATCTAACAAGATAGACACACCATCTATAACAACACACTGACCCATCTTTGAAGGGCTAGAGAAGTCTCCAATATGTCAGGGTGAATGTCCTAGACATTTTCCTTTGACTTCCATATGCACAGAGTTTGGTAGAGATGCCTTTACAGTCCTCCACTAGGAAATTGAACACATAGTCCTAACTTCTGCACCCATATGTGCTTAGATCAGAAATAAACTGACCCAAAGAATGTTCATCGAAATGGCCACGAGTTAATCTGAACTTCCACCTATCACAACTGTGAAAAACCACCGGCGGAAAAACAGAAGAGTCGCCACTTTCGTTATTTATCCCAAAGAGAGGGAAAGGAAACGATCGCAAAAACCTAAAGAAAAAGGAAAAGACAAGGTCATCGCAACCATGTCTGGGTTCGGGAGTCAATTACGCAAGGGGAAGGTATTAGCACCCCCCACGTCCGTCGTACTCAACGGGATCCACGCACTGTTGTCTATCTAAAAGGGTGTGTTGATACTATCTAGCTAAAGGCTTAAGGACAAAAGCAAAAGAAAAGAGAAATGACTCGGCAGAGCATCGCCGCTCCGTGCCTACATACTCCCTCGTGCAATGGGAAAGTCAGAGTCAACGTAGTTCGCCTAACTACGGCTAAAGAAAGGGGGAAGGTTGCTTGCTGAGACGTCGCATCTCGTGCCTACGTACTTTCGTCTCGTACGAAAGATCAGAGCAAATGTAGTTCGGGATAAAAGGACCACAAGTTGGTTCAAAAGTTTTTAGTCTGAGTAGGGTTAACAAATAGTTCTAGCAGTTGGTGTATGCAGCTCGACCATTGGAGACTTAGGCGTTACCGTTTGTGGTAGAACTAAGAGTTAACGACACTGTTTTTATGAAAAGATTTTCCTTGATTAAGAACCCCAAAGGGTGAAAAAGGTTTGAAATGTTTTTGTGTTTTTTAGAGAAGAAGTGTTTTGAATTAGTGTTTATAATGTATGTTGTAACAAAGTCTAAAACCTAGGATCGAATGCGTCGCATATCGTCCTAAGGACGTATACTAAACACTCTAGGCAATTGAGAGGTGGCCCCTCAATCACCATTTCCCAAGTATAAGGCTCATGGCACAACATTCATTATCCTTATTAAGTATGTTAAACTTGTTTGAAGATGAGAAGAGAAGAAGGCACACTAATGGGAGACTAATCAATCCTAAAAGTTATCATGCAAAGTGGACTTAAAGTTGAGTTTTAAAAGGGGACTACCTAATGTTATCATGCATGGTTAGGCACCTACTGTGTATCATAACCTCAAGAGGTTAGAGATCTTATGAGGAGCATGGCAAAGAAAAGCTAAAGAAGAAGAAAAAGAAGAAGAAGAATGCATATGCAAATGAAAGGATGCACACATAAGATGCACAAGTAGAATGATAGTGGGAGGAAAATAGTGTGGGGCAGTAGCCATCACAAGCTCATCTCAACCAAGCATGCATATGTAAATGCAAGAAAAGAGAAGAAGAATGAGAGAGATGTATCAAAAGAAAGCAAACAAGTGACAAACACAAAGAAAGAGTCCTCATGGATTCATCACTTTAGGTAAGCTTCAAATTCCTCCTAAGGAGGCACCAAGCTACCTTAAATGACACTCCAAGGTCACTGGACAGAAGGGAGATGAAGATAAGAGAGCTAAAAATCAATATCAAAGCACAACAAGAATAAATGCAAGCAATAGCATGAAGGAAGCAAACACACATCACTTAGGAGTCCAAGTTGAAAGCACAAGAAGAAAGGCATCAATCAACAAGCAATGAACATAATTTTGACCTCAAAATGAACATACAGAAAGCTCAACATGTCTAAAATGTGAAACAAGAAGATTTGAGAGCTTATTAGATCCACAAAGGTCATTTCCAATCCAAACTAGGTCATGCACTTGTGTGAGCTGTCCTATGAGATGACCTGACTTGCAAGTCACCTCAAAAATAGGAAAAGGGCTAAAAAAATCAAATAAAATACACAAAGAAGCTACACAAGTTGGCAAACAGAGGCCAAGAAATCAAGACAAATATCCCCTCAAAGCACCATCAAAAGAAACAATTCATTTAGATGTACCACTTTGGAATGGGAGAAACAAAGGCAAGAAGAAAAGCCATAAAAGTCAACCCAAAAGTCAACAACCAGGGGCAAAATAGTCCTCTAAAATTGATCAACTCATCATTGAGATGAGTATCAATTTTCAATCATTGGATCAAAAAGGAATGAGAGAAATAAATGCAAGAGTAAACAAGGTTAAAATTTAAACCATCTAAAACCACTCCAATATTTAATTCATTTTTTAATTGAAAATAAAACTGAAAAATAAAATAAAAATATCCAACAAAAAGTAGACATCTCAAAGTTGATAAAAAATATTTTTGGTGAATTTTTAACATATTGGAGTTATTTTTAATGATTTAATTTCTAAACAGAAAATAAAATAAAAAAAACAAAAGAAATAAAAAGAAAATGAAAAATAAGCGTGGCAAATAGCAAGCAATTGCAGCACAAAATGAGGATTGGGCCCAGCTGGGGGTGCGCATAGCAGGTGCGCACTAGGCCCATCATCAAAATCCACAAAATAAAATAAAACTTGGTGATCTAGTGCACACGGTCAAACAATGACTACCATGGAAACTCAACTAGAATCACATGATCAAAAAGTAATCAATCAAGTGGCTGTAAATCTGCCAGCAAATAAACGAGAATTTAAATGAAATCAAGTGGATCCAGTCAACTAAAGACCATCGTAGGTCTTAATCACCACCGTTGGGATCAAAAGTATTCACATCAAGCGAACCACACGAGGCCACGACACCATCTTCTTCCTCCAGAAACCCTAAAACACATCACTGGCCGGAGAACACTTTTCATCGTCTTCTCCGGCCATCCCCCACCGTGAACAGCCTAACAACCACGTGTACTTATAAAACTCCACCATTCTGACCAAATTTTATATCAAAATTTAACTAGAGATCACGAGGATCTCATTTCTGGCCTCAAAAACCACAAATCATGCGTAATAAACCCAACCCGAAGCCATCAAGATCATACACCAAAATCCAAAGTTCATCAAAAACACTCCAATTTGGTTTCAAACTCATCTAGAAGTCACGTAGGTTACAGATCAAGCATCAAACAAGCAAGAACGCGCATGAACAAGCCAAAACAGATCCAAACATTTTTGAGCATCATCCAACAATCACAACCAATGCCAGTTCGTTTTACATATTAATGATCTACATTGTTTCTACGTCTCAAATATGCAAAAATGGCAGTGAATTGATGCTTATCAAGAGTGTAAAGTTGATTTTCAATTACCTAGTGGAGAACTTCCACTGAGCCTTCAAATGGAACTTAAGCTTGAAGAAACTTGTCCAGAATCGTTCAATGATCTTCAATAGAACTTTTGCATTTCACAATTTCACTTGAAATGACCTCAATCTCCAAATTCGAAATTTGAAATTTCACCATTTTTTCAAAACTGAACTTGATCAATTTGGCTCCAATTTCCACTTCTGATCATTTGTTCATGGCCAAAACTTTATATATGATGGATCTTGATGATAATTGAGCCCAAACTCAGCCTCTAACAGCCCAATGGAAAATCCAAGGAATTGATTTTTGAACTCTTTCATGTACACGAAAATTGCATCAAAATGGCTCCAAAATGGTTGAAAATGCTTGCTGGGAATGTATGGGATATGAATGGCTTGGATTAACTCCTTAATTGATCTTAATGGTTGAGATTTGTTATGTAACTTCATAATGAAGAAATCTTGAAAATGGCTCACTTAAACACCTCAAATCCAAATTTTAAAATTGCCAATGTGTTCAAAATGTTGTTTGCACTCAAAAAATGCACTTATTTGCACCAAATTGATCAATAATGAAATAATTCCAATTTTTCCCTTTTAAGCTTCCTTTCATGAAAATTCACATCTCAATTCTTCAAACCAAACCAATTTCTTGACTTATCAATGATTGGCTACACAAATAACACCATTTGGAACAAGTTTGATGTTGGAAAAATCTTCATTTGAAGTGTGCAAGTTGGTGAAATGGACCTATAATTTTATGACCTATAATCTCACTTTCCCAAAATACCCCTAACTTGCAACCCTCATAACTTGAGTTCTACAAATAATATGAAAGACTTCTAGTACATTTTGGAAAGCTAAGACCAATATCTACAACTTTCATATTGGTCAAAATTTGAGGAGAAATATCCTTCTAGGTCAAAAATGTCTTGGAAGTTGGTTGACTTTTGTTGACCAAAATCACATCCCTCTGATGACCTGTAACTTGTCTGGAGTATAACTTGAGTTCTATAAATCCAATCAAGGACTTCTAGTACTCAAACGAAAGCTAAGAACATGCTCTACAACTTCCATGTTGGTAAAAAGTTGAGATAAAACTTGTATCTTGAGATAGGTGGTCTTGAAGTCAGGCACTAAATAGGGGATTTTACCCTAAGAACCCTAATTTAGTAACTTCTCACACACTTGCTCCTTGATAAATTGAACTTGAAATGATATCCCATGTATATTAACACAACATCCCATGACCATAGAGACTTTGAATTGAGTTTTAATATCCTTCAATTTTATAGTTGACTGAAGACTAGCCAGATGAAACCATAATTGCAACACCTTCAATTGTAACCTTTCACACTTAGCACAAAAACTTGGATGAGCTCCACAATGACCCTCAAGGCACTCAATGAGCTCTCTCAACCTCCTATACCCATCACCATGAATTCATAATCCTCTGATGATATTGAACTAGCCTCCAAGTTAGGAGTTGACCCACATCCATCCTTTCTTTCATAAGACCAATTACTACTTCCTGATGACTTGATGACCATTCAAACTTGAGTAACACCCCCTTGCGTAGGATCAACCCTCTGAATGGACTCCTTTTGCTATGCAAAAACTCTTGATCCCCTGTTCAATGAAAAATGTTATGCAATGCAAATGCTAAAAAGAAATGAAATGAAACATAAACCAAGTTAAGAAAAAGGTTGGGCAAATTTTGGGGTGCAACACCACCAGCACACCGATCCAAAATAAGATCTTGGATAGAGGTTTCCTAGATTATAGACCAAAAGACTCTGCAAGACCAATCTGAAGAAGATTCCCAACACTGTTGATAACCACACATTTGTTTATCATCCAGAACATATGCTATATTCCTCCATTTTCCAAGAAGTTCACTCCTTGGTATAACAAGATTATGCACACACTATTCTGAAGTGATGTTTCAACATCTGGCTGAACATCAGTTCCTTTTTCCATGAACATATCATTGAAATTGGTTCTGGAGTCATCACAAGAGTTACAAACCTTGGTTACATAAAGTTCAAGATATGGACCTATTGAGAACCCCCAAATGATACCGACCGTATCTAATCTTAAAGTCAAACCATATACAAGAAAAGATTCTTGAGTTCTTGCAACTGCCTGAAGTTGCACCTTAAGGTGTGACATTTTGACATCACTAATCAAAAGGATAATTAATTAAATACTTACTATAGCCACAAATAGCAATGGATTTTAAATCCCAATTATGTATTCTTCAGACACTAAATGTCATGAAACTTACTTCCTTCCTCAATCAACAACCTAGAGAGAAATCTTCAAGGCATAAATCTTCCTTAGAAGACCATCTTCTCTTCTGAACACATTCAGCAATGCTTTTATGAGTGGAATTGAGAGAGGACTCAAGTATCTTGGGCTAACATGACATAAAGTGTTTACCAAATCCATATATCATGAATTTGATATACAAGATCTCAACTCAACCTTTTTCCTCCCATTACTCTTCATGGTGCCTGATTGATCATGTCTCCCAAGCAACATAGGACGGTCCTTCAGATGAGGACATCACAATTCTTGCTTCATTATATGGCTCCCATCTAAGATGACATGAACATATAGAGAGGCTGACACCATCTTCAACACTCTAAAATATATATCACGAACATTTTTAAGTCATCATTCTTAACACAAGCATCACTATCAGCAGCGGCGAAAGAAACTTCATATACCACTCAGACAACCATTAGTAGTTGTCAGGATAAATTCAAAAATATATCCTTCTAGCTTCCAATCTTCTTGAACACTATATAATGGATGGTATGATCACAAAATCTCCTTCCTTGTTCAAAAGACTAGAAAGTATTTTCCCTATAACACATCCAGAAACAGAACAGGATGCCTGCTCTGATACCAATTAAAATTCTAGTATACAGATCTCAGATGTCCTAAAAGATGAGACATTGATTTTTAAATAGCTAAACAAGGACATAACATAACAGATCAGAACAATCTGATATATCAAAATCATAACAGTGTAATGACAGATGTTTTAATATCTGCTAAGACATGTAGTTTAGAGCAAGAAAAAGAATTGAAATATTCAATAATAGAATGATAAATAACACCAAGATATGATGACTCGGTTTAGTGTACAACAACACATACATCAGGGGGCTACCAAGCCAAGAATGAATTCACTATCAGTAGTATTAATTCAGAGTTAAACTCCTCCGTTTACAACCCCTCACTTAATCCCTACCTAGTGCAACTTCTACCTAGAAATCACCATCTAGATATGAGAAATCTATCTCAATTCCTAAATCACCTCAGTGATATCTAACAGTTACAACCTCTGGTAACTGTATCAAATTGTTCAATTGAAAGACGCCTCTCTCAATACAATATTCAGTTAAGACTCTTGACTAACAATAATGCTTGAATTTGCTTAATAGTTTCATCCAAGAATAATATACAATTCATTACCTACAGGTTTCTGTTAGCTCCTAAATTCGACGCCTCTTGCAAAATAAAGGAATTTAAGAAGGAATGCCAAAAACAAGTTGAAAGCAAAGGTTGGTCGAAAGGCGTGAGGCAACTGAAGGAAGGAGTCGAAGAACTCATCAAGATTGAAGAGAAACCACAAGGGCTTCGACCGTTTCTACTGTTTGGTGATTTATCGAAGGTTTGAAATTTGAAAGTTTTGGAAGGAACAGTTTCATTTTCCAAATGCTTAAGAGGACACGTGACACCTTATGAGCAGTAGATCCATGCATTGTGACAAGTGGCGAAAGGTGGTGATGTTGGAGGTTATTAGAAGTTATTTTTTACTATTATAATAGGATGTCTTAGACATGAAATAAAGGGTGTTGTAATTTACATTTGTACAAATTACTCTTAGAATTACTCCAAGTATCCGAGCGTAGAGAAAGCGAGTATTACAGAGAATGTACGTGATGTAAACACTCCATCTTTTATCTTAATGAAATTTACTTTACTTGCTTTAAACTTTACAAAGTATTTTATTTTCTTTGCACCCTTCTTCCTTACTTTCTTTCTTTCTTCTCTTTCTATGCAATTCCTTTCTCTTCGTCCTTAATCTAATCTTCCCTCTCCAAACAAACTTCTTTCTCTTTTTTATTAAAGGCTTTATTTTTTAACTTGTCCCGTAGTTGAATAGATGTTTCTTTAAGATTCTTTTACCCCAATATTGTCTAAGTGTGAAACTTAGATAGATGTCTAAAATAAAGAACCTTTAGCACATGTCCTAGGATCAATTTGATTGATCCTGTAAGTCACCAAAGTTAGATTTGGAAGATCAGCGGTTGTTTTCCGATTTTCAAGGGAAAAAAATGGCACGCCCAGTGGGACAGTGCTAAAAAATCTTTTTGTGCAAAACTAAATTTACAGAAATTTGCAGTCGTGTTGGTCCTTTTCATGAGAAGTGCATTTTATGTTACTGAGAAGTGGTAGAGTTACTGCTGTAAACGAAGAAAGACGACCAAGATGAAGCATTAGGAACATGGCTACGGATGCGAACCAGCCAGATAACCCCAACCGTCAGGGAGACGGTTCCAGTGAGGGAATAAGAGACGATGGAGTTCTCCCTCCGATACCGTCGACCGGATAACAAACGGTGCTTCCTGTGAGGCCAGTACCGACACCCTCCGTACTTGGGACTGGATTGACGGTGATAAGACCTTACAGTCAACCAGTGTTGGAATATATTGGCCTTTCAACGTCGAATCCTCAGATACTGTTAGGGGGAAGTTTGACTTCCAGACAATTCGTTCCCCCTGAGTTTTCACAGTCACCAAGAAATCCCCCATATGGGATGCCCACTACTGTAATGCAAGGGCTCCAAAGTGCGCCCCCCATATTCTCAGATCATGCAACGGCTTCTCCATTACAAGGGTCAGGGTCTGGTGTGAACATGGGTCGAAATCCCCAAAGCCAAAGCTTAGGGTATTCGACGCAAGGCCCCAACTTGACGAACACCTCAGTTGCCTATTTGAGATAGCAGATGGATGAAAGTAATTTACAAATGGTCCAGACCTTGTCCCAAACCATGGGTGAAATCTTTCAACCATTAATCCAAAATACAACTCATACCAATCAATAATTGGCGGTACAACTGACAAGATTGGCTGAATTCATGGGGGTACCCCCCTTAGCCAGAAATCAAGCTCCAATAGCGGACATCCCACGAGAAAACTTGGGAAATGCGGAAGAAACCGATATAGGAAACCAAGGGAGGATTGCCCCTCCCGCAGTCGAAGTGCTTAGGGAAGAACCATTGTGAAATCAGGCACGTGTTCTGGGAGAAAGAGACCCAGGAGTGGTTATCGTGGATCGAAACCAGGACACGGACAATGTAGTCTAACAGGTTCGGCGAAATAACGTGGTCATCGATAATAACCTAGCAGCCATGGTCGAGAGAATTATGGCCAGAAATGGTTTGAACACTGGGTTCACCAGGCCAAACTACACTTCACCTATAGTAGATTATATCCTTCAGGCGGAGTTACCCCCGAGGACGAAAGTGCCCAAGTTTACTAAGTTTTCAGGAGATACGGCGGAGTCCACTGTCGAACACGTGGCTCGTTATCTAATCGAGGCTAGAGAGATAGCGAATGATGAAAGCCTTAGAATAAAATACTTCCCAAGTTCTCTTACTAAAAATGATTTCACTTGGTTCACAACGCTACCCCCTAATACGGTGTGCAATTGGACCCAGTTAGAGCGTTTATTCCATGAACAGTTCTATATGGGTCAGACTAAGATTAGCTTAAAAGAACTCACTAGTGTGAAGCGTAAGTTTTCTGAGCCAATTGAAGAATACCTTAATAGATTCCGTTTGCTTAAGGCCAGATGTTTCACACAGGTCCCTGAACATGAGTTGGTCGAAATGGCCGCTGGGGGCCTCAACTATTCCATTAGGAAAAATTTGGATACCCAATATCTAAGGGACATGGCCCAACTAGTCGATCGAGTTCGGCAACTAGAAAGGCTCAAAAACGAGAAGGCTAAGTTTAATAAGAATAAGAAGGTAGCTTTTGTAAGTTCAGAGTATGCCTAAGAGGTGGGGGTGAATTAGGTATGTAGAAACTTTTTCCAGTTTTTAGAGATTCTTGATGATGAAAGCAGTAAATAGCAGAAGGTAAAAAGGACACAAAGATTTATAGTGGTTCCCTTCACAATCCGAAGGTACTTCACTCCCCTTTCCACATGAAAGAGATTTTTCACTATAGTTTTAGAATGTACAACCTATCACACCATCAACCGGTGAGGCCTATTATCTAACAACTATTCAACAACTTAGTGTGCAAGAACAATCCTCTTGCAAGCACTAACCCTTGTGTCCAACAATCCTGGATCACAAGTCACAATAGAAACAATTCTGTAATTCTTTGATTTGAGAGTAATACAATAATATCAATACAATGATTGATCTTCTCCTTTTGATCAAAATTCACTTTTCAATATCAATACAAGTGTTCAAAAATCTGAATGTGAAATGATATGAACAGTGTGAACACTTTTGAAATATTTGAAAATATTTGAAATTTAGTGAATTTGATTGAGTAATTATTTTGAAAATTATTGGAGGGTTTTGTATTTTGAAATTTTCAGAATTTATAAGAGTCAAAACACCATTTCAAAAAGGTATAAAAGTGTATGAAATGAATATTGAAAAGGTATAACAATTACACAAGATTTGAATTTGGAAAGAAACAATTTTTCAAAATTCGTTCAGTGTTAATCGGTTAACCATATAGGTTAATCGGTTAACACTGTAACGTTAACTGAGAAATTTGAAATTTTGAGACCGTTAACCGGTTAACCATATAGGTTAATTGGTTAACACTGTGAAAACTCATAAAAATACTTAAGTTTAAAGTGTTATACCAGTTCTAATTAATTTTAAAAACATGCATATGCAATATGTTGATATGATGAACTATTTGAACACTTGTATATCAATTAAAAGAGTGAGTTTTGATATACCAAAGTCTTGTGTCCAAGTCTTGAAAAAGTAGATGATCATTTTCACATGAAGCTTGATTCGTATGACAACATTCCATTGATGATGCGTAACCTTGATCTTGATCACTTTTGAAAGCTTGACTTTTTGCAAACACAGAATGAGCTTAAATCTTGTTGACATCATCAAAACTTTGAGATTGAAGTATGCTTGTACATTCTCCCCCTTTTTGATGATGATAATCAAATGAGTCTGTGTGATATCTTTGACGGTGTTTCGTTCCGTTTTTGGTTTGCTTCTCCCCTTATGTCCAACAACTCCCCCTATCTAAACAGAGGCAAAATTCTGCACAGAGAGATATTAAAAAACCAAGCTCTTCTCCCCCTTTGTCATTAGCAAAAAGGAAGGAGCTTTCAAACCATAATAAGAAATATTGGCACATATGGAAGCATTTAATCAAGTAATAAGTAATCAAGCAAGGCATACTGAAAAAAATGCAGCAATTGAAAAATGCAAGAAATATTGTCCGAGTACATAACAAAATAAACAAAACTTAAAACTTAAAACGCTTAAACATAATCTGAAGGAAAAACAATAAAAATAATAGCACATATTTTCTAAACATCCTGATCAGACATATCCTCATCTTCAGCTTCCTCTTCTTCACTACCTTCCTCTTGTTCATCGATGTCGGTGGTTGAATGCTGGGAGGTAAGTACAAGGTTGCAAAGAGATGCAATGGCTCGGGAGGTTTCTCGGTGAAAGTTCATAGTCTCTCTGTGTTGGTTCATCATTATGGTGTAGAGAAACTCGTTAGTGATACCTCCTTCGGGAATAGGATAGGATTGGTTGGAAGCTGATGATCCTTCATCCGCATACTTGTATGTGCCATCTGCGTCTTTAATTATTCCGGTGTTCTTCAAAATGGTGATTTCATTGATCTCGTTGGTTGTCGGTTTCATTTTGTTAGATGGTTCCCGGTTGAGATCCAATTCTGTCAACTCAAGAATTCTAGAAATCAGCCTTGCATATGGAAGCCTTGTCGAGAGAGAGAGAGAGAGAGAGAGAGAGAGAGAGAGAGAGAGAGAGAGAGAGAGAGAGAGAGAGAGAGAGAGAGAGAGAGAGAGAGAGAGAGAGAGAGAGAGAGAGAGAGAGAGAGAGAGAGAGAGAGAGAGAGAGAGAGAGAGAGAGTTGTTGTTGTAGATGGTACATAATCGTAAGAATCCAGTTCACCTTGATCTTGTTCTTGATTGCGAATAAGAGTTGCATTTCCAAATCGTTAATTTGAGCATGATTGGAATCCTTTGGAATCAGAACATAGCAGATCACATAATGCAGCATCCGGTCAGAAACCGTCAGATTCTTCGCATAACATAACATGCGAGCAGTCCGTTGGTTTGCTAAAACCGTCTCTTTCGGGAACCTGCAGATTTGATAGTAATATTCCAGCTTGGTTTTTCTAATATCTCTCTGTGCAGAATTTTGCCTCTGTTTAGATAGGGGGAGTTGCTGGACATAGGGGGGAGAAGCAAACCAAGAGCTTTTGTCGAATATAATGAGAATGTCAAAGGATTGTGCGATGATCATGTGTGCTTCGACGAAGGCGAAGTGGATCTTGATGAACTCAAACAAGGACCACCTTACTCGTGTAAAGTACTAGCTCCCCACAGGGGAAGAGTTGTGTCAAATCCGAAAAGAACGATAGGTTCCCAAAGAAAATATATACTTTTGACATCACAAAATGTGATGAAATCTTCGATTTGTTAGTCAAAGACGGACAAATGGTAGTGCCACCTGGTGCTAAAATACCATCCATAGAACAAAGGAATAAAAGAGGGTTTTGTAAATTCCATAATTTTCTGGGTCATAAAACATCTCAATGTTTTCTTTTCAGGGACCTTGTTCAAAATGCAATTCAGGAAGGACGTCTAAAGTTTAGAGAGAAGGCTAGCGGCCAGATGAAGGTCGACACAGACCCTTTGCAAATGGCGGACGCACATTATACAGAACCAGTGGAAGCCAACATGGTCGAAGCTACTGATGGTTACGACTTTTCAACCAACATGGTTGAAGCTACTGATGGCTGTGATTTTTCAATCGACATGACAGAAATTACTGATAATCTCACAGATGAAGCTGTGATGGCAAAAGTCACCATGAGCTTCGGACGAAAGGACTGTGTGGAAATGGCAATCGATTGTCTCCCTCACTATCTCGTTCTCGCGGCTTTTCGACTCTTTCACTCTCTTCCTTTTCGTGTTCTCTTTGACGGTGCGGCGGTGGATGGTTGGTCGGTGATGCGAGTTATTATGGTGGATCAGGAAAATAATCGTCGTTGAGTGAGTTTGATAAGGAATTGCAAGAGGGTGAGAGAGATAACATAACGAGCTATGGTGGTTGTAGAAGTGAAGACGAAGGTGGGGTTGGTTATTGGAACAGCGGGCCGCTTAATTTTTGATGGTTTACAATCTCACTGACCACATGTTCGAGGAAAGTACTGTTATGGTTTGGATGGTTGTTGAAGAGTTCGCAGTGAGTTTGAAGGTGATGGTGGGGTATTTTTTTTTACTTTTTTAGCATTGAAGATCAGACGGGTCATAGTGAATTGACCCAGACTGATCCACGACCCGTCCATTTGGTTTTTCTTCTTTCTTTCATTTGTCTCAAAATATTATATTAAATATTCTCATTATTTTGTTTAATTTTAAATTTAATTTCATTTCATTTCATTTCATTTTTTTAGATGTTTCTCTATTTTTAGAGTTGGATTTATTTCTCATTTGTTATTGGGCATTTGTCCCATTTTCTCCTGTTTAGGTCGATGACGACATTTCCCTCGATTCTCTGTCAAATTGTTGACGAGAAATGTTGGATCTGAGACCACCTCTTTTCTCTTCATTTCTTATCCCGTTTCAATTCATCGATGCTATCAAACCTTCCTAAAATCAATCATCTTTGTATTGAACTAAAAGAGGGGATTAAGTGTAGACTTTCTTCCTCTCCGAGTGTCGAGATGCTCAATGTAGTGTGGGTGGTTTAGACACTCGTCTTTCAATACAAAGATATTTTTCTCTTTTCAAACCTTCTCTCTTAAAACCTCAGCCCCGCGCCGAGTGCATTTTCGAAATCCCTTTCAGTAAGGAATCAATTCTCTTTGTATTGAATTTAAAGAAGGGATTAAGTGTAGACTTTCTTCTTCTCCGAGTGTCGAGATGCTCACTGTAGTGTGGGTGGTTTAGACACTCGTCTTTCAATACGAAGATGCAACTTCTTCCACCTATCTCTTTCCACAACTTCCTCCCGCAACCTTTCTCACCTAAAACCTCGGCCCCGTACCGAGTGCATTTTCAAACCCTTTTCTTCACAACAAAACTTGAATGGTCGTGGAGTGGTTAGGCGTAGGCCTTCTCCTATCCCGAGTGCTGACGTTTACCGTAGGGTTCTCTGTCACAAAGCACTTACCATTCAAAACCAAAAACATCTTTAATAAGAGAATGAAGTTCTCTTTGTGTTGAATTAAAGAGAGAGGATTGAGTGTAGTCTTCTTCCTCTCCGAGTGTCAGGATACTCACTGTAGCGTGTGTGGTCTTGATACTCGTCTTTCAATACGAGGACGCTATGTTCGCCACACCATTTTCATAACAAAAACCTTGAGATAAAGAATTGGGTACTACCCGTAGGGGTTACTATCCGAGGACTTATCTCGCCCCCCTAAAAACAAATCCACAAATCAAATGTGACATCTTGCCTCGCCTGGCAAAAACCTAATATCTTTCAAAAAGGACATGTTACGTCCGTTCTATCGCAAACAGGTAACGTATAAGTCTCCTCACATGCGAGCAGCAAAACACCGAAACTGCTAGAATGCACACGATAGCATCATCCATAAAACATCAACAAACCGTAGGCCGAACTACGGTTGCTCTGATTCTTTACTTCTTCAAGTAAAGATACGTAGGCACAAGGGCCACAATCCTTACCGAGCACATTCCCCCCATATTTGTAGTCCCCCGAACTACGTCGACTCTGACTTTCTCATGTCTATTGAGAATACGTAGGCATAGGACTACGAAGTCCTACCGAGTCTGTTCTTTCTCTTTTCTCCCCCGTTGTGCCTCCTATTTCTGTTTCTAACCCTTTTCTATTACCCTTAAGAACACTTTTTATAGCATATCATTTAAGCAAATAAATTCACACGTCGACAAAAAAATGGTTCCCATCGAGTACGATGAATGCGAGGGGTGCTAATACTCCCCTCGCATAACCAGCTTCTGAACCCGTTCATGGTTGCGAGACCATCTTATCCATTTCTTTTCTTAAGGTTTTTTCGATATTTTCCTTTCCCCTCATGGGATAAATAAAGTTCGGTGGCGACTCTTCTGTCTATCTTTTTTCGCCTCCCCATCGTTGCACGATGCATTTTTCGAGTAGCGACAGCTGGAAACAAATGGTTCCCATCGAGTACGATGGATGCGAGGGGTGCTAATACCTTCCCCTTGCATAACCGGTTTTCGAACCCGTTCTTGGTCGCGAGACCATCTTATCCATTTCTTCCTTAAGGTTTTCTCGATATTTTCCTTTCCCCTCCTGGGATAAATAAAGTTTGGTGGCGACTCTTCTATCCTTTCTTTTTCGCCTCCTCGTCGTTGCGCGATGCATTTTTCGATTAGCGACAGCTAGCGACTCTGCTGGGGACCCCTAGCGAGCCAAACCTAGTTTGCTTGTCGCATTTGCGGTTTATTTGCTTTTGTTATTTGTTTATGTTGTGTTCTTGCTAACCTGTTGGGTTTATTTGGGATTGGTTTGTCAGAATAAAGCTTCCTACCTGAGCTTTCGAGTATACACTAAGTTAGGAGGTGGATCCTTTCTGATTTGCGAGACTTAGGACTCGTTGAGTTGGATCGAATTCCTTCGCTCAGATGAGACCCCGTTGGGATGATTATGTCTTACGTGTAGTCGTAATGGTGTTTTTATTTCCGACATGGGAGTCCGTGACTCTAAGGACCTTTGTAGAACCTTATTCCAAAGGTTGCTAAGACATAACTCTGTGTTCATCCTTTGAAAGGATTACCGTCTTACGAGTAGTCGTTATGATGGAAAACTTTTGAGGGTTAGTGCATGGGACTTTGTTTAAAAGCCTTTGGGATACCCTCTTAAACCAATAGATTGCCCACCCGATGGGAGAGATACCTTTTGTTGTTGTCTTGCAGGATCTATGACCTTGATCCTTGATGTGGATCTGTTCTCGTGTGCACTCATTGCATTGCATTTGCATAAGCATATCTGCATCATTTTGCATTTTCTTCCCTAACCAGATATCGAGGGCTTACCCATCCTTTGTTCATAACTCGCAGTTGATTTCCCGACACTCCCATTGAACTTGTAAGAGTTGTGAAGCATTTGAAGCAAGAGGAACATAAACACCTTGAAAGGCCAAGTCATACAATGCAAGCGAGGTAGCTATGGAGCAAAAGCGGTCTATAGAGCAGATTCAAGCAGAGTTGAAAGAAGTCTGAAGCCATATGGGACAATTCGTGGTGGATATGCAAGCTTTGCGTCAAGATCAGAAAATGCTCAAGGAAGAAGTCCATCAGCTGAAAACTCAGATGGGCCAGATTATGGAAGTCTTGGAAAATATGCTAAGAAAGGACGAAAATCTTAGGCCTGAAGTCGCAGCAGGGATGATCGTTCAACTCGTACCTCTGGAATATCTCCTAGAGCGCGATCTGTCTCGTAGATCTTTTGCACAACCTGAGGTTCCAAAATTTTCCCGTCAACGGCTACCTCCTGTTTCCCAGGACAATCCTGAGTTTAAGAGGTGTGCGCAAAGGATAAAGTGCCCCGAAAGAATTTTTGACCGGATCCCTATGACTTACACTCAGTTGTTGCAACTCTTGCTTCGATTTCGATTGGTTGAACTTCGGACTATAGCTCTGCGTGTTGGTAAGCCACCACAAGGCTATGATGCAAATGCCCATTGCGATTTCCATTATAGGGCACCGGGCCATAATGTGGAAGAATGCAAAGCTTTTAAATACAAATTTCAAGATTTAATCGATTCAAAAGCATTCGAGTTCACGCCAAGCAGTATGAGAGTGCCAGGTGGGTTTATTCCAGTTGCTGTAAAAGAAGTGGATATCCCGACTTTCTCCCTTGAAGCTGCATCAGGTCATGAGCGCATCTTACAATCTTTGGTTTCTGAATCTCCATGCCCACAGCTATTGCCTGTTCCTGGACCAAATCTGAGGATGAAAGGGCCTGCACGTGAGGAATGCCCTAATCAGTGCCAACAACATTACGTTCCTCAGCAACAAAATTGTCAGCGCCAAAATCATAGAAGGCCTCGCAACAACTTGGAAAGAAGGAATGCTCCTCTTCATCCAGTCCCTATGTCGCAGAGTCAGCTTCTGCCGCATCTAATTCAAAATTCTTTGGTGGAGCCCAAATCTCTCAAGCCATTGCCAGAGCCTTATCCTCTCGGGTACAATCCTCATGTTCAGTGTGAATATCATGGAGGATCCAAGGGGCACTCGACTGAAGAATGCAAAGCCTTCCAGGCCAAAGTTCAGCAATTGATTGACAAAGGGTACATATCATATACAGATGGGGGTTTGGTCGTCCATATCAACCTCTCAACTGTCTAAAGCTTGAAGATTTCAAGGGTCATCTCCCAAAGTCGGTGGTCCAGACAAGCAGACATCCTCAACATTGGCAGTCCTTGGGCGCCTTTATCATTTACATCTTGTAGTTTACTTCCTGTTAATTGCTACTTGATTTTAAACATTGTTGTTTTGAATGGTGATATTAATGAAATGATTATGCATTTTCTGAATTGGTCACGTCGTATTCACTCATTCTTCCCACTTGTCATAGACACATACACTTTTATCCACTCCACTATATCACTGTTGTTTTAGCAAATATTGGAGGGAGGATGACGAAAACGAAATACCCATAATTGCAAATCGCATGCTTTCAGGTAAAACCTTGACGATGATGTACAGGCGTTGTTTCAAAACCCCTAAACACCGGAGATATAAGGAGTTAATCCCTAGTCAACCACTTCGAGCATAGAAGTAGGAGTTTCCTTCGGATATTCAAACCCTTAACACTCAACCTAGGGAAGGGTAGTTGTTCAGTTAATCCAATCCCGCACTCAAAGCAAAATCCAAAAGACGGTCGTTCTTCAATGACCCATGACATGGCAGTCACCGTACTCCAACAAAAAAAATCAAAAGCCTGCTAAGTCAAGCACCTCAAAGGAGACTTAGGCAAAAATCAGGGCTATCCCGATGGATCTGACAAGCAAAATCAGTCCATGCAAAAATTAGGGATCAAAACAAAATTGAAAGAGGTCTTTAGACCCTTAACAAAAACAAAATAAGATTCAATGGCCAAATAAAAAGGGTCGCTGACATCCATCAAAAACCAAATAAGGTGACTGTCATCTCAAGCAAACCTTGAACCATCAAGCTTACGCCGTCAGGATAAACACGTGCAGAATTAGCTGAACGTAGGAATGGAGATCATCATGAAGAAGGGGTGGGTACAAATCAAGTTTGAGCCTAATATCTTTTGCTTCATAAACCGTGAACCAAGCCACGTTACAACCCTCGAAAGACCTAATTGAGGTGAGGTTTATTCTGAAAGCATATTATTGCAAGGTTGCGTAAACTGACTCCTTACATATTTGCTAATCATCAGCATTGGTGTCAGTATCCCTGCTATATCTTTCACACCAATCAATTCAACACAACGTTTGGACTAAACGGTCCATTCGTTTCACTATCACGACACTTAAATAAATGACGTTTCTTTCAAAATTCGCATGAACGTCACGTTAAAATTACCATTCATGAACAAACAATTTCAATCACAAGTCAGCAGTTGGCATTAAGGAAATTCCAACACGAAGCAATCAAACAGGACTTAACCACTTCAGCAGTCTGGATCAAAATCAAATATACCATGGAGCCTTATGGATCTAGGACACCGTCATACCGCAAATTGGGAATAAGTCAGTCTGAGGCAAACCCCCAAAGCATCGGTTGATTATGGAGCAAATTATTCGAGAACCGGTTAATCAGAAGTGAATCATCTTGAGAATACCGATCAGGGGCATGCCAACCATAGTTTCTTCGAGCTAGGGGCAAGTCTCTCCAATGTTCATTCAAGACAAGTTAAGTCGCTTCCACACTCTTTTAAGAGCAAGCTACTCCAAGAGTATGTCGAAGTCAACTACCATGAGAGTCGGTTGATCAAGGATGAATCCTTTCATGATACAAATTTTGGGGCAAGCCATCTCGAGGCCGTCTCATGGCAAGTTACCATCTTTTTAAGATGAACTTTCCTAAAGATCATACTAGGGCGAGTTTGAACTACACTGGGGCAAGTTACTCAAGCAAGTTCATTTTCGTCAAGCAACTGTTGAGTTCAAGACGAGTGTCGGGGAGTCGTGCTTTCACCTTCCCACTTGAAGTCCGATCCGCATTGGAAACTACTAAAAGTCCGCCACGTCAGCACCTGCATTTCCAATCACCCATCTGCAATCATATGCATCATACACATCACATTCAACATCATAAACATCTTGCATCATATGCATATCCAAAATCATATTATACTTCCCCGGCTCTTGCATTCTTCGCGCTCTAGCATTTGCATTGGCATTTCCATTTATGGAATATCATTATCATGAAGCATTAGCATATGCGAGCTCAGGTCCAGGATCAATTTCAGAGATTTCCAAGGTCGTATTCAGCCCAGTCAGGGGCATTTTTTAAAGAACATGGGTATTTCCCACGACGTACTTCAAACTCGTGGTTAATCAAGATCTTCAAATCAACATTCAGCCCAGTCAAGGGCATGTCATTCAAGACCGTGGGCGTTCTCCACGAAGTTGTACAACTTTTGTTGGACAAACTCAAGAGCTTCAACGCAACCATCAGCCCAGTCAGGGGCATTATCTGCAAAAGCCGTGGGTCATCCCATGAAATTCAAGAATGACAAAAGCAAAATTCAGCCCAGTCAGGGGCATTTTTTTCAAGTCCATGGGTATTTCCCATGACATACTTCAAAGTCGTGGTTAATCAAGATCTTCAAATCAACATTCAGCCAAGACAGGGGCATCTGCAGTAAAGTCATGGGCGATCCTCAGTGAGTTATCTCCGGCAGACTTCAACGATAAGTGGCAATCTCTTCAGAGAAGCTTATCCTTCATCAACGATAAGTGGAAATCTCGTGGGAGAATCTTATCTTTCTTCAGCAATAAGTGGCAATCTCTTAGGAGAAGCTTATCCATCTTCAGTGATAAGTGGCAATCTCTTGGGAGAAGCTTATCCATCTTCAGCGATAAGTGGCAATCTCTTGGGAGAAGCTTATCCGTCTTCAGTGATAAGTGGCAATCTCTTCAGAGAAGCTTATCTTTCTTCGGTGATAAGTGGCAATCTCTTGGGAGAAGTTTATCCGTCTTCAGCGATAAGTGGCAATCTCTTCAGAGAAGCTTATCTTTCTTCAGTGATAAGTGGCAATCTCTTGGGAGAAGCTTATCCATCTTCAGCGATAAGTGGAAATCTCTTCAGAGAAGCTTATCTTTCTTCAGTGATAAGTAGCAATTTCTTCAGAGAAGCTTATCTTTCTTCAGTGATAAGTGGCAATCTCTTGGGAGAAGCTTAACCATCTTCAGCGATAAGTGGCAATCTCTTGGGAGAAGCTTATCCGTCTTCAGCGATAAGTGGCAATCTCTTACGAGAAGCTTATCTTTCTTCAGTGATAAGTGGCAATCTCTTGGGAGAAGCTTATCCGTCTTCAGCGATAAGTGGAAATCTCTTCAGAGAAGCTTATCTTTCTTCAGTGATAAGTGGCGATCTCTTGGGAGAAGCTTATCCATCTTCAGCGATAAGTGGAAATCTCTTCAGAGAAGCTTATCTTTCTTCAACGATAAATGGCAATCTCTTGGGAGAAGCTTATCCGTCTTCAGCGATAAGTGGAAATCTCTTCAGAGAAGCATATCTTTCTTCAGTGATACGTGGCAATCTCTTGGGAGAAGCTTATCCGTCTTCAGCGATAAGTGGCAATCTCTTCAGAGAAGCTTATCTTTCTTCAGTGATAAGTGACAATCTCTTGGGAGAAGCTTATCCATATTTAATGATAAGTGGCAATCTCTTCAGAGAAGCTTATCCTTCTTCAGTGATAAGTGGCAATCTCTTGGGAGAAGCTTATCCATCTTCAGCGATAAGTGGCAATCTCTTCAGAGAAGCTTATCTTTCTTCAGCGATAAGTGGAAATCTCTTCAGAGAAGCTTATCTTTATTCAGTGATAAGTGGCAATCTCTTCAGAGAAGCTTATCCGTCTTCAGCGATAAGTGGCAATCTCTTCAGAGAAGCTTATCTTTCTTCGGTGATAAGTGGCAATCTCTTGGGAGAAGCTTATTCGTCTTCTGCGGTAAGTGGCAATCTCTTAAGAGAAGCTTATCTTTCTTCAGTGATAAGTGGCAATCTCTTGGGAGAAGCTTATCCATCTTCAGCTATAAGTGGCAATCTCTTCAGAGAAGTTTATCTTTCTTCAGTGATAAGTGGAAATCTCTTCAGAGAAGCTTATCTTTCTTCAGTGATAAGTAGCAATCTCTTGGGAGAAGCTTATCCATCTTCAGACATAAGTGGCAATCTCTTGGGAGAAGCTTATTCGTCTTCAGCGATAAGTGGCAATCTCTTGAGAGAAGCTTATCTTTCTTCAGTGATAAGTTGCAATCTCTTTGGAGAAGCTTATTCGTCTTCAGCGATAAGTGGCAATCTCTTCAGAGAAGCTTATCTTTCTTCAGTGATAAGTGGCAATCTCTTGGGAGAAGCTTATCGATCTTCAGCGATAAGTGGCAATCTCTTCAGAGAAGCTTATCTTTCTTCAGTGATAAGTGGCAATCTCTTGAGAGAAGCTTATCCATCTTCAGCGATAAGTGGCAATCTCTTCAGAGAAGCTTATCTTTCTTCAACGATAAGTGGCAATCTCTTGGGAGAAGCTTATCCGTCTTCAGCGATAAGTGGCAATCTCTTCCGAGAAGCTTATCTTTCTTCAGTGATAAGTGGCAATCTCTTGGGAGAAGCTTATCCGTCTTCAGCGATAAGTGGAAATCTCTTCAGAGAAGCTTATCTTTCTTCAGTGATAAGTGGCAATCTCTTAGGAGAAGCTTATCTGTCTTCAATGATAAGTGGCAATCTCTTGGGAGAAGCTTATCCATCTTCAGCGATAAGTGGCAATCTCTTCAGAGAAGCTTATCTTTCTTCAGTGATAAGTGGCAATCTCTTGGGAGAAGCTTATCCGTCTTTAATGATAAGTGGCAATCTCTTCGGAGAAGCTTATCTTTTTTCAGTGATAAGTGGAAATCTCTTGGGAGAAGCTTATCCGTCTTCAATGATAAGTGGCAATCTCTTCAGAGAAGCTTATATTTCTTCAGTGATAAGTGGCAATCTCTTGGGAGAAGCTTATCCATCTTCAGCAATTAGTGGAAATCTCTTCAGAGAAGCTTATCTTTCTTCAGTGACAAGTGGCAATCTCTTCAGAGAAGCTTATCTTTCTTCAGTGATAAGTGGTAATCTCTTGGGAGAAGCTTATCCGTCTTCAGCAATAAGTGGCAATCTCTTCAGAGAAGCTTATCCTCCTACATCCTTTTAGTGTTAGATTTCTCTTGTTATCATCCTTGTGTTGGTAACGACTTTTGCAAGGTATCCAACTTTCCATTTCCCAAGCATTTTCCTTCTTTTCAGACAAATTCAGGGTCTTTTATATCTAATCATCTTCTACCTCTAAAGAATGAATGCCATTGCATTTCGTCTTACTCGGTTTAAGCTAATTAGATAGGGGCATCTGTCACACCCTAAAATTTGTCCTGCTTGTATATTACCTTCGTCTGTATATCTGACCGCCAACCATATTCAGAAAATTTCGAGATATGTTTCTTTTGCCTGCTCAGCATATCACAAGGGTGAATTGAATTGAACACAGTTTTATTTGAAGGAGGTCAAGTCATGGATAGGTAACACAGATCGAAGCTCATTTGTTTATGGCTAAACTTTAGACAAGCAGGTTTGTTTCTTGATTGAAACCATGATAGTCATGATGTCAAGTGGTATATGGTTGAATTGTCAGTCAGGGTAGAGTTTGATTCAGGTTAGTGGATGTCCGCTTCAAATTATGTGTGCTTCAAGGAAGGGAATCATTTGGAATTAATTCATTTTTATTGGGTCTAGTTGCAAAGTTCTAAGATCTATATAAGCAAGTCATTATCTTGTGACTAGGAGTTCGTTTCATTGTGAAGAATTGTCCTCATGGACGGTAGTAAATCAGGGAGTGATTTCAATGGTGAACTCATTTTAATTCATGGTCTTAATTTGTATCAGATTGAAGATAAGCCCAAGTTATTAAACTTTCAAATTTATTCAAATTATGACATTTCAACAAAGTCCAAAATTGGTCTCTAAGCCACATCATACGTGACTCCCCAACTTTATGGTGATATATCATTTTCCAAACCAACAGGCCACAAGTTTGTAAAAATTATTTATAAAGTGTCTTTTAAATCAAAAATGATGATAAAAAGTCGTGGATCAATTTGCCAAGCCATTGTTGTAGTTCAGATGAGGTTACAAGCAAAAATCATAAAATCCTGATACATGCTTTTGACGAACATTTAGACGAAGTCCATGGGATGGCTTTTGTTGTCTGGTTTCCATTTCGCGGGATGTACGGCAACGCCTAACGCATACACCATCCTACATACCCACATCACAACCATAGTTGCTATCACCTGCAAATTCATGTCAAGCAAACCATGTATTAGTGCAAAAATAAACAATGAAGAATATCTGGAGTTTTATTTTCATAACAGCAACATGAAGAGGAGTTTTATTAAAATACAATAGGCTGCAGGAATAAGTTGTGAAATCGATAAACTGCTTGAATAGGCCTGAGGTGAGTAGCAATCGGACCCACGCAAGAGGAAAGAGGGATTTGTGAGATGTAATAGAGGAATTTTGCAAGTTACAAACCTGCAAACACGCACCTTGCACAAAACGACAATTTCCACATACACAACACAACAAGCCATGACCTGCAAAACAGCCAGCCCACACACCTGCAAAAAACGTCCCTGCTACACTCAACACACCAGCCTGCTGCAAACCGTACCTGCACTAAAACCACACCAGACAAGCTCTGCCATAACCAGACAAAACCTGCTACAGGCCATGACCTGAAAAACAACACAGCCAGCACCACAAAGACCTGCCATGAAATAGACATCCTGCACTTGAAAATGACACAACAAGGTGGAGAGGAATAAAGTTTAACCTTGAGAAACCAATCCAAAAAGGGAGAAAGGGTGTTGAACAAGAACCTTTATTTTTTCGACCCTAGCCAATATAACCACTGTTGTTTTCCACCACTTTTCCTCATGTGAAAACTGCTACTTTTCTTCAGCAAAACCACCTCTATTTATCTTCTTAAAAATCACAACAGAGCATAACACAACCTTCAACACTTAACTACCTAGATATCTTTTCAACCAAAACGGTGATAACAAGCAAAAAAAATAGACTCAAAAGAGACCAGAAGAAGTTGTTTCAGATCTAACATCTCACACAAACAACATTCAACACCATGGAACAACATTTTTTTTAGCCTCACCAAATCCTGCAAAATTCTAAACAAAAAATCCACATCAATTTCAACAAAGCTCAACTAAGAGGAAGTTCGTGCAAGCCTTACCTGTGAGTTTGAAATCACCACGAACAACAGACTCAAACATCTCTCAATAACTCAGAACAACCTTTCAAGCCTTATCCCTAATCTTCATTTTCCAACAACCATAACCATGGCTTTCACCTATAGTATAAAATGGAGATGGTAACAAAACTTTCCTCAATAAAAAACTACCCTCTTCTCCAACCTCTTTCAACTACCTCAACCTAGAACCAAACAAGTTTCTAACAAAACCTCGAGCTTTCCCTCATTCACCACACATAACTGATGACAAACCCACAAAACCTGTCACACAAAAAAAATCATCATCTCAAACTCCATGTTAATCACTAGAGATCAAACATCGAAACATCTCTCACTTAAATTACCGTAACAGCCGCGAAATCACGATCTTAACAGTCATCCTTCATGTTCTGTTATCACCATCTTACCGACATCATACCATCAACACCAGCTTGGCTAACTCCACAGCAAGATACAACCGCTCGTCCATCACCGTGACCACTTCCAAACATCTCACAACAACCATTAATCAAACACTCAACAACACTTCACCTCACAATTTCTTCTTCCTCCGAATCCATTTCCCCATCAACCGTTCAACTTCACCATTCTCAAAATCTCCAGATTTCGAAACCTTCTTCTTCAACCAACAACACATCAAACAACACCCCTTCTTCCCAGCTTCATCATCTATTCAATATCTCAAACAACAAACCCAGTTCGAAGCATAAATCACAGAGCCCCCAAACAACTCGAACACCCTTCCAAACTTCATCACTTCAACAAACTTCAAAGTCATCACTAACCTCCATTAACCTTCTTCAACACCACTTCTGAAAAACCTCATCAACTGAGAACCCCTCACCCTCAACCATCACCATCTTCAACTTCTCTAACACGAACCTAACACCTCATCTATCTCACATCATCTTCTTCACTCAAACTCACTCTGATTTGAGACAACTCCACCATTAACTAACCACCTCAAATCCTCCTTCAAACACTTCACCAACTTCCATTTCATCATCAAGCTACCAACAGAGCTTCATTCCCAACCTCCAAATCTCAGCCTAGAAAACCGTTAAACAACAACCGACATCCTCCTTCGATTTTCCTCAACCGTCTCCTCTGTTTTGAAACATCACTATTAAAACCCCTTCTTCAAACTCATTATCGAACCACAACCATTTTTCAAAAACCAAATAATACAATAACACCTTAACAACCCGTTTTTCACTTCCAAGCAACCTACTCCCAATTGCTACCCAGAACAGAACTTCAAACCCCACCATCACCTTCAAACTCACTGCGAACTCTTCAACAACCATCCAAACCATAACAGTACTTTCATCGAACATGTGGTGAGTGAGATTGTAAACCATAAAAAATCAAGCCGCCGCTGTTCCAATAACCAACCCCACCTCCGTCTTCACTTCTACAACCACCATAGCTCGTTCCGTTATCTCTCTCACCCTCTTGCAATTCCTTATCAAACTCACTCAACCACGATTATTTTCCCGATCCACCATAACAACTCGCATCACCGACCAACCATCCACCGCCGCACCGTCAAAGAGAACACGGAAAGGAAGAGAGTGAAAGAGTCGAGAAGCCGCGAGAACAAGATAGTGAGGGAGACAAACTGAGGAAGTTTTAGAATGATTGAAGCGTGAGAACAAGGAATGTGTGGAAAAGATTAGAGAGGTATTGGTTTCGCGAGTTCACCGGCAGTTAGGGTATTTTTTTTTTTACTTTTTTAGCATTGAAGATCAGACGGGTCATAGTGAATTGACCCAGACTGATCCACGACCCGTCCATTTGGTTTTTCTTCTTTCTTTCATTTGTCTCAAAATATTATATTAAATATTCTCTTTTATTTTGTTTAATTTTAAATTTAATTTAATTTAATTTCATTTCATTTTTTAGATGTTTCTCTATTTTTAGAGTTGGATGTATTTCTCATTTGTTATTGGGCATTTGTCCCATTTTCTCCTGTTTAGGTCGATGACGACATTTCCCTCGATTCTCTGTCAAATTGTTGACGAGAAATGTTGGATCTGAGACCACCTCTTTTCTCTTCATTTCTTATCCCGTTTCAATTCATCGATGCTATCAAACCTTCCTAAAATCAATCATCTTTGTATTGAACTAAAAGAGGGGATTAAGTGTAGACTTTCTTCCTCTCCGAGTGTCGAGATGCTCACTGTAGTGTGGGTGGTTTAGACACTCGTCTTTCAATACGAAGACGTCTTTCTTTCCATTTCTCTCCATTTTCAAACCATCTTCAATAAAGAAATCGAGTTATATTCGTGTGGAATTGAAAAAAGAGGATTAAGTGTAGGTTTTCTCCCTCTTCGCGTGTCGAGATGCTCACTGTAGTGTGGGTGGTTTAGACATTCGTCTTTCAATATGAAGATGCTCGTATTCTCCGCACCATCCACTTTCTCTCCTAAAACCTCGGCTCCATACCGGGTATATTTTCAAACCATTTCCTTCTAAAAACCTCGGCCCCGCGTCGAGCGCATTTTCAAAATCTCTTTCAATAAAGAATCAACCTCTCTTTGTATTGGATTAAAGAGAAAGGATTAAGTGTAGACTTCTTCCTTTCCGAGTGTCGAGATGCTCACTGTAGTGTAGGTGGTTTAGACACTCGTCTTTCAATACGAAGACGCGACTCCTTCCACCTATCTCTTTCCACAACTCCTTTCTGAAACCTTTCTCACCTAAAACCTCGGTCACGCACCGAGTGCATTTTCAAATTATTTTCATAACAAAAACTTGAATGGTCGTGGAGTGGTTAGGTGTAGGCCTTATCCTATCCCGAGTGCTGACGTTTACCGTAGGGTTCTCTGTTGCAAAGCATTTACCATTCAAAACCAAAAACATCTTTAATAAGAGAACAAAGTTCTCTTTGTGTTGAATTAAAAAGAGAGGATTGAGTGTAGTCTTCTTCCTCTCCGAGTGTTGGGATGCTCACTGTAGTGGGGGTGGTCTCGATACTCGTCTTTCAATACGAAGACGCTACGTTCGCCACACCATTTTCATAACAAAAACCTTGAGATAAAGAATTGGGTACTACCCGTAGGGGTTACTATCCGAGGACTTATCTCGCCCCCCCCCCCCCCCCCCCCTCCCCCCTAAAAAACGAATCCACAAATCAAATGTGACATCTTGCCTCGCCTGGCGAAAACCTAATATCTTTCAAAAAGGATATGTTACGTCCGTTCTACCGCAAACAGGTAACACATAAGTCTCCTCACATGCGAGCAGCAAGACACCTAAACTGCTAGAATGCGCATGATAGCATCATCCACAAAACATCAACAAACCGTAGGCCGAACTACGGCTGCTCTGATTCTTTACTTCTTTTAAGTAAAGATACGTAGGCACAAGGGTCACATTCCTTGTCGAGCACATTCCCCTCATATCCGTAGCCCCGAACTACGTCGACTCTGACTTTCTCATGCCTTTTGAGAATACGTAGGCCTAGGACCGCGAAGTCCTATTCGAGTCTGTTCTTTCTCTTTTCTTCCCCGTTCTCTCTTTCCTCCTAACCTCTCATTTTCCTGTTTCAATCCCTTTTCTCTCCCCCTTTGGAACACTCTTTTATAGCATAATTTTTAAGCAAATAAATTCACACGTGCGACAAACAAATGGTTCCCATCGAGTACGATGGATGCGAGAGGTGCTAATACCTTCCCCTCGCATAACCGGCTTCCGAACCCGTTCTTGGTCGCGAGACCATCTTATCCATTTCTTCCTTAAGGTTTTCTCGATATTTTCCTTTCCCCTCCTAGGATAAATAAAGTTCGGTGGCGACTCTTCTGTCCTTTCTTTTTCGCCTCCCCGTCGTTGCGCGATGCATTTTTCGAGTAGCGACAAGAGCCCCAACATCAGGCTAGAAAAACAGACATCAAAAAGATTAGGACCAAGAAATCAGTGCAAGACCCAAAGAAAGGTAGATGCACAACATACCTTGGAATTTTCATCAGCAGGGCTAGAGTTGTCACTCTCCATAGGAACAACAGTTTGGATCGAAGCATCCCTCGTGGGAGCCTTAGTAAGGACTTGAGAGGGAGTGTTGGATTGAGGTATGTTGGTTGCAGGGGGAGCGGATGGAGCGTCAAAAGTACCCACATCATGGGTGATTTTTCGCTTTCTTTTTATTTGAAGATTCTCGCGAGGAGATCCGTCTTCGTCATCTGAGTCAATGATAATCTGAGTAGAAGCCCTTTTTAGCCTCTTTTGTGGGGTGGGTGGTTTTTGACTAGCCTGAAAGCAACATAAGGTGTTAAGAGTAATTAAGGAAGTCGAAATAATAGAGGATTACGGGAGATTACCTTCTGGTCTTCGACCTTGCCTTCAGTCTTTGGTGTTGGGGCAGTGCGTTTTGGAGCAGCTGAAAAATAAATAATACCAAGGCTAGTTAGCAACAATAAAGCTCAGGGAGAAGAGTCCAAATCGAAGGGGGATGAACCTTCAAGAATGTCGGATTCGATGCGAACATCTTCGATACTAACATGAAGGTTCCCTTTAAAAATATCGAGTGTATGTTTAGTCAGAACCACCCGCTGCGTTTTGGGCTTCGACTGCTGTCGAAGGATTTTTATAGGGTCTCCACAAATGAACCAATCCGGGAATGGAGGGGCAAGATCCATGCCAAAACTAGCAGTTGGTAATCGAGGGACTTTTGGGGGAAAGAGTTTAAAGGAAACCTCGTACCGTTTCTCACGAGGAACAGAAGAGAGAATCTTTAAATTTTCCAATTTTTTAGAAAACCTTTCCTTCAAGGTAACAGCAGCCTCACGGATGGTCCGACTAACATCATCTGGTCGATAGGCAGTTTTAAAGTACTTCTGGAAGGCTTGAATCTCTTTGATATGGGTAGACGTACCTTTCTTGATCTTCTCCTGCACATCAACGAAAGCTTGGTCAATCAAGCGAGAAAAGCTCGAAGCGCCAAGAAACTCTAAGGCATAATGTTTTGGCCACCAGTCGTAGAAATATGGGGAGCAGAAATAAGAGGGTTCAAAATGGACAGGCGTAAGGAAGGATTTATGGGCATGGCGTGCCAATTGTGTCGAACAGTCGAGGGGAGAAAGCACCACGAGAGGAAGTATGATGTGTGATTTCTTATCATATAGACACTTGGGAAAAGTCTGTATTAACCCAAATTGCCTGGACACCAATTTTGGTTGGTAGGCTACTAAGCTGGCCTGACCTCTGACAAGGTTTAATTTATGAACCAGCAGTCGAGGTATGAGGAATCGTTCCCATATTAGCTTTGATTCCTCTTCTTGTTTCTTTAGTGGAGCAGGGAAGGACCTGGTGAACCACTCAGGGCCGCATCTTCTTTCTGCAAAGGGAGCCATCCTCGAAGTGAACTTGTACCATTTGGCGAACATGTGAATGAAGTTGGATAGGTTGACTCGAAGAGTATGTCCTTCTTTGCTGGGAGTGAGCTGGGCCAAGCGAGGCTATTCGACTCGTCTCTCAGAAACTAAGGACGGGCCTTCATCGACTTTGCCTTTGTTGGGGAGGTTATATTCAAAAGTAGCATTAAGCCACAACTGGAGGAGCCAAAAGGGGCCTAATAACAGCAAGTTGCCATTACTTTCAGGGTCTTTCAATTTGGCAGCACCTTCGCCTAGGGCCTCATAGAGACTGGCCAAAATCATCTCGCTCAGGCAGATACCTCTCTTCAAGTGCAGCTTGTTTGCCAAAACAAGATATTTTCGTGCCACCTGCAGAGACTTTGTACAAAACACACAGCAAGATAACCACATGGCCAGAAAGGCTATATGTTCCTCATTATCGACAGAAGTGGTGGTTTTGTTATGATAGTGTTGGACGAAAGTTGTATAAGTGTGTTTGGTGTTGGCGAATCCTATAGTGTCTTGGCTATCAATTTCAGGGTCATAAACAAGGTCGTGGGGTTTTAGGCCCACAATAGCAGCTACATCAAGCAATGTGGGTGTCATCATCCCACAAGGAAGATGGAAAGTATTATGAGTACTGTTCCAGAAAAATAAGGAAGAGGCCAGCATAAGGGGGCAGTAAGTTGGGCCTACCTTCGACATCATTATAAGATCATAAATGCCAATGTCCTTCCAATCCTAGGCTTTCACTTTTTCTATTTTTTCCAACCAATTGAGGTAAAGTTCAGAGTCTTTGAAGTAAGGGGTAGCCCTAAATAATCTGGCTCCATCGTGGAGATACCTAAGGTCTACGTCGAAGAGAGTTAGGTTATCAGGGCCATCAGCGGAGACTTTGCTAGAATCTTTTTTCCCTAAAGGTTTAGTGACTCTGTAGGAGGGAAAGAAGTCTCTAATGCTAGAGTAATCAAGACCTAAAGGAGGTAAAGGTCCAGACATGGCCAAGGGTTTACCTGCAACAGTAACTGGGATGATTACCTGCGATTCATAGATATGGAGTTTCTCTTCTAACAAAGGTTCGTGAACGAACTGCTGGTTCTTCACTACCTTAGGACCGCTTAAGCTGGCAAAGGGTGAGAGAGTTGATGCAGAAGTTTGCCCTTTAGGTTTCGTCTTCTTCTTCTGATGATCGACCATTGTTGAAATTAGTGAGAGAGTTTTTTTTAGAAACAGAAAATTGGAGGAAGAGAAACGCAAGAGTATTGTTAAGAGTTGGAAAAGTTGGGAAAAAATGACAACACCGGAGGAGAATCACTTATATAGAGTTTGGAAGATTAAAATTTTTCATCATTAAGGGGCTAGAGTTAGTGGGCCACGTGGGCGCTTGAAGTAGGGTGGCAGGTGTAGCAGTTGCGATTCACGTCCCCTAGGCTGAAAAGGTGATGATGGCCCACGATTTTGGTGGTTCCCGAGAAAATCGCCATGATGAAACATGACGTCAGAAACGTGCATCAAGGTGGTGGAACAGTGTCTTGCGTATTCCCTTTTATTTTCTTTTCTTTTCTCTTTCTTCCCTTTCACCTTCCCAGACATGTATTGGGTGAAAGAACATCAGCTGACACGTATGAGGAAGACAAGCGACGTCGAAATCAGACGTTATCAAAAAATGTGCTTTTCCACATCAGAAATTGAAAAGACATTTTTTGGGGGCAATTTGTTAGCTCCTAAATTCGACGCCTCTTGCAAAATAAAGGAATTTAAGAAGGAATGCCAAAAACAAGTTGAAAGCAAAGGTTGGTCGAAAGGCGTGAGGCAACTGAAGGAAGGAGTCGAAGAACTCATCAAGATTGAAGAGAAACCACAAGGGCTTCGACCGTTTCTGCTGTTTGGTGATTTATCGAAGGTTTGAAATTTGAAAGTTTTAGAGGGAACGATTTCGTTTGCCAAATGCTTAAGAGGACACGTGGCACCTTATGAGCAGTAGATCCATGCATTGTGACAAGTGGCGAAAGGTGGTGATGTTGGAGGTTATTGGAAGTTATTTTTTACTATTATAAATAGGATGTCTTAGACATGAAATAAAGGGTGTTGTAATTTACATTTGTACAAATTACTCTTAGAATTACTCCAAGTATCCGAGCATAGAGAAAGCGAGTATTACAGAGAATGTACGTGATGTAAACACACCATCTTTTATCTTAATGAAATTTACTTTACTTGCTTTAAACCTTACAAAGTCTTTTATTTTCTTTGCACCCTTCTTCCTTACTTTCTTTCTTTCTTCTCTTTCTATGCAATTCCTTTCTCTTCGTCCTTAATTTAATCTTCCCTCTCCAAACAAACTTCTTTCTCTTTTTTATTAAAGGCTTTATTTTTTAACTTGTCCCGTAGTCGAATAGATGTTTCCTTAAGATTCTTTTACCCCAATATTGTCTAAGTGTGAAACTTAGATAGATGTCCAAAATAAAGAACCTTTAGCACATGTCCTAGGATCAATCTGATCGATCCTGTGAGTCACCAAAGTTAGATTTGGAAGATCAGCGGTTGTTTTCCAATTTTCAAGGGAAACAATTTCTAAATATGAAAGCAATGTCTACCACAATGTATCAAACCTGATACAAAGGGTGACTTCCAATACAAGAAAGACACTCGACTCTTAAAACCCTAAACTCTTATAATTAATTTACAATAATTCTTCACAAGGTCTACTACATTTACCCTAGGTCTTAGTCTTCCTTTTATAGCCTTCAGCAGTCTATGAGCTTCGAAGTCTTTGTCCAATATTTCCTTGGTCCACATTCTGATTGCACCTTAAATCTTGGAACAAATCTGCAACAAACCTGCTAGATCAGACCAAGATGTTGAGTCCTTATGCTAGGACATCTTGTTTGACATGTTGTTCTTTACATGTTTCTTCTTGTTGGAACATCTTATGCAACATCATGTTTTACCAAAATTTACTCAAATCTTAGAGTCTTCAAGTATTTAATTATTACGACCCTTGTTATTTTATTTAAATAAAATAAGTAATGACACTCTCCCACCACCCTCGTGTCTCTACACTTTTGCTCACACCCCCAATACCTTAATTTCTAATTTCTAAGGTTACCACCCTTACATCAAAGGGTCCTCTAACACATCAAAACATCAAACAACATCCAATATCACATCATTAAATTACGAAAAATAAATTAAATAAATCGGGGTTTACAATTGCTTCATTATGTTAGTTTTCAACTCTCAAGTCGCATCTCCATTGGCTTGGTTCCAAATTATTTTGACCAACAATTTTTTCTTACTCCTTAGACTTTTCATCTTTATATCTCCAATCCTTATGGGTGATACTTCAAAATGTAAGTTTTATTTATATTGAATGCTATGTAGAACTAATATTTGAGTCTAATTTGAAATATATTTCCTAAATTGAGACACATGAACCACGTCATATATTTGGGATAATATTGGTGGTAACACAATGCGATATGGCACTGGTCCTACTAGTTCCATAATCTAAAATGGTCGAATATATTTTGGCGCCAATCCCCCTGCCTTAATTGCTCTACTTACTCCTGTAGTTGGCGCAACACAAAGAAATACATGATCACCTTCTCTGAATTCTAAGGATCCACAACGCTTATTAACATAAATTTTTTGACGATCACGTGCAATCTTGATTTTCTCTAATTGTTTTGACCTTGTTGATAGTTTGTTGCACCATTTTTGGACCGACAAACAAATTCTCACTGTCTTGGTACCAACACAACGATGTTTGACACTTTCTCTCATATAACGCTTCATATGGTGCCATACTGATACTCATATGATAACAATTGTTATAGGTAAAATCTATCACTAGCAATACATCTTCCTAACTTCCTTGGTCATCTAATGTACACGCTCAAAACAAATCTTCTAATGACTAGTTTGTCCTTTTTATCTAGCTTCTGTTTGTGGATGATAAGTTAAACTCAACCTCAATTAAGTTCCTAAAGCTACATGTTATTCTTTCCAAAAATGAGATGTAAACTTGGAATCCCTATCTGAAATAATTCTTAGTGGAACCCCATGTAATCTTAATATTACTATAATGTAGATTTCCATTAATCTGGCCACGTCTTATGTATTCCTCAACGGAAGAAAATGGGAAGACTTCATCAATCGACCAACTATTACCCAAATTGAGTCATTCTTTCTCCATTTTTGGTAAATCGGTAATAAAGTCAATAGATATACGATCCCACTTCCAATTAAGTATATCCAATTATCGTAACAACCCTACAGGTCACTGGTGCTCCATCTTAACTTTCAAGAAAGTTAAGCATGACGAAACTTCTGCCACATGTCTTTTCATATCAGGCCACCAATTTTTTGTCTCAAGTCTTGGTACATCTTAGTTTCTCCCGGATGGATTCTTAGTTTACCCGTGTGATCTTCGTCCTAAATTGTCTTTCTCAACTCGGCTACATCTGAAACACATATTTTTCGGCTACATGTCATTTTTTCTTGAATCAACTTATTATTATAACAATTTTCCATATCTTCTAACAAGACATTCAATATCTTAATAATTCATATCTTCAAAGTCCCTTGTGAAAACTCTACATTCAAATGCAAGTCTCGAAATCCCTCTAGAAAATTTTGTTGATTGACCATAAGGGTCGAGGATATCTACAAACTCCACCTACTTAAAGCATCAACCACTACATTTTCCTTTCTAGGGTGATATTGTAGTGTAAAGTCAAAATCCTTGAGTGTTTCCAACCATCTACTCTACATCATGCTTAATTCCTCTTGAACTAATAAGTACTCCAAGATTTTGTGATCACTAAACATCATAAATGTACAACCGTATAAATAGTGTCTTCGAATTTTCAGAGAAAAAACCATAAATGCAAATTCCAAATCATGTGTAGGGTAGTTTCTATCATGGGTCCTCAACTATCAAAATGCATAGGCAACCACTTTATTATGTTGCATAAGAACACATCCAAGTACTCGGTGTGATGCATCACATTATACCTCATATGGTCGTCAGTTTGTGGAAAAACTAACATGGGTGAAGTCGTCAATTTCTCTTTTAAGAGTCTAAAACTCTTTTTACACAGTTTTGTCCATGCAAACAATGTATCCTTAGCAGGGGTAAAAACCTTCAAATCAAAAAGCAAATGAGACACATTCATTCTCAAACGCCTCATACAATCATCACGCACATACAAGTGCCACATCATTATTCAGCGTAAATAGCCCACATTAAATCATATACATATGCAATGCGACTCAACTGACACGACACAATGCAAGTGGTACCATCACAATCACATACGATTCACCCTAGAACCTGATTCCTGTCGGAATTCGAATAAGTTGTATACGTTCCTCTGAACTACAACTTATCTCCACACGACTCCCACATAGAGTTCGGACAAGACTAGGCACCCATCATGGATTCCCACCTAGCTCGTCTCCACATAACATGACATATATGCATGACACAGGATTATGCACAACATGATAATTATTCAAGCATAATTTCACGATCCTCAATGATATCACACGAGCCACCAGCTCACCTTAATTCTCTCAGAAAGTACCACCACAGCACAAGAACGTCCACACATGACAATCTTGGCTCACACGCCTAACTCGTATCAACTAGACATTCTCATAAAATCCCACATTTTATTCTATTTCATGTTATTACTAGTTTCTCCTATGTCCATTTATACCATCTTAGTCTTACGGGTCAAGGGAAATAGCATTGGACGCAAAATCGGGACAAAAATCGTGAAAACATAAAATTACACTACAGTCTTGCCCATACGCGTATGGCCCTGCCCCATACGTGTATGGCCAGCTTCCCTCGCCCTAGGTCTGCGTATCATACGTGTATGGCCTCACTGCCCAGACCTCCATACGCGTATTACCTTGGCCCTTACACGTATGGGCAGAGAGGGTTTCCCTCTCAAAATCCCTTCAAAATTCCCCCTTACCTGAAATTTGAGCTTTGATCCTCCAAAAATGGTGGAATCGCTGTTGCACCCCAAAATTTGACCAACCGGGTCTCGCATTTGGCTCGATGTTTCGACGCGTAATCGCGTTCGCATCTGCATATTGCATACATTGCATATTTTCATTTGTTCTGATTTTATTGGGATCACAGCTCTCGTCTCGAATTTCGGGCGTTTTTAATCAGTTTAATAGGTAGAATAGATTTTTGGGATATTTCGGTGCCCGTTTATTTTTACCGATTATTTTTGTGTCGTTCGGTGCTTATTTTTGTTCCTCTGGGAATTATGGTGATTTTTCTGGATTTTATAGGATTTTTTAGGGTTCAAATAGATTTTTAAATCATTTTTAGGGTTAATAGGATTTTTTAATAGTTTTAATTCTTTTAAATAGATTCTTTAATCATTTTAGATATTTTTAATAGCCTTTTCTCTTTTTAGAATTTAAATAGGATGATATAGATTTTAATATCTTTAAATAATATAGAATAGTTTTGTTAATAGAAATTAATTGTTTTTAATTTTAGAGATAGAATAATATAGATTTCTCATTTTAAAATAGAGTTTTCTTTTATAGAAATAATAAATAAATGGATTTTTCATAAATAGATTTTTCATATATTAGATATTAAATAGGTTAATAGGAATTAGATGTTTTTATTTTTAGATATAGTTTTTCATAGAATTTAATAGTGGAATTTTATTAGTGGGTTTATTAGAGTTTTAATTAGAGTTTAATTAGATTAGTATTAGATTTATTAGGTTTAATTGATGTTTAGTTCAGTAATTAGTTTGATAATTTGATTAGTCTTTTAATTCATTCCAGTTTTTGTGGGCTTTATCCCCATTTTCGCAGGCCCAGTTAGAGTGTTTTGTCCAGATTGCAAAGTCCAAAAATAATCCAAATGATTCAGCAAACATCCAGCATTTTCCTGCACTCTCCAGAACCTTCCAGAAGGCGCCAGAGATTCCTCAGCTTTTAAATACCATCAGCCACGTGTTGGCTCAGGAGGGACCCACGCTGCACGTTCACATCATGCCACCTCGCCCCCAGTTCACCTCTCTCACCGCCACCTCAAGCCACACGCGTGTAACGCATGCAGAGACTCACTCCACCTTCCCTCACCACGTGTCCCCACACAAGGCCACCCCAACCCCTCGCCTGAGACGCCCACCGGCCGGCATGCATGGCCGGCGGCCGCCGCGCCTGAATCTCTCCGATCACCAACCGCCAGAAACTACCAGATTCATCCCATCTTCATCCCTTCCCCTAGTCTTCATCTCCCTGCTCCTCCTATCTTCTCCAGTTTCCGACCACCACCACCATGAACATTGCCGGAAACATCAAAAACCTCCATCTCCGATCCAACCTTGTTTATCATTCCTCACTCAAAAATCTCCAGAATCATGAATCTTCATCATCTTCACGGAACACTAAAGATTCATCCACTCCATCACTTGTTCATCTTCTTTCCAGAACGATTATCCAAATCTCCAGGACTCATCACATGCAACAACGTTCATGAAAATCTTCAGGATCCAACGCTCAACCAATTTCCAGATTCATCATCACCAGAAATTCCAGAAAGCGCCTTCGATCTTCATCTCCAGAAAATCACCAATCACGCATGTATCAAGAACACTTCCCAGAAATTACTCCAAACATCTTCATCAATCTTGAGTGGTCTTCATAGAATTCTTCTAGATCTTCATCGTTCATCCTCTGATTTGTCAACTCTACACTGCTTCAAGATTCACCAAAACTCGATCGCAACTTCGTTCGTTCTCAAGAATAGATCTCCAGATCAGGAGCCGTCGTTAATGGCTTCCAATCAAGGTTCGCATGAACCTTCTCCAGATTTTCTTCACCAAGACCCATTAGAACTTCTCCAGATCCACCTGAGTTGCTGTTAAGAGTTAGAGGAGGATGGAATCGAAAGGGTGGAGAGATCAGGATGGGGATGATATTTATTAATTCGTGTGAGGCGGTGTTCTTCGTTCTGGTGAAGTTTGTGAACGGAGGAGATAAGGAGGAGTCTGAGAAGTTGGCGGCGGCGCTGATGAGGAAGGAGAGAAGAAGATTAGGGTTGGTCGTTCAGAGAGGGAGAAGGAGAGGATGGGTCGTGGGCCTCAGGCCCAATCTTTTTTTTGACACACACTCCTCTCCGTTTTTGCTTGTGTTTTTGGGCTGGGCCCAACATTTCCCAGCAACACCCCCCCGTTTTTGTGTCCTTCCTCCGTTTTTTTTTGCAGACACATTGGGCTGGGCCCTTTAGTTTGTTGTTTTGTGTTATTTTTTTCTGCTTGTGTAATCCCTTTGTAACCAGCATACCCCCTCCCCTTATTTTTGTTTCTTTTATTCTTTTATATTTTTTTGCATATATTGTTCATGTGGGAAAATAAATAAAAAAAAAACATATTTAAAAAAGAAATATGAAAAGAAAAGGAGAGAAATATTATAAAAAGATAGAAAAAAGAATTGAATTGAAAAAGAAAATAGAAAAGAAATATAGAAAAAACATTTGAAAAATATATTGAAAAACATTTGAAAAATAGAAAAAGAAGTGAAAAGAAATATTTGTGGAAAAAGAAATAAGAAAAGAAAAGGAGAAAAATATTGAAAAAAAGAATAGAGAAAAATATAAGGAACAATATGTTGAAGAGAAAAGAAGAAAAAAGGAAAAAATATTAAAATGTCGATTTAATATTTTTAGAGTTCATTTTCTTTTAGGATCTTTTCATAGAAGTTATTTTCCCGATTTTAGAGGTAGTTTAGAAGCCCATTTGTTAGGGGGCTATTTTCATTCAATTTTTCAGGATAGAATAGGATAGCGTTTCCTAGGAGTTTATTTGCAGTATGCAACCATTGTAATCATTTTTCAGAGATTAATAAAACGAGATTTGAGCTGTGGTCCCGTAGTAGCCGAACTACAGCTGCTCTGATTCTTCGTACCAGACGAAGATATGTAGGCATAGGATGCGATATCCTAGCGAGCACACTAACGACTGACTTTTGTTCTCTCGCGGCTGTGCGATCGAGACTTTCCCGCTGACGACTAATTGATTACCTTTTTTCTCTCTTGCCCGAGTGCATTTGAGACCAAGCCATAGTTTTGCCCATAGGTTCCCGACCCTGTGAAACCAGTTGTTTTTCTCACTGCTGTGTGAGAATGTTTGTTTAGCCATAGTTAGTCTGAACTACGTAAAGCTCTGATCTTCCATCCAGTGGAAGTACGTAGGCACAAGACGCGAGGTCTTGGCGAGCCAATTTTCCCCGTAGTCCCGAACTACGTTGACTCTGACTTTCTCTCTTGAGAATACGTAGGCATAGAGTGCGACGCTCTATCGAGTCAATTCCCTTCCTTTTAGATTTAGCAGCCGTAGATAGATTGTTTTGCATCCAGTAGACAACCCAAGCAAGCGTGGATCCCGTCGAGTACGACGGACGTGAGGGGTGCTAATACCTTCCCCTTGCGTAACCGACTCCCGAACCCAGGCTATGGTTGCGATGACCATACCTTTTCCCCGTTTTTTGCGAGGTTTACTTCGAGCGTTTCCTTTCCCGCTCTGAGGGATAAATAACGCACGGTGGCGACTCTTCTGTCAGCCGGCGCCGATTTTCGCAGTAGCGACAGCTGGCGACTCTGCTGGGGAATACTTGATAGTTTCCTAGGGATCCAACGTCCCGAAAGCGAGTCAATTTTGGGATCCAACGTCCCTTGAGAGAGTCAATCCTAGCGCTTGTTTGGGGCTTATTTATCGATATTATCTGTTGCTGTTGGGGTGTTACGGGTGTTCTATGATTGAGAGAAGCCGGACCTGGGCTTGGAGTGCACCTTAGACTTAGAGTGGAAATTAGTGGGCGCGTGCTTGCTTTGTAGGCACTAGTGTCTCATGAAATCCACGCTCAGACGAGATTCATCCGGTTGGCTTCACTTTCAACCCTTTGGGTTGAGACGGTTGCTGGTTTGGTGGATTGTCGACTCTGGGAACCGATCATTTGGAAGTTAGCTAAGTGAGGCCTCTTCAGGACTCGATGATGCCACTCCTTCTGGGAATCGTATCGTCAGTCTTGAAAGTCTGTGACGCTGACGACCGCATAGGATGCCGTACCTTGTCAGATATAGGTCCACACCTGTGAGTGGGGGTTTTTTTTTGTGCAGGAAACTTGACTTCCAACCTACCCGTTATTCTGGTCTTCTCTTCAGAGCGACCGTGCTCCGTCAGCAGTGCAGCAGTATTTAGTTTGTGTGGGAGCTGTGATCCCGTGTTTGTTGCATTGCATTGCATTTGCATAGGCATCTTCGCATCATATTGCATACCATTCGCCAGCTAGTCAGAGCTCTTATCCAGCCGTTATTTTGATTCTGAAGGTGAGTATTGAAGACGACCAAGGGGTTGAAGCAGATTTAAAGTAGATTTGATCAGAATCGAGCATCGAAGTCAGCTGAAGGCCATTGGTAGCTATGTCAAAGAGCAGCTTCCAGTTTGTTGATACCTTGTCAGGGTTCACCGTGACGCCCAATCCTCTGTATGGATCTCCGCCCGACGAAGACTTTCCGCAAGTGAACAACCTTACTGCAGCTCAGCTGGTGCAGCCATCTGTTGAAGACCAAGGTCTGCGTGAGCAGTTTGTTGTCCGAGGTGAACGTTCTCCTTCTGTTGATGTCTCAGACTACCAGGGTTTTGCCTTCCCTGTGCCAAAGCCCCGAAGAGAGGTCCCAACAACAAAGAATGAAGACCCATTAGCTCCCGTGTATGCTGAAAGGTTTCGTGCATTAGAGAAGAGATTCAAAGCCTTGAAAGGTACAGACGCTGTTACTCCTAGTGCTGCAGATATGTGTCTGGTTCCTGGCCTAGTGTTACCTCCAAAGTTCAGAATGCCGAGGTTTGAAAGGTACAAAGGAGATAGTTGCCCGAAGCAACATTTGGTGATGTTCTGCCGAAGAATGACTTCATTTGTGCACAACGATAAGCTGATGATTCATTGCTTTCAAGATAGTCTGACTGGGGCACCTCTGAGTTGGTATATGCAGTTAGAGCGTGATCAGATCCGATCATGGATGGACTTAGCCAATGCTTTTCTGAAGCAGTACGACTATAATCTTGACGAAGCTCCTATTCGCATGCAGCTGCAAGAATTATCTCAAGGGAACAATGAATCTTTCGGAAAGTATGTTCAGAGATGGAGAGAATTTGCTGGTAGAGTGCAACCACCGCTCCTAGACCAAGAGTTGAAAGACATGTTCGTAAACTCCTTGCTGAGCCCTTACTTCGAAAGAATGCTTGGAACCGCACCAAATTTCACTGAGTTGGTAAGGACGGGAGAGCACATCGAGTATGGCGTAAAGACTGGAAGAATCCCGTATGTTTCAAGAGGTCAGGCCAGTGAAACTGAATCTCTCTCAATCTGAAGATGAAGCTATGATCAATGCGGTTCTGACAGATGTTGGATACCCTCAAGTCGAATCGGTGAAATCTGTTGGTTCTCCGTCTTCTCAGCGGTCAGGATCTTCTGTGTCTCGTTATTCTCGACAGACAGCCGTGCCTGGGGCACCATACCAGGAACCTTATGTCGCTTCCATTGCAAATCAGCGAGCCCGTGGTCGGGGTTATCAGAATCAGCGTCAGAATCAGAACAGACCTCGTAGCAACTTGGAACGAAGGAAAGCTCCTTCTCATCCAGTGCCGATGCCGTATAGCCAGTTGCTACCATCTTTAGTCCTGAAGTCTTTGGTGGAACCTAAAGCTCTTAAGCCAGTTCCAGAACCTTACCCTCCTGGGTATAATCCCCACGTCCAGTGTGGTTACCATGGTGGCTCTCCGGGGCATTCGACAGAAGATTGTAAAGCATTTCAGGTGAAGGTACAGCAGTTGATTGATCAGGATCGCATTTCCTTTCGAGAAGGATTTCTGTTTGTTCATCCCAACCGCTCAGCTGGCTAAGCTCATAGATTCAGAAGGGTATTCCCCAGCAGAAGCCAGTGATTCAGACAGGCAGGCGCCTCAGCATTTGCAGTCCTCAAGCTTTTATGTATCATTTGCATTTGTAGTTTCTTTTTCTGTTAGTTACTACCTGCTTTTAGATATTGTATGTTTTGAATGGTGATAATAATAAAGTGACTATGCATTTTTCTGAATTAGTCATGTCGCTGTCGCTCATTTATTGCATCGCACTGACACTTGCATTTTATTTACTCCACTTTATCGCTGTGACTAGCAAAGTTAGGAGGGAGGATGATGAAACTGAAACTCATAACCGATGATCGTATGCTTTCAGATAAGACCGTACCGATGACGTACAAGGCATTGTTTCGAATCCCCTAAACACTGGAGATATAAGGAGTCAGTCCCTTGTTAACCACTTCGATCCAGGAAGTAGAAGTTTTTTCGGACTGTTAAACCCTTGCATCTTAACCCGGGGCAGGGTAGTTGTCAGTTAGCTTGACCGAGCGTTCAAGTCTTCCAGAGGAGTGTTGTCTTTCGAGGACCAATTAGTTTATACCTTTCAAGAGGTCAAACCTCACCAATCAGGAGTGAGACAGTTACAATCCTTTCGGAGCAATCAAGACAACCAGTGTCGCACGACTTTGTTCCAAAAGAAAGAAGAAAGAAAGCCCGCTAAGTAAAAAGAAAGACAAAGCTAGAAAGCTAATACTTAGGCAAAAATCAGGGCATCCCGCTGGACTTTAAAAGAAATCGAAAAATCGAAAAGAACTCAAAATGAGTCTGTCCAGGCAAAAGTTAGGGAATCAAAAGAATGAAAGAGAGGGATTAAAAAGAAAGTTTTTCCCCAGCAAATCACAAAGTCGTGTACACAGACACCAAAAGTGAAGAAGGAGTAACTATCACTCCGAAAAGCTTGTGAACTCCTTAACTGTAGGTCTTACCATTCAACAATACCTCTCGAAGAGGCGAGCGCTTGTGCCAGGTTAACTGAACCTTAGGATCGGAGATCATCACGTAGAAGGGGTGGGTACAAATCAAAATTTGAGCCGAACATCCTTTGTTTCACGAACCGTGAACCCGACCACGATACAACCCTTAAAAGACCTAATTGAGGTAGGGTTAGTCTGAGGCGCATTACGATAAGGTTGAGTAACCTGACTCCTTCTTGACTTGCTAGTCACATCCTTGTTGTATTTTTCACTGACCACGTAAGCACTACGTTTGAACTTCGGTTCACTCTTCACTCACAATCATATGCATGTAAATGAGTGACAGCTCAAATTTTTTCAAAATCTGCATAACCATTGCATTAAAATTACCATTCGTAGACAGACGATTCTAATTGCAGGGTAGTAGTTGGCATGAAAGAAATTCCAGCAGGAATAGTCGAGCAGGACTGAGTAATTCAGCAGTCTGAACCAGAATGGTGAATGTTGTGAAGCCCGATGAATCAGGGGCATTGACTTCCAGTGAGTTCGGAATCAGTCAATCTGAGGACAAGTCCCGGAGTTTCAGTTGAGCAGGGGCAGTTGTTTGAGAAGCAGTTGATCAGAAGTGAGTCTTCTTGAGAACCTAATCAGGGGCAGCTATTCAGAGCATTGAGATTTGAAAGCAGATGCTTCCAGTGGATAATCAGAGCGGGTTAAGTCGCTAGAACGCTCATTCAGGGGCAAGTCATCGCAGAGAATGTTGAAATCAAATGGGACTGATCAGAGTCTAATGGAGATTGAATTCTGTTGTTGTACAGATACCGGGGCAAATATTCTCGAAGTCGTCTCGTAGCAAGCTGTTCAGAGCAAGTACTCCCAAGAGTTAGATTGGGGCAAGTTGAATTGTACTGGGGCAGGTTGGTCAAGATAGTCTTGTTATCCCCAGCTGAGTGTATTGGGGCAAGTTGTTCAAATCAGTTTGTTTATCCCCAGCCGGAGTTGAGTACCGGGGAATCATGTCAATACCCTTACCAAAAAACCTGAACCTTTCAAATAAGAAGGTCTTGTTGTCGTTGGATCATTATCCTGCAGTTTAAACCTGTTGCGTGTCAGCAACCAGTCGTTTCCAAAGTCCAGTTCTCGCCTGGCAAATCGGTAACCAGTTCTCGTCTGGCCCACCTTCCGTAAGCATCAGTTCTCGTCTGGTGCAGTTTATTGTAAGCAGCAGTTCCCGTCCTGGTGCAGTTTATTGTAAGCAGCAGTTCCCGTCCTGGTGCAGTTTATTGTAAGCAGCAGTTCCCGTCCTGGTGCAGTTTATTGGTAACCAATTCTCGTTTGGTCACCGTTTCTTCGAGTGTTGTATCAGTTCTCGTCTGGTACATGTCGTTGCACAACCAGTTCTCGCCTGGTCATCGTGTGTTTTAACCTCAAGTGTTATACCAGTTCTCGCCTGGTGCACGTTAGCTTTCAGCCAGTTCTCGCCTGGTTGTCTATGCCTCAGTCTGTCATCTAGTCAGCCCGTCTGATGTTCAAAACACAAAAACAAAAATCAATGTTTGTTCAACTTTCCTATCAGTTCTCGCCTGGTAGTCTACCTTCGAATGCTAGTTCTCGTCTAGTATTTTCCATATCTTCCACTGTGTACATAGTCCGTGTTTACCATAAACCAGAAAAACAAAACAAAAAACCTAAAGGTATCTGACACAGTATTTCCCAATGACCCGCATGTTGTCATGTTCCCGATACGAAGCTCGATTAATGCCAGCGCCCCGATTAATGTTTGAATCCCTCGTGGATGTTGTCAGATCAGAATTGCCACTCTTCAGCAGATGAAAGTTGCTTATTATCCCCGGAAGAGTCGAGATCGTCTTTTATCCCATATCAGAGTAGGATCAGGAGTATCTTCAGCAGATTAAGATTGACATCCCTGATAGTAGGGGCATTTCCAGCAGTGTGCCGCATACGATCTACCTCAGTTTGGGTCAATCCCCGCAGAGCGCAATCAGTTGCCAATGGTTTGAAGGAAGCATCCCCGAGCAGAGTTGTTTTCTTTCCCCAGTGAAGTCGCCAAGCAGGATTGCCTTTTCATTTCTCCAGCAGAACGGTTATCCCCGGCGGATTTGATTTCCCGTTTCCAGCATTTATTTTGCTGAGATGGTTCTGTGGCTTCGATTCATCCCCAGTAGAGTTGGCGTTACCTTCGGCATTTATTTTGCCAAGTGGCTTTCAGACCTGGTGTTCTCTGGCAGCTAGAGCCTGCATTAGCATTTGCATATATCGTTATTGCATCTATCAAGCATATAGCATATCCATGCCGTCTGGGCATCGCATTTTCAAACAGAACGCCTAGCATTTACATGTCATATAGGACATTGCATCATTTCAAGCATACGCATGTCGAAACATGGACCAGAATGGTTACCGATTGGATTTCGAATTTGTTCACCTGCAGAGTTGTTTGGTTCAGCTTCTCTTCCCCAGCGGAGTGATTCTTCATATTTGGTTGTTACATCAGCATCGAAAAAAGAACAACAACAACGGAGATTGACATATATCAAGCTTTTCTGAAGCTGCCGCATTCGTCAGAATGGGTGCCAAGCAGTCGATTCAGAATTCCCCCAGGAGAATTGTCGTCAAGTTCGCAGTGAACTGTGAGTTGACCAGATTTGATCCCATGAGAGAAATGGGAATCAAGTCGTTTGCTTTTCCGAAGCATTATTTCAATACTTGTGGCGTTACACAGGTGTTGAAAAGGAGAAGAAAATTGTATCAGAAAATTGACCAGATGTTGCCGTGACAACCAAACTTCAGTTATTGGAAGCTATTCTTCAAGCAGTTTTGCAGTATATTCCCGCGGTTGGCAAATTTTAAGGTTTCATTTGTATTCAACCGTCATCTACCTTGAATGTTTGAAGGCTGAGCGCTCTTCACCCATTCAGGTCGAAGCCGCTTGAATAGGGGCAGCTGTTGCACCCCAAAATTTGACCAACCGGGTCTCGCATTTGGCTCGATGTTTCGACGCGTAATCGCGTTCGCATCTGCATATTGCATACATTGCATATTTTCATTTGTTCTGATTTTATTGGGATCACAGCTCTCGTCTCGAATTTCGGGCGTTTTTAATCAGTTTAATAGGTAGAATAGATTTTTGGGATATTTCGGTGCCCGTTTATTTTTACCGATTATTTTTGTGTCGTTCGGTGCTTATTTTTGTTCCTCTGGGAATTATGGTGATTTTTCTGGATTTTATAGGATTTTTTAGGGTTCAAATAGATTTTTAAATCATTTTTAGGGTTAATAGGATTTTTTAATAGTTTTAATTCTTTTAAATAGATTCTTTAATCATTTTAGATATTTTTAATAGCCTTTTCTCTTTTTAGAATTTAAATAGGATGATATAGATTTTAATATCTTTAAATAATATAGAATAGTTTTGTTAATAGAAATTAATTGTTTTTAATTTTAGAGATAGAATAATATAGATTTCTCATTTTAAAATAGAGTTTTCTTTTATAGAAATAATAAATAAATGGATTTTTCATAAATAGATTTTTCATATATTAGATATTAAATAGGTTAATAGGAATTAGATGTTTTTATTTTTAGATATAGTTTTTCATAGAATTTAATAGTGGAATTTTATTAGTGGGTTTATTAGAGTTTTAATTAGAGTTTAATTAGATTAGTATTAGATTTATTAGGTTTAATTGATGTTTAGTTCAGTAATTAGTTTGATAATTTGATTAGTCTTTTAATTCATTCCAGTTTTTGTGGGCTTTATCCCCATTTTCGCAGGCCCAGTTAGAGTGTTTTGTCCAGATTGCAAAGTCCAAAAATAATCCAAATGATTCAGCAAACATCCAGCATTTTCCTGCACTCTCCAGAACCTTCCAGAAGGCGCCAGAGATTCCTCAGCTTTTAAATACCATCAGCCACGTGTTGGCTCAGGAGGGACCCACGCTGCACGTTCACATCATGCCACCTCGCCCCCAGTTCACCTCTCTCACCGCCACCTCAAGCCACACGCATGTAACGCATGCAGAGACTCACTCCACCTTCCCTCACCACGTGTCCCCACACAAGGCCACCCCAACCCCTCGCCTGAGACGCCCACCGGCCGGCATGCATGGCCGGCGGCCGCCGCGCCTGAATCTCTCCGATCACCAACCGCCAGAAACTACCAGATTCATCCCATCTTCATCCCTTCCCCTAGTCTTCATCTCCCTGCTCCTCCTATCTTCTCCAGTTTCCGACCACCACCACCATGAACATTGCCGGAAACATCAAAAACCTCCATCTCCGATCCAACCTTGTTTATCATTCCTCACTCAAAAATCTCCAGAATCATGAATCTTCATCATCTTCACGGAACACTAAAGATTCATCCACTCCATCACTTGTTCATCTTCTTTCCAGAACGATTATCCAAATCTCCAGGACTCATCACATGCAACAACGTTCATGAAAATCTTCAGGATCCAACGCTCAACCAATTTCCAGATTCATCATCACCAGAAATTCCAGAAAGCGCCTTCGATCTTCATCTCCAGAAAATCACCAATCACGCATGTATCAAGAACACTTCCCAGAAATTACTCCAAACATCTTCATCAATCTTGAGTGGTCTTCATAGAATTCTTCTAGATCTTCATCGTTCATCCTCTGATTTGTCAACTCTACACTGCTTCAAGATTCACCAAAACTCGATCGCAACTTCGTTCGTTCTCAAGAATAGATCTCCAGATCAGGAGCCGTCGTTAATGGCTTCCAATCAAGGTTTGCATGAACCTTCTCCAGATTTTCTTCACCAAGACCCATTAGAACTTCTCCAGATCCACCTGAGTTGCTGTTAAGAGTTAGAGGAGGATGGAATTGAAAGGGTGGAGAGATCAGGATGGGGATGATATTTATTAATTCGTGTGAGGCGGTGTTCTTCGTTCTGGTGAAGTTTGTGAACGGAGGAGATAAGGAGGAGTCTGAGAAGTTGGCAGCGGCGCTGATGAGGAAGGAGAGAAGAAGATTAGGGTTGGTCGTTCAGAGAGGGAGAAGGAGAGGATGGGTCGTGGGCCTCAGGCCCAATCTTTTTTTTGACACACACTCCTCTCCGTTTTTGCTTGTGTTTCTGGGTTGGGCCCAACATTTCCCAGCAACACCCCCCCGTTTTTGTGTCCTTCCTCCGTTTTTTTTTGCAGACACATTGGGCTGGGCCCTTTAGTTTGTTGTTTTGTGTTATTTTTTTCTGCTTGTGTAATCCCTTTGTAACCAGCATACCCCCTCCCCTTATTTTTGTTTCTTTTATTCTTTTATATTTTTTTGCATATATTGTTCATGTGGGAAAATAAATAAAAAAAAACATATTTGAAAAAGAAATATGAAAAGAAAAGGAGAGAAATATTATAAAAAGATAGAAAAAAGAATTGAATTGAAAAAGAAAATAGAAAAGAAATATAGAAAAAACATTTGAAAAATATATTGAAAAACATTTGAAAAATAGAAAAAGAAGTGAAAAGAAATATTTGTGGAAAAAGAAATAAGAAAATAAAAGGAGAAAAATATTGAAAAAAAGAATAGAGAAAAATATAAGGAACAATATGTTGAAGAGAAAAGAAGAAAAAAGGAAAAAATATTAAAATGTCGATTTAATATTTTTAGAGTTCATTTTCTTTTAGGATCTTTTCATAGAAGTTATTTTCCCGATTTTAGAGGTAGTTTAGAAGCCCATTTGTTAGGGGGCTATTTTCATTCAATTTTTCAGGATAGAATAGGATAGCGTTTCCTAGGAGTTTATTTGCAGTATGCAACCATTGTAATCATTTTTCAGAGATTAATAAAACGAGATTTGAGCTGTGGTCCCGTAGTAGCCGAACTACAGCTGCTCTGATTCTTCGTACCAGACGAAGATATGTAGGCATAGGATGCGATATCCTAGCGAGCACACTAACGACTGACTTTTGTTCTCTCGCGGATGTGCGATCGAGACTTTCCCGCTGACGACTAATTGATTACCTTTTTTCTCTCTTGCCCGAGTGCATTTGAGACCAAGCCATAGTTTTGCCCATAGGTTCCCGACCCTGTGAAACCAGTTGTTTTTCTCACTGCTGTGTGAGAATGTTTGTTTAGCCATAGTTAGTCTGAACTACGTAAAGCTCTGATCTTCCATCCAGTGGAAGTACGTAGGCACAAGACGCGAGGTCTTGGCGAGCCAATTTTCCCCGTAGTCCCGAACTACGTTGACTCTGACTTTCTCTCTTGAGAATACGTAGGCATAGAGTGCGACGCTCTATCGAGTCAATTCCCTTCCTTTTAGATTTAGCAGCCGTAGATAGATTGTTTTGCATCCAGTAGACAACCCAAGCAAGCGTGGATCCCGTCGAGTACGACGGACGTGAGGGGTGCTAATACCTTCCCCTTGCGTAACCGACTCCCGAACCCAGGCTATGGTTGCGATGACCATACCTTTTCCCCGTTTTTTGCGAGGTTTACTTCGAGCGTTTCCTTTCCCGCTCTGAGGGATAAATAACGCACGGTGGCGACTCTTCTGTCAGCCGGCGCCGATTTTCGCAGTAGCGACAATCGCCTCTTGCCCTAGTTCTCTCTTTTTCTTTCTCTTCTTCTCTTTTCACATGTTAACTGCTTTTTCTATAATTTCCCACTAATATCTCCTAATTTGTTTTTATCTCCCTTCATTAATTCCCTCATAATATTATTATTAATGATAATAATAATAATAATAACAATCATAATAAAAATAATAATAATGGTAGTAATAATAATAACAACAATATTACTAATATTTTCCACTTATTATTAATTAATTATCATTACCATATTATTTTAAGGTTTTATTCACGTTACTCAATTAAGGTTGATTCCTCACAGTCATCCTTAAAACCACGCACCCTTAATTAAGACAATGTCAAACAAGCACACAAAATAAATCGTAAAACGACTAAATTATTAAATGGGGTGTTACAAACAACAACACCTACATTTGGGAGCTACCATATCATGAATGAATTCACTATTAGCAGTATTATTTTAGAGCTAAACTCCCCTGTTTACAACTTCTCACTTAATCCCTACCCAGTACAATTCTATCCTTAAATCACAACCTGTGATACCTAACCTTTACTACATCCTGTAACTGCATCATTCTGATAAGCAATCAGTCAAGACTTTTGACTGATAAACAATTCATGAATTTGCTTCAAAGCTTCATCCAAGAACAATACATAATTCATTACCTCACGACTTATAAATTTGTAAATCTATGTCTACCACAATGCATCAATCGATACAAAAGGTGACTTACAACACAAGAAGGTACACAACTTTCAAAACCCTAAATCCTTATTTTCTACTTTACAAAAGTCTTAATAAGAATTCTCATTCTACCCTAACATCTTGGTCTTCCTTTTATAATCTTCAGCAGTCCGTGGGCTTCGAAATATCTGTTTAATTATTCTTTGATCCATGCCTTAAAATTTGGAACTAATCTGCAAATATTCTATTGAAACAAAATCATGTGCATCAGTAACAGACATGATGTCCTAACATCGTGTTGGAACATCTTATCCAACATGTCTTCTTTCAGCAGAATTCTTCTTGTTGGAACATCTTGTACAACATCCTGTTTTGCCAAAATTTGCTCAAATCTTTAGAGCCTTCGAATTAGTATTGGGCTATCAAGTTTCACCTTATTTGAAATTAAACAAGCACATGGAAGATCGTATGTCTTTCTAATTGTACAACCACGCTTTGAGCTATCTGAACCTACTTTCTTAGCTCGTTTGACTTTGTGAAAAATAAAGTCCAATCTCGTTCGAGATATATTACCTGCCAATTGTGAATAGAGATTGTTGTCTCTAAATTTGTGTTCCAAATCTGTAATATTGTGACTAGATGTTTTATGTATCTTATTATGCTGATATTGGACCATTTGGTTCGCAAAGTTCCAAACTCTACACAAATCACCTTTATTATTTCCCAACCAATTCTTCAATGTATGATGGACAAATTCAAATTCGTTAGTTGTTATTTCCAAAGTTTCTAACTTGATCAGTCCAAGCACAACCAATCTTCTCCTTCAACATTGTCTGGCACACGTCTAAAGTCCAAAGAACATTATCCTCTTTTTCGATTTCCAAAAATGCAAACCCAATGAAAAAGTATTATTAGTAAAAGTGACACCAACAATTTCCCATAATGGAACCATATACTTGTTAGTCTTATATGTTGAAATGTGTTGAACAACATTATGAAATCAAGATGAGTCCAAAATATATCTCAAGCGGTTTCTCCATCCTCGCACAGTCGGTACCTAGTTACATAATGATTATTACCCAGAAGCTTTAACAATTGTTTCATTAGAAAATGCACTTTCGATATTTTCACTAACATCAAAGGTGGCATTCTTTCAAAATCTCACTTGACAAATCTAAATTTATCACTAAATTGTTAAATAAACAATTATTTTCGAATTAATTTTTTAAAGAAAAATAAGAGTGTGCATCACTAAAGACATGCTTATGAATGAAATAGATGCTTTTAAAAATATATTTTTAAATTCATATAGCCATTTTCGAAAGAGATCGAAGATATACTTTTAAATTCATAAGGCCACTTTCGAGTTCGAGAGTTCGAGAGAGATCCTCCCTCTTGAAAGAACAAACCATTAAGAAAACATTTTAACTGTTAAGAAATCATCAACTAAAGATATGTGACATTTCAATTATATCCCATACTCACTCACTTTTCAAACAGCTAAAATTATTATTCATGTGCTGTCCCATGATAGAGATAACTACAAGGATCGAGAGAAACAATTGGATTGTATAAAAATCCAAACTGAAGAAAAAAAATCATACAAAACCACAAGCATATATCAATTAGGGAGGAAAATAAACCCGTTCTAAATCGTTGGAGTATATTGCTCCTAAAACCCATTGGGAAAATTCAAACCCAAAATTAAAAAAAGCATATTCAGTACCAGAGTAAACATCAGCAACAATATTAACTTTAACATAAAGTTGCAATCCCATGAAATGGGATCATGAAACCACCCGTGGAATGCACATATATGTCGTGTAGTATACAAAACCCTTAAACTCATCTATATGAATCAGGGCGCTTTGGTTTGGTTTGAACAACAGCCTCAATCTTCTCCATCACAGCAGGAGTCAGTAGTGGAATGACATTAATAGCCTTCATGTTTTCTTGAATCTAAGCAAAGAAAAATAGAAAAAATAAGATAATTTACAATGGCAAAGAATGCAGAGCGTATTCGTCGTGCAAGCAAGTTATGCCTCAAATTTAGAATGACATTAAATTGCTTTAATGTTCTTCTGAATCTAAGCACAGGAAAGCAGAAAGAAAATATAAAATTATAATGGTAAAGTCCATTCTTGCAGGCAAGTTATACATCATTAAGATAAGTGTTATATATGAATGGATATACAGATATGTAAGCTTCTATCTTTTTTTTTGGTCTAAAACCTAGGTATAATCTGAGTGAACCCGGTAGAACTTTCCCGATATAAGGACTTTGAACTTGAGACTTACGAAAAATCAAACTCCTTGCCACTTAAACCACTATGATGGTATCAGAGTCTATCCTAGATCTTTGCAGAGATGAGTTAAGCTCATCCTAAATTCTAAGATGGTATCTAAGATGGTATCAGAGATTATCTTAGAGCTTTTATTTAGATTTAGTCCCACATTAGAGATATGGCTTGTGTATAAATCTTGGACAGTTCTCACCTTACAAGTTGGTTTTGTAGAGATGAGTTAGATCCATCCCCATATAGGCCATACCATTTCTATGAATGACTATATTATGGGCCAGACTCCAAAGCCAAGAATACTTGGGTCTACAAGAGGAGAAGGAAAAGAAGTGAAACATTATCAGTTTCCTAAATGTGGGGCGGAAGTTGCATTGCTTTCTAGTGAGTGGCACTTGGGAGGAATTAGTCGGGAGGATTTGCAAAGTAGGGTTATTTTATTGAGGGTGGGAGAGAATGGGAGTTAGACTGGAAATCCGTTTGGAACTGGGAGAAGAAGGTCATTGCTACACCATCAGAAAGGAGCCCACGCAGAGTAAAAAGGTCTTTGCTACACTTGCGACGACAAGTTTTCTATTTATCATAGATGCCCCAATTTACAGTACTTACTTCTTTTGGCAGAGGATGATAATTCAGAAGTGTAGATCCCTGAACCCCATCCGCTCAAGTCTTGGTTCAATGGGAGGATAATTCAGAAGTGCAGCTAATAACAGGGCAATACCCTAAAATAGAGTTTATTTTAATTTTTTTTCCCACTCTTCGTTTTAATTTCTTGTCAGTACTTTTAAGAACAAAAACGTCACTTTGATTTCAGTTAATTTCTAGTTGTCACAGATTTATACAAGAACCAGTGAAACCAGAAAATGGAAACAAAACTAAAAATGCCCCTATTTTTTCTTTTACTAGTTTCATTCACTTCTGTTTGAAAAGTTTTCACGTTATTAGGAAAACAATGAGTATCTCCAAACTCTACACGCTTGGGTAATATGTGAATACATCTCCATATTAATAACACATAATAGAAAGTTTGAGTTATCCCATGCCAATGCTCGACGTAAGTTACTAAACATTTTCCAGTTGCAACTAGAATTCTTTGCTAATTGCACAATGTATCAAGAATGAAAAGAATGTATGATGGAATAAATAAACACAATTGCTCTCAATATACCTAAATGATGTCCTTAAAAAATGTATTGATAATGTGAAAACTAACCTGAGACTCTTTTGTAGCGCCACAGATAACTGACGAAACATTAGGATTTGCAGCACACCACGCAATTGAGAGTTGTGCTAATGGCACACCCAGTTCATCTGCTATTGGCTTTAAGCCATCAACCTTTTTGAGCACGTCATCAACCAGTGATCGAGATGCAAGATTCTACAACACATGAGAAAAAGTGGGAAAAGAAAAATAATTGCTCAGTAACCTAAACAAAAGGGTCGACAAAATTTTCATTCCCATCCATCATACAACAATGAAGTTACAGCCTATGTCAATTTAGAAGGCAATCATTCATTACAAATGAGATGCATTACTCCCTCTGTTTAGTTCTATCCAATAGATGATAACTAGATGATGGACACAGTTACTATGTTGATATGGCCATCAATCTCACCATATAAAACAGTAATGATATGTCAAAATTTTGGACTGAATTAGTCCCTGTATTCTTTTTCAACACTGAATTTGTTCATACTATAAAAAAAACTTAAATCGGTCACTGACACCATATGACTCGAACTAGTCCCCTGGTATATTATGATCTCTCGTTCTAGTTACCAACCCAAACCAGTCCCTATGTTATTCCTCTTTAAACTCTCTCATATTCATCTAGAAAGACTCAAATCAGTCCCTTCCTAGTCCCTTTCTAAACCCAAATCATTCCCTCTTCTAGCATGCTCTCTCAGTCTACATTCATTTTAAATTACAAAATGCAATCACAAGACACAGCAATGGACGACTCTGAATTATCTTTAAATAAAAACACTTGAAAAAGTTAATTACTTTGTAATTCTCCAAAGCAAAACGGCTATCTGCCGGAATAACTCCTTTCTTGTACTTCCCAGTTAGGACTCCAGATCCAAGTGGACTCCAAGTAGTGAGACCCAATCCATAAGTAGAATACAGTGGTAGATACTCATTCTCAACCTACAACACACATTCACACACTCAAATCAACTCAAATGTTCAATTAAAAAGAATAAAAAACGCATACTTCTATCAATAATACTAACCCCATCCCTAAATACAGGATCTCGTCCTATTAAAATCACATTAAAAAATAGTTTGTTTTTTTAAAATTTAAAAATATAAAACATAGATACTGAAACTAAAATTTTATAAGCCATTTTTTGATAACTAGTAATGGAACTCTATATCCTGGATTTAAAACACTAACGTGCATTGGGCACCCTGAAGCAGAACTTGCATTAAACTCTAAGGTTATATTTGGATTGACAGAATTGAGCTATATTTGAATTGATGGAATTGAGCGAAATTGAATGGAATAAGGTTATGTTCTATTGTTTGGATTGGTAAAACATGGATGAAATGGAGTTGGAACATGATTGAAATGCATTTCATTCGAATAACACTACTGTTACATTCCATCATATAATATCCAAACAATGGAATCACACCGTTCCGCTTCATTCCATTCCGTTACATCTAGCTTTGTTCCGTTTGGTCTGAAATTGTAAAAAAAACATTGCAGAATAAAGTGGAACAGAATTATTAGGAAGATCCTAAAGTCCTACATTTGTTGGAGATAGAGCATTAAAATAGTTTATATAGAGTCTCACCCTTCACCTTAACAACCGGTTTTGTAAGGTTGTGTTAGGCCAAACTCTAACATGATATTATAGCTTTAGATCCTAAAGTCCCACATTGGTTGGAGATAGAGCATTGAAATAGTTTATATAGAGTGACACCCCTCACCTTACCAACTGGTTTTAGAAGGTTGTGTTAGCCCAAACTCTAATAGGGATAAAGATGTTATTTTATTATTTGAATAGAGCAATTTTATCATTCTGACCGAATCGGATTAGAGTGTACTAAAAATCATAATAAAAATGCGAAGATAGGAATTTACTTTATGCCTGTTCAAGAGGTTATACTCAGGCTGTTCAACAATCGGACCAACCAAATCCAACCGATTCGCAACGGACCAAGCTTCCGTAATCTGCTGCGACGACCACTCACTAGTCCCCCAATAAAACGCCCATCCATTATCAATAACATGATTCATAGCCCTAACCGTTTCTTCAATCGGAGTACTAACATCAGGCCGGTGACAGTAGATAACATCCACATACTCCATATCAAGCCGCTTAAGCGAAGCGCGCGTGCCTTCCACGATATGCTTCCGCGAAAGTCCCTTGTCGTTAGGACCCTGACCGCCCCAGAAGATCTTAGTCGAAACGACTATGTCAGAGCGTTTCCAGCCGAGCTCGCGGATGGATTGTCCCATGATCTCCTCGGCTCGGCCGTTGGCGTAGATTTCGGCGTTGTCGAAAAAGTTGACGCCGTGGTCACGGCAACATTGGAGGAGGGACTTGGCTTCTTTGACGTCGAGCTGGTTTCCGAAGCTTACCCATGCTCCGTAGGATAACTGGCTTACTTTGAGACCTGATCGGCCGAGGTTGTTGTACTGCATCGTGCTCAGAGAGAGAGAGAGAGTATGTGATGGGGTTTTAATGGCGGTTTTGTGGTGGGTTTGGGTGAGGATTAGAATATTTGTGTACTTAGATCTGGAGGACATAAATGAAAGACGGTTAGTACAGTGTGTCTGCTTTTAAGTTTAGGAATATAAAAGAAAATGTAAGAAGATATATTTTCACGTGTTATGAAAAAAATATAGTGTTATTTTATGTATGGAAATTGGAAAGGAATCCGATTCCATAATGTTGTTACCGATTCCAAATCTAATTAAAAATGGATGGAGGATCATAGAAGAAAATAGTAATAATGAAAATTTCAAAAAAAGACAAAGATATTATCATTTTTTAAAAGACAAAATATCTTGAAATAAAATTTATATTTATATCTAATCAGTCAAAAGAGAAAGAGTATCAAACGGAGATTAAGAAAAGAGATTAAAGTCATTGAGATTTAATTTGGCTTTATATTTGAAAGACTGATTATGAAGTGATTTATCTATTACGATGTGTGATAAAGTATTATCGAATTGACAAATAAAATTTATATTTATTTTTTGTTGATTTAAAGAAAGTGTTTGATAGAGTGCCTAAAGAAATTTTATGGAAAGTTAGCGAAAACGTGGTAAGGATTTGCATATATTCGAAGGGGTATTGAGTAGTGTGCGGACACAGGGTGAAGAGACAGAAGATTTCTTCATTATAATAGGCTTGCATCAAGATTTAACCCTAAGTCTCTACCTTCTCACCTTAATGTTAGATGTACTCATGAAACACATTTAAGAGCTAGCGCCAAGATACATGCATTTTGTAGATGATATAGTATTACTTGGAGAGTCAAATGAGGTTGGAGACATGAAAATTAGTTTTAGAAATTCATGGTTTTTGCCTAAGTAGAAGTAAGACAATATATATAGAATGTAAGTTCAACAAAGAAATAAGAGTGTCTAACTCAGAGGTGAAAGTTGAAGACCATATTATTTCTCGAACCACTCGATTTAAATATCTTGTGTCTGTAATACAAAATGATGGAGAAGCATAAGGGAATATAAATCATCGAACTCAAACTGGGTGGTTGAAATTGAAGAGAGCTTCATGGGTTTTATGTGACGTTAAGGTACCACTCAAGTTGAAGAGAAATTTTTATCGAAATGTGGTAAGACATGCAATGTTGTACGGGAGAGAATGATGAGTGGTTAAGAATCAACACGAAAATAAAGTAAGTGTAGTAGAGATGAAGATATTGTGTTGGATGTGTGGTAAGACTATATAAGATAAGATTAGAAATAAAAATATTAGAAAGAGTGTTGAGGTGGCACTTATAGTAGAGAATATGGTGAAAATAGACTTAGGTGGTTTGGAAATGAGAGAAGACCTGTAGATTTAGTGGTAATGAGAATAAATTAGATGGAGAGACGTCAAACAACTAGAGAAAAACAAAGACCTAGAAAAACTATAAGAGAATTTATTAAGAAAGATCTCAAGATTAACGATTTAGATAAAAGCATGGTCCTAGGTAGAACATTATAGTGAATGTTGGTCCATGTAGCTTACCTCACTTAGTGGGATAAGGCTTGAGTGTTGTTGTTGTTGTTAGTAATATGATATGATTATGTACTTATGGTGAGTACAATAGAGACGACCATGCCTTTGATTAATCAAACAATAATCTTTAGGTTTTTGATATGTGAATCAGTGATGATCTAATCTAACTATTGTGTTAGATATTTATAGTTATGGTCCCATCTTAAGAGACACATATTCTTTTGCGTATAACTTGCATATGGCCTTGACCTAATATTGAGAACTGATTTGCCCCAAGGACCACATACGTGTAAAAAAGAGAATGGTGGTGAGATTCAAAGATGAGAAGCTTCCTTTAAAAAGGGAAGAAGGTGTTTTGGCGTTAAAATTGGACATAGCAAAAGCCTATGATTGTTTGGAGTGGACATTCATTCTTGAAGTTCTCTCCTCTATGGGATTCCCCTCAAACTTGGTCAACCTCATTATAAAGTGAGAATTGTCTGTTTCCTATAAGATCTTGTTGAATGGCTAACCTAGCTCGTCTTTCCAGCCAGAGAGGGGTATCTGTCAAGGGGGCCATCTATCTCCGTATCTGTTTATTTTGTGTGGCAATGTTTTTCAGGTTTATTGAAGCAAAAGGTCCATAACAAGAAGATTCATGGTGGTCATGTGGCAAGAAAGGCTTCTTTCATTACACACTTATTTTTTATCGACAACTGTTCGCTCTTTGCCAAAGCTAATGCTAAAGAGGCAGACTGTTTACTAGGAGTCCTTAAGAAGTATCAAGATTCTTCTGGTCAGATGGTGAATTTACAGAAATATTAGGTTTCATTTAGCCGCAATGTGAGTTCTAAGGAAAATGATTTAATTCGAGCCAGGTTGGGTGTCAAGGAAGTCTCTAGACACACTAAATATCTTGGTCTGCCGGCAATTTTTGGGAGATCCAAGAGAGACATTTTTGCCTTGGTGATCGAGAGAGTTTGGAAAAAGCTTAAAGGGTCGGAGGAGCAGTTTCTATCTAGAGCAGGGAAGGAACTGCTTATTAAATATGTGGATCAGGTTATCTCGTCTTACATCATGAGCTGTTACAAGTTGCCATAGCCTATTTGCCATAAAATTGAGGCTATGTTGGCTAGATTATGGTGGGCTGCCAAGGACGGGGAGAATAAAATACACTAGATGAGTTGATACTAGTTGGCCAAGGCTAAAAGTGACAGTAGTTTAGGCTTTTTGGGAAAACACTACTGGAGGTTGCTCATGGAGGACAACTCGTTGATGGCTAAAATGTTTAAATGCAGATATTATCCACGCACCTCAATTGCTGAAAGTTCTTTGGGTTTTGCTCCAATCTATGCTTGGAGAAGCATCCTCAGTGCTAAGGACCTTGTTAATAGTGGTTCTAGGTGGAAGATTGGCAATAGGGAGAAAGTCTCGATCTGTCATGATAGATGGCTCCTAGAGAACTTTGGTTTTAAAATTATTGGGCCAAGGTTTGGCATTGAGGATGATGCTAAGGTGAAGGACCTCATGGATTGTGATCTAGGGTGTTAGAAGAATGATGTGATCTTCAACTGTTTTGATCCGGGGGAGGCTAAATAATTTGTTAGCATTCCCTTTCTTCAAGGAACTTAGATGACCATATAATTTGGCACTTTGAGAAACATGGGGAGTATTTCGTTCGTATGACTTATCACTCTAGCCTGAAGTCTCGTATGGCCAAAAAAACCTGGGCATTCTTGTCCCTCTTTCAGTCAACTGTGGAAGGAGATTTGTAAGTCCAAAATCCATTCTAGGAATACGAACTTTATTTGGAGGTTGGCTCAAAATATCCTCCCTTTGAATGATAACCCTATCAAGAAAGGCGTTAGGCTTGACAATTGTTGTCCGTTTTGTTATTCTGCTGGTGAATCTGCCCAACATCTTTTCATGGTATGTCCCTTTGTGAAACAAGTTTTCTTTTTCTCTATTATGGGCTACAGGATTCCACTGGACCTTCATATTAACGAGTGGTTGTTGAGCATTCTCACATGCGGTAACCTATTGAGCACTCAGTTGCTTTGTGCATTGATGTATAAGGTTTGGAATGCTCGAAACTTGTTGTGTTTCCAGAAGAAGGGCGTTGAGCCGGCCAAAGTTGTTGTGGAAGCCCTCGATTTTGTCTCAGATTTTAATAAGGTGAATCCTAAGATTCCCTCCAAGGAGAAAAAGGCTGCTCAATGTGTGGTGGGGTCGAATCATGGGAATTTTCATGTGTTGCAAGTTGATGTGGGGCTCCAGTTGGGTGAGTTTACAACTTTTGGTTGTGTTATTAAAAACCAGAAAAAGAATATTATGTTAACAACTAGTCGTAAGGAATTCATTATTGTTAGGTCTGAGGTTGCAGAATCTTTTGTCATAAGATGTGGCATCTCTTTGGCAAAAACCTTAAAGTTTGATAGGATCATTCTCCAGTCGGACTCACTCACTGCAGTTGATTATATTAATGTTGGTGCAAAGGTGAATAAATGATGAACAGAGGAAATATTCTATTAAGAATGACGGCTACAAAACATGATAAAAGTTAAAATGATTGTCACCCTATTTATAAGCTAAAACTAGGGTTACTAGAATAAGATAAAATACTAAAATACCCTCTAACAAACTTAGGGGATAAGAAAATAGTACAACTAAATAAATATGAATTACTATTAATATTCTAATACCATCCCTTAATTCATATTCCATCAAAACTTGTAACACCAATTCCATCCCTTAGTCTGAGAAATTGATTAGTCTTGATAGCTTTCGTTAGAACATCTGCCAACTGCTTCTGAGTGCTGCAGTGTACAACTTCTAACACTCCACTCTGAACTTGATGTCTCAGGAAATGATACTTGGTCTCAATATGCTTGCTTCTCCCATGAAACACTGAGTTTCTGGCAAGATTGATTGCAGACTTGTTGTCAATCATCAACTTTAGAGGTTTGTCTACTTTAATCTTCAGATCCTGCAACAGATTCAGAATCCACACAGCTTGGCATGCAGTAACAGCACCTGCAATGTATTCAGCTTCACAGGTTGACAACGCCACAACAGGTTGCTTCTTGGAACACCAAGAAATGGAACCTCCCAGAAATTTGAACAAGTACCCAGATGTACTTCTTTTGTCAACTCTGTCTCCACACCAATCAGAGTCTGAATAACTCAGAAGTTCTGACTCATTATTTCCTCCAGAGGGAAATAACACTCCATACTTCAGAGTTCCTTTGATATACCTCAGAATCCTGACAGCAGCTTGGTAATGGGACCACTTAGGTTTACTCATGAACCTACTAACCATCCCAACTGAGTAGCAAATATCAGGTCTGGTATTGCACAGATACCTCAGAGAACCAACCAACTGTTTAAAGGTTGTAGCGTCCACATCCTTTCCTTCAGAGTCTGAATCCAGTTTCTGATTTGTATCAGAAGGTGTGACAGCCATCTTACAATTCTTCAGATCAAATCTCTTCAGAAGTTCTAATTCATACTTGAGCTGATGCAAAATGATACCTTTCTCAGAATATCTGAACTCCATTCCTAGAAAGTATGTCATTTTGCCTAGATCAGTCATTTCAAATTCATTCATCAGAACTTTCTTGAACTTGGCTATCTCCTGTTCAGAACTTCCAATCAATAGTATATCATCAACATATAAACATACCAGAGTCATATTGTCTTCAGAAGTATGCTGAACATAGACACCGTACTCCATCTCACATTTCTGAAAGCCTTGCTTCTTAAAAAATGAATCAATCTTCTGATTCCAAGCTCTGGGCGCTTGTTTCAATCCATATAGAGCTTTGTATAATCTGTACACCATCCCTTCCTGATTCTTTTTCACAAATCCAGGAGGTTGTGACACGTAAACTTCTTCTTCTAATGGACCGTTCAGTAATGCAGATTTTACATCTAAATGCATCAGAGGCCAATTCCTGTTAGCAGCTATTGCAATCACCATTCTGATTGTTTCATGTCTTGCTACAGGTGCAAACACTTCAGAATAATCCAGCCCAGGTTTCTGTAGAAATCCTCAGGCTACCAACCTTGCTTTATGTTTGCCAATTGAACCATCTGACTTTAACTTCTGCTTGAAAACCCATCTGACGCTGATGACTTTCTTGTCTTTTGGAAGTTCTGTCAGCTTCCAAGTCTTGTTTCTCTCTATAGCATCAAGTTCTTCTTTCATGGCCTTTAGCCAGAGCTTCTGCTTAAGAGCCTCCTCTGTACTTATAGGTTCAGAGTCTACTAACATGGCACACTTAATAACTTCTCCTTCAGAGTCTACTTCAGTGTCTTGCAACATGTCAAATTCTGCAAATCTTCTGGGAACGCTTCTGATTATTTGTGGTCTCTGAACTTGTTCAGAGTCTTGAGTTTCAGATGATTGACTTTCTCCAGAGCTTTGACCAACTTCAGGATCTGGCATATTTTCAGAGTCTTGGCCATCTTCAGAGTCTGAATTTCCACCAGAATCTGGATTACCATCAGAGTCTGGATCATCAGAGTCACCTTCATCTTCTGAGTCTTCTCCAGAGTCAGAATCACTATTAGAGTCAGAATCAACGTCAGAATTTACTCCAACTTCAGAAATTCTTAACTCTGACCTTTCTTCAGAAGTTCTAACATCAGAATCAGATTGAGACTTATCCCAATTCCAAACTTCTGATTCCTTCACAATCACATCTCTGCTGAATTCAATTTTATTGGTTTCTGGACAATAGAGCTTGTATGCACCTGTACTGTGGTACCCTATCAGAATCATCATTTTGCTTCTATCATCCAGCTTCTGTCTTCTGGCTTCTGGAACATGTTTATAGCAAACAGAACCAAACACCTTCAGATGACTAACACTTTGCTTGTCTCTAGTCCACTTCTGCATAGGAACTATTTCCTTCAACTTCTTCGTAGGACATCTGTTGAGTACATACGTTGCAGTGGCAACAGCTTCTCCCCAGAGCTTCTGAGGAAGCTTCTTCTCCTTTAGCATGCTTCTCACCATATCAAGCAAAGTACGATTTCTTCTTTCAGCAAGACCATTGTGTTGAGGGGTATAAGGAGCAGTAACCTCATGCTCAATTCCATTCTCCTCACAGAACTTCTGGAACTCTTTGGAGTTATACTCACCTCCACCGTCAGTTCTAAGAATCTTCAACTTCTAACCACTCTGATTCTCAGCCTTCATTCTGAATTTCTTGAATTCATCAAACACCTCGTGTTTGAACTTAATAAGGGATACCCATGTCATTCTTGTAAATTCATCAACAAATAACACAAAATATTTATTCCCTCCAATTGATGCTACTGGGAATGGACCACACACATCATAATGTACAACTCCCAAGGCATGTTTTTCTCTTGGAGCAACTTCTGACGCAAATGGCAAACATGGTTGTTTTCCTTCCATGCAAACTTTGCATGACTTCTCAGACTTCTTAATTCCAGGAATTCCATGTACCAGCTTCTTTGAATTCAGATGTTTTAGGCTTCTGAAATTCAAATGACCAAATCTTTTGTGCCACAGCTCACTCTCCTTCTCAGCACATGTTGCACTAAGACATTTTGAGTCTGCAGTTCTGACATTCACCTTGAATGTTCTATTCCTTCCCTGTTCTGACTCCATAATCAACTTCTGATTGTAGTCATACAACTTCAGAAGATTGTCCTTCATGGTAACTGAAAAACCTTTCTCAATTAATTGTCCCACACTCATCAGATTGCTTCTGATGCCAGGTACATACCACACGTTCTGAATCAATGTTGTTTTCCCATTGTTCAGAGTCACTCTGACATTTCCCATACCTTCTGCATTAAGATATTTGTCATCAGCACATCTGATCTTTGTCCTCTTTTCAGAGTCAAAGTCAATCAGCCATTTCTTGTTTCCAGTAAGATGGTTTGAACAGCCAGTGTCCATATACCACCAGTCTATCAGATCCATATTATCAGATTCAGAAGCCATCAATAGCACAGATTCGTCATCAGAACTTCTGGCTAGATTTGCTTCTTCTGATTTTCTCTCCTTGTTTGACCAACAATCTCTAGCAAAGTGACCAAACTTCTTACAACAGTAACATTAGATCTTCTTCTTGTCATACTTCTCTTTTCCCTTCTGAGCATTCTTTTGTCTATCAGAGGTTGAGCTTTCTGACTTCTGACCACCATCAGATCTTCTCCTGGCTTCTGACTGCTTCTGATACCTCCTATCAGAAGTTGCTTTCAGAGCCTGCTGCTCTACTTCCTTTTCAGAAGTTCTCTCAGTCAAACGCAACTTTTGCGCTTCTAAACTGCTTTGCAGCTCTTCAATTCTCATGGTACTCAGATCTTTGGAATGTTCTATTGCTACCACAATGTAATCAAATTGAGAGGTAAGGGATCTCAATACCTTCTCCATGATTGTTTCTTCAAAAAGAGTTTCTCCACACGCCTTCATCTCATTAGTGATCAGAATCACTCTGGAGATGTATTCAGAAACTTTCTCATTATTCTTCATGTTGAGATTCTCATATTGCTTTCTCAAGGACTGAAGCTTCACCTTCTTCACTGATGCGTCACCACCATAACATTTAACCAGTGTGTCCCACGCAGCCTTTGTTGTCGTTGAATCTGCAATCTTCTCAAACGCATTTACATCAACACATTGATGAATAAAGAATAATGCTTTCTAATCCTTCTTCCTTACTTCCTTCTGCGCGTTTTTCTGTTCATCCGCTGCATCTACTGCTACTGGAACATAACCATCAGTGACAAGATCTAAAACATCTTGAGCACCAAACAGTACACGCATTTGGATCATCCAACGATTCCAGTTTTTACCGTCAAATACTGGAAGCTTGGTGTTCATGTTGCCGTTTCCGTTCATCTTCACCTTGCACAATACACTCAGATTTCTCACACAGTGTTTTCCAACCCACAGAATAAAATTCTGATCAGATTTTGTTCAAGATTCAACACGAATCTAAGAATCAAAAGCAAACACACAAGACCTCACGTTCACTCGTGTTTCCCGTGTTTCCCAATGAATCCGAACCGGAGCTCTAGATACCAATTGTTGGTGCAAAGGTGAATAAATGATGAACAGAGAAAATATTCTATTAAGAATGACGGCTACAAAACATGATAAAAGTTACAATGATTGTCACCCTATTTATAAGCTAAAATCAGGGTTACTAGAATAAGATAAAATACTAAAATACCCTCTAACAAACTTAGAGGCTAAAAAAATAGTACAACTAAATAAATATGAATTACTATTAATATTCTAATAATTAAGTCTCTCATAGTTAATGTGGTTTTGAAACCTATTGCTGCAGACTGTATTAACCTTCTAAACATTTTTCAATCAGGCTCTATTCAATTTTTAAGTAAAAATTTTAATAGGGATGCCCATGACTTATCTTATTTGGACAAGTTGTATGGTTAAAAAATTTAAATTGGTGATTTTTCCTATATGGAACCCTTGTTTTTGTATTCCCCACTGTTTCATTTTAATGAAATTATTTTCTCCTAAAAAAACTTTCAACTTTGACAACACCATTCAATCAACAACATTGCCCATAAAACGTCGTTGAAAGTAAAGAAAAAAGAAAAATTATACAAATACCGTCATTCATAAACTTCTTGTTTGACGAATTGTATTTTAAAGTTAAGCACATTCTTTAATTTTGAAAACAATAATCCTAATTATAATAAATAGCTAAATTTCCACCCTTATGATTGTTAAAAACTCTAACTTTTATGTGTGTGTCTAATTTGATCCTTTATAAATTAACCAATTTGAACGAGATTTGTTTGGATTGGCTAATTGAAATATACATAAAAATTAATTAATTTTTTTAAGTGAGCATTTTATAATTAGATTTAGTACATTTAAATCTAATTATGTAAAAATTTCTGAAATTTCTGCCATAAATATTTTATACATTCGGATTAGTCTATCTAAATATTAAGATTTTTTTCATCAATTTTTTTAATGGTAAATAACGGTGATATCTTGCACGAAAATTTTATAGGCGTAATTATTAATTAAGTGTTAGTAAAAAATATATAAATAATATATTTGATAAATTAATAAAATATAACACAAAATTTAATACATATAGTTGGACTTTAACTAAAAAAACCGAATGTACGGGTACGGTTATGGTATGCGTATTTTTTTTATATTATAATAAAAATTAAATTAAAAAATTAAAATTTTTAATCAAAAAAATTATTATTTTTAAAAAATATAATAAATTAGTGTCTATAATCTACAACAAATTTGATCTCGTATATAAATATTAAATTTGTTTTGACATTACTTATATATTTGAATCTATATAAAAATATTTGAATCAACAAAGTATTTTTTTAGTATGTTTTAATATTTATGAATGACACAAATTTATCCCATAAAATATTTAAATAAAATTATATATTAAAAAATAAATTAGTATAATTATTAAACATAAGAGATGAAAGGTAAGTAACAATATCAATAATAATATGATTAAAAAAATATTGAAACTTGTATTAGATAAATGAAATGTTTAAACTTTTTTTACAAATAAGACAATTATGTTATAAGAGATAACACAATGATCGATAAATTTCTGTTATTCAATATTTGATTCAGTAATAAAGTTGACCCTGTTTATAACAATAGTATTTGCTTTTGTATATAAAAATATTTTAATCAACAATATATTTTTTTTCCTGTATATAAATATTATTTTTGTTTTGACATTATTTATAAATATATTTGAGTCAATAGTAAAATTGTTTCCGTTTATAAAAATATTTAAATTAAAATATTATTTTTTTTGACAATATTTATAAAAATATTTGATCAATAATAAACTTGTTCTCATTATAAAAAAATTGAATCAATAGTAAAGTTGTTCCCGTATATAAAAATATTTGAATCAAAAATAAAGTTGTGTCCGTTTATAACAATAGTTTTTTTTGTATATTAAAATATATGAATTAACAATCTATTTTTTCTCATATATAAATATTATTTTTGTTTTGACATTATTTATAAAAATATTTGAATCAATATTTAAGTAGTTCCCGTATATATAAATATTTAATATAAAAATTACTATTTTTTATTTATATTTTCAATATGTATAGAGGTGAAAATAGGTTGAAGTGATATATTAATTATTTTTTAAATTAATATTTTTGATGTATTAGTTTAACGGTCATAATTTTCTTTTTAAAGATAAATAAGTGGAATTTCGAATCTTCAAATGCATACCGTTTAATTGATTTAATAAGACTTTTTAAATTTTAATATCTTTTTGTCATACTTTTAAGTTAATATCTGACCATTTATATTTATGATAGTAATGATTATATTAGTATTTGATCATATAATTTTTTTATTTTTTATTATTTAATTACATGTTTTAATTTGTGTAAAATATTCAAATATATTGCTTATGAAAAACATACATGCAATTGATAAGTTAGTTGAATCTACTAATATAATTTACCTATTAAAACAAGTTTTATTAAAATGTTACTTGTGTCTATTTAAAAAAATAATATCGTTTTTTTTTCGTATATAAAAATAATATCGTTTATAAAAATATTTGAATTAACTATATAATAGATGACATAAGCAACAGTCAGTTATAGAGTTAGTTAGCTTTCCTCCAACTATATAGTTGATGTAATACTCATTCAATCAATAACAGAAGATTGCATTGTACTTTATCTTATTCCTCTTCTCTTTAAGCTTTCTTACCACTCTTCAATGACTTCCATATGTGAAGCATAATATGGTATCATCGTCTTCGATCCTCTTTCCACACTTCCACACCATCGTTTTCTCTTCCACTCGTGTGATTTCTCCGCTGGTGTTATCTTTCCTTTGATTTCAGCATGCCTCCGCGTAATGATCCCTCTGCAAATCGAATCACTAATTGTGATGTTGATTCAGTTTACTATGTTCATCCTAGCGAAGGTCTCAATTCTGTTAGCATTCAACCTCAACTGAATGGTTCGAATTACATTTCGTGGTCAAGATCCACGGAAAGAGCTCTTGGAGCTAAGAATAAGATTGCGTTCATCAACGGCTCCATTCGTGTTCCAAGTATCAATGATCTTAATCGTTCTGCGTGGTAACGATGCAATTGCCTTGTTCATTCATGGATTCTCAACTCTATAAGTCTTGCTGCACAAACAATTATATTCTTGGAAAATGCTCTTGATGTTTGGATTGCTCTCAAAGAAAGATTTGCTAAAACTGATAGAATTCGTGTATCTAATTTGCGTGCTGAAATTAACAATCTCAAACAAGGAAACAAATTTGTTCTTGATTACTTCACTAAGCTTCGTGGACTATGGGAAGAATTGAATTCTCATAGACCAATTCCTACATGTACTTGTATTCAACAGTGTAGATGTGATGCTATGCGTAGTGCTAGAGAATTCTGTCTTGAAGATCAGATTATACAATTCTTAACAGGATTGAATGAAAAAATTTATATTATCAAAACTCAGGTTTTACTACTTGATCCTTTACCATCCATCAACAAAGTGTACTCTATGGTAATTCAAGAAGAGAGTAATAATACTTCTTTGATGAGTCAACCTGATTCTAATTCTACCATCAATGAAGCCAATAGCCTTGTTAATGCATATGATTCAAGGAAGTTAGCTGGTAAATCTTCAAATTCTTATGGTGGAGCATCTAACAATAAGAACGATGGTAGAGTATGCACTTTTTGTCACAGGACTGGCCATACAATTGATGTATGTTATCGCAAACATGGATTTCCTCCTAATTTTACCAAAAAGCAAGCATCAGTAAATGCTTCTATTGCTGTTGATACATAGGTTATAATGAACACTGGATCAGAAGGTTCTCAGAACAATTCAAGTGCCAACATCACTCAAGAACAGTATGCTCAATTAATTAGTTTGTTACAACAAACAAATTTGATGCCTCCTAACCTTACCCCAAATCCAACTGCCAACCATATTTCCACTCATCTTGGCCATACACCAATGAGAATTCAGGTAAAAGTTTTGTTTCTACAGTTTCCTGTTCCACTTACATAAAACCCGATTTTTGGATCTTAGATTCTGGTGCCAATGATCATGTTTGTTCATCTCTTAAATTGTTTAGTAGTTACCACAAAATTCAGCCTGTCAATGTTTGTCTACCTAATGGATCTGTTGTTCTAGCTAAACATGCAGGAACAATTCAGTTTTCCCTTCACTTGCAGCTTAATAATGTGTTGTACACACCTGAATTTTCCCTAAACCTTGTGTCTGTTTCCAAACTTTGTCATTCCACTAATTGCAATATCATCTTTTCTGCTAATGATTGCTTTATTCAGGATGTGCAAGCGAAGAAGATGATTGGTTTGGCTAATCAAGTGGAAGGGTTGTACAGACTCAGGACTGATATGCATTCCTTGCCTGCAGACACTAGCATTTCAAGTATTTCCTCATCCAAACCACATGTAGAAACTTCAATCCCCAATAATTGTAAAATGATCCCTAAACAAGCTTTGTGGAATTTTAGATTGGGTCATTTATCACATGATAGACTTTCCAAAATGGCTCAAATGTATCCTGATATTTTCAGTGACAATAAAGTTGTTTGTGATGTGTGTCACTATGCTAGACATAAGAAATTACCTTACACTTTGAGTCATTCTAAAGCTTCTCAAAATTTTGAATTGTTGCATTTTGATATATGGGGTCCTATCTCCACAAATTCCATCCATCATCACAAATATTTTTTTACAGTAGTTGATGATCACAGTCGTTTTACTTGGATCATACTACTTAAACATAAATCTGAAGTTTCTACACATGTTCAACAATTTGTTGCTTTTATAGAAAATCAGTTCCATACATGTCCTAAGTTCATCAGGTCTGACAATGGCCCTGAATTTCTCTTAGCTCAATTCTAAAGGGTATTATCCATCAAAGATCCTGTGTTGAGTCCCCTCAACAAAATGCAAGGGTTGAAAGGAAGTATCAACACTTACTTAATGTAGGCAGAGCCTTACTGTACCATTCCAATTTACCTAAATCCTACTGGTCATATGTTGTTAGCTGTGCAACCTTCATTATAAATAGAGTTAACACTCCTTTACTCAATAAACAATCCCCTTATCACATACTGCATAATAAACCACCAGACATTACCCAACTTAAAGTCTTTGGCTCTTTGTGCTACGCATCTACCTTTTCCAATCAAAGAACTAAATTAGATACAAGAGCTAGAAAATCATTGTTTCTTGGCTATGTTGTTGGCTATAAAAGCTCTATCTTACTTGACCTAAATTCCTTCAACATTTTCATTTCAAGAAATGTCACTTACCATGAACATATTTTACCTTACCAACAACAATCTTCACCTACCACAACTACTTGGGAATATTATAGTACCTTAGTCCCCAATCACACTTCAGTTCCAAATTCCTATCATGACATATATCATTCTGCTCAATATGATATTCCCATTCATCAACCCAACCTTCCAAATACCATAACCACACCTGACCTAATTCGACCTTCCAGCTCCCTTGCTGATTATAATCCACCTACCTCTAATACATAACATCCCAATCGTGCCTCTATAAGAGTCAGAACCTCACCATCCTTTTTGAAAGATTATGTCTGTACAACCTTCATTGATCCACAATGCCAATCATCTTCAGGTAATCCTCACTCTCTTTCCAACTTTATTTCACATTATAATCTGTCTCTTGCTCATTATTGTTTCACTTTTTCCCTTACTATTAATCATGAACCTAAAACATACTCCGAGGCTAGCAAATTTGAATGTTGGAATCAAGCCATGAAGGTTGAACTTACTGCACTTGAGCAAACTGGAACTTGGAAAATTGTGGATCTTCCATCTCATGTTAAACCTATTGGTTGTCGTTGGGTTTACAAGATCAAGCATAAATCTGATGGAACCATAGCAAGATTTAAAGCTCGACTTGTTGTTAAAGGATACAACCAGATTGAAGGACTTGATTACTCAGATACTTTCTCACCTGTTGCAAAGCTCACCACAGTTTGCTTGGTTCTAGCCTTAACCTCAATCCATAACTGGCATCTTCACCAACTCGATGTGAATAACGCATTTCTTCATGGTGATCTGCATGAAGATGTCTACATGTTGATCCCACCAGGTGTCCAAACTTCCAAACCTAACCAGGTTTGCAAACTCATTAAGTCACTTTATGGGCTAAAGCAGGCAAGCAGACAATGGTTTGATAAATTGACTTCAGTCCTCACTGCTCTTGGCTACTCTCAAGCATCTTCTGATCATTCACTCTTTGTTAAATAAACACCATCCACATTTACAATTTTACTTGTTTATGTTGATGATGTTATTTTAGCAGGTGACTCTTTACAAGAGTTTCAAAATGTGAAAAATAATCTTCATCAGCTTTTCAAGATCAAGGACTTGGGCATTCTCAAATACTTTTTGGGTTTAGAAGTCGCTCACTCAAAACATGGTATCTCCATTTGCCAAAGAAAGTACTGTCTTGATCTTCTCAAAGATTCAGGTTTTCTTGGCTCTAAACCAGCTACCACACCATCTGATCCATCATTTAAGCTTTGCCAAGATGACAGCCCTGCATATCATGATATTCCATCTTATAGACGACTCATTGGCAGACTGATCTACCTCAACACTACACATCCAGATATCACATTTATCACACAATAACTCAGTCAATATCTCTCCAACCCTTCTACTCAACATTATAATGCTTCTTGTAGAGTTTTGCGATACCTCAAACAATGTCCAGGTCAAGGCTTATTTTTTCCACGAAGTTCATCACTACAACTAACAGGTTTTTCAGATGCTGACTGGGCTGGTTGTATAGACACACGTAAATCCGTTTCAGGATCATGTTTCTATTTAGACAACTCCCTTATTTCATGGCGAACAAAGAAACAAACCACTATTTCTCGTTCGTCTTCAGAGGCAGAGTACCGTGCTTTAGCTGCAGCCACGTGTGAACTCCAATGGATTTTGTACTTGCTTCGTGACATGCACATTACATGCTCTCAAGTCCCAGCTCTCTTTTATGATAGTCAAAGCGCACTACACATTGCTGCTAACCCTGTTTTCCATGAACATACGAAACATCTTAACATTGATTGTCACATTGTACGCGAGAAATTTTCAGCAGGCATGATGAAACTTCTTCCCGTGTCCTCTAACAACCAACTTGCTGATTTCTTCACCAAACATCTCTTACCCAAACCATTTCACTTTCTCAAAGCCAAGTTGAACTTGATAAACATCTACCAAAGTTCAACTTGTGGGGGGCTAATAGATGACATAAGCAACAATTAGTTATAGAGTTAGTTAGCTTTCCTCCAACTATATAGTTGATGCAATACTCATTCAATCAATAACAGAAGATTGCATTGTATTTTATCTTCTTCCTCTTCTCTTTAAGCTTTCTTACCACTCTTCAATGACTTTCATATGTGAAGCATAATATTATACATTGTTTTTTTGTATATAAAAATAATATCTTCTCAATAATTTAAAATTTAATACAAATCACTATTTTTTAATATGTTACCGTATTTATAATTTTATATCATATGTTCTATTTTCTAAAAAAAACATCAAATATCAAAGAATAAGGACTAAAATAGAGTAACGGTTTATCATAAATATAAAATTTAATACGATTGATCATTATTGTATATGTTGCATTATTCGGGAATATTTTTGTTCTTTTCTAAGTGGCCTAACTTTTTACATCATTTTCATCCAAAATACATTAAATCACATATTATTAATGAGTTAGATAAAGGGTTCTTACATGATCCTTTGAAAGCTATAATATAAAATCATAAAAGACCGAGTTTGAAAACTGATGTGATAAATAATTACTTCTATAATTCCTCTTCTATATTATAATAAAGGATTGCTGCCTATATGAAACCATGAATAAACATTTGCTTTAGAGAAATACTGCCTGAGGGAAGACAAAAGTTTGACTTGTCAATGCATTTCTGCAACACTTATATAGATGATCAATGTGTTAGATAATTCTTCTATGTCGAATGGATCCAGACTGAATCGTGAACGAAATCACTTTCCTTAAAAGTATTTCAAGCACACTCTCAGATTGTCTTAGAGTTGGAACGGCCTGAATACCCAGGATAAGTCAGCCTTTTTCTCGAAACTGCACAAGACTGATGAAGTTTCGAATGCAAGGAAAATGTTGGAATTATATGGAAGAGGATTTCAGAATTTGGAGTGAATAATTTCGAATTATGAAGCATATATTTATAGCCATGCATGTGTCTTTTCAGAAGGTTGCAATTCTTCATAAACACACTCTCTAATGAGCATTTGCAATGGTTCACATAAAATATCATGCACCACTTCGTCAAGTGTCATGTATTTCAAATTCAAATTCAAAATCAAACTCTAGGCAGCGAATAAGTCTGAGCGATAATTAAAAATTAAATTCGCAGTATACCGGCCAAAGGCCGGTCCGCCCGCCGGAGGCGGCCGGAGCGCCACCGGCGCCGCCTCATTAACGCCGCGAATAGCCCGATTGCTCCGATGCGTCGTGCCTAAGTGCTCAAGTGCCGTCTACAAGCCGCCACTAGCGCCTCTACGCCCACGCCCCCGGTTCCGGTTCCGGTTCCGGAGCCGGAGCCGGAGCCGGAGCCGGTGTCGCCGGTGGCGACACCGGCGAGGGGTGTTTTGTATGAGACAAGTGACATAAGTTTTGGCACCACCACATGTGACTATGTGGCACTTTATCCTTTTTGGCTCTTTTGGAAATTACATTGTTCCAAGTGCCTTATAAATGCTATTTAATTTTACTCCTCTTCCAATGTGGGACTAAGCATTTATTATAACACCCACTTTGTCATTTTGGAACAACTTTAATGGAAATAAATTATTATTTCCAACAATCCCCCACTTGTTCTAATAATGACAAAATAATAATTCCAGAAATGGGACATAAGAAGTATTAATACAGTTAAGTATCTTTCGATTTTAAACTTAACCTTAGTAAGAATAACACAAGGTTTAATCGGAATATTAGGTAGCAATGCTTTTAAACCATGAATCCATTTGAATAGACCGGTGTTACCTTACACACACTCCTTAAAGATTCTTCCTCTGCATAACTCGCTTAGCACTTATTTATGGCCATGTGCTATCCTGTTTCATGAATTTTTCATGAGAGAAACTCCAACTCTCACTTTGAGACGGCACCATCTCATAATTCACATAGGTGAAGTTCATATAGTATCTGTTTCCAATAGATACGTACCCTCGGTATTGAACTTCATTAAGAGTTTAAGATAAAACTCAACCCTCTTTTCTAATGTCAACATAATTATGAAATGTTAGACAATTATCCAAATCAACGACTTGTTGTTACCCATTGAAAATCTTAACGTTAATGTTCTGTTAACTTAAGATTGGGTTGCCGCCATTGTCGGAACTCTTACTCAAGGAGTTTCAACCCCATACCTCTCGAGGTTGTTCTTACTAAGTCTCTGGCCAGCGGCTTAGTAAACGGATCAGCCAAATTATAGCTTGTTCGTATATACGTAAGTGAAATGATTCCATCCTTAATCAGTTTTCTTACGAACGAATGTCTAAGTCCTATATGCCTGGACTTTCCATTATACACTTCGCTAAATGCTCTTGCCAAAGTGGCCTGACTATCGCAGTGTATCATTACCTTTGAAACATTGTCTTTAGCCAATGGAACTTCCAAAAGAAGATCCCTCAACCACTCTGCCTCTTGACTAGCGGAAGCGAGAGCCACGAATTCTGATTCCATGGTCGAAAGAGTAATGCATGTTTGTTTCTTGCTCTTCCAGGAAATTGCTCCTCCAGCTAGTGTAAATATCCACCCAGTTGTAGATTTGTGATTTCCCACGTCAGAGATCCAACTGGCATCGGTATATCCTTCTAGTATAGCAGGAAACCTACCATAATGAAGACCAAGATCTTTGGTTTTCAACAAATAACCAAATATCCTCGTGATTGCCTTCCAATGTTCATTACTTGGATTACTAGTAAATCTACTCATTTTACTAACTGCAAATGATATATCGGGTCTAGTACATTGCATTAAGTACATAAGACATCCGATCGCACTTGCATATTCTAATTGAGCCACTGCTCTTCCATCATTCTTTTCAAGTTTGATTACATGATCAAATGGAGTAGTTACTTCCTTGAATTTCAGGTGTTTGAACTTATCAAGCATTTTCTCAATATAATGTGTTTGATTAAGTTCATAACCCCCACTATTTTGCTTAACTTTTATTCCTAAAATTGTGTCAACAAGCCCAAGATCTTTCATCTTGAAAGTGGAAGTTAGAAACCTTTTTGTTTCTAGAATTCCATTAAGTCTATTGCTAATTATTAGCATGTCATCAACATAAAGACACAAAAATATTACAGTGTTATTATACACTTTTGTATATAAACACTTGTCACAAGAATTAGGAATAAATCCATTTGACATTATCGTAGAGTCAAACTTTTGATGCCATTGTTTTGGTGCTTGTTTTAAGCCATATAGAGATTTGACAAGTTTGCACACCTTCTGTTCATTTCCAGGAAGGACGTGTCCTTCTGGTTGTTCCATGTAGATTTCCTCATCGAGGTCTCCGTTTAGGAATGCTGTTTTAACATCCATTTGATGAACAATCAGATCATTTAAAGATGCTAAAGCAAACAACAACCTTATAGTGGTTGTTCTCGCTACAGGTGCATAAGTGTCAAAATAATCTATACCTTCCTTTTGTCTAAATCCTTTTGCCACTAATCTTGCTTTATAAGTGTTTAATGTACCATCACTATGATATTTCTTTTTAAACACCCACTTGCATCCAATGGGTCTTGATCCCTTTGGTAAATCAACAAGTTCCCAAGTGTGGTTGGACATAATTGAATCCATTTCATCTCGGATAGCATCTTTCCAAAAAGAGGAGTCTCTTGAAGCTATTGCTTCCTTATAAGTTTTAGGATCTTCCCCTACTTGAAGAATTACCGGAATGCTTTTAATAAAATTTGTATTATTTCCTTCAACCAGATAAAATGAAATGGATTGAGAATCAATTTCGTCTGGTCCTAGGTTCTTTATTTTCCGGACTCTTTTGCTTATCCTAGGTTCGGGTCGTGGTTCATTTATTCGAGATGTGTCTTCAGGTTGTATTTCTACAATCCGAGAAGAGTCCTTTTCACAAGATTCTTTGTTTATGGCCGACTCTGATTCTTTATCCTTAGTTATAAGGTTTTCAAAGAATTCTACATCCCGGGATTCAACAATAATATTAGACTCTAAATTTAACAGTCTATATGCTTTGCTATTTTGTGCATATCCTACAAATGCACATCTTATCCCTCGAGGACCCAACTTGGTTCTCTTAGGATCCATGTTTTTGTAATATGCCACACACCCCCACACCTTAAAGTAGCCAATATTTGGTGTCATGCCCTTCCATACCTCATATGGAGAAATTCCACTTTTCTTTAAGGGAATTCTATTTATTATGTGACAAGCGGATAATAAAGCTTCGCCCCACAAATTGAAAGGTAGTTCGGAATGCAATAACATGGCATTCATCATTTCTTGATATGTTCGATTCTTTCTTTCTGCTATGCCATTTTGTTGTGGTGTTCTAGGTGCCGAACATTCATGTATTATACCATGTTCTTCACAAAATGCATCAAATTCAGTGGAGAAGTATTCACCGCCCCTATCACTCCTAAGGACTTTTATACTTCTACTTAATTGATTTTCCACTTCTGCTTTGTAACTCTTAAAGGCATTAAAAGCCTCATCTTTATGCTTTAAGATATATACATAAGTGTATCTAGAGCAATCATCAATAAATGTAATGAAATATCTATTTCCCCCACGGGTCAACATGCCATTAAATTCGCACAAATCTGAATGTACAAGATCAAGCAGATTTGTATTTCTTTCAACACTTTTGAAAGGTTTCTTAATCATTTTTGATTTAACACATAATTCACATTTATTGAAATCTTTGATATTACATGATATCAAGCCAAGTTTAATTAGTCTCTTCATTGAACTAATACCAATATGTGCTAATCTATTGTGCCATAAAGTAACTGAATCAAGCATGTAAGCAGAATTAGAAATTTCATTAATCATGTTATCAGTAATACATAGTTTGATCATTCCTTCAGCGGAATATCCTTTTCCAACAAACACACCATTACGGGTCAAGATAAGTTTGCCCGATTCATACACAGATTTAATACCCGGTTTTCCCAATAAATCCCCACTAACAAGATTCCTATTCATGTCTGGGACATGAAGCACATTAACAAGAGTAACTTTCTTTCCAGAAGTGAAGTTGAGTTCGACCGTTCCGGTTCCAACAACTTTGGATCGCACTTCATTTCCCATTTGTACTTCTTGTCCATCATTTGCCTCAGAATATGTTTTGAATGCAGCCCTGTCATATGAGACATGAACCGTGGCACATGTATCATACCACCAACCTTGGACCTTGCCTTTGATTGCCATAATTTCGCTCACAGTAGCAATTATATCATCATTAGCATTCACTGCATTGATCTCCTTTTTTGATTTATTATGCCTGCAATCTCGAGCATAATGTCCAGGTTTTCCACATACAAAGCATCCATTTTTCGGACCCTTCGGACCACCGAAGTTCTTGAACTTGGTATGTTCCTTTTTTGGTGCGATGTGACTTTTCTTGACATCATGTTTTTTCTTTTCCTTTCTGGTCACAGCATTGGCTTTGGAAAGACCCGCAGATTCTGATTTTTCCCTCTCCTTCGATTCCTCCTCGATTCGAAGATGCTTCTGGATTTTCTCCAAGGAAAAGTCATCAGAACTGTGCAACAGTTTCTTTTTATAGCCTTTCCACGAACTTGGTAATTTCGCAATGATTGCACCAACTTGAAAGGTTTCAGGAATGTCTATTTTCACCGCTTTGATTTTGTTCACCAGGACTTGCAATTCATGCACTTGAGGAAGTATGGGCTTGGAATCTATAAATTTAAAATCAAAGTATTTAGAAATTAAGAACTTTTTCGTACCTTCTTCTTCGGCTTTGAATTTAAACTCCAGGGAATTCCATATGTCTCTAGCGGACGGATTGTCTGTGTATAAGTCGTATAGGCGGTCAGATAGCGTATTCAGAATATGCCCACGGCATAGTAATTCGTCCTCCCTTCGCAGCATGCGCTTCTTCTTGAGTTCGTCAGAATCATCTGCAGTTGGTTCTGGAATTGGTGTCAGATTGGGATCCAAGACGTAGTGAACCTTGAGTGCAGTAAGCAGGAACGTCATCTTGTCTTGCCATCTGGTAAAGTTGTTTCCATCGAAACGATCCAATTTGACAAGGTCCTGATTCATAACTTTGATACTTGAAACAGCAGCGTCGGAATCCATGATAGAAATACTTTTAAGATTGTTAGATAATTCTTCTATGTCGAATGGATCCAGACTGAATCGTGAACGAAATCACTTTCCTTAAAAGTATTTCAAGCACACTCTCAGATTGTCTTAGAGTTGGAACGGCCTGAATACCCAGGATAAGTCAGCCTTTTTCTCGAAACTGCACAAGACTGATGAAGTTTCGAATGCAAGGAAAATGTTGGAATTATATGGAAGAGGATTTCAGAATTTGGAGTGAATAATTTCGAATTATGAAGCATATATTTATAGCCATGCATGTGTCTTTTCAGAAGGTTGCAATTCTTCATAAACACACTCTCTAATGAGCATTTGCAATGTGAATCAAATTCAAATTCAAAATCAAACTCTAGGCAGCGAATAAGTCTGAGCGATAATTAAAAATTAAATTCGCAGTATACCGGCCAAAGGCCGGTCCGCCCGCCGGAGCGCCACCGGCGCCGCGAATAGCCCGATTGCTCCGATGCGTCGTGCCTAAGTGCCGTCTACAAGCCGCCACTAGCGCCTCTACGCCCACGCCCCCGGTTCCGGTTCCGGAGCCGGAGCCGGAGCCGGAGCCGGTGTCGCCGGTGGCGACACCGGCGAGGGGTGTTTTGTATGAGACAAGTGACATAAGTTTTGGCACCACCACATGTGACTATGTGGCACTTTATCCTTTTTGGCTCTTTTGGAAATTACATTGTTCCAAGTGCCTTATAAATGCTATTTAATTTTACTCCTCTTCCAATGTGGGACTAAGCATTTATTATAACACCCACTTTGTCATTTTGGAACAACTTTAATGGAAATAAATTATTATTTCCAACACAATGCTGGTGGACCATAAAACCTTTTGCATAATCCTATGTAACATAGTTATCCATGACTTATTATAACATACTAATATATATTCAGCACTCCTACCAACATATGACTTTACCAAATGTAGGTCAATAAATAAGTTTATACGAATTGAAATAAATAAAAAAACTATTAAAAATCTTTTGAAATAAATAAATAAGTTTAAATAGAAAGCAAAAATAAACCATATGTAATGTCAGAATCATGTATATGATTTTTTTTCCAAGTAAAAGTTTTTATACCAAGTGAGAAGATTCTCAAAAATTTAATCATGTTTTATAAGAAATTATAATCACAGTTTTTTATTCACAAAATATTTTATAAAAAATTTTAATCACTATCATTAAATTAAAACATATTTTATTGAAATAAATATAAACTTTTGAATGATTTATTGGAGAGTTGTTTACAATATATCTAAAGCCTTGATGATATTCCCAATGACCCCTACTTTTTTGTATGATGGTATCTATTGAGCTATTGATCCACCCTTTTTTAAGTTACTCATGACATGATGTTTATAGATAATCAATACTATTTCTTATTATTATTTTGTGTTTTTTGTACTTCTTTGTACTACTCCCAAACCCACTCTAGCAGCATTTACTTATATATTTCTTTTTCTTAAATAAATTATATAAAATATTATCTTTAAATGTATTTAAGAATGTAATAAATATTTTTTAATTTTGTTTAGCTATTTATAAAAATTCTATTATAGCAATTATTAATGAAAAAAATTGCAGAGACTAAGCACGTCATTTGTAATCATTTTTCGCATGTTAAAAAAAGAAAAAGTTATAAATTATTATAATTTTAATCTCTTTTATTTTTATGAATTAATTATAACTAAAAATGATTGATAATATTAAAAATTAGAAGGAAAAAAATATATGATAGTATTACACTTACACACACAAAAAAAACCAATTTATTTTAATTGAAAGTTTAAAAAAAAAAATTCAAAAAATTATGGGACTAAAATTTTATTATGCAATCAATCTCAACTATTGTAGGTTCAGTAAAATTGATATATGTTTTATGGTTGTTCAGAGAGAAGCAGAACAAAAGGCTTGGGAGTTGTTCCAAAGAAGAAAAGTCTTGTTACAACAAAAGCAAATTGTCTTTATGTTTGCAACTGTTCAACAACTATTTCCTACTATTCATTTGCTATTTGACACAAAAGTGATTTATTTAGTGCAAAAGGTGTAATTGTGATGCAATTAAATCATAATCCACTTGGTTTTAGTTAGAAATAGACACAATTTGTCATTAAATGTGTGACTTGGCAGCATTAGAACAAAGGTTAAAATGAGATTTTCCAGAACACGTGAAGTTCTTATATTATAGATTAGTTGGAATTAAACAACAGAATTAATAGAAAAACTCATTTTCTATAGTGTACTTAGACACTTTCAATCTAATTGAATGTAATTATTCTAATTGGTGATAAAAGGTATTATTCAAAGTAATCATAATCTCATTTGTCTCTTATGTTTTGATGTAGAGAAAAGTGTCTTTTATCAGTTTATTTCTTGTGTGGTGATTGTCTCGATTTGGTCGAGAGTGAATTCTTGGTTCGACATTGATTTCTTCATGGAGCAGAATTTCATGACCAACCACCTTATCTATTTTAACAACTTAATTATGCGTAACTTCAAAGAAGATCTTTAGAGTTTCTTATTTGTTGGGTCATGTGGACCTCCAAGAATTCTATTTTGTTTAATGATAGAATTTTATGGTAGATGAATATCATGGGACAGATAAAATCTCTCATTGAGTACCTTTTGTACTCATTACTATAATTTTTCTTTGTTTATAAAAAAAAGTTATTATGAGATGTCTTTATATTCGTGCATCAAATGTTACGATTAACTTTTTATTTTTAAGTGTTTTTTCAAAGAAAAAAAAAAGTACAAAGTTGTTATTAATTTCAATGAATCGACCATAACATGTTTGCCGTAACTCTTGGAGACACTTATTAGATAGAATCATTTAAAAATAAAGGAGATTGATGCAAAATCTAGGTTAATTTTATAATTCTTTTTTCTTTGATAATAGCACACTTTAATAATGAATGCTGTTATTTTTTAAAAACAAATCATAATTCAATGTTATCTAATACAATTGATATATAGACCCTACTGACATGGCTTAAAATTTCAAATGTAAAATTATCACTATCAGATAACCAACAACTAACTTTGATGAAAATTGAAAAGCAATTGCAAAAAAAAAAAATAGAAGAAGTTTGAAAGAATTTAAGTATCATATCCAAATTATTATGTCCTTAACTTTCTTAAAAATAAATGAATTTATGATTAAAGTCAATATAATCCTTCAGCTTAACATGAAATATACCGGGATTTGTTTCAATCATTAACAAGTATTATAATTAATACCTATCAATTAATAAATACTATTAAAACCTACATAATTTAGATGTTGCCGCTAGACAACATTTATGTTTGCTTCTAAGTAACATTTTTGCTTGTACTTGGTCATCTAATGAGTCATAGATCATGTAATTATCAATATATCTTGATAGTTGGTTAGATGGACAACTTAACAATTTTGGAGAAATTATGCAAGTTGTTACAGAACAAAAATGATAGTTTTTTTTTTTTTTTTTATATACGGCTATGGTGGTACTTGTAAAAATTTTATGTGGTAACACACTTTTTACTACTTTGCATTCTAAAAATGATATTATGTTAAATGTAGTATCAATTAGAATTGCAAATTTATTGTTACCAGGAGGAAGAACAACACATTCTAAATTCAAGAATCCAATTCCTTGTTCAGAATAATCTATTTGTAACATTGAAAAAAATGCATACCTTACTAGACTTTTGCAACTACCCAAACTCGTTATATGGAATAAGGCTCTTACGGCAAACCTATTTTATTTTGAAGCACTTGATAAGTCTTTGAAGGATATCATGAGTGATGACACAGTTGCATGTAAGCAAATTTTTGGAGGAAAAATTATGGTATTTGGTGGTAATTTTAGACATATTCTACTTGTTATACCAAGAGGTACCATGTTTGATATAGTGCATGTGATAATAAATGCTTCATATTTTTGGGATCATTGCAAGGTTCTTACTCTAAACAAAAATATGTGGTTACGAAATAGATCAAATTTAACCAATTTGGATGGAATCCGTCTATTCTCCGAATAGATTTTACAAATTGATGATGGAATGACCTCTGAACCAAATGATTGATATGTTGAAATTAGTATTCTTGAAGAGTTACTAATAACATATTTTGTAGACCCAATTGAGGTTATTGTTTCAAGTACTTATCCAAATCTCCTTCAAAACTACACAAATCTTAGTTTTCTACAAAGTAAGGATATTTTAGCATCAACAACTAAGATAGTGGATGATATCAATGATTACATCAAAAATCTTCTTCCAAATAATTATTAAAATTCTGGTAGCAGATCTCAGATGTCCCAAGAGGTGTTGAGACATTGATCTATGCTAAAACAGAACAAGGACAAAACATGAGCATTCCGATTTCTTTAAATTATAACAGTGTCATGACAGATTTTGTAACATTTGCAGACTGACAGAACAATTTATCCAACCATTTAAATTATGCAGAATTTTAAATGCAAAAAGATAAATAACACGATGAATTATTAACCCATTTCAGTAAAACATCACCTACATCTGGGGGCTACCAAGTCAGGAAGAAAATCCACTATCAGTAGATCATTTCAGAGCTAAAATCCCTCATTTACAACCCCTCACTTAATCCCCACCCAATGCAACTTCTACCTAGAAACTCCTAGATATGAGAAATCACTATCTCACTCCCAATCACCACATTGATAAATAAACATTCCCAGTCTCAGGGAATGCCACAAGAAACCAAAAGAAAGATGTACCCTCTTTCAATACAAGGTCAAGACTTTTAACCATGAACAATACTTGGTTTTGTTTAAAAGCTTCAACTAAGAACAATACTCAACTCTTACTTCAAAGCTTCGAGTGAGAATAATATACAACTTAAATATGTCTACCATGGTGCATCAAAAGATACAAAGGATGACTTACAAAGTCACACACAAGAGACTCTCAAAACCCTAAACCCTTATGTTGCACCCACGGTTTTCTTGTTGTGAATGCTTGTCTCCTTTAGGTATAGCAAGTCCTTATTTATAGACTCTTGTAGTATGGGCTTGGAATCTTCAATTAGGTTCAATCTTCACATTGTAAATCTTCTGCAAAATCTTCTCTACAAAAATAGGAACAAATCTTTTATAGTTTCCTAAAAAGTCTCAAAGGTCTTTTTTATGAAATCCAATTAAATTTGTACTTTGTCTTCCTTGACTTGTGCATAATGACTAGGTATATCCAAAAGGATCTCATCAAATCAAATCAAATCAGTCAACATATATAAAACAACAGTGCCTGCTGTACCAGACCAAGATGTCATAACATCTGTCTGAAACACATTACAGTAGTACTGTCATGACAGTTGATGAAGATGTTATAACATCTTGCTCAACATCAGTGTAGAACCATGTTTTACCAAAATTTAGCCAATCATAAAACCATGGAACTAATAATCTCCCCCTTTAGCAAATTTTCACTAAAACACCCAAAGCATGATAAACTTGGAGATATGAACTGCAAACATAAAGAAATGTCAGTGATAACATGTCCATTACTCCCCCTGTTTTATGCAATCATTTCTCCCCCTTAATAGTTGCATTCAACAAGCAACAACAAAACAATACTCTTTCCTTTGTAGTAGAAAAGTCCTATCAGAATATTGATCATCACGTCATAACATTAGGACAACAGATAACACTAACATTTTACTCCCCCTTTTTAGCCAAAAATTGACAAAAATTGGAGTAAATCTACATATACAGTAATTGCATATATAGCAGTGGAAGCACACAAAACTCAGATGCACATCAGAGTCAAACACAAAAACTGAAGCAAAATTATCATGCTTCAAAGCAAGACTCAGTTGATAAACTGTACATGGTGTCAGGATATCCAGTCTGACATCTCACAATCAACAGTATAACCCTTTTTTGAGGCACACAAAACTTCTGCAGAGAAAAATAAATTCTCCCAGACAATATTCAATCCTGTTTCTCAGGACTCTCCATGATGTCAAGATATCTAGAATGACATCGCAACCTCACATGAAACACATAAACATCTTCATGCTCACAAGAGAGACAGTACCAGGATCACACCCCTTGTACCATCACCAATAGACTCTTAGATTAAGATCAAATAACACCATTGATCACTCTCCCCCTGAACACACCCACACACTGTACAGATTCATCTTGAATCTTACAGTCATAGACAACCTTTTTCTTTGAGAATAAATCCAATCAAGCCTCGAATGTTCACATTCCCGAAAGAGACATACACATTTTTTTAACCCCTTGGTTAATCAAGATGTCATCCATACATGGAAGTCATCAAACCCCTTGACCAAATAAAGAAGGAAAAACTCCTCAACTTGCCTCCTTCTCAAGATTCAATCTGATACACTCTCTTCTAGAGACACTTCCAGTATAACCAACCATTTACACATAGATAATCAAACTCCACAAATTCTTGATCATACTTCATAATAGATAGTTTACTTCTAATCCAACTGGTAAGAACCAAAACTTTCCTTTCTGAAGAGATAGACAGCTAAATTAATGTTTCAAACACAAGCTAAAACATCATCCTCATCTGATTTGGTTCCGGAGTCAACATCCATAGGAATAGCTCTTTGCATGGTAATCCATACACTTCCTTTTGTAATGACCATAAGAGGATCCCAAAGGCTCACAGCTGCAGCAGCTCATAGATCATCATAGGAGGCATAATACCACAGAAAGAAATAAACTCTCTCAAGCCTTAGGAAACTTCATCATAGAAGCACAATGTTCATACATCCTGTCTGACATTACAAAGTCAACACCCATCCTTAAGCATCCACATAGAAGATTCCCTCTGATAGATACCAATATGACTGACAATAAGCACGAGGTATTGAGCAACAAGGACAAACTTCTCTGTGAGGTCTGCTTCTCCTCTGCCCTTCAATCTTCTATCATCCACTTTGCATAATACACCACAAACTAAAGTGCATCATCACTATCAAGCCACAAACTTGAGTAGGTAGTTCCTTAAAGCACACTCAAAAGACACTTTCCTTCAGAGTAACCATACAGAATACCTTTCACAAGTTCCTTGATCATGTGAGAATAACTGAACTGGAGCTTCCAGTATAAACACCCTCTTACCCCAGACAGAACTCTGGAACACTCATATCAAACATCTTAGATTAGACTCCAAGAAGATATGAAAACACCAAGAAATCAACAACTCCCTTGAGTATTAGCTATTACATGATACAAAAGGATGAGGTAGACTTAGGAACCATCCATATAGATGGAGAGTATCCACTCATAAGACGACCAGCTTATACAAGATGATACAACTCCACTACATATAAAAGACTTCAGTATCAACATCCAAATGTTCAGTCCAATGTCAGAACATTTGATTTACATCATTGACTTGACTATCCAAATGATGAAATCATATATGCCTGAAACAGTCTTGAAGCTCAGACCCTTATACTTCCAGATAGTTTCCACCTTGAATGGCCTTTCCATAATAACAAAACAAGAATTCCATGTTCTCATATACTTGATCATAAAATCAAGTTTTAGTAAACAACCTTCATCCTGAACGTAAGAAAGAAAAACAACAACCAGTCCTTTGTAAGATGAACAAACACCATGATGTCAGTCTGCTACAAGCACGGTCCTCCAAGGAAATGATCCACATACGATCAGAGTCCCCACCAAACTCAAACCAAGAGAAGATATAGTTACGACTATCAACAAGATCACTCAAAATAGTCTTCAAGATGTCAAAGTGAAAGTCCTAGACATATTTCCTTGACATCCATGTGCATATAAACTTGTTGAGATGTCTCCACAGGCCTTCATCATAAAGTACGCTACAAGATCCTTCAAAGGGGTACCATAAGTCTTGCTCCAGATCAGAAATAAACTGACCTAAAGAAAACTCACTAAAGCAAATGTTGTCTTGATCTTCATCTTCACCAGCATACATATATAAGACAAAACTCTTGGATAAAGGCTTCCTAGGTAACATACCAGAAGACTCTTCAAGACCAATCTGAAGAAGATTCCCAACACACAATTGTTTATCCTTTAGAATATATGTTGCATCTCTCATTTGTCCAAGAAGTTCACTTTTTGGAACAACAAGATTCTGCTCACACTCTTCAGAAGTGATATTTCAACATCTGGTTGAACATCAGGTCCTTTTCCCATAAACAAGACATTGGATATTGAGTTCTTGCACTGTCTGAATCTGCACCTTCAGTTGTGAGATCATCTTTCTTGAACACCGAGCAAAAAGGATAACCAATTAAATACTTGCTAAGGCAACAAATAGAAATTGATTTTAAATCTAATTCTGGATTCTTTAGATATGCATCCCTCCTTACATTAGCTACAAGAACATAAATAACCAGCACAACCTAGAAAGATATCTTCAAGGCACAAAACTTTCTTAGAAGAGATCTGATAAGAGATCCTCAAGAAGGGACATTCTCCTATAGGGTTGGTAGCAAAAATAAATTTCTTATGGCTTTTCTCCATGGTATGGCAATCTCATGTCTTACTTCAAGTCCTTGAAGCATCCACTTGACCATCTATACTTCTGACAAACACATTTAAAACTGCCTTTATGAGTGGACTTAAGAGACAACTCAATTATCTTTGAAAAATTATGACATAAAGTGTTTATCAAATCTAATGAATACACAAGACCTCAAATCAACCTCTTTCCTTCTAATTCTTTTCATGTTACCTGATTGGAACTATCTCCCAAGCAACATAGAAAAATAATTCAGAGGACTCCAGGTCACAGTGCTTTCTCCTATCTATAGGTGCCAAGAACAACTATAGAAACTAACATCATCTTCAACATGCACCAGGTAAGATGTCAGAACATCTTATAAGGTACCATGCATAACAGTAGCATCATTATCAGCAACATCGATATAATCTTCACAAAGTTCCAGTCAACCACCAGTAATTGTTTGTCTGGAACAACCTTTTCCACAACACTAAAGGATGATATGATCATGCAACCACCTTCCTTGTTCAAAGACCAGAAAATATCTTCCCTAGACCTCATCCAAAAATAGACCAGGATGCCTGCTCTGATACCAATTAAAAATCTGGTAGTAGATCATAGATGTCCTAAGAGATGTCGAAACATTGATCTCTACTAAAATGAACAAGGAAAAGACACGAGCATTCTGATTTCTTTAAATCATAACAGTGTCATGACAGATGTTAAAACATCTGCAGACTGACAGAACAATTTATCCAACCATTTAAATTATGCAGAATTTTAAATGCAGAAAGATAAATAACACAATGAATTATTAACCCAGTTCGGTGGAACATCACCTACATATGAGGGCTACCAAGCTAGGAAGGAAATTCACTATCAGTAGTATCAATTTAGAGTTAAACCCCCCATTTACAACCCCCCATTTAATCCCTACCCAGTGCAACTTCTATCTAGGAACTCCTAGATATGAGAAATCACCATCTCACTCCCAATCATCGATGTGATAAACAAACACTCCCAGTCCCAGGGAATGCCACAAGAAACCAAAAGAAATATGTACCCTTTTTCAATACAAGGTCAAGACTCTTGATCATGAACAATACTTGGTTTTGCTTAAAAGCTTCAACCAAGAACAATAGTGTCGCTACGCAAAAAATGACATAGAGTCGCCACCGAATTTTATTTATCCCAATGAGGGAAAGGGAAATAACGATAAAACCTTTAGGGAAAGAACATGGTCATTACAAGCAAGTCTTAGGTTTCGGGAGTCGGTTATTCAAGGGGAAGGTGTTAGCACCCCCTCACATCCATCGTACTCGATGGGAATCTTCCAGGTTATCTAGCTAGAATGGGTGTTTTAATCTAAAAGTTTGCTTGCTTAAAAGAAAAGAGGGGTTGGTTTTTTTATTAGAGTGCTCTCCAAGGATTGTGGCCCTTGTGCCTACGGATCCTCACTTAAAAGAAGTGAAGAATCAGAGCTTCGTAGTTCGGAGGCTTGTGAAATGGTTGTTTGTTGATTGATTTTATACCTTGAAAAAGGGTTTTCAGATTGATTCCCTAAGGCGAAAAGAAGTTTGATGAGTTGATGTTATTTTTTAGGTTTTTGAGAAGAAATTATTTTTGATTAGGATCACACTAAAGACTTTGGATAGAGATGAATGTTTTGAATAACCAAGTCGAGCGCCTTGCATTCAAAACATTCGGAACGAGTGTAGGAGGGGCTCCATTCTCATTCCTTCTCCACCACTCTAAAGCTCATGGCATGTAACCCTAATTGTATCTTTATTGTATTTTGGATTTTTATGAGAAAAATACCACTTGATGTTGAATCAACGGTTTTATTTTTTGTAAAAAATATTTGAAGTGATGCCAACAAGGTCGATGACGATGCACAAGGCAATCGACTTACAAGGGTGAAAATGGCGACGCACAAGACAATCGACTTACAAGGGTGAAAATGGCTCGATAAAATCGAGATTTTATTTTTGAAAATAGTTTTTGGAACCAAAAATAAAAAATGACTGTAATAATACCCACATACAATGACCGTGCAACCACATCGGGTTAGTTGGCTTGAAAAAACACAAAAAAAACAGCATGAAACTCCTTGAAAAAAATCTTTTTTGAAAAAAAAAACTAAGAGAAGTTCATTTTGCGAACCCTGCAGCGAAGCTACCCAGAAAACAACAAGAAGTTCGTTGTGCGAACTTCCTAGCGAACATGCACTATTCACAAACAGAAGCGAAAGGCACTGAAGTTCGCTGTGCGAACCTTGCAGCGAAGCTGCCCAGAAAAAACAACAAGAAGTTTGCTGTGCGAACTTCCTAGTGAACGTAAACAGAGAAAAAAGGAGCCAAAGTTCGCAGTGCGAAGGTGCCAGCGAACAACTTGCTGGCTAAAAACAAAGGAAAACTGGCATTTTGAGTGCCACGAACTGATGTTCACTAGGCGAAGGAGATGTTCGCAGTGCAAACATGATAGGAAAATGAGTATTTTTTTAAACTCATTTCACTGTGAGGACTACACTATGTTCTTTATTTTTCTTTTTATTTTTTACAACATTTCTTGATCACTCTTGAGACCATATTACAACATACAACACAAACATCACTTAAAAATAAAACATGCAAAATGTAAAGAGATAAGAGTTTGAGAGGAAGGATACCCAAGAGCTACCATCTTCCTTCACCAATGGCCTTTGTTGGATGTGCTCTATGATCTACCTCTTTCTTCTGGTTTTCTATCCCTCTCTTGTTCTCTCAATGGTTAGTGAATGCTCTCAATGTTTCTCTCCTTTTTTGTCTGTTTTTTCTCAATGCCTTTTTTCTGATTTTTCTCCATGCCTCTTGCTCTCAATATCTCTCTATGTGTCCATGTTTTTATGTGTTAATCCCCCATCTTTCTACTGTTATTGCCCTTCTTATCCCCAAAACATTAGGGTTTTCCCTCCTTTCAAAACTTCAGATTTTTACTTGGAAATGTCCAATGTCACTTTCTTGATGTTACTCTCTTTCTTTCCATTTTCATGTGTGCTGTTATGCTGTATTTTGTTGTTGCACTTTGCCTAGGTTTTCTTTTTCTGCTGCACCTTGCATTACTCTCAAATCTTGTACCCCTTTGTTGGCTTATGCCTGGAATGCCCTTGTGGTTAATGTTACTACTTTGGACAAAATTTTGAAATTCTGATATTTGTTGTGTAGATGCATCACCATGAGTTTATTCCTTTGGTCTTGTGTTATAAAATGTTTGGTTATGAGGCAAATTGTCACTTCTTGCATGGGTCTGTTTTGGATTACATTAAAATTGCCCATGCATAAGTGTAATACCCTTCTAAACCCCACAGAAAACATGTGCATAATCAGAGTAAAATTAACATGCATTCACAAAAGGGTGTCACACATAATTTCGAAACATCAAAACACTTGTCATGCTCATAAACACTTCAATAATTAATCATGCCTTTTCAAGATTTCACTTGCATGTAGCAGCAGATTCGATTATAACATAATTCTCTTAACAAAATACTCAGATTCATCATATACTTCCATATTACTTAGGCACTAGGACCAACATCATAATATTCCAATGAATACAAAAACATAACATAGAGTACATAAAGTATCTCTAAAACATAAACCAAACGATTCCAGTGTTACATGACCAGAGCATGACTCGACCCAATATAACTAAATTATTAAACAACTACGCCAAAAGCGATCTCGCAACTACAAGCAGTATTATTCCTTGATACTTGCACGATGTCAGATGGACATCATTCCAGCAGAAGGGTGAGAAATATTATCATAATAACAATGCATATAATCATATATATAAATACACAAGCATAGAATACATGTATTCCATATTTTCTCACCACAATTCATTATAACTCATCATGTACATTACAACATATATATAAACAATTAAGGATATCACCAAGCATATTCATCATGTGCATATCCATGAATCTCAACATTCCACATGACATACACATATCATGTTTATTCACCAATTCACAATTTCACATTTACAATTCTCAAATCAATAACTCATGCTCATAAGCATACTTTCATACAATAGCCACATACTCACAACTCTTAATTACATAAGTAATGCACATACGCATATCTCACAATTTTCACCATACTTCATCATACGCATCATATACTTCAGAATGCATATATTGCCAAACGGCCACAAAATCACAATCGATTCCACATTCTAGGATTCACGCCATACGGCTACCCACAACATATCATACAACATCATATAAGCTACTCATACAAGAAGAGGTCGATCGCAACCGAACGCTCTAACTATTTAAGCCTCACTTACTTAAAACAATTAATCTCGATTAATCGGTAAAATCGGCTAAAATTCGGCTAAATAATATTTCTTTTCACCAAGTTATAGAACATATTATTAGCTTCAGTTTGATATAAAGAACGACAAAATCCGATAAACGGTGAAGAAGTTATGAATTTTCGAAGTTTTGAAAATAATATTTTCTCACACTTACAGTGTTAATTGGTTAACGCATATGGTTAACCGATTAACCACTCCAAAAACTCAGTTTTTAGGCCCCCAACACTGTGTTAATCGGTTAACGTATATGGTTAACCGATTAACACCTGAAAAACTCAGAAAAACAGCTACGGGTTTGAGCTTAAAACCCTCAAAAACCCGACCGATTCAATTATTTTCTCCCGATTAAATACCTACTCATCTTTACCAATTATATATCAACAATTTGGGACCCTAAAACGCCAATTCTACGACTTCTGATTTTCCTCCAAAATCTTAACCTCCCATTTATCCAAAAATGTCAAAACTCATAAACTCAACCAAATTCGATCAAACGAAGTCCAATAATCACGACTAAGCATTATTCGACTAAACTACGAAATTTATTTTCGATTCTAACCGATTAAACCCCTTTTGCCCTAGAATGGAAAATGAGTAAAAACTCTCCAACAATCTCAACCAAACCAACAAACACATACATGATCATAAACATTGATAGAATAATGATATTTTACACCCTTACCTTGATTAAATCGATAGTAAGAAGTTGATCTTGAGCTTCCCAAGCTTTTCCCTTATTTCCTTCTCTTTTCCTTTCTTCCTCTTTCTTTCTCTCTTCTTTCCCTTATGTTTTCCCCTTTTCTTTCCTTCCTTCTATTTTTCCTTTATATGTCTTTCTATCATATTTCCTTCCATCATAATTCCTCTCAAATTATCTACCAATTCATTTTCTCATAAAATATCTCATCTCATAATTAATTAGAGAATATCTAATAAATCCATATTATTCTACCAAATAGAATAAATCAGTTAAATCCATTAACTCATATAAATTAAATAAATCCAATAATTCACTTAAATCAGATAAATCACACAAACCAATTAATTAGTACAAATAATCAATTACTGAAAATTGGGCTGTTACAATAAGCATGCATAGTCTTGAAATGTTCCAATGTTAAGTTGAATCTTAATTATTTTCCTTGGATATTTGTGGGCATAATGTGGAACATGTAAACTTGATGAGTGATGAAGGGTACCATAGCATGAATTTGATTAGAAACTTGAATGAAGATTAGAAATAACTTAATTTCTAAACATTACTTAGAGTTAGAAACTTTGTAACAAATGGAATTCTTGTAATGACATGAAATTTCCCTTTGTAATATTCTTGAATCTAATCTTGAATTCATGACTCTTGAATTTGGAATGGTGTATCTCCCTTATGCCATTGAATTTGAAATAAATGAAGTCTTGAATTACGAACTTGTGATCTTGACTTATGCCTTACAAATTTGAATTCTACTTGAACATAGAATTTGAACCAAAGTTGGATGAAGAAATCTTGAATTTGACCTTGCACTTCATATTCATTAGGAATATTGATCTTGAATATCCTAATATTTTTCAAGTAACTTCTTCTTAAAGGAATCTACATGAGTAGACTTTCCAACTTGAACCAAACCTTAAATGATGAACATTTCCTTCAATGTAGCCCATGATAGGCAATTTATCTTATTTGGAATGGAAAACAACGAACCGGCTCAATCCTTACCTTGTGAACCCACATGCTCGATATGCAACAAAACGATGTATGATATGACGAACATAGGGTATGAAAGGCTAAAGGTGAAAATGAGGGTGTGACAAATACTCATCTCTTTCTTCAAAGCTTCGAGTGAGAATAATATACAACCTAAATATGTCTACCACGATGCATCAAAAGATACGAAGGGTGAGTTACAAAGTCACGCACAAGAGACTCTCAAAACCCTAAACCCTTATGTTGCACCCACGATTTTATTATTGTGAATGCTTGTCTCCTTTAGGTCTAGAAAATCCTTATTTATAGACTCTTACAGTATAGGCTTGGACTCTTCAATTAGGTCTAATCTTCACGTTGTAAATCTTCTGCAAAATCTTCTTCATAAAAATAGGAACAAATCTTTTACAGTTTCCTAAAAAGTATCAAAGATCCTTTTCATGAAATCCAATTAAATATGCACTTTGTTTTCCTTGACCTGTGCACAATGATGAGGTATATCCAAAAGGATCTCATCAAATCAAATCAAATCTGTCAAGAGATATAAAACAGTAGCGCCTGCTGTACCAGATCAAGATGTCATGGTATTTGTCTTCCACATCTGTCTGAAACACATGACAATAGTACTGTCATGATAGTTGATGAAGATGTTATAACATCTTGCTCAACATCAGTATAGAACCATGTTTTACCAATATTTATCCAATCATAAAACCATGGAACTAACAATTATGAACATGACAGTCTTTGGATGCTTGTCTTACATGAAAATTTTGTACAAGGAATATGACAAATTCGAAGAAAGAGTAGAAAAAATGCATATTTGTTGGTTAATATCGAGGACAATATGGGGAGTATATAATCTAGACAGACACACTTTTATGACATCAAGGGATGTTGTGTTTTATGAACATATATTTCCATATGCATTAAGACAAAATGATACATAAGTAATATTAAGAATCATAAAAATCTACATCAAGTAGAAGAAGAATCAATGTCTTTATTTGACCAAAGAGAAACTAATAATCCTTCAATAGAAGACGTATCAATGCATACTCTTAATAATCAAGAAGAACCTAATGTTTTCCATGGTGATAAAATCCATTAAAATTCTAATGATAAAGAGATAAATTTCTCTAAAATACAAGGGGATCCATAAAACCATGAACCTAGCGTAATAGAAGAAAGATATATGGGAAAAAGAGATTTGTATAATTAAGAGGAAATCATAACTAAGGAGGAGTTATAATTACATCCTGAAAAAAGACAAATGATGGCACTCTGTCATACTATGTGCTTTTAAGTTGCGCGTGTACCACAAGACAAATAATACTTGGACATTTAGTATGATTTGTGGTTTACATAATCATGGATTAAGTCACAAGTTAGTAATTCATCTAATTCACCGTCGTTTATATTCTGAAGAGTAGAAACTTGTTTCTATAATGATAATGAACATGTTTTAGCCCAAAAACACACTCATAACTTTGAAAAGGAAAAGACTTGAAAGTGTCTCAAATGTTAAGTAAGTGTATAATGTACGTAACCGAAACAAAGGGCTGATAAGGGGTCCAAGATCTGAAATGAAATAGTTGTCAAAAATGCTAGATGAGCATCATTATGTATCTAGGTACATAGTGTGTGAGGATGAAAATTTTGTTCAAGATATATTTTGGATGTACCCTTATTCCATCATGTTGTTTAACACATTTCTCATGGTATTAACTATTTATTCAATGTATTAGACCAACAAGTACATGATTTCTCTTATATAAATTGTTTGTGTTACTTCTACGAAGATGAATTATTCAATCGTCTTTACATTTTTGGAATGTGAAAAAGAGGATAATATTTCATGGGCTTTGAAAATGTGTGCAATATGCTCAAAAACTCATAAAACATGTCATAGTAATTCTCATTGATCGCGATACCTTACTGATTGTTGCAAACATATTTCCTACATCATGCGATTTACTATGTAGGTATCATACAACAACAAAATGTTAGAAGTAGAATTGAGACAATGTTTGGAAACAAAATAATCAAGGGTGAAAACAGAAAAATGGTCAAACCTAGTCAAATATTGGAACATATAATGGATGCTTGGAGTGTTATAATCAATTCCTTTATAGAGGAGTTATACGTCAAATTTATTATAAAGTTCATAAGTGTGCACATGAAATATCTAAATTTTCTTGAAACATGTTGAAAGTACAATATTAAACCATTTGAAGGAGAAATTTGTTTGTGCATGAACTGATCATGTTAGACATCTCAAAAATACCACAACTAATATAGTTGAATCTTCTATGCTACATTGATGATCTGGTTGGGAAATAGTAATGGGTGTTTTTGTAAGGGCTGGAAATCAGTGACACAAACGATTGAATTACAAAACAATTAGGTGAATTCATCACTTGGTTTCAACTTCACAATATTAGAACATAAATTCAAAGACAAAAATGTGTACTCACAATTGATAGACAATATATATCTCAAGAGAGATTGAACTTTATCTATCATGAAATTGTACGGGTAAAGAAAATAGGTCCTTATATTTCAATGTATGGTTGTACACTTAGAAGAACATATGGTATTGCGTGTTCTTGTTTAATAGCTAAGAATATGAATCTTGATAGACCTAGAAAAGGGATTTAAGATGAGGTAAACATACAATATAAAAGGCTTTAGTTTGATGATGACAATGTGATTAAGGATGATAAATTGAATATCTCTATTATGAAAAAATGGGAGGTGATTGAAGATATAATTTTAAAAGATAATTATAACGTGAAACTGCACATCAAAGAGCAGTTGCGCAAGATAGGCTATTCATAAACCACTGCTAAGAATCCACTCGTAGAACTGGTAAGAACTAAGGGTGCACATAAGAAAGGTTAAACCAATACTTAATGATATTTCTACCAAGCGGTTATCATCATATTTTGAATATGTCGACTCACTTTATTTGGACTCTCAACTTTCAATATCCAAACAAAGTTATATATAAGATGCTTGCATTAGAAAAATATCATATTCCCTACTTTTACGAACAATGAAACATATTAAGGAGATGTTTATTTTTGTGCACAAATGCATTGGCTGAATTGTAGATGTTAAAGGTGATGGTTGTAACAGCCCAAATTTCATTAAATAATTAATTGTAGTAATTAATTGATTTAGTGGGATTTTTATTAATGTTGGAAATTAATTTTTATTAATTGGTATGGATAGAAAATTGAGAAGGAAATTGGGAGGAAAGAAAATAAAAGGAAATATATAATAGAGGAAGAAAGAAAAAAGAAAAGGGAGAAAAACATTTGGAGAGAAAGAGGAAAGAAGAAGAAAGGAGAGAAAGAGAAGAGAAGAGAGGAAAAGTGGAAATAATCAAGAACCAACATCAAAGCTCCGATTAATCAAGGTAAGGGTGAGAAACATTGCTATTTAATCATTGTATGATGTTATGTATGTTGGGTTGGGGTTTTGGTAGAGTTTTCATCACTTTCCAATTAGGGCAAATGTTGGATTAATCGGTAGAATGATGATTTAATCGGTTGAAACTGAGCAATAATGCCGTAGAATAGTCGGGTAACATGTATGGATGCTGTTTATACTGATTTGGATGTGTAAGAGAGGGTTGATGGTGGAATGGTGAAGGAGAAGACAAAATGAAATTCTGTTCTGCGCAGGTTCGCTGGCTCTCGCCAGGCGAGCGAAGGCGAAGCTTCGCCAGGAGAAGCCTAGCGAATACTGGCGAATAATTATAATTAAGTCCCAGTGGACTTCGCTGGCGAGTTCGCCAGGCGAAGTTGGATAGCGAAGTTTCGCCCAGCGAAGGTGCTGGCGAGTGGTGGCGAATGAAGTCAGTAGCTACTGACTTGGGCTCGCTGGGGAGTTTCGCCAGGCGAAGCCTAGCGAGTGTTCGCTGAGAGAGTTCGCCAGGCGAAGGTTCGCTGCGAGGGTTCGCCAGGCGAATGAAGGCGAATGTGACAGCATTCTTCTTTTGCTGTGTTGCTCATGTGGTGATTGTTTGATTGATTCGCATAGGTTAATACCTCTATGATATGATATAGATATGATCTATTGTGATGATGTGTACTGTGGGTAGCCTCCGGGCGTGAATCCTAGTTGAGGTGCGATGCGTATTAATTATGATAAATAGAAATACATGTGAAATACAATGATGAATGTATATGTATTGTCTAATGAACTTGCGAATGCTTAATGGGTATACAATTATGTGAGAGATGCATGGGAACATATCGTGGATATGTGTGCATCGTTAATAATTGTGAGGGATGCATGGGAACATATCGTGGATATGTGTGCATCGTTAATAATTGTGAGGGATGCATGGGAACATATCGTGGATATGTGTGCATCGTTAATAATTGTGAGGGATGCATGGGAACATATCATGGATATGTGTGCATCGTTAATAATTGTGAGGGATGCATGGGAACATATCGTGGATATGTGTGCATCATTAATAATTGTGAGGGATGCATGGGATCATATCGTGGATATGTGTGCATCGTTAATAATTGTGAGGGATGCATGGGAACATATAGTGGATATGTGTGCATCGTTAATAGTTGTGAGAAAATGCATGGGAACATATCATGGATATGTGCATTGTTTGATGACGTGATAATAGCATAAATGTCATGGATATATGAAATATGCTTGTGAATATAATGGGTTTTGGATGATTAGGGAATATGTATGAAGGGATATGTTTGGGTATGTTCATATTTGTTGAATATGGTAAATATAACTATGAAATGAATTTGTGGTGAGAAACGTAGAATGCAATTATATGATACCTGTATATATATAATCTTATGCATTGATTATTATGGTTATATTTCTCACCCTTCTGCTGTTTTATAATGCTCTATGAGGCATTGCAGATTAGGATGCTGGAGTCCTTTTGTGAAGAATAGTCTTCATTCTTTTGAGTCTGCTGCTCTGATATGTAACACCGGGTAGTTAGACTAGTATAGTCATTCTTTTGTGATACATTGCGATGTATCAGCTGATGTGGTTTTGTAATCTAACTGATATGATGTATTAATCTGGATGATTTATGTGCATTTGAATTAATATTTTGGAACTGATCAAATGATGTTATCTTCCGCTTAAATTAAATGTTGAAATGTGATTTCTAAAACTATGAAAAATGTTACATATTTTATAGAGCAAAAATGTGAAAGTGTTTTATTGGTAAAGTTGTGACATTCTTCTTTTATACCTTATTCTAGAACTTTTACTCTGATGAATTTGTATATGCTTAAATGTTTGATATGCATTTATTTGGGGTATAGAAGGGGGTGTTACAATAGTGGTATCAGAGCAGGTCGGTCCGTCCGACCAAGTTGTTAGAGTGTTTTCTTCCTGTGTGTTATTGATATGCGTGTGTTGCATTATCAATATTGGTTGTTCTTACGTAGTTCTGTTGTTGGAATTAGTAAGATGGTTGCAGGGAGGAACGATGAAGAGATTGCGGAGGCATTGACGAGATTGGCGGGGGCAATTGGGCAGAATCATCCGACCAATGTGAATGTGAGGAATCATGCTGATGATGGATTCCGTGCTTTGGGGAAATTCCAAAAGAATAACCCTCCGGTCTTCAAGGGAACTCATGAACCGGATAAGGCACAAATTTGGTTGAAAGCTGTGGAAAAGATTTTTCGAGTTATGAATTGCTCGGATGCACAGAAGGTGCAGTTTGGGACTCATATGCTCGAAGAAGAAGCTGAAGATTGGTGGGGTAACACTCGCCAAAGATTTGAGGAAGATGATATTGTGATTTCGTGGGATTTGTTTAGAGAAACCTTTCTGGAGAGGTATTTTCCAGAGGATGTGCGAGGAAAGAGAGAGATCGAATTTCTTGAGTTGAAGCAAGGTAATTCGACGGTTGCTGAGTATGCGGCGAAATTTGAGGAGTTGATCAAATTTTGTCCTCACTATAATACTGGTAATGCTGAGAGGTCTAAGTGCCTCAAGTTTGTAAACGGTTTGAGACCTGAGATTAGACAAGCTATTGGGTACCAGGAAATCAGACGGTTTTCTGAGTTGGTTAACAAGAGCAGAATCTATGATGAAGACCGTAGGGCTCGGTCTAGCCACTACAAGAGTTTAAGTGATAAGAAAGGAAAAGGTCAATTCAGAGGAAAACCTTATGTGACTCCTGCAGACAAAGGGAAGCAGAGAATGGGTTATGGCAAGAGGCCAAGTGGGGGAGTTTCTACTCCGATGAAGTGTTATAGGTGCGGTGAAGAGGGACACCGTGCTTCGGAATGCAAGAGTGTTGAGAAGGCGTGTTTTAAGTGTGGCAAGCCAGGCCACAAAGCCCTTGAATGCAGAAGCGGTGCAAATGTGACTTGCTACAACTGTGGCGAGCAAGGACACATTAGTACCAAATGCGATAAGCCGAAGAAGAATCAAGGGAGCGGGAAAGTGTTCGCTCTATCTGGATCCGAGACTGCTAGTGACGATCGCTTGATCAGAGGTACGTGTTTTATTAATGGTATACCTTTGATCGCTATAATTGATACCGGAGCTACGCATTCTTTTATTTCTTTGGATTGTGTTAGAAGGTTGAATCTTGAGTTGTCTGTGATTGGTGGCGGTATGGTTATTGATACTCCTGCTATGGGTTCCGTAACTACACCGTATGTTTGCTTGAATTTCCCGTTGAGTATTTTCGGTAGAGATTTTGGGATTGATTTAGTATGTCTTCATTTAGATCAACTGGATGTCATTCTTGGAATGAATTGGTTAAAATTCAATCGTGTGTATATTAACTGTTTTGACAAAACGGTTATTTTTCCCGATTCGGATGTTGAAAGGGATTTGTTTATGACGAGGAAACAAGTGAAGGAATCGGTACAAGATGGGGCTAAGGTATTTATGCTTATGGCAACTTTGAGGACTAGTGAAAGTGAAGAGATCGATGCCTTGCCCATTGTTAGAGATTTTCCGGAAGTATTCCCTGATGAGATAAAGGATTTACCGCCGGAGCGAGAAGTGGAGTTTTCGATAGATTTAATTCCTGGAACTAGTCCGATATCGATGGCTCCATATCGTATATCGGCCTCGGAGTTAAAAGAGTTGAAGAGTCAAGTTGAGGATTTGCTTGAAAAGAGGTTTATTCGTCCGAGCGTGTCACCGTGGGGTGCACCGGTGTTGTTGGTTAAGAAGAAAGAGGGTTCTATGAGGCTCTGTGTGGATTACAGACAGTTGAACAAGGTGACTATTAAGAATAAGTATCCACTTCCAAGGATTGATGATCTGATGGATCAGTTGGTTGGTGCAAGCGTGTTCAGCAAGATCGATTTGAGATCTGGGTATCATCAGATTCGCGTGAAAGCTGAGGATATTCAGAAGACTGCTTTTAGAATGAGGTATGGACACTATGAGTATTCCGTGATGCCATTTGGTGTGACTAATGCACCAGGTGTATTTATGGAGTACATGAATAGGATTTTCCATCCTTATTTGGATAAGTTTGTGGTTGTATTTATCGACGACATCTTGGTTTATTCGAAGAGCGAAGGAGAGCATGCCGAGCATCTGAAGATTGTGTTATCTGTGCTGAGAGAGAAGCAGTTGTTCGCGAAGCTTTCTAAGTGTGAATTTTGGTTGAAGGAAGTTAGTTTCCTTGGGCATGTGATTTCTAGTAGTGGTATTGCGGTCGATCCGTCGAAGGTTGAAGCGGTGTCGCAATGGGAGACTCCGAAGTCAGTTTTTGAGATCAGAAGTTTTCTTGGTTTAGCCGGTTATTATCGAAAGTTTATTGAAGGATTTGCTAAGTTATCGTTTCCGTTGACACAGTTGACTAGGAAAGGTCAAGCCTTTGTTTGGGACGCCAAGTGTGAAGCGAGTTTTCAAGAACTTAAGCGAAGGTTGACAACAGCTCCTGTTTTGATTCTGCCAAATCCAGAAGAACCATTCGTTGTGTATTGTGATGCTTCTTTGATGGGTTTAGGAGGTGTGTTGATGCAGAATAACCAAGTTGTAGCTTATGCTTCGAGACAACTCAAAGTGCATGAGAAGAATTATCCGACGCATGACTTAGAGTTGGCCGCCGTTGTGTTCGTGTTGAAACTTTGGAGGCATTATTTATTTGGCGCAAGATTTGAAGTGTTTAGTGACCACAAGAGTTTGAGATATCTCTTTGATCAAAAGGAATTGAATGTGAGACAAAGAAGATGGCTTGAACTTTTGAAGGATTATGATTTTGGCTTGAATTACCATCCGGGTAAAGCGAATGTAGTAGCGGATGCATTGAGTCGGAAATCATTGCATATGTCGGCGTTGATGGTGAAAGAGTTAGAATTGGTCGAGCAATTTCGAGATTTAAGTTTGGTATGTGAGAGAACTTCTTTTGGATTCAAGTTGGGTATGTTAAAGCTTACGAGTGGTATTTTGGACGAAATTCGAGAAGGACAGAAATCGGATTTGAGCTTAGTTGATCGGTTGACTTTAATCAACCAAAGCCAAGGTGGTGATTTTCGGATTGATGAGAATGGTATTATGAGATGTCGGGGTCGAGTTTGTGTTCCGAACATGGTTGAGCTTAAGAAGAGCATCCTTGAGGAAGGACATCGTAGCGGATTGAGTATTCATCCGGGTGCTACTAAGATGTATCAGGATTTGAGGAAAGTATTTTGGTGGCCTAGTATGAAGAAGGATATCGCGGAATTTGTATATTCTTGTTTGACTTGCCAGAAGTCAAAGATTGAGCATCAGAAGCCATCGGGTTTGATGAAGCCGTTGTTTATTCCTGAGTGGAAATGGGATAGTATCTCCATGGATTTTGTATCGGGTTTGCCGAGGACGCCGAGTAATTTTGAGGCTATTTGGGTTATCGTGGATAGATTGACTAAATCTGCTCACTTTATTCCTATGCGTATGGATTACCCTTTGGAGAAGTTGGCTAAGTTGTATATTGAGAGGATTGTGTGTTTGCATGGTATTCCGTCGAGTATTGTTTCAGATAGAGATCCGAGGTTCACTTCGAGATTTTGGGAGAGCCTGCAGAGTGTTTTGGGTACTAAGTTGCGTTTGACTTCAGCATATCATCCTCAGACTGATGGTCAGACGGAGAGGACGATTCAGTCGCTTGAAGATCTTTTGAGAGCTTGTGTATTGGAAAAAGGAGGAGCTTGGGATAGCTACTTGCCTTTGATTGAGTTTACCTACAACAACAGTTTCCATTCGAGTATTGGTATGACACCATTTGAGGCGTTGTATGGTAGGCGGTGTAGGACACCATTGTGTTGGTTCAAATCCGGAGAGAGTTCTGTTGTTGGACCCGAGTTAGTTCAACAGACCACTGATAAGATCAAGATGATTCAAGAGAAGATGAGAATTACTCAGAGTCGTCAGAAGAGTTATTATGACAAGAGGAGGAAGGCACTTGAATTTCAAGAAGGAGATCATGTGTTTCTTCGGGTCACTCCGATGACAGGTGTTGGTAGGGCACTGAAGTCGCGCAAGTTGTCGCCGCGTTTCATTGGTCCTTATCAGATTTTGCAAAGGATAGGAGAAGTGGCCTATCGTGTGGCTTTATCACCGTCGCTTGCTAATCTTCACGACGTATTCCATGTATCTCAGTTGAGGAAATACATTGCGGATCCGTCTCATGTAGTCCAAATAGATGATGTGCAGGTGAGAGATAACCTGACTGTTGAGACATCACCAATGCGGATTGAGGATCGGAAATTGAAGCAGCTTCGAGGTAAAGAGATTGCTTTAGTGAAGGTCGCTTGGGGAGGACCGGCTGGTGGAAATGTTACTTGGGAGCTTGAGAGTCGGATGAAGGAGTCTTATCCAGAACTGTTTGAATCAGGTAACATTTTCGAGGACGAAAATTCCTAAAGTGGGGGAGAGTTGTAACAGCCCAAATTTCATTAAATAATTAATTGTAGTAATTAATTGATTTAGTGGGATTTTTATTAATGTTGGAAATTAATTTTTATTAATTGGTATGGATAGAAAATTGAGAAGGAAATTGGGAGGAAAGAAAATAAAAGGAAATATATAATAGAGGAAGAAAGAAAAAAGAAAAGGGAGAAAAACATTTGGAGAGAAAGAGGAAAGAAGAAGAAAGGAGAGAAAGAGAAGAGAAGAGAGGAAAAGTGGAAATAATCAAGAACCAACATCAAAGCTCCGATTAATCAAGGTAAGGGTGAGAAACATTGCTATTTAATCATTGTATGATGTTATGTATGTTGGGTTGGGGTTTTGGTAGAGTTTTCATCACTTTCCAATTAGGGCAAATGTTGGATTAATCGGTAGAATCATGATTTAATCGGTTGAAACTGAGCAATAATGCCGTAGAATAGTCGGGTAACATGTATGGATGCTGTTTATACTGATTTGGATGTGTAAGAGAGGGTTGATGGTGGAATGGTGAAGGAGAAGACAGAATGAAATTCTGTTCTGCGCAGGTTCGCTGGCTCTCGCCAGGCGAGCGAAGGCGAAGCTTCGCCAGGCGAAGCCTAGCGAATACTGGCGAATAATTATAATTAAGTCCCAGTGGACTTCGCTGGCGAGTTCGCCAGGCGAAGTTGGATAGCGAAGGTTCGCCCAGCGAAGGTGCTGGCGAGTGGTGGCGAATGAAGTCAGTAGCTACTGACTTGGGCTCGCTGGGGAGTTTCGCCAGGCGAAGCCTAGCGAGTGTTCGCTGAGAGAGTTCGCCAGGCGAAGGTTCGCTGCGAGGGTTCGCCAGGCGAATGAAGGCGAATGTGACAGCATTCTTCTTTTGCTGTGTTGCTCATGTGGTGATTGTTTGATTGATTCGCATAGGTTAATACCTCTATGATATGATATAGATATGATCTATTGTGATGATGTGTACTGTGGGTAGCCTCCGGGCGTGAATCCTAGTTGAGGTGCGATGCGTATTAATTATGATAAATAGAAATACATGTGAAATACAATGATGAATGTATATGTATTGTCTAATGAACTTGCGAATGCTTAATGGGTATACAATTATGTGAGAGATGCATGGGAACATATCGTGGATATGTGTGCATCGTTAATAATTGTGAGGGATGCATGGGAACATATCATGGATATGTGTGCATCGTTAATAATTGTGAGGGATGCATGGGAACATATCGTGGATATGTGTGCATCGTTAATAATTGTGAGGGATGCATGGGAACATATCGTGGATATGTGTGCATCGTTAATAATTGTGAGGGATGCATGGGAACATATCGTGGATATGTGTGCATCGTTAATAATTGTGAGGGATGCATGGGATCATATCGTGGATATGTGTGCATCGTTAATAATTGTGAGGGATGCATGGGAACATATAGTGGATATGTGTGCATCGTTAATAGTTGTGAGAAAATGCATGGGAACATATCATGGATATGTGCATTGTTTGATGACGTGATAATAGCATAAATGTCATGGATATATGAAATATGCTTGTGAATATAATGGGTTTTGGATGATTAGGGAATATGTATGAAGGGATATGTTTGGGTATGTTCATATTTGTTGAATATGGTAAATATAACTATGAAATGAATTTGTGGTGAGAAACGTAGAATGCAATTATATGATACCTGTATATATATAATCTTATGCATTGATTATTATGGTTATATTTCTCACCCTTCTGCTGTTTTATAATGCTCTATGAGGCATTGCAGATTAGGATGCTGGAGTCCTTTTGTGAAGAATAGTCTTCATTCTTTTGAGTCTGCTGCTCTGATATGTAATACCGGGTAGTTAGACTAGTATAGTCATTCTTTTGTGATACATTGCGATGTATCAGCTGATGTGGTTTTGTAATCTAACTGATATGATGTATTAATCTGGATGATTTATGTGCATTTGAATTAATATTTTGGAACTGATCAAATGATGTTATCTTCCGCTTAAATTAAATGTTGAAATGTGATTTCTAAAACTATGAAAAATGTTACATATTTTATAGAGCAAAAATGTGAAAGTGTTTTATTGGTAAAGTTGTGACATTCTTCTTTTATACCTTATTCTAGAACTTTTACTCTGATGAATTTGTATATGCTTAAATGTTTGATATGCATTTATTTGGGGTATAGAAGGGGGTGTTACAATGGTAATTGCAGATTTCATGTTGTTTCAATTTTGTTACTTAAGGGAGAGAAGAATCATACACTTGTCCACCAATATCTTGTCAGAGTTAAATGCTCGTAAGAAATATTACACAAGGTTATATGGGAAAAAAGAACAATACAATGTAATTCATGATGCTCTAATTCCTTATGTTAACTTTCCAACACCTGAGAATATTAGACGTGTTTACTTGAAATGGGTCATCTTGTAGTAAGTGCATGTAATAGAGTGTGTATCAATATGACAAGGTATGGTTTCTCAAAAACATTTTCTCACTATGAAGTATCCTTTCTCAAAATCCTACTAGACAAATCATCTTTATTGGATGGCTTTCAAAATTATTTCATTTTGTACAAGTCTATTTGAACCAAGATGTCCTCTACTACTAACATCACATGAATGAACATCTCATGCCAAAAAAATAGAAACTTGGTAAGAAACTTTTTTGAATAGGATGGAAGAGTTTGAAAATTTTAACAATATTGAAAGAGAGACAAATAAGAAAAAGTCTAAGGCGTAAACACCCATAGATTAAGGCGATAATATATTTTTTTTGTTTCTATCTTACATTGTTTGTATAAAATTTGAAAGTATATTTTAAATTGTTGATGATTGGTTAAACAAGTGACACATTTTATAAATAAAATACATGGTGTGTTCAGATAACAATCTCTAGAAAGACCCATGTGGCAATTGTAACACCCTGATATTTATATTTTAATATTTGTTAAATTATTTGTGATTATCGATGAATTTTGGTGAATTATTATGCATGGTGTATTCTTGTTGTGTGATGTGGGGTGATGATGAGTTAAGGTAATAATAGAATTATTTAGAAATTAAATAATTAATTAGAATTATCTTAGAGTTAATGATAATAGAATAATATAGATTATATTATTTAGACTATTATTATTAATTATAATAAAATGAGTGGAAACATCGAGGGCAAGGTGGTCATTATAGAAGTATTAATGAAGGTAAATTGGGAAAGGCATATTAGGGGTCCTAAGAGTAAGTTTGACAAAAGGGAAAATAGAAGTGGAGAAGTTCATTCTGAACGATTGTGGTTTGGAGAAACGACACTGAGGAAAAAGGTAGAAGGGGCTAGGGCGCTAAGAGATTGTTGTAGCACTCAAGTAAAAGGATCAAAACTAAGAATCTAAGGTATGAGGAGTATTGCTTTTCATTATAATTGATATAGGGTTTAGATGTATGTAGGTTGGGGTTTTAGGGAGAATGTAGTAATATGATGGTAATGTGATGATCCATGAAGAAATAAGTGATAAAATGATGTTGTAGTGCTATTAGATGATGTATATGATGCCTATTATGAAGTGTTCTTGTTGTATTATTATATCTTGTGAATTATGTGTATTTTTGGGTTGAACGATATTAGAAGCAAGAGTTTTAGGGTCTGGACTATGCAGAAAAAGTAACTGCAGAGTTGTTGTTTTCGCGCTTTCGTTGGATGAGTCATATGTTTCGACGGACGGAGCTACTTTGCTCAGGAAGCGCCAGACGAAAGAAGAGGCGAAGGAAGGATGAAAAAGAGGTGCTCCTGGAATTTTTTATGGGGAAGGCGTTTCACCCCTGCTTCGCCGGGCGAGCAGGAGCTGACATTTTTTTATTTTACTTTTCTTTTGTCTTTCTTTTCTTTCTTTTTGTTGTTGTATTGTCTCAAATGAAGTGAAATGATTAATATGATGTATTTATAATAATGATGTTATGATGAAGTGTGACTGATTATAAGGGATATACTATGACGATTACATGAATGGTGATGCCAATTTGACTAGTCGTGGTTGTGTTTATTGTGACGTGTTGCATCATGCATTCATAGCATATGTTAGGACTTCGGTCCAGTGGTGATGTTAAGACTTTGGTTCAGTGACTATGTTAGGGCTCCGGTCCAATGGTAGCCTCAATCCCATTATGTGGGTTAAGTGTGTCTTATGATGTCTCTGGTTCCGAGTGAGAATCGATCCTATAGTGGGGATCTTTGGAGGAAGGTGACCATGTGTTCATTAAAGTGTTGGTACCATAGGCATGATTCATTTTATTGCATTACATACTAAGTGACATTGCATAAATATGAGTTAATAAATGTTTTGATGATGTTGTGACATAAGTGATGTTTTGATGATGATTATTTATTGACGACATTATGACGTTGTGAATGACTTAATGAAGTGACAATATGAGTATGTGTGTGATGTGTGATGGATATATGAAGTATGGATAATTGTTGATGTAACTATTATATCTATTTCTTATACCTTTTTGTAATGAATGTGATTACTCACCCTTCCTGTTTGAATGTTACCTCTACATGGATAACATGCAGTTGATCAAGGTTAGCTCGTTGATGTATGAAGATTTAGCTTTGGAGTCAATTAATAGGGTCTTGCTCTAATACGTAACATCGGAGTTCGGGAATGTTTGGTTTTCTGAAGTCGTTATTAATTAAGAACATGTTTTTAAGAGTTTGTTACGTGATGGTTTTTTAATGTTGATTTTTGATTATAATCAAAGGCCTTGAAGTCCTTTGATGAAAATTATAAAGTCATGTTGATACTAAGATTTCGCTGTGAAGTTTTAATTATATGCGGAGTTATTAAGATGAATTTTATAATTATTTGAAACTTGTGTTACGAAGCAGAATGTGTGATAAGAATGTTTTTATGAAGCATGTGACACCCTTGTCGGTGATTTACTCTAATTTAATTATTGATTTATGCACTAAATTATTCATTGGATTTAAAAGGGTGTTACATTAGTGGTATCCGAGCAGGCCGGTCTGTCCGACCAGGTTTTTATATGATGCCAGTCCCCTATTAGTCGATGAGTGTGTGTACATTGTCGATAGTTTGTTTCTTCTAATTTTGATTGATAGTGTGCAGAGTGACTAGGAGAAGATTGTGCTATTGATTACGCGTTGGAATCACTTGCTCAAGTGATGACCCATAATGCATAGAACAATCAGAATAGAGGGGCTCCTAATGAGTTTTGTGCTTTGGGAAAGTTCTAGAGGAACAATCTGCCAACTTTCATGGGCACCCATGATCCAGAGAGTGCACAGAAGTGGCTCAAGGTGATTGAGAAGATCTTCCAAGTGATGGCATGCACTGACGCTCATAAGGTACAATTTGATACTCATATGTTATCATAAGAAACTGAAGATTGGTGGAACAATACACGTCAGAGATTGGAGGATGTTGGTACTGAGATAACTTGGGATGTATTCAGGAAATAATTATTTCCCTGAGGACATTCGTGGTAAGAAGGAGATAGAGTTCCTTGAGTTGAAGCAAGGAAACATGATTGTGGCAGAGTATGATACAAAGTTTGAGGCGCTGGTCAAGTTTTGTTCGTATTACAACTGTGTTGATGCTGAGATTTCTAAATGTCTCAAGTTTGAGAATAGGTTGAGACCAGAGATCAAACAGGGTATTAGATACCAATATATTCATAGGTATGTTGAGCATTTGCGTACAGTGTTGTAAGTGTTGAAAGAGAAGAAGTTATATGCAAAATTCTCAAAATGTAAGTTTTGGTTGAAGGAAGTGAGTTTCCTTGGCCATGTGATATCGAGTTGTGGAATTTTTATGGATCCTTCTACGATTGATGTTGTGTTACAGTGGGAGACTCTGAAGTGTGCTATGGAAATTCAAATTTTTCTTGGGTTGGCAGGTTATTATTGTAAGTTTATCGAAGGTTTTTCTAAGTTGGCATTACTTTTGACTCGGTTGACTCGGAAGGGTCAAGCTTATGTGTGGGATGTTGCATGTGAAGATAGTTTTGTGGAATTGAAGAAGAAGTTGATGACTGCTCCAGTATTGATCTTTCCTAATCCGAGTGAGTCTTTTGTGGTATATTATGATGCGTCAAAGATGGGTCTTGGTGGAGTGTTAATGTAGAATGGTCAAGTTGTTGCCTATGCTTCCAGACAATTGAGGGTTTATGAAAGGAATTATCCTATGCATGATTTAGAATTGGCAGCTGTAGCATTCGTGTCAAAAATTTGGAGACATTACCTTTTCGGCTCTAAATTCGAGGTGTTCAATGATCATAAGAGTTTAAAGTACTTATTTGATCAGAAGGAGTTGAATATGAGGCAGAGAAGGTGGATGGAATTGTTGAAAGACTATGACTTCGATTTGAGTTACCACCCTGGTAAAGCAAATGTGGTAGCTGATGCATTAAGCAAGAAGTCATTGCATATGTCGATGATTATAATGAGAGAACTATAATTGATCGATAGTTTTAGAGACACGAGTTTAGTATGTGAGGAGACTTCTGACAGTGTGAAATTGGGAATGTTGAAACTGACAAGTGGCATTCTCGAAGAAATCAAAAGAGGTCAGAAATATGATTTGAGATTGGTTGATCAATTGGCCTTGATTAACCAAGGTAACAGAGGTGAATTCTGAATTGATCAGAATGGCGTGATGAGGTTCAGAGATAAAGTGTGTGTTCCAGATGTTCCTGAAATTAGGAAGAGTATTCTTGAAGAAGGACATCGAAGTAGGATGAGTATTCATCTCGGTGCTATGAAGATGTATCAGGATTTACAGAAGTTATTTTGGTGGCTAGGTATGAAAAAGGATATTGCTGAATTTGTTTATTCCTGTTTGACTTGTCATAAGTCAAAGGTTGAACATCAGAAGCCTTTGGGTATGGTGCAACCGTTGAATATTCCGGAATGGAAATGGTATAGTATTTCCATGGATTTTATGTTGGGGTTGCCGAAGACTGTGAAGGGGAATGATTTGATTTGGGTGGTTATGGGTAAATTAACTAAATCGGCTCATTTCTTACCGATGAAGATTAATCATTCTATGCAAAAGTATGTTGAGTTGTACATTGAGGAAATTGTGAAGTTGCATGAGATACCTTCGAGTATTTTGTCGGATAGAGACCCAAGATTTACGTTGAGGTTCTGGAAAAGTTTGCAAGAAGCTTTGGGTACTAAGTTGAGGATGAGTTTTGCATATCATTCGCAGACGGATGGTCAGACAGAGAAGACTATCTAGTCTTTGGAGGATTTGTTGAGGGCTTGTGTGTTGGACCAAGGAGGATCTTAGGATAGCCATTTGCCGTTGATTAAGTTCACGTACAACAACAATTTTTATGCTACTATTGGAATGGCACCGTATGAAGCATTGTATGGTAAGAGGTGTAGGACTCCATTGTGTTGGTATAAGTTAGGCGAGAGTGTTGTACTTAAATATGAGATTGTATAAGAGACAATCGAGAAGATTAAGATGATCCAAGAGAGGATGAGGACTTCACAAAGTCGTCAGAAGATTTATCATGATAGGAGGAGGAAAACACTTGATAAATCTTCTGACTTCACAATATAGATTATGCTATTTAGACTATTATTATTAATTAAAATAAAATGAGTGGAAACATCGAGGGCAAGGTGGTCACTATAGAAGTATTAATGAGGGTAAATTGGGAAAGGCATATTAGGGGTCCTAAGAGTAAGTTTGAAAAAAGGGAAAATAGAAGTGGAGAAGTTCATTCTGAACGATTGTGGTTTGGAGAAACGACACTGAGGAAAAAGGTAGAAGGGGCTAGGGCGCTAAGAGATTGTTGTAGCACTCAAGTAAAAGGATCTGAACTAGGAATCTAAGGTATGAGGAGTATTGCTTTTCATTATAATTGATATAGGGTTTAGATGTATGTAGGTGGTTTTGGGGTTTTAGGGAGAATGTAGTAATATTGTGATGATCCATGACAAAATAAGTGATATAATGATGTTGTAGTGCTATTAGATGATGTACATTATGCCTATTATGAAGTGTTGTTGTTGTATTGTGATATCTTGTGAATTATGTGCGTTTTCGGACTGAATGATATTGGAATCGCAGGAGTTTTAGGGCTGGACTGTGTAGAAAATGCAACTGCAAAGTTGTTGTTTTCGCACTTTCGCCGGGCAAGTCATATGTTTTACTGGGCGAAGCTACTTTGCTCAGGAAGCGCCAGGCAAAAGGAGAGGTGAAGGAAGGATGAAAAATAGATTCTCCTGGAATTTTGTATGGGGAAGGCGTTTCGCCCCTGCTTCGCCGAGCGAGCAGGAGCTGACATTTTTTTATATTTTACTTTTCTTCTGTCTTTGTTTTATTTCTTTTTGTTGTTGCGTTGTCTCACATGAAGTGAAATGATTAATATGATGTATTTTTAATAATGATGCTATGATGGAGTCTGACTGATTATGAGGGATATACTATGAAGATTACATGAATGATTATGCCAATTTGACTAGTTGTGGTCGTGTTTATTGTGACGTGTTGCATCATGCATTCATAGCATCTGTTAGGACTTTGGTCTAGTGACGATGTTAGGACTTTGGTCCAGTGGCAATATTAGGACTCCACTCTAGTGATGGCCTCAATACCATTGTGTAGATTGAATGCATTTTATGATGTTCTCCTGTTTCGAGTGGGAATCGATCCTATGGTGGGGATCTTTGGAGGGAGATGACCATGTGTTCATCAAAGAGTTGGTACCACAGGCTAGAGCGTTTTGCTGCATTACATACTAAGTGACATTGCATAAATATGATTTAATAAATGTTTTGATGATGTTGTGACATAAGCGATGTTTTGACGATGATGATTTATTGATAACGTAATAATATTGTGAATGACTTAATAAAGTGACAGTTGTGAGTATGTGTGTGATGTGTGATAGATATATGAAGTATGGATAATTGTTGTTGTAACTACTATATCTATTTCTTATACCTTTTATAATGATTTGTGATTACTCACCCTGTCTGTTCGAATGTTACCTCTATGTGGGTAATGTACAGGTGATCAAGGTTAGCTCGTTGACGCGTGAAGATTTAGCTTTGGAGTCAATTTATCTTATTTTTGTGAATTAAGAGGGTCTTTCTCTGATATGCAACATCGGGGTTTGGTACGTTTGGTTTTCTGAAGTCGTTATTAATTTAATAACATGTTTTTAAGAGTCTGTTACGTGATGATTTATTTTATGTTGAATTTTTATTATGATCCAAGGCCTTGAAGTCCTTTGATGAAAGTTATGAAGTCATGTTGATACTAAGATTCCGCTGCGAAATTTTAATTATATTTGGAGTTATTAAGATGAATTTTATAATTATTTGAAACTCGTGTTTCGGAGCAGGATGTGTGATAAGAATGTTTTTATGAAGTATATGACACCCTTGTCGGTGATTTACTCTGATTTAATTATTGATTTATGCGTTAAATTATTCGTTGAGTTTAAAAGGGTGTTACAACATTACATGACATATTTTCGTATAGGTTACAAATAAGGGTGTGCCCAAATTACAATCTACATAATCACTCATTTTGTAAATAGGGTGTGTCCGGATTAGAATCTTCGGATGCAATCCTGAGATGATACATAATAAATTTTCTTAATAGGTTGCAAATAAAAGAGTGTCTGGATTACAATCTATGGAATCACTCATGCTGAAAATATGGAAGTGTGTAGATTACAATATCCAAAAGACCTCTAAGGGAGTGTTGGCTGGGATTTCGACGCACATGAATAGTTGAGATGAGCTAGTGGAATTTGAAGATATATTCTGAGAAAGAATATGTTGTTTTCGACATAAAGGTTTTTTAAGGATATAGTCGAAGAAGACTTTCGTTGCATACAGGAAATTATGGTATGGGACTTAGAAATATTTTTTGTCTAGACTTGAGTTCGATGAAGTTGCTTGAAGTGGCGTTCGATGAATACAATTCAAAATGAGGCTGATAACTATTTTTTTGGCCTTATCCATTTCTTGAAGACACGTGGAGAGCTTTGAGTAGCAAAATGCATGCAAATCGTAGACGTGGCATCTTTTGGAGAAAAGACCGATTGTTTACAGTTATTTTTGATTCATTATAAATAGGAGTCTTAGCAATTAGGATTCGTGTGTTCAAACTTGTACAAAAACTCAAATTTACTCAAAGTATCTGTGTGTGAGAAAAGAGTTTCCTGAGTGCAATGTACGTGTGACTACCATACTTTTATAATTTTCGTTGAATCATTTAAGATTTCATCATTTACACTTCATGCAAATTTTCTTTAAAGTCATTTACTTTACAATTTACTTTTCTGCACTTCTTTAAGAATTGTAGTATTCCTTTTAATCAATCAATAGAACATTGTCAAAATGTTCATACATAGCAACTCTCGAAACTAAATAAAAGCACATGTCCTAGGATAAATTTAGTCGATACTGTAAGTAACCAAAGATATATAAAAATTTGGAAGACTAGCGTTTGTTTAGTAATTTCGACGGTAAACAAAGGGGAACACCCAATGGGACTAGCGTTTGCTTTTATTCAAATCATTCCCCTTCACAATCTTCGGAAACCCCAACATAAAATCCATGGAAATACTATCCCATTTCCATTCCGGAATATTCAACGGTTGCATCATACCCAAAGGCTTCTTATGTTCAACCTTTGACTTATGACAAGTCAAACAGGAATAAACAAATTCAGCAATATCCTTTTTCATGCCTAGCCACTAAAATAACTTCTGTAAATCCTGATACATCTTCATATCACCGAGATGAATACTCCTCCTACTTCGATGTCCTTCTTCAAGAGAGGATGAGGACTTCACAAAGTCGTCAGAAGATTTATCATGATAGGAGGAGGAAAACACTTGATAAATCTTCTGACTTCACAATATAGATTATGCTATTTAGACTATTATTATTAATTAAAATAAAATGAGTGGAAACATCGAGGGCAAGGTGGTCACTATAGAAGTATTAATGAGGGTAAATTGGGAAAGGCATATTAGGGGTCCTAAGAGTAAGTTTGAAAAAAGGGAAAATAGAAGTGGAGAAGTTCATTCTGAACGATTGTGGTTTGGAGAAACGACACTGAGGAAAAAGGTAGAAGGGGCTAGGGCGCTAAGAGATTGTTGTAGCACTCAAGTAAAAGGATCTGAACTAGGAATCTAAGGTATGAGGAGTATTGCTTTTCATTATAATTGATAGGGTTTAGATGTATGTAGGTGGTTTTGGGGTTTTAGGGAGAATGTAGTAATATTGTGATGATCCATGACAAAATAAGTGATATAATGATGTTGTAGTGCTATTAGATGATGTAAATTATGCCTATTATGAAGTGTTGTTGTTGTATTGTGATATCTTGTGAATTATGTGCGTTTTCGGACTGAATGATATTGGAATCGCAGGAGTTTTAGGGTTGGACTGTGTAGAAAATGCAACTGCAAAGTTGTTGTTTTCGCACTTTCGCCGGGCAAGTCATATGTTTTACTGGGCGAAGCTATTTTGCTCAGGAAGCGCCAGGCGAAAGGAGAGGTGAAGGAAGGATGAAAAAGAGATTCTCCTGGAATTTTGTATGGGGAAGGCGTTTCGCCCCTGCTTCGCCGAGCGAGCAGGAGCTGACATTTTTTTATATTTTACTTTTCTTCTGTCTTTGTTTTATTTCTTTTTGTTGTTGCGTTGTCTCACATGAAGTGAAATGATTAATATGATGTATTTTTAATAATGATGCTATGATGGAGTCTGACTGATTATGAGGGATATACTATGAAGATTACATGAATGATTATGCCAATTTGACTAGTTGTGGTCGTGTTTATTGTGACGTGTTGCATCATGCATTCATAGCATCTGTTAGGACTTTGGTCTAGTGACGATGTTAGGACTTTGGTCCAGTGGCAATGTTAGGACTCCACTCTAGTGATGGCCTCAATACCATTGTGTAGATTGAATGCATTTTATGATGTTCTCCTGTTTCGAGTGGGAATCGATCCTATGGTGGGGATCTTTGGAGGGAGATGACCATGTGTTCATCAAAGAGTTGGTACCACAGGCTAGAGCGTTTTGCTGCATTACATACTAAGTGACATTGCATAAATATGATTTAATAAATGTTTTGATGATGTTGTGACATAAGCGATGTTTTGACGATGATGATTTATTGATAACGTAATAATATTGTGAATGACTTAATAAAGTGGCAGTTGTGAGTATGTGTGTGATGTGTGATGGATATATGAAGTATGGATAATTGTTGTTGTAACTACTATATCTATTTCTTATACCTTTTGTAATGATTTGTGATTACTCACCCTGTCTGTTCGAATGTTACCTCTATGTGGGTAATGTACAGGTGATCAAGGTTAGCTCGTTGACGCGTGAAGGTTTAGCTTTGGAGTCAATTTATCTTATTTTTGTGAATTAAGAGGGTCTTTCTCTGATATGCAACATCGGGGTTTGGTACGTTTGGTTTTCTGAAGTCGTTATTAATTTAATAACATGTTTTTAAGCGTCTGTTACGTGATGATTTATTTTATGTTGAATTTTTATTATGATCCAAGGCCTTGAAGTCCTTTGATGAAAGTTATGAAGTCATGTTGATACTAAGATTCCGCTGCGAAATTTTAATTATATTTGGAGTTATTAAGATGTATTTTATAATTATTTGAAACTCGTGTTTCGGAGCAGGATGTGTGATAAGAATGTTTTTATGAAGTATATGACACCCTTGTCGGTGATTTACTCTGATTTAATTATTGATTTATGCGTTAAATTATTCGTTGAGTTTAAAAGGGTGTTACAACATTACATGACATATTTTCGTATAAGGTTACAAATAAGGGTGTGCCCAAATTACAATCTACATAATCACTCATTTTGTAAATAGGGTGTGTCCGGATTAGAATCTTCGGATGCAATCCTGAGATGATACATAATAAATTTTCTTAATAGGTTGCAAATAAAAGAGTGTCTGGATTACAATCTATGGAATCACTCATGCTGAAAATATGGAAGTGTGTAGATTACAATATCCAAAAGACCTCTAAGGGAGTGTTGGCTGGGATTTCGACGCACATGAATAGTTGAGATGAGCTAGTGGAATTTGAAGATATATTCTGAGAAAGAATATGTTGTTTTCGACATAAAGGTTTTTTAAGGATATAGTCGAAGAAGACTTTCGTTGCATACAGGAAATTATGGTATGGGACTTAGAAATATTTTTTGTCTAGACTTGAGTTCGATGAAGTTGCTTGAAGTGGCGTTCGATGAATACAATTCAAAATGAGGCTGATAACTATTTTTTTGGCCTTATCCATTTCTTGAAGACACGTGGAGAGCTTTGAGCAGCAAAATGCATGCAAATCGTAGACGTGACATCTTTTGGAGAAAAGACCGATTGTTTACAGTTATTTTTGATTCATTATAAATAGGAGTCTTAGCAATTAGGATTCGTGTGTTCAAACTTGTACAAAAACTCAAATTTACTCAAAGTATCTGTGTGTGTTGAGAAAAGAGTTTCCTGAGTGCAATGTACGTGTGACTACCATACTTTTATAATTTTCGTTGAATCATTTAAGATTTCATCATTTACACTTCATGCAAATTTTCTTTGAAGTCATTTACTTTACAATTTACTTTTCTGCACTTCTTTAAGAATTGTAGTATTCCTTTTAATCAATCAATAGAACATTGTCAAAATGTTCATACATAGCAACTCTCGAAACTAAATAAAAGCACATGTCCTAGGATCAATTTAGTCGATCCTGTAAGTAACCAAAGATATATAAAAATTTGGAAGACTAGCGTTTGTTTAGTAATTTCGACGGTAAACAAAGGGGAACACCCAATGGGATTAGTGCTTTTATTCAAATTTATGAAAATATTTAAAAGTTCTTCATTCGTAGTTTCTCTAATTTTGTTGTATGAGATTGAGAAGTGGTAAAATATCCACTAATAACGAAGCAATACCAAGAAATGAAGGGAAATAGTGATTCAAAACGCAACGAAAATTAAAATTTTCCCTTTAACGATCCTTATGAATGGGCATGATCAGTGATGGAAACGGTTATCTCTTGTGGTGATTAATAATTTTGATGCAGATTTGGATGAATGGTCACGAGCTTTGAATAAAGAGCAACGTCTCTACTCAGTCCACATGAACAGAGTGCCTTCAATCTCGGTGCTAGCTGCTACAAATGAAGACTTTGAGTGAGAGATAGAAAAAGTGAAATACGGCCAGGGTTTCACCAACTGAATTTCATCAAGTTCTAAAACTTCTACACGAGGATTGTATTTATAGAACCACTTGTGTGAACTGCAAGTTAAAAAGCCCGACTTAAGTGCATAATATAATAACAATATAATAACTATTATTATAATAAACATATTTTATTATTATTATATTATAATAAATATAATAATAATAATATTAACTCTTATTATTATATTATATGATGTTCCATATTTCACTTAAGTACATCGTACCTTACAGTATTCCATAATTCTCTGAAGTACACCGTACCTTACAATGTTCCTTATTTATTCTATCTCTCATCAATTTGTCCTTATGTGTGTGACTCTGTAGGTTCTCGTGACATTGACAATCATATTAAATCATATATTAAATCACCATGAGAATAACTTATAACACTTTGCATAACATTCTATGTAGTACTCTCATAGTGGATAAATCCAGTATAAATATTACTCCTAATATTCATAACTATGTTAAGACTTGATAACTCCTTATCCATAATCCATGAGATGTGATCATAAGTCTATCTACATAATAGTATTAATACTTTAAGGTTATCCCACTTCACAGTAAAGCTCGACTACGGATACTTTAAGAATAGTGTCCTTATGTTTAATGAGATCTCATGATTAAGTCACACTTAATATTTCATTAAATGGATTAGCTATTCTAGGGACTCTATTATCTTGGAAAAACAACCATAATAAAGAAATGCCTTTTATTAATAATAAGTAATTCGATACAAGTACCAAAAGTATTGGCCTCTAGGGCTTACACCAACAAGAAGGAGATACGTAAGAAGGATGGCGAATCCGCCAAATAACAATGGAGAGCAACCCCCTCTTTCGAAGGGGGAAACTACAGCCACAACATCTGTGTACGAATCAATTCCATCCACGGCGAGTACGACGGTCATACCGCAGAATGCTCACAGTGGACCAATTTTATCTTCTCTGAAGACGCAGGGTCAACCGGTGACCCCCTCCTCCAGTGGGTACTAGTGTATTCAGGCCTTAAGTGTCTAGATTCACAATGCCTTTAAAGGTCGCAAACAACCATATGTATGCCAACTTCGATGATAGTGAATTTACACAATGCGAATGCAGCATTTGCTGACCCAGTGGTGAACATGTATTCCCCTTCGCAAGGGTATGGATTTGCTGTTAATATTTTGGGTAGAAATAACCCACCCCCAGGGATGGGATGTTTTACGAAACAAATGCCCAATTTTACTACAAACTCTACAACAGTTTTAAGGCAGCAAATGGACAAAAGTAACCATGACATGGTCTATATACTTTCCCAACAAATGGGTACAATATTTAATCTTTTGATTCAAAACACCACCCAAACAAACCAACAGTTGGCAGCGCAGATAACTCGAATCGTAGACTTCTTTGGGGTTCCACAAGCACCTCAACAGGTTCGAAAGGAATTGGTGGTCGAAAACTAGGGGGCAATCCTTGAAGAGGATCCTACCATTAACCAAGCCTAGTGAAATGCACCTCGTGTAGATGTGGCGAATCAAGGAGTTAGAATTGTACCCCCTAGAGTCGAACAGCCAGTGCCAAGGGAGCAGGAACTAAGAGTGGTAATGGTTAACAGGAATCAAGATGCTGATGAAGTCATACATCAAGTTCGATACGATGGTATGGCAGGAGATAACAACTTGGTTTCCATGGTCAAAAGGATTATGATGTGTAATGGGGTAAACATTGGAATTTATAGGCCAAACTATATTTCCCCGTTGTCTGACTATATTTTGCAAACTGAATTGCTTAAGGGATTGAAGGTCCTAAAATTTACAATTTTTTTTGGGACACTAGTTAATCTATTGTCGAACATATGGCGAGATATTTAACTGAGGCAGGAGACCTTGCTAATAATGAAGATTTAAGAATAAAATATTTCCATAGTTTGCTCACTAAAAATTCCTTTACATGGTTCACGATGTTCCCAACGAATTCGATCCATGATTGGACTCATCTATAAAGGTTGTTCCATGAACAATTTTACATGGGGCAATCGAAGATTAGTTTGAAAGAATTGGCTAGCATTAAGCATAAATTTACTGAGCCAATAGACGATTATCTTAATAGGTTCTGTTTGCTAAAGGCAATGTGTTTCACACAAGTGCCTGAGCACGAATTGGTCAAAATGACTGCTGGTGGTTTAGATTACTCCATCAGAAAGAAATTAGACACCCAATATTTGAGGGATATGGCCCAAATAATAGGAGAGAAAGGGTAGCGTATTTTGAATTGGATGAAGATAATCAAGAAACATATAGTGACCCTCTAAGCTTTGATAAAAACGAAATCGACCTGAATTAAAACAAGGGCCACCATATTCATGCAAGGTTCTTGCGCCTTCGAATGGGAAGAATCCTGTCGAACCAGAAAAGAACGATAAATTCCCTAAAAGAACATACACTTTCGACGTCACCAAATGTAACAAAATTTTCGACTTACTAGTCAAAGATGGCCAAATGATAGTGCCTCCTGGTGCTAAAATGCCTCTGTTAGAACAACGAAAGATATGAGGTTTTTGTAAATATCACAATTTTTTAGGCCACAAAATCTCACAGTGTTTTCTTTTCAGGGATTTGGTACAGAATGCAATTAAGGATGAAAGTTTGAAGTTTGGATACAAGACTAAGTCTCAGATGAAGATTGACTCAGACCCCTTCTAAGTGGCAGATGCCCACTACATTGAGTCGACCATTGTCAACATGGTCGAAGTGTCTGAAGGTTATGAAAAAAACACTACTATGGTCAAAACTCATGAGAGTTTCGATCAGGAGAGTAACATAATTGAGGCTACTGAGGGCCTTAAGGTCAATTTGCAAAAGCTAAAGATCACTGATGGCAATAATCTGAAAGTCAACATGGTCAAAGTGAGCAAGGGGACTGAGATGGAAACTGATGAGGAAAGTGCCCGACAAAGCGAAGAGTAAATGAAGTTGGCTTACCCAAAGGATGATGAAAGCTTAGTGGAGTTCCTTCATCGTTACCAGCGAAAGAAGTCTGAAGCGATGTTATGCCCTAGGTGCAGTTGTGTATTCAACAAGAAAGATGCTGAGAACATAGAAAGACTTCTAATGGCTAGTCGCGCATGAGGAACTGGAAAGATACCCAGTTCTACGCCTTCGACAAAAGGGAGTCCCTCGAAGGCAAGAGCAAGGAAGTCTAAGTCTCCAAGCGAACATGTCATCTACTTTCAAACCAACTGCTGACGCTCCCAAAGAAAGGTGGATGAAGCCTAATGAAAAGAGAGATTGAGGCCAGAAGAAATGGTAGAATTTTGAAGTAGGTTGAGGCTCCTTAATCGCTTATCGAAGGGAGTTCAGGTGTCAAAATAACAACCTTACAGATCTGAAAATTACAAGGGTAAGAACCCCATGTCGAGGTCTTAGTGGAGAAGGCAACAGAGGAGAATGAAAAAAAAAAGAGAGGCCAATGAGAAGGCGGTGGCGGAGTCTAGCACTAACCAGCCTCCAAGGAAATATAGAGGCGAAGAGAAAAAGCCATTAGTGAGGAATCTTTTCCCTTCTTGAAAGGAACAATTTGAAGATAAGTCAGAATTACCACCCGTGGATGATGATATGATAACTGATAACTTCGACACAAAGTCGGAGCCTTCTTTCACCTTAATCTGAAATATAGTTTCTATGTTACCTAGGGAGTATGACCAAATTATGGAGGTCGAAAAGTATGAAGAAGTGATGGAGGTTGAAATGTCTAGACATAGGCCAATGTGTTACTACATAATGAATAACAGTTTTGTCGAGAAGCAAAATTCTTTCTTCGAAAGGCCTGACAAAGCAATGAGAAGTCATATGAAACCTCTTTTTGTTAGAGGAAAGGTGGAAAATATGGGAATTAATAAGATCCTGATGGATGGTGGTGCGACAATGAACCTAATGCTGCACTTTATGTTGCAGAAAGTTGGAAAGTTTGACACAGACCTCAAGCCTCATAACATGGTCTTGTCAAATTATGAAGGAAAGATTGGACACACCTTGGGAGTGATCCAGGTGGATTTAATAGTTAGAACCATTACTAGGCCAACCATATTTATAGTTATTGCATCGGAAGCCAATTACAACCTGCTGTTGGGTCGTGAGCGGATACACGGCATCAGAGCGGTGCCCTCTTTGCTTCATCAGAGGATCTCGATATGGCGGAATGATGGCATAGTGGAGAATATTGAGGTAGATCAGAGTTATTTTATGGTTGAGGTAGACCACGTGGATATGCATAATTTTGAAAAAAATATATGGCAAACATTGCTCCTTGCAAACCCGCTGATTTTGCATTCAACCCTACCGATGCAACGCATTACTCTCTTCATTTTCATCCAACTTATGGTTTTTGATGGGACACAAAAATCATAAGAGAATATCTTGAACTCAAAGGAACATCAGACATCTAACCGACTGGCTAGGGAGATGAATTCGATGACTATCTCTGAGTCCAAAACATTGGACACGATTTTAGCTTATATAGCCAAAAATAGATTAAAAGCGGCCTTAGAGGCCGAAATTAAGTATATGGTGGTCAAAGCCAACAAAGCTAATGTGCACCTTAAAGGTCCTTAGATAGACTTCGAACCAGATCCACCTGATAAGATTCAAGACAAAGTGCAAAGCCAGAGGCTCGATGCCATCTATGACGATGAGCCTTTGGGATTCGAAAGGGACTCGCTGGCACCCAACATAAAAATGCTAGCACAGGATCCCCTAGAGAAAATTGACTTAGGGGAAGGTACAGTTAAAAGACCAACATACATAAGCGCCAACCTTGGCCCAAAATTCAAAGTCGAAGTGATCCAACTTTTGAAGGAGTATAAAGACTGCTTCGCTTGGGATTATGAAGAGATGTTTGGATTGAGAAGAGAATAGTAGAACTAAAGTTTCCCATCAAGTCTAGAAGGAAGCCAATTAAGCAAACTCCAAGACGATTTGCACCAGAAATATTTTCGAAGATCAAGCAAGAAGTCTAAAGACTTCTCAATGTAAGTTCATCCGTACAACAAGGTATGTCGAATGGATTGCTAACATAGTTCCCATCATTAAAATAGTGGGACTCTGAGGGTATGCATTAACTTCAGAGATCTAAATGCTACGGCCCCAAAGGACGAGTATCATGCATGTGACAGAGATGCTTGTCGACTCCGCTGTAGGCTACGAGTATCTTAGTATGCTTGACAAATACTCTGGATATAATCACATATTCATTGTTGACGAAGATGTACCGAAAATGAAATTTCGATGTCCTACAGATTTAGGCACTTACAAATGGGTGGAGATTCCTATCGACTTAAAAAATGTTGAGGCAACCTACCAAAGAGCAATGAATTCCATTTTTCATGATTTTACAGAAACATTTATGCAGATTTATATTGACATATAGTTGTTAAGTCTGTGTCAGGAACAAATCACATAGACCATCTTCGAAACTCATTTGAAAGAATGAGGAAGCACGATCTGAAGATGAATCCTCTTAAATGTGTGTTCTGTGTGCAGGATGGAGATTTTTTAGGCTTTGTAGTTCATAATAAGGGGATTGAAAAAAACCAGAATAAGTCTAAGGCCATTATGGAGGTGAAAGCACCATAAACAAAGAAGGAACTACAATCGCTGCTAGGGAAGATTAACTTCTTAAGGAGGTTCTTTTCGAACTTGAGCGAAAATACTCAAGCCTTTTCTCCTCTACTTTGACTGAAGAATGAAGGCTTCGAATAAGGGCAAACACATCAGGAAGCTTTTGATAAAATTAAAGAGTATCTTGTTCATCCTCCAATTTCGTCGCCTCCTTATAGAAGTAAAAGTATGAGATTGTACATTTCTGTGTATGATGTAACTATAGGGAGCATGCTTGCTCAAGAAGATGAAAATGGCGTCGAAAGGGCCATTTACTATCTTAGTCGAGTCCTTAATGATGCAGAAACTAGATATAGTATGATTGAAAAATTATGTCTGTGTTTTTATTTTTCATGTACAAAGTTGAAGTATTATATAAAGCATGTTGATGTGTATGTTTCGTCTCATTTTGATATCATTAAACATATGCTTTCTAAGCCAATCCTGCACAGTCGAATTGGAAAACAGGCGTTTGCCCTAACTGAGTACTCCTTAACTTATGTGCCTTTGAAGGCCATGAAGGGGCAAGTGGTCGCAAACTTTATAGTCGACCACTGCGTAGTCGAAAACTCCTAAAACTATCTGGAACTTGACCCTTGGAAATTATATTTTGATGGTTCTAGTCACAAAGATGAAACGAGTATTGGGATATTAATTATTTCTCCTAATAAGATTCCAACAAGGTTTAAATATATGATCGAAAGTCCTTGTTTGAACAATGTGGCTGGGTATGAGGCTTTGATAGTCGACCTTAAAATTATGTTAGAGTTAGGGGCAACTAGAGTCGAAATCATTGGTGATTCTGAATTGGTTGTAAAACAGTTGACAAAGCAGTATAAATTTTTCAAAGAAAATTTAATAATTTACTTTGTGATAGCAAATCGACTATTACGAAAGTTCAAAATGGTGGACATTAGACACCTTCCTTGACTGAAGAATCAGGAGGATAATAACTTGGCTCAAATTGCTTCTGGGTACAAAGTTTCTAAAGAAAAGTTGAAAGATGAGATCGAAGTTCGAGGGAAAATAATGGCAACCAGATTGTCTCTGACGGATTTGAAAACAACAAAGTTAGGCTATGCAGATGAAGAGAACTTCGAGATATTGGCTATCGACAACTTGAAAGATGCGGGTTAAAGAAAACCAATAGTAGACTACTTGAAAAGCCTAACAACGTCGGCATAGCGAAAAGTCAGGTATCGTTCTTTGAGTTATAATCTTATGGAAAATGAATTGTTTAAAAAGACACCTGAGTGAGTTTTACTCAAATGCCTTAGTGAGGCTGGGGCCAATTTAGCTTTGTCGAATGTTTATACTAGGGCATGTGGGGCTCACCAAGTAGGCCATAAGATGAAATGGCTTTTGTTTCAACAAGGAATGTATTGGCCTACTATGCTGAAAGATTACATTGAGTTCACCAAAGGATGCCAAGAGTGCCAGATACATGCAGGCATACAACATGTTCTTGCAAGCAAACTACACTCTATTGTGAAACCTTGGCCCTTTAGGGGTTGGGAATTGGATCTGGTTGGTGAGATTCGACTAGCGTCTTCTAAAGGTCATAAGTACATCTTAGTGGGCATTGACTATTTTACTAAGTGGATCAAGGTCATACCTCTGGTGAATGTTGATCAAGAAGCAATGATCAAGTTTATCCAGAGACACCTAATTTATAGGTTTGGGATCCCAGAGACCATTAAAACTGATCAAGGGCAAGTGTTCACTGGTCGAAAGGTCCAAGAATTTGATAACGAAGTAGGGTTCAAACTATTAACATATACGCCTTATTATGCCTAGGCGAATAGCCAAGTAGAAGCCGCGAATAAAGTGGTAATTGGGTTAATAAAGAAACATGTAGGAAAAAGCCAAGAAATTGGCATAAGACTTTGGACCAAATTTTGTGGGCATGTCGAACTTCCCCAAAAGAAGCTATAAATTCTACACCTTTTCGATTAACTTATGGGCACAACGCAGTGTTTCCAGTTGAAATTTATCTCCAACCGAATAGAATTCAAAAACAGAATGAAATTCCATCTGAATTCTATTGGAATATGATGTTGGATGAACTAGTTGATCTAGACGAAGAAAGGTTGAATGCCTTAGAATTACTAAAGAGGCGGAAAAAGAGAGTAGAAAAAGCATATAATAAAAAGTTTAAAGTTAAATAATTTTTTATTGGAGATTTAGTATGAGAGGTGATTCTACCTATGGATAAAAAAGATATGGCATTGGGTAAATGGTCCCCCAAAGTGGGAAGGCCCGTTTCAAATTGTCCAAGTGTTTTCTAAGAACGTGTATGAGATTGAAGACTCCTAAGACTCAATGGGAAATATTTGAAAAAGTATAGGTCTGCGCTCTAGGAGATTAAAATATTAACAAAATGATTCATATGCAATTTTGAAGCCAAAGTGGTTAAATCATTACATTACGAAATCCCAGAATCGAAGTAAAAAGTCAAGCAGTTACAAATATGAGCAAGCAAGATAATTAGAATGGAAGGGTAGCATTCATTCGTTCATATTTCATCTTTGAGAGCACAAGTGACGATCAATTACAGACTTGTTAGAATTGAGGGTGTCAACTTCTGCTCCCAAAGTCTGGGCCCGTTCAACATGATGTACCCATACCTGAATTTCATTATCGAGCTCTTGGCGGTCGAGTTTCTGATTTTTTTTATTGGCATTCTTTAGCCTTTTGAATCTTGGCTTGCAACTCTTTAATTTGGTTTTCCTAAGCAGCAATGTTGCTAGCACAAGTTTCAAACTCTTCTTAATTTTGCTCGATGTTTTTCTCTAATTCGGAAACTTTATTGGTGGATTCAATAGCAGCATCCCATTCAATCGTTTGGGTGTTAATTTTATTCTAAATTTTAGTCGAAACGTCCCTTCGATGGTTAAGATCTGCAGTGATATGATCGATGAGCAGCCCACGTTCCATAATGACGTCTACAATTTCAAGAGGAGTAATTAAGATGTCGACCTGCTTCAAGAGGTATTTGATGCTAAAGCAAGCATAAGGACTATCTTCTTAGGCTTTGAGCAAGTCAACATCAAAAGCTTTCTCCTTAATATTTTTAAGCAGTTCGTCAGTAGGTTCATTGGTAGACTGACCACCTGAGAGGGTCAAAGAACTAGAGCATTTATCAGTTGAACTACCTCTTGTGCTCTTGATCACCTTTAGGTATTCCGCTGGCTTGTTTTTCTTCAAGTTCTTCAATTCTTCTTAGGAAGGAGCAATAGTTCCACCAGTCGAAGGAGGCTTAAAAGCTTTGGTAGGCTCAGAAGTTTGGTTGGTATTGGGCATTTCACCTTGGTTCTCATCATCATCCTCTTCTTCATCCTGAGGATTATGCACATATTCAAATAGAGGTTGACCTTCTTCCTGGTATTCTTCCTCGTCTGGGGCATCATCGCCTTGGTTGATTTCCTATGAAGAATCATTTGCTTTTTCTTGCACAACTTCCTCTATGTTTTGGATGTGTGTGGTTTCTTCGATTTCCATGATTTGGGTTGTGTCTTTTGGGGGTGAAACTTCTTGTTGTTCCTCAGTGGGTTTATTTACTTCGCCCATAGAATCTTTGTTCGATTCTTTATTATATGTGAGATGATATAAAGGAGTGCTGGTGCTCCCAGGGATGGCATGTTTTGTAAGTCCTGTGGTTTTTGGATTGGTTGCATTTTGGTAAAACAACATGTTGTTAGCAAGATGTTAAACAAGACATTTTGCCATAACAATCAGACATCATGTTCTGCATGTTGTGACATGTTCTAGGACATGTTATACCAGATAGCTAGGGCATGTCTATTTTGGTATTTTCAGGATGATTTTTTAGTGTGTTATAATTCACACACGTGCGTTTTTTATAGGAGTATATTATAGGATTTTCTATTTTTACAGATTCTGTTACTTTTCATAAAAAAGGATTCTTGAGCCTTTTTAGAAAAGTTTTATTTTTCTCCTATTATTGTGCAGGATGATTTGCAACCAGTTTATACCTATTGCTGCTATTTGTGCACCTCAAGAAGCCCAAGCCCATTAGTTCTGAAGGCTATTTAAATAGAAGACAAACTCTATTAAAGTAGAGAGCATAACATGAATAATTTTAGGAAGAAGGATTAGCCATTGTTTTGGTTGGTCTTTAGGGTTTTTGTGTTTGTTAATCATATGTCACTTATGTATCTTGTGATGCATTGAGGTTGACTGATTGTTCATTATTCATTGTCCACTCTAAAGCTTTTAAGCAAGAGTGTATTATTCTTAATTGAAGCTTTTAAGTAATATCAAGTATTGTCTTGGAAGTGTGCTACTTCTATTGTTTGTTGAACTATTGATTGTCACTGGGATTGTGACCGATTAGGAAGTGAGAGGGGGATCTCATATCTAGAGGGTGTCTAGGTAGAAGTTTCACAAGGTAGGAATTAGGCGAGAAGTTGTAAATGGGCTATTTTAGCTTTGAACTAATACTATCATAGTGGATTTCCTTCTTGGCTCGGTAGCCCCTAGATGTAGGTGAGTTGCACCGAACTAGGTTAACAACTCTGGTGTTATTTTTATGTTTCTGTCATTAATTTTTCCATATCTTTTCTTATGTGATCAAGCTATTGTTGATCCTGGTGTTATGACATCTGTCTCAATATCTGGTATCTGCATTCCAAAATTTCAATTGGCATCAGAGCAGGTCACCCTGTTCTGTTTTTTGGGTGAGGTTCAGAGAGTTTGTATTTTGGTACTATGGACAAGGAAGGAGGAGGCAATGTTAGTATGCCTCCAGTCTTGGATGACACTAATTATGACTATTGGAAGGAACGTATGGTGGCTTTCTTAAAATCCATGGATATAAAAACTTGGAAGGATATCATCATGGGTTGGGAACACCCTATAGTTAAGGATAAGGATGGAAAAGAAACCTTGAAGTCAGGAGAGGATTGGACCAAGGAGGAAGATGAGACAACTCTTGTAAACTCCAAAGCCTTGAATGCTTTATTCAATGGGGTTGACAATAACATATTTAGGTTGATCAACACTTGCACTGTGGCAAAGGATACTGGGAAATTCTTAAGACAACTCATGAAGGAACACCCAAGGTGAAGATATCTAGACTTTAGCTTCTCACTACCAAATTTGAGAATATGAAGATGAGAGAAGATGAAAGCATTCGTGACTTTCACATGAGAGAAGATAAAATCCATGAATGTGCTTTAAATATCCAATGCCTTTAGTGCCTTGGGAGAAAAGATGACAGAAGAAAACCTGGTTAGGAAAATTCTTAGGTCTCTCCCTAAGAAGTTTGACATGAAGGTCACTACCATAGAGGAAGGTAGGAAGGAAGTTGGTGACGGCTTTAAATATCCAATGCCTTTTGTTGCCTGAGTTTTCTCTGTTGCTTGCATTATCTCTGAGCTAGGTAGGAAGTTGGTGACGGCTTTTGGTTGTTGCTCTCCCGGCCGCTCGTTTATGCCCAATGATGAGCTTAACTGAGGGCTGAATTTAACTATATTGTCTTGATTCTGAACTTGCGCTTTATCTCTTTAGCGACTTGTCCTGATTATTAGTTGGTACTTGTGCTTGACAGGTTGGTAAGAGAGCTGCGGTATTAGGAAGAGCCTGAAAGCTGGCTTGTATCCTCGAAGTAAAACTCATTTAGGTTTTTTTGAATTGCCCCTATTTCGATGGTGTTGGTGTTGTTTTGATAGGGATGGTGACTCTAATCCGCGAATAATACTTTGTGGTAATACGATAGATGTCGCAAATGTGGTTGGACTTGTTTAGAATATCTAGAAGGACTGAATAATGGTGTTCTTTGGGTTGTCCGCATCTCCTACTCTCACAGGTTTATCGAAGGACAAAATTGTGGAGTTGTAAAGTCTGAGAGCTGTAGGTTTTCCTTCGTAGAGCTTTTGGATTGAGTTCTTCTCATAATGACTGCCGACGTCTCTCGAGGTATAACTCTCAAATTCTTCTGAAGCTAAATTATTTTGCTGAGCGTTGCCTGAAACATTCTGAGTGCTCCTCATTGTTGTAGGTGGTTTATGGTTTACGTCTGCCGGCTGATTTACTTTCGCGCCTCTGGTGATTGGTTAAGTTGTTTGTAAATCCATTACATTGTTGCAGCCATTCTGAGAGCTCAAATGGTGTTTAATAGCGGTATGTGCAGTGGGCAAGGCCTGGAAGTAATTATGTCGTGGCTCATCGGCTGAAGAGTTGTGCCACAAGGTGAAGCAGCTTGCCTGAGTTCCCATTCCAAGTTTCTCTTTTCTTGAATGAGGAAATGAAGGCCTTCTGATGATGTACTCTTATCGCAAGGCTAATAGCTTATGGCGGTTGAATTTTACGACATTGAAGTTTTGAAGCCTCTATTCTTGACTCCTTCCAATTCTTTCTTTCTGTTGTGTATCTTGATGTAACCCCTCTATAAGAAATAAAATCCTTGTGGTCATAACTTGACCGGCTTGGACCAATATGTAATGAAATCTTTAAAAGAAAATATGAATCCTGTTGAGGTCTTGCAAAAGGAACAAGCATTCTTATCTGTACACGTGAACTTAATGAAACTTTATCTTCTTAAGTATCGACTCCATGAGTTTGCGATTTTGACATGAGAATTCCCAGGAAACACGTCTTCTATGGCCTACCATCTTATTTGAGCCATACTCCAACTTCGATTTCGAGACTTGACTTTAATAGTCGTGGAAAAAAAGAACTCTTGAACTCTTGCTCAAAATCTAATGGACATAAGCTCTAAAAGGAGCTCCTTAGCACCTTGCCCGTTGAGATACACTTCTTAATATAACTTGAATGCTCGAATGGTGCACTTCAGACCCCAACGTACTAGTCACGTCTTTGTGATACCTGGCTGCAAGCAATCTATGCCTTGATACCGCTGCACTTGCATAAACTGGTTAGCCGTAAAACATAAATATCAAATTAAATAACAAAAGAAAGAAAAAAAAGCGAAAACGGGTGGGATCTTACGGTCAAAAATTAGGGTGTGACAAACGTCAAGGAAGACGTCAGGTTAGCAAAAAGGGAAGCAAGGCCCAACAGTTGAGATGTCATTATTGCGGTAGGTTTGGCCATATCAAACCTTTTTATTTTGGACTGCATGGATATCCTAGGTCATTTGCTCAACCCAAGGTTAGCCATGAAGCATTGTTGAATACCAAGAGGTGAGTTCCCAAAGAGACTGTCAAATCTCTTATTGCTCATACCTCTCTCAGAGCTTTTGCCAAAGAAGATTGGTATTTTGATAGTGGGTGTTCTATACACATGACCAATATAGAGATTTTCCTGGTCAACATTTGATCACACTCTACTAATTATGTCACTTTTGGGGATGGTGCAAAAGGAGAAATTCAAGGAATTGGAAAACTAGCTTGTGTAGGATCTCTTAGTCTTGAAAATATGCTGCTTGTAAAAGGATTGAAAGCCAACTTGATAAGAATCATTCAATAATGTGATCAGGGATTGAAGGTCAACTTTATTAAGTTTGAATGTATGGTTACTAATGAGGAGGATGAAGTTCTGATGAGAGGAGTCAGATCTAAAGACAACTGTTACTTATGGACATCCCTTTCAACAAATAAGTCTCCTACATGTCTATTATCTAAAGAATATGAAGTTCAACTATGGCACCAGAAACTTGGTCATTTGCATCTAAGAGGAATGAATAAAATTGTTTCAGCATAAGCAATTAGAGGAATTCCCAAGCTTAAGATAGAGGAAGGAAAAATTTGTGGGGAGTGCCAAATTGGAAAGTAAACCAAGATGTCCCATTCCAAGGTTCAACATCTGACCACTTCAAGAATGTTGGAACTTCTTCATATGGATTTGATAGGTCCTATGCAAGTTGAGAGCCTTGGTGGAAAGAGGTATGCTTATGTTGTTGTTGATGATTACTCAAGATTTACCTGGGTGCATTTCATTAGAGAAAAGTCTGATGTCTTTAAAGTCTTTGAGGGTTTATGCCAAAAGCTTCAAAGAGAGAAAGAAAACAAAATTGTTAGATTTATAAGTGATCATGGAAAGGAATTTGAAAATAGAAAGTTTGCTGAATTTTGCTCTTCTGAAAGGATCAGTCATGAGTTTTCATCTCCTATCATTCTTCAGCATAATGGGGTAGTTGAAAGAAAGAATAGAACTCTACAAGAATCTGCTAGGGTCATGCTTCATGCTAAGCACCTGCCATATCATTTTTGGGCTGAAGTAATGAATATTGCATGTTATATTCATAATCGGGTTACCTTAAGAACGAGTACTTCAACCACTCTTTATGAATTATTAAACGGAAGAAAACCTACTATCAAGTACTTCCATGTCTTTGAAAGCAAGTGTTATATTCGGGCTGATCATGAATAAAGAAGGAAAATGGATCCTAAAAGTGATGAAGGAATTTTCCTTGGCTATTCCATAAACAGCAGAGCCTATAGAATATTCAACATAATAACCAAGACAATGATGAAGTCTATTAATTTGGTAATAGATGACTCAACTCAAGAGAGGCATATAGATGTTGAAGATGATGTTGAAACACCACCTCAGGAGACTGTCACAGAAGAAAATGAAGTTGACAATAACATCAACAATGATCATGTCATTGTGGAAGATGATGACAATCAGACAAATAAAAGGCCCTCTATCAGAATTTAGAAGGATAATCCCAAAGAGCTTATAATAGGAAATCCAAATGAAGGGGTTGTTACAAGGTCAAGAGAAGTGATATACAATGCTTGTTTTGTTTCAAAAATTGAACCTAAGAATGTGAAAGAAGCTCTAAATGATGAATTATGGATCAATTTCATGCAAGATGAATTAGAGAAGTTTGGAATTTGGTTCCTAGACCTGGGGAACAAATGTCATTGGAACAAGGTGGGTATATAAGAATAAGTCTGATGAAAATGGAGTGGTTACTAGGAATAAGGAAAAACTTGTGGCACAAGGGTACACTCAATTTGAAGGTGTTTACTTTGATGAGACATTTGCATCAGTTGCTCGTCTTGAATCTATACGACTCTTACTAGGGGTAGCATGTTTGCTGAGATTTAAGTTGTATCAGATGGATGTAAAAAATGCCTTTCTGAATGGGATCTTACAAGAAGAAGTTTATGTTGAAAAGCCAAAAGGATTTATGGATTCCACTTTTCCAAATCATGTTTACAAACTAAAGAAGGCTTTTTATGGTTAAAGCAAGTTTTTAGGGTTTGGTATGAAAGACTGACAAAATTTCTAGTAAAAAATGGGTACAGAAAAAGAGGAATAGACAAGAAATTGTTTGTTAAAGAAAGGATGGCAAGCTCATGATTGCTTAAATATATGTAGATGACATTGTTTTTGGTGGAATGTCAGACCAAATGTTTCAACACTTTGTCAAACAAATGCAGTCTGAGTTTGAGATGAGTCTACTAGGTGAATTGACTTATTTTCTTGGACTACAAGTTAAACAAATGGAGGATTCTATTTTCATATCCCAAAGCAAGTATGCCAAGAAGATATTAAAGAATTTTTGTATGGAGAAGGCCAGTCATAAAAGGACGCCTGCACCTACTCATTTGAAGCTCTCTAAGGATGAAAATGGGATTATTATGGATCAAAGTCTTTACAGAAGCATGATAGGAAGTTTACTATATTTGACCGCTAGTAGACCTGATATCACATTTGTTGTTGGAGTTTGTGCTAGATATCAAGCTGAGCCAAAATTTAGTCGCATCAATAAAGTAAATAGGATTTTTAAGTATGTGAATGGTACTTGTGACTATGGAATGTTGTACTCACGTGGTTCTGATGCCATGTTGGTTGGATATTGTGATGCTGATTGAGGAGGTAGTGTTGATGATAGGAAAAGCACTTCTGGAGGATGTATCTTCTTGGGAAACAACCTTATTTCTTGGTTCAGTAAGAAGAACAATCGTGTGTCTCTTTCCACTGCTAAGGCTGAGTATATTGCAGCAAGAAGCAGTTGTTCACAGCTACTTTGGATGAAGTAGATCTTGAAGGAGTACAATATCAAGCAAGATGTCATGACATTGTACTGCGATAATTTGAGTGCTATCAATATATCCAAGAATCTTGTTCAACATAGTAGGAAAAAGCATATTGACATCCGTCATCACTTTATTAGGGATCTTGTTGAAGAAAAAGTGACCAGTCTTGAGCATGTAGCCACTGAGAAGCAACTGACTGATATTTCCACTAAAGCTTTGGATGAAAACTAATTTGAGAAATTAAGAGGAGAACTTGGAATTTGCATTGTTGAAGAATTATAACAATTAGCCTTAATAATGCAGGATACAAGGGAGAGAATGGTCGTGTTGTCAAATTTGTGGCTAAAAGGAGGAAGTAGTAGTGATGATATTTTTGATACTGTGAGAAGGAGAAAGTCTCAGAGTTTGAATCATAGACATGATCATGCCAGTCTTATGGTTTCTTGTGTGTTGCATGGAGGCTTGTGTCGGTGGTACTAGGATGTCATTTTATTCGTTCTGACATCATTTCATTTGCTGTGTCTGAGAGAATGCATTATTCTCTGCAGTAGGTTGTGGTGTTCAGGGGGAGTGTGCTTGTGCTAGTGATTATGAAGTGTGGTTCCATTGTATGAACTTGCATGGAAGTTCATATGTTCATGTATTTTTTTTGCTATTTTTGGTTTTCCCTTTCAGGGGAATACTGATTATGAGTGACACGGGGAGTGGTGTACCTATCTGTTTTGCTGCTGTAAGATTACAGTATGTATAAAGCTTACATGTTCGCATGTAGCTTGTGTGAGTTTGTGATGTCAAACCTAATGTCTTGACATTGTGTTGTCTCTATTGGTTTGACAACATTGTGGTTCTTGAGGTTTTTGTGATTTTGTTTTGTTTCCGTTGTGTGTTCCTCTGATGTGGGCTAAGGTTGTTTTAGCCAAAAAAATTAAGGGGGAAATTGTAAGTCCTGTGGTTTTTGTATTGGCTGCATTTTGGTAAAACAACATGTTGTTAGTAAGATGTTGAACCAGATATTCGGCCATGACAATCAGATACCATGTTCTGCGTGATGTTGTAACATGTTCCAGGACATGTTATACCAAATAGCTAGGGCATGTTTATTTTGGTATTTTTAGTGTGATTTTTGAGTGTGTTATAATTTAAACACATGCATTTTTCATATGAGTATATTGTGTTACTTTTCATAAAAAGGATCCTTGAGCCTTTTCAGGAAAGTTTGTATTTTGCTCCTATTATTGTGCAGGATAATTTGCAACCAGTTTATACTGATTATTGCTATTTATGTGCCTCAAGAAGCCCAAGTCCAATAGTTCTGAAGGCTATTTAAAGAGAAGATAAACCCTATTGAAGTAGAGAGCATAACATGAAGAATTTTAGGAATAAGGATTAGTCGTTGTTTTGGTTAGTCTTTAGGGTTTTTGTGTTTGTTAATTGTATGTCACTCATGTATCTTCTGATGCATTAAGGTTGACTGATTGTTCATTATCCACTCTAAAGCTTTTAAGCAAGAGTGTATTGTTCTTGATTTAAGCTTTTAAGCAAGATCAATCATTATCTTGGAAGTATGCTACTTCTATTGTCTGTTGAATTGTTGATTGTCACTGGGATTGTGGCTGATTAGAAAGTGAGAGGGGGATCTCATATCTAGAATGTGTCTAGGTAGAAGTTGCACAAGGTAGGGATTAGGCGAGAAGTTTTAAATGGGCAAGTTTAGCTTTGAACTAATAGTATCATAGTGGATTTCCTTCCTGGCTTGATAGCCCTCAGATGTAGGTGAGTTGCACCGAACTGGGTTAACAATTCTGGTGTTATTTTTACGTTTTTGTCATTTATTTTTCTGCATCTTTTATTGTGTGATCAAGCTATTGTTGATCCTGGTGTTATGACATCTGTCTCAACATCTGGTATCTGCATGCCAAAATTTCATGTTTAATGTTAGACTGTGTAGTAACGTTTGGGCTACCCTGCAAAAGAAATTGAATTTTGATGAGTTGAAGATAAAAAGTGGCTAAAGAAAGTAAAGTGAGATTCTTTTACCTTAGGACCTTCTTCACCATGGTTTATCACTCTCGAGCCGTTAAGGAGTGCCCTTAGTAGCAGGTTCATGATCAACCTTGATTACCTTTAGAGTAACAGGTTTCTTGGGTTTGATCTTGATAATGTTGGTTTTTGGTTAAGAGATGGCGTCGGAAGTCTTCGCCTTCTTTTTCTTCTTGGCCATTTTAGAGGTATCTGGTGACAAGTCACCATCATCTGATTCTACTACTTAGACCTGGGGTTCTTTAGCCTTTATTTTCTTTGGAGTCGGATGAGGCTTTTGATTTATTTGAAAATAACATAAACATAAGTATATGAAGGCAAAACATCAGGCGAAATAAGAGAAAAACACAAAGTATACCTTTGTTGGTGATTTGGTGGTTTCTTCTTCTTGACATTCGTCTTTGGTTGAACTTGTAGTATTCTTCGCCAGACCTTTGGCTAGTTGTTTTCTTTTGACGACTAAAACAAGAACAGGTAAAAAACAAATGCCACAAGTAAAAATAGGTGTCAAGAAATTGTTAGAAGAAAATAAATTAAATTAAAATATCCTCCTATTTCACACCTTCATATATAAGAGAGAGTACTTGGACATGCTCTATGCAAATATGAATATGTCCTTTGAAACTATCCAGAGTATGCTTAGTCGGAACCACCCGTTTTGCTAGCTTTTGATAGTCTTATTGAAGTATTTTCACGAAGTCCTCACAGATAAACCAGTCAGGAAACAGAGGGCTAGAATCCACGCCGAAGTCAGCCGTTGACAGTCGAGGGAATCTTGGTGGATGCAAGTTAAAAGCCAACTCATACTTGTGTTCGTCTTTAACATACAAAGGTAGTTTTAAATCGTGGAGTTTCTTTAGAAATTTTTCTCTCAAAGTAACTGCTGCTTCACAGATGGTTCAACTAAGGTCATCAGGTCTGTAGGTAGTCTCAAAGTACTTTTGGAATTTTTGGATTTATTTTATGTGAGTCTAAGTACCTTTCTTGGATATGTTCTCTACAAAAGCAAAAGCAGTTGTTAAGTGCTGAGTAAAAGCATTAACGTCGAACATTTCTGTGGAGTAGTAATGTCTCCACTAAGTATCATATTCTTGGGAACAGTGGTACAATGCTTTGAATGGAATGGGGTGAGTTGAGTAGTGCTAAAATATTAAGACATTTCTTCGTTACATTCAGCCTCAGTATGGTACATATTGTAAAGGACAACAAAGCTTTTCTTTGGGAAGATTGGTTTAGGTAGAACTTGGTTGCATCCAAACTGTCGAGAGACAAGATTGAGTTGGTAGCTAAGAAGGATGATTTGATTCTTAGAAGGTCCGAGCCTTGTTGCTATTAATTTTGGTGTGAGGAATGCTTCCCATATGGCCAAAGATTCCGCTTCTTGATCTTTCGAAGGAGCTAGAAACTTTTTGGTGAACCATTCTAGGCCGTAATTTCTATTGGCGAAGGGAGCCATAGAGGGAGTAAAATTGTAGCGCTTTGCATACATCATTACATATTCAGTGAAAGTCTTTCGCAAATTTATTCCTTCGTCACTAGGATTCAATTGGACGAGGCGTGTCCCTTCAACCCTTTTATTCTTGATTTCATCAGCCTCTTCATTGATTATGTTGTGAGTTGGAAACGAGGCTTCGAAAGTAGCATTTAGTCACAGCTGAAGCAACCAAAATAGGCCAACTAGTAATAGGTTTGATCCAAGTTGGATTTGCTTGAGGATTTTGACACCTTTTCCTACAGACTCATATAGGTAACCTAAAATCATTTGGCTAAGATAGAGCTTGTGACCAACGTGTATTTGGTTCACCATGGTTAAAAACTTCTCCGCTACTTGTAGAGACTTCAAGCAAAAAATGCAACGAGATAACCAAAGTGCGAGGAAAGCAATATTTTCTTCATCATAAACTTCTTCAGTGATCTTCTTATGATGGTCAGGGATGTAATGAGTAAAATTGGCTTGATTTCCATCGAAGCTAATGGTATCCTCAGTCATGTGGCTTGGATCGAAAACGTCTCCGGTTGGTCGAAGACCATTGATTTCAACGGTGTCAAAAAGTTTTAGAGTTAGCATTCCATAAGGGAAGTTGAATCATGTCGAAAATTTCCATATCTTTCCAAAATTGGGTTTTCGTTTTCTCTATCTTCGCCAGCCAAGACAAGTAATTTTCAAGGTCCTTCGACAAAGGGCAAGAGCAAAATACTCTAAGAGCATTGCTCATATACTTTTAGGTTAATGGGTTTCTCTATAGGCTCAATCGAGGACTTTTCTTGGGTATTATAACGCCCCGATTCTAATTTCCCATTTTTGTTGAGTCTTTTATTTTATTTGGGTGATTATTATTTTATTTGTGGAATTGGTGTGTTAATATGTTATGTTTGCATATTGTGTTATTTTATCATTTTTGAGAGTTTTCGGGGAAATTAGGTTGGAGGGTATTTTAGATATTTCCTTAATTAATGTTAAGTTAGAAATTTTATGTGAGAAAATGAATTATTAGATATTTTGTGAAAAAATGATTTATTAGATATTTTGAGAGAAAAAGTAATAGAAAAGAAATAGAATAGAAAGATAGAAGAGAGAGAAAAAGGAGAGAAAAGAGAAATAGAAGAATGAGAAGAGAAAGAAAGAAGAAAAGAGAGAAAATTTGGAAAATCATCAAGAACACTTCTAGGAATCGATTTGATCAGGTAAGGATGTGAAATATTGTTATCTTATCATTGTGTATGATTATGTATGGTTTTGTTTGGATTCTTTTGGTTGTTTTTTCACATATTTCTATTTTAGGTCGAATTGGTAAAATCGATAGAAATCGATGTTTTCACGGTTAGAATTTGAAATAAATTGCATAGTTTAGTCGAGGAATATTAGGCCGTGACTATTGAAACTTGTTTGATCGAGCTCGGGTGATTTCGTAACTTTTGACATTTGTGGATAATTGACGGTTTGAGATTTGAGTGGAAATCGGACGTCATAGAAATCGTGTTTAATGGTTCTAATTCACTGATATATGTTAGGTGAGTATGAGTATGTGTTTTTTCGAAGGAAATGATTGAATCGGTCGGATTTTCGGGCAAAAATGCAATATCCCGTAGCAGTTTTTAGGCAAAATTCTGGTTTTTCAGAAAACTTCGAAAATTCATATCTTTTGATCCGTAAGTCGGTTTTAGTTCCCGTTCGAAGCGTTGGAAAGCTAAAGAGATGTTATTTCTAGGGAAAATGGTTTTGATGTCAGTGTATGATCCAATTATAGCATAAAATTTGAAACGTGTCATTTTGTCAACTTTTACCGTCGTGAACGGGTGCGTTTGATGTGTTATCATACTGTATGCTTTCGATATATAACGTGTAGCTTGTATGCTATTATATAATATGTTGTGGGTAGCCGTATGGCATGAATCCTATATTGTAGAATATATTGTGAATGTATATAGATTGTATGTGATAGAATGAGATGAATGCATGAATATATTGTAAATATGTATGCATTTCAAGAGTGTCTTGAGTCATTTTGTATGTGAAGCATAATGATGTACATTCTTATGTTGTATGATTCTAATGAGAATCCGTTGTAACGTCGTGTGCCTATGTGAGGTGTGAGCGATGATTACAAATGATTGTGTGCCTAGGTGAGGTGTGAGCAATCGGATTGTGTGCCTATGTAAGGTGTGAGCAATCCACAAACATTGTGTACCTATGTGAGGTGTGAGCAATGGGTGAACATCGTAGGCCCGACGGGGAGTTACATTGGTAACGAGCGATGGTTCCAATAAGTTCCTGAGTGAACTTGAGATGATTGAGTCAGTACCGCATTGCATTTGCATATAGTCGTGAGTCGGTTTCTATGATTTGTGTTTATCATCTTTATAATTGTGCATTGGTGAATAAACATAAATGTGTATGTTTATGTGGAATGATAAGAATTGTGAAAGTATGCATGATGAATATGCTTGGTTATATATATATATATATATATATATATATATATATATATATATATATATATATATATATATATATATATATATATATATATATATATATATATATATATATATATATATATATATATATATATATATATATATATATATATATATATATATATATATATATATATATATATATATATATATATATATATATATATATATATATATATATATATATATATATATATATATATATATATATATATATATATATATATATATATATATATATATATATACACACACACACACATTGTGATGTATATGAGTGAGTTGTGATGAATTGTGGTGAGAATGTAGAATATGTGTATTTTTATGCTAAGATATATAATTATATGAATTGTTGTTGTGATAATATTTCTCACCCTACTGTTGTTTTATGATGCTCTATGAGGCATTGCATTGTAGGTATGCTGGTGGTCTTTTTGTGAAGCGTGTCTTCATTCTTTTGGTCGGTCGGCTCTGATATGTAGCACCGGGTAGCTAGGATGTACATGATTTTTTTGTGATACATTTGTATATGTATATTGTTGATGAATGTTTATGTAAACATGAGTTATGTTGTTGAATCATACTGGATGATATATATATGTTTGACGTTATCAATGTTTAGATTTTCCGCTTTTATTCTAAATTTTGAGATGTGGGTGTAAGGACTAAGTTCCTCTGTCGCAAAGTTACCCCACTGTTGCATATCTTTTGTTGAGCAGGTGTTGTATGTTTTAATTTCAAGCGTAATGTGATGCGCCTCTTTTATACTATGTTTATAATTATACTCTGACGAAATTTTTAATATGTGACGAAATGAGTATGTGATTATTTGGGGGTATAGAAAAGGGGGTGTTACATTAAGTGGTATCAGAGCCAGTGTTGAGTAAGTTGTGTCTGTCTTGTTATTGTGATGGTTGAACTGTTGTTTAACCTTGTTGTTATTTTTGGGAATGATCAGAATATGGCTGGTCGAAACGACAATGTGATGGCTGCTGCTTTTGAAGCAATGGCTAGGGCAGTGCAAGGTGCGCCGAACGTGAATGCTAATGACGAGTTCAGGAAGAACCAACCACCGGTCTTCAAAGGAATATTTGATCCCGATGGTTCTAAAATTTGGTTGAAAGAGATTGAAAGGATCTTCAGATTCATGGGCTATACGGAGGGGAATAAGGTGAGGCTTGGGTCTCACATGCTGAAGGAAGAAGTCGACGATTGGTGGGTCGGTATGCGTCAAGCTCTTGAGGTGGATGATGAAGAGATAACTTGGGATTTATTTTGTACTGAGTTCTTGAGGAAATATTACCCTGAAAGTGTGAAAGGGAAGAAGGAGACGGAGTTCCTTGAACTGAAACAAGGTAGTATGTCCGTGGTGGACTATACTTCTAAGTTTGTGGAGTTGGTTCAATTCCATCCTCACTATGCTGCAATTACTGTTGAGTTCTCAAAGTGTATTAAATATTAGAATGGTTTGCGTCCCGAGATTAAGCAAGTTGTGGGATATCAAAGGATAAGAAGGTTTACGGATTTGACAGAATGTTGTAGAATCTTCGAGGAAGATAGCAAGGCTCATTTTACACATTACAAAAGTTTGAATGAGAGGAAGGGAAAGCAACAAGCTAGAAGTGGACCTTATGTGACACCCGTTGATAAGGGCAAGCATAAGGGAAACTTTGATAAGAGATATGGAGGAGGAGGTTCTGGTTCCGTTAAGTGTTACAAGTATGGTGAAATGGGTCATAAATCATTTTAGTGTTGGAAGACCGTAGTGAAATGTTCTAACTGTGGAGGCCTTGGGCATGCTACTATCGATTGTAGGAGGAATGTAGTGAAGTGCTATAATTATGCAGAAGTGGGTCACATTAGTACTAAGTGTACTAAGCTGAAACAAGCTCAAGCGGGCGGAAAGGTGTTTGCATTAGCTTGGTCAGACACTACTAGTGCAGATCGTTTGATTAAAGGTACATGCTTTGTTAATAGTATGCCTTTAGTTGCTATTATTGATACTAGAGCGACTCATTCGTTTATTTCTCATGAGTGCGCTAAGCGTTTGAATTTGTTTGTGACTTCTTGGGGTGGTGACATGGTTATTGAGACTCCTGCTTCGGAGTCGATAACTACATCTTTGGTTTGTGTAAGTTGTTCTTTGACCATGTATGGTAAAGACTTCATTATGGATTTAGTGTGTTTGCCGTTGGAGGGATTGGACGTAATCTTGGGTATGAAGTGGTTGCAATTTAATCGAGTTCATATAGATTGCTATCACAAGTTAGTGAGGTTTCCTTCTTTGGAAGATGATGAAGATGAGAGTTTCCTATCCACTAAAGAGTTGAAGAAACTTTTAGCGGACGAAGCTCAATTGTTCGGTTTGTTTGCATCATTGTCAATGGAAAGTAAAGTTGAGCTCGATGTGTTCCCAGTGGTGTGTGATTTTCCAGAAGTGTTCCCGAAGGATATTACGGATGTACCGCCGGAAAGAGAAGTTGAGTTTTCTATTGATCTAGTTCTGGGTACTATACCGATTTCGGTGGCACCGTATCGTATGTCGGCATCGGAGTTGGTAGAATTGAAGAAGCAATTGAATGACTTGTTGGACAAGAGATTTGTAAGGCCAAGTGTTTCCCCTTGGGGTGCTCCGGTATTGTTGGTAAATAAGAAGGATGGGAGTATGCAGTTATACATTGATTATCGACAATTGAACAAGGTGACAATTAAGAACAAGTATCTGCTTCCAAGGATCAATGATTTGATGGACCAATTGGTTGGTGCGCGTGTTTTTAGCAAGATTGATTTGAGATCGGGATATCACTAGATTCGTATGAAAGGAGAGGATATTCAAAAGACAGCCTTTAGGACACGGTATGGCCATTATGAATATTTTATGATGCCATTCGGGGTTTCTAATGCGCCAGATGTGTTTATGGAATACATGAATCGTATTTTTCATGAACAGTTAGATCGTTTTGTGGTTGTGTTCATCAACGATATTTTGATTTACTCTAAGTCTCAAGAGGAGCATGAAGAGCATTTGAGGATTGTGTTACAAATTTTGAAAAAGAAACAATTGTATGCTAAGTTGTCGAAATGTGAATTTTGGTTGTCAGAAGTAAGTTTTCTTGGACATGTTATTTTCGGTAGTGGTACTAGTGTTGATCCATCCAAGATTGATACGGTGATGCAATGGGAGGCTCCTAGATCGGTTACGGAGATTCGAAGCTTTTTGGGCTTGGCGGGTTATTATCGGAGGTTTATTGAGGGATTTTCGAAGTTGGCACTTCCGTTAACGCAATTGACTTATAAAGGAAAGGCTTTCATTTGGGATATTAATTGTGAAAAGAGTTTCATTGAGTTAAAAAGAAGGTTGACGACGGCGCCGATCTTGATTTTGCCGAATCCGACAAAACCATTTGTGGTTTATTGTGATGCTTCTTTGACAGGTTTAGATGGTGTTTTGATGCAAGATGGAAAACTTGTGGCTTATGCTTCAAGACAATTGAGAGTGCATGAAAAGAATTATCCTACACATGACTTGGAGTTAGCGGCCGTGGTGTTTGTTTTGAAAATTTGGAGTCACTATCTTTATGGTACAAGATTTGAAGTTTTTAGTGATCACAAGAGCTTGAAATATTTATTTGATCAAAAAGAATTGAACATGAGACAAAGAAGGTGGTTAGAACTTTTGAAGGATTATGATTTTGGTTTGAATTACCATCCGGGTAATGCAAACGTGGTGGCCGATGCTTTGAGTCGGAAGTTGTTACATATGCCCGCATTGATGAGGAGAGAATGGGAACTTTTGGAGAATTTTAGAGACTTGAGTTTAGTTTGTGAAATGACGCCGAGAAGTGTGAGACTTGGTATGCTACATGTTACGAATGATTTTCTTGCAACCGTATGTGAAAAGAAAAAGTTGGATTTGAAGTTCGTTGATTTAATGATGAATGAGAATGAGGATTTCAAGGTTGATAACTTCGGAGTTTTGAGATTCCGTGGTCGTATTTGTATTCCCGATGATGCGGAGTTGAAAAAGATGATATTGGAAGAAGGACACTGAAGTAACTTAAGTATTCATCCGGGAGAGAATAAAATGTATCAAGATTTGAAGAAAATCTTTTGGTGGTCCGGATTAAAGAGGGATGTAGCTCAATTTGTGTGTTCATGCTTAACTTGTCAAAAGTCTAAGGTGGAACATCAAAAGCCTAGTGGATTGATGCAACCGTTGGACATTCCGGACTGGAAATGGGATAGTATATCGATGGATTTTGTTACGGGATTGTCGAATACGCAAAGAGGTTATAATGCTATTTGGGTAATCGTGGATAGGCTTACTAAATCTTCTCACTTCATTCCAATTGATATTAGTTATCCTTTGGAGAAGTTAGCCGAGATTTATGTTCTTGTGGTTGTGATGTTACATGGAGTTCCTAAGAGTATTGTATCAGATAGAGATCCTAGATTTACATCGAGGTTTTGGGAGAGTTTACAAAAGGCTTTGGGTTCTAAGCTAAGATTGAGTTCGGCTTATCATCCGCAAGCGAATGGTCAAACCGAGAGGACAATTCAATCGTTGGAGGATTTATTGCGTGCTTGTGTGCTCGAGCAAGGTGGTGTTTAGGATAGTTATTTGGCGTTAATTGAGTTCACCTACAATAACAGTTTTCATTCAAGTATAAGTATGACACCATTTAAGGCTTTGTATGGTCGGAGATGTCGAACACCTTTGTGTTGGCATGAAACTAGTGAGAGGTCGATAGTTGGACCGGAGATGGTACAACAAACGACAGAGAAAGTGAAGTTTATTCGGGAAAAGATGAAAGCTTCTCAAAGTAGACAAAAGAGCTATCATGACAAGAGAAGGAAAGATATTGAGTTTCAAGAAGGCGACCATGTGTTTTTGAGAGTTACACCGGTTACGGGTGTGGGTCGTGCTTTGAAGTCGAGGAAGCTGACTTCTCGTTTTATCGGTCCATATCAGATTACTGCACGAGTTGGTGTTGTGGCTTACCGTGTGGCGTTGCCTCCGAATCTTTCGAATTTGCATGATGTATTCCATATTTCGCAACTTTGGAAGTATGTTCCGGATCCATCACATGTTATTCCTATGGACGAGGTTGAAGTGAGAGATAACCTTACGGTTGAAGCTTTACCGATTAGGATTTTGGACCGTGAAGTTAAGAAGCTAAGAGGTAAGGATATTGCACTTGTGAAAGTAACGTGGGGAGGCGCTTCGGAATGCAATATGACTTGGGAACTAGAGAGTGGGATGCGAGAGTCGTATCCGGAGTTGTTTGAATCAGGTAATATTTTCGAGGACGGAAATTTCTAAAGTGGGGGAGTTGTAACGCCCCGATTCTGATTTCCCATTTTTGTTGAGTCTTTTATTCTATTTGGGTGATTATTATTTTATTTGTGGAATTGGTGTGTTAATATGTTATGTTTGCATATTGTGTTATTTTATCGTTTTTGAGAGTTTTCGGGGAAATTAGGTTGGAAGGTATTTTAGATATTTCCTTAATTAATGTTAAGTTAGAAAGTTTATGTGAGAAAATGAATTATTAGATATTTTGTGAGAAAATGATTTATTAGATATTTTGAGAGAAAAAGTAATAGAAAAGAAATAGAATAGAAAGATATAAGAGAGAAAAAGGAGAGAAAAGAGAAATAGAAGAAAGAGAAGAGAAAGAAACAAGAAAAGAGAGAAAGTTTGGAAAATCATCAAGAACACTTCTAGGAATCGATTTGATCAGGTAAGGGTGTGAAATATTGTTATCTTATCATTGTGTATGATTATATATGATTTTGTTTAGATTGTTTTGGTTTGTTTTTTCCCATATTTCCATTTTAGGTCGAATTGGTAAAATCGATAGAAATCGATATTTTCACGGTTAGAATTCGAAATAAATTGCGCAGTTTAGTCGAGGAATGTTAGGCTGTGACTATTGAAACCTGTTTGATTGAATTCGGGTGATTTCGTAACTTTTGACATTTGTGGATAATTGACGGTTTGAGATTTGAGTGGAAATTGGACGTCGTAGAAATCATGTTTAATGGTTTTAATTTACTGCTATATGTTAGGTGAGTATGAGTATGTGTTTTTTTCGAAGAAAAAGATTGAATCGGTCGAATTTTCGGGCAAAAATGCAAAATCCCGTAGCAGTTTTTAGGCAAAATTTTGGTTTTTCGGAAAACTTCAAAAATTCATATCTTTTAATTCGTAAGTTGGTTTTAGTCCCCGTTTGAATCGTTGAAAAGCTAAAGAGATGTTCTTTCTAGGAAAAATGGTTTTGATGTCAGTGTATGATCCAATTATAGCAGAAAATTCAAAACGTGTCATTTTGTCAACTTTTACCGTCGTGAACGGGTGCGCTTGATGTGTTATCATACGGTATCCTTTCGATATATAACGTGTAGCTTGTGTGCTATTATATGATATGTTGTGGGTAGTCGTATAGCGTGAATCCTAGATTGTGGAATATATTGTGAATGTATATAGATTGTATGTGATAGAATGAGATGAGTGCATGAATATATTGTAAATATGTATGCATTTCAAGAGTGTCTTGAGTCATTTTGTATGTGAAGCATAATGATGTACATTCTTGTGTTGTGTGATTCTAATGATAATCCGTTGTAACGTCATGTGCCTATGTGAGGTGTGAGCGATGATTACAAACGATTGTGTGTCTAGGTGAGGTGTGAGCAATCGGATTGTGTGCCTATGTAAGGTGTGAGTAATCCACAAACATTGTGTGCCTGTGTGAGGTGTGAGCAATGGGTGAACATCGTAGGCCCGACGGGGAGTTACATTGGTAACGAGCGATGGTTCCAATAAGTTTCTGAGTGAACTTGAGATGATTGAGTCGGTACCGCATTGCATTTGCATAGAGTCGTGAGTCGGTCTCTATGATTTGCGTTTATCATCTTTATAATTATGCATTGGTGAATAAACATAAATGTGTATGTTTATGTGGAATGATAAGAATTGTGAAAGTATGCATGATGAATATGCTTGGTTATATATATATATATATATATATATATATATATATATATATATATATATATATATATATATATATATATATATATATATATATATATATATATATATATATATATATATATATATATATATATATATATATATATATATATATATATATATATATATATATATATATATATACATTGTGATGTATATGAGTGAGTTGTGATGAATTGTGGTGAGAATGTAGAATATGTGTATTTTTATGCTAAGATATATAATTATATGCATTGTTGTTATGATAATATTTCTCACCCTTCTGCTTTTTATGATGCTCTATGAGGCATTGCAGAGTAGGTATGTTGGTGGTCTTTTTGTGAAGCGTGTCTTCATTCTTTTGGTCGGTCGGCTCTGATATGTATCATCGGGTAGCTAGGATGTACATGATTCTTTTGTGATACATTTGTATATGTATCTTGTTGATGAATGTTTATGTAAACATGACTTATGTTGTTGAATCATACTGGATGATATATATGTTTGACGTTATCAATGTTTAGATTTTCCGCTTTTATTCTAAATTTTGAGATGTGGGTGTAAGGACTAAGTTCCTCTGTTGCAAAGTTACCCCACTGTTGCATATCTTTTGTTGAGCAGGTGTTGTATGTTTTAATTTCAAGTGTAATGTGACGCGCCTCTTTTATACTATATTTATAATTATACTCTGACGAAATTTTTAATATGTGACTAAATGAGTATGTGATCATTTGGGGGTATAGAAAAGGGGGTGTTACAGGTATCAACTACCTTACTTGGTTCAGCGTTCATAATTTCATTGCTAGCCTTATATTCTTTTCCTACTTGATATGGGTTTAGTTCTATGATAAGTGGGAAAATATTCTCTAAGTTTTTCAGCATTAGTATTAATCTCTGGTGAAGGACCAACAATAACATGTGTTTTTATAGAAATTAAAATAAGGATTAATACTTGAGATTGATAAATGCGTCATTTCTCTCCTTCAAGAGGAGCTTCTGGAATGTACTGTTGATTCCCCACAACTTTGGGACCCAGAATCTCATGAACTAGAGGAAGAGATGTTTTTTTCTTGGAGTCTTTTGGGTTCTTAGATTTGGATTCCATTAATGTTGGAAATGAAGAAAATATTTGAGTCTACTTGAAGTTTGTTCTTGTGATTTAGAAGAAAGAGTTCAAAGGAAGTAAAAAGTGAGGAAGAAGGTGAAAAGAAGTATTTATAGTGGAGTGAGAAAAATCGTTTCATTTCAATAATGTTGATAGTGGGTGTGGATCATAGGATGTGTGTTGATCAGAGAGATATTGATTAAACGGTGGTAGTTGGTGTGGCCCGCGATCTCCTAGGAAATATGAGTGTGATGATTAAAGTTGGATTTTTGCACGTCTCAAAAAAACGTTTGAAGAGACATAGTATGATGACTATGACGTCATAGCAGAGAAGATGTTATAGCGTCAAAATATTTTAAAAATTGTCTTTTTCTCCTTATAAGTCGAAAATGACATTTTTGGGGGCAATTTGTTGGCTGAGATTTTGACGTACATGAATAGTTTAGATGAGCTAGTGGAATTTGAAGAGATATTTTGAGAAAGAATATGTTGTGTTCGACAGAAAGGTTTTTTAAAGATATAGTTGAAGAAGACTTTCGTTGCATACAAGAAATTATGGTTTGGGACTTAGAAATATATTTGGTCTACACTTGAGTTCGATGGAGTTTCTTGAAGTAACGTTCTATGAATACAAATCAAAATGAGGTTGATAACTATTTTTTGGCCTTATCCATTTCTTGGAGACACGTGGAGAGCTTTGAGCAGCCGAAATGCGTGCAAATCGAAGACGTGGCATCTTTTGGAGAAAAAACTGTTTGATTACAGTTGTTTTTTATTCATTATAAATAGAAGTCTTAACAATTAGGACTCGTGTGTTCAAACTTGTACAAAAACTCAAATTTACTCAAAGTATCTGTGTGTGTTGAGAAAAGAGTTTCTTGAGTGCAATGTACGTGTGACCACCATACTTTTATAATTTTCATTGAATCATTTAATATTTCATCACTTACACTTGTAAATTTACTTTACAATTTACTTTTCTGCACTTCTTTAAGAATTATAGTATTCCTTTTAACCAATCAACAAAGCATTGTCGAAATGTTCATACATAGTAACTCTCGAAACTAAATAATATGTCCTAGGATCAATCAAGTCCATCTTGTAAGTAACCAAAGATATATAAAAATTTATAAGACTAGCGCTTGTTTACCAATTTCGCCGGTAAAGAGGGAGTACATTACATACTTTTGTATAAGGTTTCAAATATGGTCATGTCCTAATTATAATCTACAAAATCACCCATGTTGCAAATAAGGTTGTGTCTCGATTACAATATATAGATGCACACTTGAGGCAATACATAACATATTTTCATATCAAGTTGCAAATTAGGGTGTTTCCAAAAATCTACAGAAGCACTCATGTTACAAATAAGTATGTTTGGATTACAATTTTCGAACACACTCTGAGGCGATACATTACATATTTTTGTATCAAGTTACAAATAAAGGAGTGTCAGGATTACAATATACAAAATCACACATATTGTAAATAAGGGAATGTCCTGATTATAATTTCAAAAAAAAGACCGTTGAGGCAGTACAATACATATTTTTGTATAATGTTGCAAATATGGTCGTACCCGAATTACAATCTATGAAATCACTCATGTTGCAAACAGAGACGTGCTTGGATTACAATCTCCAAACACACCCTTGAGCTAGTACATAACTTATTTTTGTATCAGGTTACAAATATAGGTGTGTTCAAATTACAATATATGAGAATCACTCATGTTGAAAATAAGGGTGTATTTGAATTACAATCTTCGGAAACACCCTTGAGACAAACAATTTTCATGTATAATAGTTTTTATTCATAATAATTGTTATACACAACAATTTTCGTATTAGGTTTGACCATATTATATTCACACTAATATAATTACCATACATCAGTGTCACATTTTTAACAAAAAAATCATATATTAAAGCATTAGTCTTGCATAAGTCGCATAAAATAATGATGAATTAAAACTCTAAATGTTTACATGAAATACAAATCAAAATACAACTACTAGGTATGTCACACAACCTTGTTCCTCCTCTACCTCCTATACTAAAGTATGTTTCATGCCTCTGATAATATCAACATATAAGGTTTCCCACTAGGGTTTGACTTCCTAAAGCTCCCTTTTACAAATGGAAGTTTCTCCAATAATAATGATACAATGATATTTAGGTAAGACATCCGCAACGTGATCCACCCTAACTTGTTCCTCCACCAATATCTCTGAGCTGGCCTTAGGGATCTTCCACCGGTACTAATTCCTCAGATCTTTAAATTGAAGAGTGATCAAACAATTTTCATGTGATCAAAATATGAAGGATGCACGATACATCATCCAGAGTAATACTCATCTCACCAAAGGAAATATGAGATGATGACATCTCTAAGTTCCTTCTTTCAACAAAGGTCGACAGAAAACCACGGTCAATGTAACCATATCTTGAAACCATGGTTCATATGGTTGTGACAACTTTGTTACCTTCCTACCCTGATTTATACACTTTAGTGTCGCATAGTACTGCAAAAATAAATGCATCAACATCGCACAGTTCAATTAGTATAATTATCATGAATCAAATGTTTAGTACGATAAGTAAATATTTGTTTTATCTCTCCTTCCCAGACTTGAGTAGAGGCACGATTTTCATATTGAGGAAGTGGTGACATGTGTAGCACCCTAATATTTGCCCTTTCGTTTTAAACTTTACTGACTTATGTTTCTTTGCATTTTGCATTTCTGCATATCATAACATTTGTTCTTGAGGCATGTGATTAAGGTGTTTCCATGGCTCAGGGTTCCCTTTTATTGCAAGAGTTTAAACAGTAAGCATTAGAGGCTCAGGCATTTATTTTGCCCATCGATCGAGTGGTCGATTTTATTTAGCAGGTTAATTTTCAGTTCAGGAGACAATACACATGTTATCTCAGGCATTCTCACAATTATGATATTCAAGAGGCAGTTTCATATGCTTAACAGAGCTCAAAACAGGTGGCAACATGTAGTTGTACAGGATTCCCTCCACATGGCGCCAATATGGGCATTTTTTAATATGGTAACCGGTTACTGCATATAGGCTAACCAGTTACTTCAAACGAAATTGGCCAAAGAATTTGAATTTTCAACATGTGTAATTTCCAATCATTCTCAACCATTGATTTTACTTGATCATATTTGGAAGGATCTAGAATTGTTTCAATTTTCACCATTTCCCTCCAAATTTCAAACACTCCAATCCTAATTCCACTCCTAATTTCCATTCCAAATGCTAATCCACACTCCAAACCACATTTTAATTCCAAACCTAGAGCTTATTTAAGTGAATTTGCTCCAAACCTCACACAGGAACCTTCATTCACACCAATTCACTCTTATTCTTGATCTTAATATCAGAATTTTCTCTCCACTTTTTCACTCCCAAAACCTCCATTAAAGCTCTTTCACTTGAGTTCTTTGATTCTTCATTGGAATCATAGAATTCTAGAGTTAAACCTCCATCATTTGTCTCCATTATCTTCAATTCACCATTCAATTTTTGTTTGGTTTTGGATATGAATTTGGAGGCTAGATTGGAAGTGCTTTTTGTGGATTATTTTGCTTGATCTTGCTTGTTCTTCATTTCTACCACAAGGAAACTCTTGGATCTTAAAGAACATCTAGGTTTCTTGCTTGGATCTGCTAATTTCAAGTGAATAAACACTTACCAAAGCAAATCTCAGCTTTGAAGGTTGGTGAATTTTATATCTAATCCAATTTTGAGCTTATTTGAATAATCACAACGTAGATCCATGGTTTTTGTTGCTTTTTGATCTATTTTGATGATTTGGATCTTGGTGATTTGTGATTTTAGTGTTTGATTGTGTTTACATGATGCTTGATCATTGTTTCTTGATGATAATTTCGTACTTGATTGATATCATGTTCATATGGATGATTGGAGAAGTTGTTTGATGCTGAAAACTGATCTTAAAAACTGATTTTCTGCTCTGGTTCAGTGGTAACCGGTTACCTTATCAAATTTCACGTTTATGGGCTGTTTTTCATCAAGTAACTGGTTACCTGATAACACGAAATCGTATATATATATATATATATATATATATATATATATTGATGCATAATTCAACTAATGTTTGACTGTTTTCGATCCGATTTCGGGTTCTTTCCATGTTATTTGTCTGATATTTTGCAGGTATTTGATGATCATGTCTAAACAAGGCAATATGAAGAAAAGAAGCAATTACAGATGAAATATGGATGAAAACCAGATGAAAACAACATGAAAAACGCAAAATGCATATTTTGCTGCTGTGACGACCGTCACACCTCCATGACGACAGTCACACGGGTGACGACCGTCACACACCGTGACGACCGTCATGCAGGCAAAAACGCCCAACTTCAAATGAACGTGCAAAATACAGTTCCAAGTCCCAAATAATGGACCACTACTCCCTGATATTTCTGCCTCTAAGTCCACCTTCTTCAAATTACAACCGTTAGAATTCTATTTCTATAAAAGGGGAAGGAGGGGAGCTGAGAAGGGGAGCCGCATTCAGACAACGAAGTGCTGCCAATTTATCTTCAGAGCAACCTTTCCAGTTTTTCTATTCTTATTTGTTTCTCTTTTCTTTCTCTGCATTTCTTTGATATTTTGTAATTCCTATTTCCCTTGTACGATCAATTAGCACAAAGACCAGAATCCTGCCAACATTTGTGGAGGATCTGCCCAAAGGCCAATTGGAATATTTACAGGTTCTAAATTTTAATTTCAGTTTTCATTATGATGCATGTTATTAATTACTGTTTTTATTTATGTTTTACCTTTCCCAAATCCATGTCTAGCTAAATCAGAGTAATCGATATGTAATAATAATTCAGACGGGATTTGATAATAACCGGTTGAAAACTTTCCTTTTCAAAAGTTGTTTATGGTCTGAGTGTTTAAATTTATTTACTGAATAAACTTCGTCGCGAAAGCGAGAACTTATTTAAAAGTAGTTTTGCCACGACAGTGGGAAATTAATTAAGGTACGGACCAACAAGCGAAAGCTGCGGCAAGACCAGATAGTAAACACTAGTCATCCGTTTTAATAACAGCGAAAGCACTTTAAAATGGATTAGAACTTAGAGATTTCCAAAAAGTAATTAAAACCCCGGATGGGACAGCGAAAGCATACATTTGGCCCTTAGAATTATGACTAGCGTCAACAACCATCGTGAGACGAAAGTCTTCAGATCACTATTTTCTGCTTAAATAAATTCTGAAAAATATTTCATATACCGGTAACTTGTCAAATCCCCGAAGAACATAATTACTGCATATCGATTCACGTAATTATAATTCAAGTAACGTCTTTAGTTCCCTTTAGTGACAAAAAATTATTCCCTTAAACATTATCTACCTAGCTAAACATAGTAACTCCCGAGAACACTAGTTTGATTACGAGTCCCTGTGGGATCGATATCTTTTATTACTACGCAATAGACTGTGCACTTGCAGTTAAGTTGTATTAGACATAGAAAGTCGCGATCATTACCTTATATAGGGTAACCGGTTACCTTATCCCATCAGATAACCCGTTACCTTATATAGGGTAACCCATTACTCTAAGCAGATTGCCTATTTTTTGCATTTTTGCATTTTTTGCTTGTTTGAGCTCCTTTTCACATGTAAACCTCATGGATTGATATGATGCATTTATTTGAATTGTTTTTGACATATTTCATCGTTCTTGGTTGTTTGATCTCGATCCTTTGACGCACAACTTTTGGTTTTCGTTTTGAATGTTTAATATGTTCATGTGATTTGTTTGGTGAATGATCATTTCACTTGTTTGTTTATAGCATGTTAATTAATGATCATTGATGATTATGTGGCTGAATATTATGATGCATGATTGCATTTGTTTCTGATTCCGCTTTGTTGTGTGTTTGTTTGATCGTTCAATCATTCATTTTAAATGGAAATGCATAATTGATCTTGTCACTTCTTGTTGATGCAATGTTGTTGATCAATTATGTTTAAATGTTGAAGCATGTTCATACTTGTGTGATGTCTATCCATGATTGTTGTTTGCATTTGATTAATTGCATTCAAACATGCTTGCTGCCTTACTTTCCACATATGTCCATGCTTTGAACTTGCATGCTCTCTTTGCTTTACTTGCTTGCTGCCTGGCTTTTCACACCTGTTTTTATGTTGAAACATGTGTTGTTATATGCTGTCTTGCTTGTGTACTGGATTTTATTGCTGTCTTATGCAGGAGGCGCTGTCGTAGCTGCTGTTTTTGCCCTGCTTTCTTGTTTTTTGCTTTTCCTTTGATGTTCCCTTAGATTCTCTTATTCCAATTTAATTTCTGATTAAATTTGGAGTAGGACAAACATTAGGAGTTTAATTCATGCATGATAACAAGTAGGCTAGTCCCTTTTAACCTCAATCTTAGGTCCATCTTTTGCATGCTAACATTAGGATAGAATCTTCTTTCGCATCCCGACCTTAGGACCACTTTGCATGACAATGTTAGGGCCGAGTTTCCCTTAGACCTTCTGTGGGTCTCTCTTCTCATCTCAAAACACATTCTAACTCGTCTAATAAAAATGATGAATGTTGTACGCTACGAGCCTTAAGCACATGGGAAATGATGAGTGGGGGCCTCCTCTCGCTTGTCTAGAGTGTTTAGTGTACGTCCCGTCTGGGGGCAATATGCGACGCATTCGTTCCTATGTCATAGTTTTTAGTGCAACATGAATCCCAAAGTAAATTAATTCACTTCACTAAAACTCACAAACAAAATTCAAACCTTTTATCCTTCGGGATTCGTGTTTCAAATTCATTTTCAGAAAAGAGTACGTTACTTTTCCGTTCTACCGCAAACAGGCATTGATCCTAACTGCTGGAATGGGAACTTAACATCACTCGAAAAAAACACTTAACCTACCTATGGTTTCGTTGACCCGAACTACGTTTGCTCTAATTTCTCATACCAAAATGAGGATACGTAGGCACAAGACGATGATGTCTTGGTGAGCAAGCTTCCCCCTTCCCCCGTAGTTTCCGAACTACGTTGACTCTGACTTTTCCATTGCACGAGGGAATACGTAGGCATAGGGCGGCAATGTCCTATCGAGTCTCTTTTTTTCTTTTCCATCATCTATTTAGTAGTAGCTTTTAGATAAATACACCATTTGATTAGACAATAAACATGGATCTCATTGAGTACAACGGGCGCGAGGGGTGCTAATACCTTCCCCTTGCGTAACCGACTCTCGAACCCAAGATTTGGTTGCGATGACCTTGTCTTTTTCCGTTCTTCAGGTTTTCTTTGATCGTTTCCTTTCCCTCTCTTTGGGATAAATAACGTTCGGTGGCGACTCTTCTGTTTTTCTGTCGGGTGTTTTTCGCATTTGCGACAACATGTCCTTTGGGCCTTTAAGAAAACCCAAGGGCGCAGTGGCAACAAGTCTGGCAAGAGGACGTGCAACTGTCATATCCTAATTTTCACCCCCCCCAAAATTCCACATATCATATCATTTGCATCTCATCAGACTCACAAGCATGGTTTCTCCTAGATTTCATCTCTATGGGTTTGCCTTTATGTAGGAGATCACCAAGCACTTATTTGTGTTTCTTGTTGATTTATGTTAACTAACCCTTATTCGAAATCCAAAAATATGTGCTTGTTGTTTTCATCTTCTTATTATCTAAGCTTAAGTCTTGCAAGGATGAATCAGGGTTAATTCAAGGTTATCAGGTCAAGTGTGTGTGCATGTTCAATGGTTGAAATTCAAATGAGTTTGACCTAATCCTGGTCAAACAAGGAGTTTTCTTCATTATCAAGTTATCAGGCTGTGTCAAATTCAAGTGCTTCATGGTTGAGGATCATCAAATACCAGTTCATTTCCAATTAGGATTTTGTGGAGTACAGTTTGTATTTTAAGTCATGATTCTCTGATTTTAAGGCATGTTCTTGCTCAAGAGGTTTCACAAGGAAGGTTTTGGCTCATCAAGATTCGAATGGCTACAAGTTCAGGTTGATTCATATGTGATTCAAGGCTCCAATTTGTTACAAGTCCAGGATTGATTCATGATTAATTTTATTTCTCAGGAATTGATTCATGATTCTAGTTATTTCAAGTGAGAATTTCAAGATATTCAATTGGTTTCAAGTGTGAAAAATTCAATCAAGCTTTTCAAAGATTTATCATTCAAGTTCAATTAGATGATTTCAACATGGTTTAGGAATAAAGGTGGAGGTGCATATAATATTTACAAGACCCATTTCAAAGGTTTCAATCACATTATGCCATTTTACATTACCAAAAATTATTACAAGAATTACAACAAAAAGAGCCAGCCCATTTATAAAAACCATTACATATCAAAATTGACAAACAAAAAATAAGGAAAAGGAAGCTCACATGAACTATTTCACACGGCCCATCTTCACAAGGACAAAACAAACCAAACAAGCCAAGACAAGGCATGCCATATGAAGCCAAGCTACTTCACAATGCACATGAAAAACACACAAGATCAAGCCTGTCGCACCTCGAAAATTCATTCGAATATACGACCCTCGCGCGAAAGGCGCGGAAATGCGGTTCGACAGAGTCGCCACCGAACTTTATTTTTCCCGAACAAACGGGAGAAGAAAATATCGAGAAAACCTCTTAAAATGAAAGGATAGGAACAGGGCTGTCGCAACCATGTTCCGGGTTCGGGAGTCGGTTACGTGAGGGGAAGGTATTAGCACCCCTCACGTCCGTCGTACTCGACGGGAACCTCTTAAGGTAAATGTGGGGAGTGTTGTTTAGGTTTACTTGTTTTCTTCTCGTTGATAAAGGTAGAATTGGTAGGGTAAAAGGTTAAAGACGCAAAGGAGAGATGGGTGATTAGAGGATAGGGTGCTCGCCAAGGATTGGGGCCCTTGTGCCTACGTATGCTCATTCGGACGAGAATGAGAAATCAGAGCGTCGTAGTTCGACTACGGGTAAGGGGAAACGGAAGATGGATAGAAGTGTGCTCGCCAAGATCATCGCAATCTTGTGCCTACGTATCTTATATTCGAGAATGAATAAAGAATCAGAGCGTCCGTAGTTCGTGGTAACAACCACGAAAATATGAGATTGAATAGGTTGAAAGTTTGAGAAAGAGACGAAAGAGCGACTGACAAGCAACCCAAGAGCGCGTCTCAAGAGCTTGTCACTCAAGAATTCAAGGAATGCGAGATTCCAAGAGCTCAATTCTTTCAGGAATTGACTGAATAAATTGAAGATAAAGAGTTGGATGTTTTGAAATCGAAGGAATGAATTAATAACAACTCAAGGGCGCGCCTCGAGAGTTACTCATTCAAATATTCAAAGAATGCTAGATTCTAAGAATATCTTTCTTTCGTAAGTTTTAAAAAAAAAAGGTTTGTGAAAGGATCGAATCGAAGGATGGCATGCGAGGCCAAAAGGGAGTTGGTTTGAACTGGTTCGACGACGTGTCGAAGATTTGATTGAAGATGGAACCGGCTTGACGACGCGTCAAGGGTTAGGATGGTGAGAAACGATATTAGTCCCTGAGGGTGCTCCTAATATCGCGACCACAAGGAATTTGTGAATGAAGTGTCAAATGTGGATTGCAAATGCGTACGAGCACTTGACTTAGGAGAATGTTTGAAAATGATTGAATTTAAAAGATTCGAAAGGTTGAGTGAATAACAACCCCAGAGCGTGCCTCGAGAATTATTCACTCGAAGACACAAGGAATGCTAGACTCCAAGTATCTCCTTCTTTCGAAGTTTGATCGAGAAAAATATTTTAAAAGAAAGATTTGAAGCGGAATGGGGTATAAAAATAGTTTGTGAACGTGTGAGAAGTGAGAACGCGAGATTGGGTTTGAAAATATCAATTATTTAATAAATGAGACGTCGGCCCCACAACTAAATAATCGAGGTATTACCGAAATGCTAGATTCCAATAACACCATTTTTATTTGAAAAATATTTGGATGAACAGCGGAAATATCACACAGAATGCTAGATTCCTATGATATTTGTTCTAAATAGCGTACTAAAATGAAAAGTCGAACGACATATTATTTGAGGTGTACACCTCCATAATGTTCGTCCAAAAATTCAAGAAGTGCTAGACTTCAAGAATTTAATTTTCACCTATTGATTTAATTTATGAAATATTGTTTAAAATAAATAGTGAAAGCATCATGACATTATAGTTAAATTCAAAATAAATCTTTTGAACCAAATTTCTTCTTCACTATATAAGTGTATCCATCTAAAGCCACGTTCACTCAATTGCAAAATGTACACAATAATAAATAAAAAACAAATGGAGTGGTTTAGTGACAATAGTAGCAGAGTATTGTTCTTTCCCTTATCAAAGTTGAACTGCAACTTTAAAACTCAAATCCCTCAATACTGATCAAGTGCCTTGTATATAACACTATTTACATGAATAAAACAAAGCAAAACCGGTAATACGGAGAACCTGATCCACTTAGTTCAAATAAAATCTTTCCGCAGTTATCACATAAATATATCGACAACACATAAATGTAATTGTATCAAATCAATTCTTTACATAGCAGGTCAAACAAGCCATGGATTTTATGTACAATCTTCGTCACACAATTGAAAACAGTTCAACACCGACTAGAACAAGAATCAAAACAGATGCATTTTTCAAACATAACAACTGCATATCCAAGATTCAATAGCAGCACAAACCAATGTTTACTAAATGATTTAGCACTCATGGAACTCATTATGAGCACACGAAAATACACCTGCAACTCTCATTAAATCAAAATAATCATAACACAAAACCGTGCTATGGCAATGGCGTTTACGCACTCAAGGCATAGCATTCAAAACAAGCATGATAAAATTGAAACAAAAAACCAACTACAGCAGCAAATCATATATGGTCTAATGGCTCATCCAAAAGCAAACAAATTCTCGAAATCGAATAGGCGTCACGCCACTGATTTAAAGAAAACAAACTAGCTATGAACATTGTAAGTAAGCCGAAATATTACTGCAATAAACTAAAACTGACGAGACTTTATAGTACTTATACACTTGTTAATCCACTTACAATAGTATCCATCACAATATAATGTAACAATTGAACCAAATGTCGCGGCAATATAACAGTATTGAATTACTCTTAAGCTGTTACCGTAGCTGCGACACTGGAGAACCGCAACATCAATTTGGAGCAACTTTTCTTCTCAATAAAAATTATATACCTTACTTCTTCCCGAGTAGAATCATGAGTTGTTGCGAAACTGCACCGTGAAATCCGGCGAGAATGCGTCGGTGCGGGTGCTGTTGTGTTGCTACAGAATGGGGACAAGGTATTGTGAAGCTGGATGACAATATTGTTGCTGCTAAACACGAGTTGAGAATGCTGCTAATGTGTGACTTAGTTTGCTGTGAGGTTGTCAACATTACGACACTTCAAAATCTTTTCGTATAACCAACGATTCGGCGATGCTACCACCTGCACAAGATCAACAGCCAGCCCAGAGTAGAAATAGAAGATACAAATAATGAATGAACAAGGAATCCACATAACAAAATGGAGTTAGGTTGCTATTAGAGACTTGAATGCTTATGCTAGCGTTTCCATGCATCTCATTTTGAACCGAACAACACAAACCAATAAGGCACAATCGAATCGAAATCCAATTGTAATTTTAACAGCAGATTACATGATTAGCTAACAATCAAAATAACAAAGACGCAATAATGTTTGTTCAATATATACAATCTAACACTATATAAGCATCTTAATTGAAACCACAAAAAGGTTCAAATCCATAAAGCTGCGTTGAAAACCAAATTGATCATGAGGACATAACATTACAAGTATCAAACATTAGCAGAAAAAGGAAAAAAAATACCCCAGCCAGAGGACATGTTGAACTGATGCTTGCAAGCAGAATATCAAGCTGTGATTGAAGCTAGTCAAGAGATAACGTTGTTCCCGCCGTGCCGTTGTCGTACAATAGTGCAGAACTGAACTGCTACTGTGATGTTGTTGCTGAATATCGTCGGTGCGAGATTGTCAAGCCCTGGAAATTTGATACTATCGAACTGGGTTGGACATCAACCGTCGACTTGAAACCAATCATCTTGGATTCAAACTGCTGGCGCACGTTTGAAGAGCGAAGCCGAAGACTCGTTTGCATTGAATGTATTGGTTCCAAACCCTGAGTTTATACTCTAGAAACCTGCATATAACAGACAACAAACCAAGCAAACACAGAACACCAATTTTACAAATTCGAAATTGCCAAAACGGAGGTTGATAACCTTGTGCTTCTGTCAGTATCAGTGTTAAAAACATATAAAATCGGATGCTCAGAAACACCGGTGATACAGCAAACGTCTAAAACAACATATTTGCTTCTCGAAAAAAAAACCTCCATTCATGGTGATAAGCCTGGTTCTGTAACTATAGATCCTGCAACAACCTGTTGCACCCTAAAATTTGCCCTCGCGTTTTCTAACCTTGACTGGCTTTTGTTTCGTATTCTTTTGCATATCATTATAGGTCGATCATATCACATAATTAACCAGTTTATCGACTCTTTGGTTGCTTTGTCTCTTTTGCAAATCAGGGATTGACTTCATAAGCTTCAAAGGTGGCTGGATTAGGGTTTTAGAGAAGAGTGGATCTATTGAAGGAGATGTCATCTGAGGTTCGTGAAGGTGTTGTTCACTTAAGCTTCACTCAAGGCTGATGGGTTCAATATGTATACACTACCATCGCAATTCAAATGAGTGTAATTGGAATGTAATTGGGAAAGAGGGGTTTGCGTCATTCTGAGATGGATTTGTCAAGGATCGATTTTCATTTACAAGATCCGTTCACATTTCAAATCACGCCTTTCTGGTTTTGTTTGTGGCAAGGCCCTAATGTATTTGAATGATCAATTTGCTTCATGACTTAATTTGAAGAGTGTTAGGGGGTTGATTTCTAGTGCAATTTATGGACTCATTTCAAGATTGATTTTATTTAGTCAATTCAAACATGATTATTCAAGAGTTGAGTTTCTCAAAGATAAGATTTAAGAGTTGATTTGGAATATGATAATGGCACTAGAGTTCATGCAGATTCGGGGCCCAAGTTCACTTTCTTACTTATTTATTTTACAAGTAAGAATAAAGTTGATACAATTCCAAATTCAAATACAAATACAACTGCTTAGCAGCTTGAAGAAGAGATAGTCCAATTTCCTTCTGCTGATGAATTGTTGTCTACTTGCACAAAACTTTTGATGAAAGAACCTCTTGCTTTTCCTATCCGCGACTTGCTTGTGATGATGTGCTCCCAGGATGATGGTGAACAAAGATCTAGTGTTGTAACATTTACTTTTGACCGGATCAAAGAATATGGTATAGTTTCTAGCAATGAAAATTACATCATGCTGGCTACACTTTTTCATGTTCTTACTTTAATTCTTAATGAAGATTCGCAAACACTTCGGCAAGCAATGGAATCAGAGATAAAATAAAATCTTCTAACTGTGTCCAACCGACACCAACCTGGCTCCTACAGCACTACTTGATTCACCTCCACTCAATCCATGACTGCTGTTAATGCCCCTGGTCCACAATAATTCATGCCGCCATGCCTCCTTCAAGGACTGCAGGAATAACCCAATTTGCCTTTCAACACCAGTTTACATCACACCTGCAAAATACACACAAAAGAGATTATGTCATGAATACTACTCAATAGCAGCTCTAATCATCTACCAACAAATTGATTGCGACATGTTCGATGCTGACCAAAATGAGCGAGCTACGGCTTCAATTCTGAATTGCGGCTTGTACCGGCTAGCGGTCTCGATTCACTTCAAGGTTATGAGTTGGGAATGATGGGGATAGAGTTGAGTGCTTGACCACATGCAAACGATGTCACCATGCCAAGTTACTTTCTCCAAATATAACTAGCAATGAATCTCCAACCAGCCCCTTAATCTTACAGAGACAGGAAACCAGCACTGGGACTGGGATTATTTTTAAGGGACCAAGGCCAAAGGCCAGCCATTCTGATGTGAAGCAAGTCAATTCCATGTCAGGTTGAAAGGATCTAAGCGTAAATCTCATGATCAAACTTCGACTTCTACCAAGAAAAAGAATAGCCATCCTGACACAAAACAAGCCGTGGTTGATTCTACTTCGGCATCAATCAACCGTCGCAACCATAATTGTTCCTGGGGGTATAATATGAAAAGGAAAGGTTATGAAGATACAAACATTGATTCTAGGATAAAAAAAACATATTATTAAAGGGAGGATCAAACACACCTGATTTGTCTCCTGTTTGTCACTTATGCAAAAATGACTATAGGTCATGTCTAATGTATATTTGCTGCGAGACATGCCAAAATTGGTATCATGCTAAATCTGTTAAATTTGGTTTCAACAAAAATATTGACAGTGTTCCACAAGCATCATTTACTTTCTCTCCATCTGCTGGTGGTGAGTCTACTTTTCTCAAATTTGGCGGGGCTTCTGACTCAAAGCTGAGCTCAATCAGCTCAATTACTGCTGCCGGTATTGTTGATTCAGTGCCAAAAGTTCGTGAATCAAATAATGCTGATGGCAAGGCTAGTATAGTTTCCAAAGTCTATGCTCAATCATCAGAACCATCTGCAGCATCTACGTCATTGTCAACATCACCCGCAAATATATTTACTTTTGGCGACAGTTCAAGTCAAAACAGTGGATCTGCACTGCAAGCTGTTAAAACCCGCATATGTAATAAGTTTAATTCTGCGGAAGGCTGCAAATTTGGTGACAAGTGCCATATTGCCCATGGTGGATGGGAACTTGTCAAACCTTTCGTTCCATCAATTGATGATCACCGACAATTGGCACCTACAACAGTTAATCGTATGGCTGGTCGAACTGAGGCTCCCTCTGGTCTGGGCACTACTAGCTTTGGTGCCAATTCCGCTGCCAAGATCAGTGTAGAAGTTTCCTTGGCTGGAGCCATCATTGGAAAGGGTGGTGTGAACTCGAAGCAGATCTATCGCCAAACAGGAGTCAAACTTTCAATTCGTGACCATGAATCTGACCCAAATCTTAGAAACATTGAACTTGAGGGAACATTTGATCAAATTGCACAGGCAAGTAACATGGTAAAAGATTTACTTTTGACTCTATCAGTCTCTACCCCAACCTCCCAGCCGTATCACAACCATTACCAACAAGCAGACAACAACCTGCCGCAAACCATACCGCCAGACAACCACACTACTGCACCCAACACCCCAGACAAAACCTGCAACAAAGTACAGCAGAAAGCAGCCCTCTGCTATGCTTTAATTCCCCACACCAGACATCCTATCCTGCACAAAAAACAGCTCATTCACCTCTCTTGAACTAAAAAAAAACACAACAAACCTACAATCTTTCAATCATCATCACACCATCTTAAAAACTCATTCATTTTCTCCCAACTTTCCTCAACGGTGAGATGGTTAATCAACTTCATACTCCCACCTTTCTAATCACTAAACCTACCAGCCTTGTTCCCAAACCTCACTAAGCCATAAATATCCGAACATAACCACCTTCAGTATTCTTCTCCTCAAAAACCTCTGCAACCACAGCTTCATTTTCAATAGGATTCATTGAGCACATAGAGTAAACCATTCTTCCATTAATTTTGAGTTAATATAAACCTTAAAGCCTTCTCCTTCAATGGAGACAATAACAAAACCAGAAAACCTTTCCACAACTTCTTCAAATACCATCCAAAAAAAAAACTCACGTGAATACCCCTTAGAAAAATGACACCTGCAAATCCCCAATTGATTCCAATCAGAACCACAAATCAGCGAAAACAGAAAAGGAGAAAGAACAGGGACTTTACCAACTCAAACCACTGCAGAAAAGCTTTCAACCATTGAACAACCCTCCATCACCATTTCAAACTCTTCTGGTGATTTCCTCAAATCCTCCTTCAAACACTTCACCAACTTCCATTTCATTATCAAGCCACCAACAGAGCTTCATTCCCAACCTCCAAATTTCATCCCAAAAAACCGTAAAACAACAACTGACATCCTCCTCCGATTTTCCTCAACCGTCTCCTCTGCTTTGAAACACCACAAGCATTCAAACCCCTTTCCCAAAACTCTTCAGAAATTCCTCTGTTTCCTCACCGATAAGCTTCAAACAAAACACGAAATCCATTTGTCAATCTTCTCCTTCAAAGTCCACGCTCAGCCTCAAAACTCGCCCAAACAAACCAGCTCACTTCGGAGCTTCGACCAACATACCCCTTCATCACACCAAAACCCCAGCTCACCACCTTCATCAACCCTTAAATCCTTCTCAAGCTAACTCTTGCTTCAACAAGCTCAAACCCGGATTCCAGTCTCAAACCACTGTTCAAACCTCCACCTTCGTCAAAACCATTAAACCGCCAATCTAATCTCGCAAAAATCTCCATTTCAAATCAGGACCTCCTTTCTCCAAACCCGTTCGAACAACAACATCCAAACCCATAGTTTCAGAAAAATCAAAATAAGGAGATGAGAAGAAGGTGGTGTTGGTCTTTGGAGAGGGTTTGGTTTTGATTGAGAATGGAGGGGAAAGTTTGATTTGGATTCGAAACGGAGCAAACGCTGGAAAAGAGATGCAGAAACAAAACACGATGAAGGAGAGGGTAATCCGTGTTTTGTGTCTGATCTATTTTTTATTTATTTTATTTTATTTTATTTTATTTTTATTTATTTTGATTTGGGCCTAAACCCTCCTGAACCATGGATACATACACCACCCGTTTTTTCTTGAAAAAACCCCTATTCCTTCTTATTTTATTTTTTCTTAAATTTAATTTTATTGTGTAAAATATATTATGCATATATAATTTATGTATTATTTTCTTGACATTTCTTTTAAAGATGTGTAAATATGTTATTATTATTATTATGTAATACAGTTTATATTGTTATTTACTTAGATTTTCTACATACTATATATTTTATATTAGATAGTTTATGCTTTGGTTTTCTATTTAGGATTTCAAATTTTTCTTTAGAAGTTGAATTCTATTTCTTTTGTTATTGGGCATTTTTGCCTTTTGGGTCGATGACGAGACCTCCGTAATTCATTACCAGTCAAATTATTGATAAGTAATGTTGGATCTGAGACCACCCCTTTTTCTCTCTTCGTCACTTATCCCAACTTGATTCAAAAAACATTTTCAAACCAACTTCAAAATCAAATCATCTTTGTATTGAACTAAACGAGGGGATTAAGTGTAGACTTTCTTCCTCTCCGAGTGTTGGAATGCCCACTGTAGTGAGGGTGGTTTTGACACTCGTCTTTCAATGCGAAGACGCTTCCCATCCATTTTCAAATCTCATCTCCTTAAGATCAATTCTTTGTATTGAACTAAACGAGGGGATTAAGTGTAGACTTTCTTCCTCTCCGAGTGTTGGGATGCCCACTGTAGTGAGGGTGGTTTCGACACTCGTCTTTCAATACGAAGACGTTTCCATACCATCTCTCCTAAAACCTCGGTCTCGTACCGAGTCCATTTTCAAACCATCTTTAAAATAAATTTCTCTTTGTATTGAACTAAAAAGAGAGGATTGGGTGTAGACCTCTTCTTCTTCGAGTGTTGGGATGCCCACTGTAGTGAGGGTGGTCTCGACGCTCGTCTTTCAATACGAAGACGTTTCCACCATCTCGCTTTCACAACTTCCTTCCACAATTTTCACACCTAAAACCTCGGTCCTGTACCGAGTGCATTTTCAAATCATTTTCGTAACAAAAACTTGAATGGTCGTGGAGTGGTTAGACGTAGGCCTTCTCCTATCCCGAGTGCTGACGTTTACCGTAGGGTTCTCTGTCGCAAAGCACTTACCATTCAAAACCAAAAACATCTTTAATAAGAGAACGAAGCTCTCTTTGCATTGAATTAAAGAGAGAGGATTGGGTGTAGACCTCTTCTTCTCCGAGCGTAGGGATGCCCACTGTAGTGAGGGTGGTTTCGACGCTCGTCTTTCAATATGAAGACGCCTCGTTCGCCACACCTTTTCATAACAAAAACTTTGAGATAAAGAATTGGGTACTACCCGTAGGGGTTACTATCCGAGGACCTGTCTCGCCCCCTAAAAACAATCCAAACAATCAAACGTGACTTCTTGCCTCGCGTGGCGAAAACCTAATCAATCTTTCAAAAGGATATGTTACGTCCGTTCTACCGCAAACAGGTAATGCCTAAGTCTCCAACGAGCGAGCTGCAAAACACCTAACTGCTAGAATGCGCACGATAGCATCATCCGTAAAAACATCAACACACCGTTAGCACGAACTGCGTTTGCTCTGATTTCTCATGCCAGATGAGAATACGTAGGCACAAGACGGCGATGTCTTGGCGAGCTCCCTTTTTCACCTTTCAAACCGTAGGCCGAACTACGGCTGCTTTGATTTCTCATACCAGATGAGAATACGTAGGCACAAGACGGCGATGTCTTGGCGAGCACATTCCCCCCTATATCTGTAGTTTCCCGAACTACGTCGACTCTGACTTTCTCACATCTATTGAGAATACGTAGGCCTAGGATCGCGAAGTCCTACCGAGTCAGTCCTTTCTTTCCCTCGTCACCCCTTGTTTCCCGTTTCTAAACCCTTCTTTCTATCTTTTGGAGCACTCTTTTATAGCATAATCTTTAAGCAAATAATTCACACATCGACAAACAAAAGGTTCCCATCGAGTACGATGGATGTGAGGGGTGCTAATACCTTCCCCTCGCATAACCGGCTTCCGAACCCGTTCTTGGTCGCGAGACCATCTTATCCATTTCTTTCTTAAGGTTTTCTCGATATTTTCCTTTCCCCTCATGGGATAAATAAAGTTCGGTGGCGACTCTTCTGTCTATCTTTTTTGCCTCCCCGTCGTTGCGCGATGCATTTTTCGAGTAGCGACAGCTGGCGACTCTGCTGGGGAGACAATAGCGAGCCAAGCCTAATTTGTTTGTCGTGTTTGTGTTTTTATTTTCTTTATTTGTTTATGCTTTGTTCACTAACTGTTGGGTTTATTGGGATGGGTTGTAAGGATAAAGCTTTCTACCCGAGCTTTTGAGTATACACTAAGATTAGGAGGTGGTTTCTTTCTGATTTGCGAGACGTAGGACTCGTTGAATTAGTTTGAATCCCACCGCTCAGATGAGACCCCGTTGGAACAATGATGTCTTACGTGTAGTCGTAACGGCGTCTTTATTTCCAATTGGGAGTCCTTGACTCTGAGGACCTTTTATAGAACCTTATTCCGAAGGTTCTTAAAACATAACTTTGTGTTCATCCTTTTGAAGGGATTACCGTCTTACGAGTAGTCGTTCTGATGGAAAACTTTTGAGGGTTAGTGCATGGGACTCTGTTTAAAGGCCTTTAGGATACCCTCTTCTAAACCAATAGATTGCCCACCCGAGGTGAGAGATATCTCGTTGTGTTGTGTTGCAGGATTTGTGACTTTGATCCTTTGTGTGTTGCATTAGCATTTTGCATTGCATTTCATTTGCATCTCATTTTTGCATATCCATCCTCAACCGGAGCAGAGAGCTTACCAGTCTTTTGTCCAACCCACAGTTGATTTCCCGACATTCACATTGGATTTGAGTTAGCTTCTGGAAGGATCATGGACTCAGAGGAGCAGAATTTGGTTGTTACGAGGGCAGAGTTTGAGATGATGAAGAATCAGTTGGATCAACTCATGGAGGCCATGTCAGCTATGACAAGAGGAGAGACCAATGTTCAGAGGACTCCAGTGAACAATGTTGCTCAAGCTCAGCATGTGCAGGTTCCTGTCGAAGATCAAGAGCATACTATTGTTAGAGATAGAGATTCATCTTCTCTCCATGACTCGGACTATCAGAACTTCACTTTTTCTGTGCCAAATTCCCAAAGGGTTGTTCCAAAGATTAATCCTAAAAATCCACAGACTGTTGAGTTTATGAGAAGGTATCGTCTGTTGGATGAAAAGCTTGATGCTCTGATGAGTCAAAACACTCTTAATTTGAATGCTTCGAGCATGTGTTTGGTGCCAGGTCTTGTGATGCCTCCGAAGTTTAAGGCGCCCGATTTTGAGAAGTACAAAGGGGATAGTTGTCCGAAGCAGCATTTGGTGATGTATTGCAGAAGAATGACCTCGCATGTCCACAATAACAAGCTTATGATTCACTGTTTCCAGGAAAGTCTGAGTGGGGCATCGTTGAGTTGGTATATGCAGTTGGAAAGTGGTTGCATCCGATCATGGTCAGATTTAGCCAATGCCTTTGTGAAGCAGTACAATTACAATCTCGACATGACTCCCAGCCGCATGCAGTTGCAAGAATTATCTCAGGCGGACAATGAATCCTTCAGAGCGTATGTGCAACGATGGAGAGAATTTGCTGCTCGTGTTCAACCACCGCTTCAGGATAGAGAATTGGTTGACATCTTCTTGGGTACTTTGAAGGGCCATTACTATGATATATTGATTAGTGGCGGAACGTTAAACTTTGCTGACTTAGTGATAGCGGGAGAACGTATCGAGAGCGGAATCAAGAGTGGAAAGATTCGAGACATCTCAAATTTCTCAGTATATGAAAGCGAGTCATTTGTCAGCTCTAAAGAGGAATGGGAGAAAGAAAGTAATGCTATCCCAGAATCTCCATTACCTCAGATTCAGTTTTCAGACGTTTCAAGTATTCAGAGTCAGCAACCTGTTAGGTCTGCGTATCAGATATCTGCTTCGCTACAGAGTCAACATTCATACCGTCATCAGCCGCGTCAGCACGCCCGACGAAGACCGAGGAAGCCAGAGAGACATTTCACTCAGTTGCCATTGTCGTACAGTCAGATATTGCCAGACTTGATCAGGGGTGGTTTGATTGTGCCGAAGCAAACTGATCCAGAGACTTCTCCACATCTGTTAGATTCTGATGTCAACGCTCGCTGCGAGTACCATGTTGGGGCACAGGGGCATTCAACTGAAGACTGTAAGGTGCTTAGAAGCCAGGTTCAGACTCTGCTGGACTCCAACAGGTTTTCAATTACGCCTCAGGGTATTCAGATCAACGATCTTCCTTCGTCAAGTCATATGGGTTCGGCAGCTAATGTCATGGAGGGATTCACCGAGAGCATATGTTCAGAAGAGTATCAGACGGATCTCGATGAGCAATTCTAAAAATGGCTGGTTCAGCAGCAAGTCAAGAATGAAAGCCCAGTTCCCCGAAGCTGGCAATCTTTCTATCATGTTATTCCTTTGCATTTGTAGTTTCTTTTCTGTTTAAGGGTGAACTTATTTGCAAATTTCATTTGTAAGACGTGTTTGTTTTCGATTGACAATGATAATGAAATGAATATGCATGTTTTGATTAAATCCATTCGTGTTCACTCAATATTGCTTTTTCATTAATGTCAAACGCTTGTTCAAGCGGAATTCCTTGAGGGAGGATGACGAAATTGAAAGACGCGCAAGCTTCCGATTGTATGCTTTTGAATGAAACCTGCTGATGATGTACAGGCATTGTTTTAATCCCTAAACACAGGAGATATAAGGATGTTAATCCCTTGTCAACCCCTTTGAGCCTAGTTGTAGGAGTTTCTTTCTGAAAACGAAAAACCCTCAATCTTAACCTGGGGCAGGGTAGGTATCAGTTAATCCGGCCAAACATCCAAATTGCAGTAGGAATGTACTCGTTCAAGGATCAATCACACCTACATAGGTCGTACCTAAAAAACCACAATGGTTGTCCTTCACCAGCCAAGGAGTGAGACAGTCACAATCCCTTCAGCAGGTCAGACAAGCCGGTGTCACACGATTTGTTCAAAAAGAAGAAAATAAAAGAAAAGAAAAGAGCCCGCTAAGTCGATAACTTGAAAACAAGTGGCTTAGGCAAAATTAGGGCTTCCCGCTGGACTTTGAGATCAGAAGATATACTCGAACGAGTCAGTCCAGGCAAAATTAGGGAAATTGAAAAAATGACGAAGAACAAGTCGTGTGAGCCAGACACCAAAGACGAAAAGCGAGTGACTGTCACTCCGAAAACTTATGGTTTCTTGAACCATCACTCCTGTCAGTCAACCTCTGAGAGGCGAGCGAGTGTCGAATTAGCTGAACGTAGGATTGGAGAACATCAAGGAGAGTGGGTGGGTTAAACAGAACTTTGAGCCCTATATATTTTCTTTTAAACCATGAACCTAACCAAGTTACAACCTTCAGAAGTCCTAATTGAAGCAAGTTAGTTTCGGAAGCATACTTCGGTAAAGATCACGTCGAAACTGACTCCTAAAAGGATTTTCTTACCCTATGGGTATTGATATTGACATTCCGATAAGTGATTCATTCACTATACATCACAACTTTTTCTAGTGAACAGACTTGGATTTCAAAACTGTCATATACATGGCATTAATATTATCTTTTGCAAAATGATTTGTTTTACTTGTGAGTAAGCACTTGACATCAGGAGAGTTCCTACAGTGGAAAGTTTGATCGGTAAGATGCGGAACGCCTGAATACTCTGTTGAGCAGGGGCAAGCCATATTAAATGATCATCAAAGGAGTCAGCCATCCGATGATCAGTTAATCTGGGGCAATCAGGTCGAGATTCGATAAATCTCTCGAAGTCAGCTAGGGGCACTTCTCTACAAATCGGCCAATCAGGGGCAAATCACTTCAAGGATGGGGCAGGTCACCCCAAGAGCACAGATATTATCCTTACCCAGAAGGCAGCTAATCGGAAGCACCTCTCTAAGGTTCATGATGCTGAGGCAGTTCCTATCAAACCATCAGGGTACAGAGATTTATGATTTCCTTTCAAGGAATATCCCCACAGAGATCCCACAGGCTGGGGCAAAATCAGAAGTAAAGGAATTGTTCCTCTCTATATCTTCAGAGCTACTCAGAGCTATTCAAGCAGGTGCAGTCAATCTTCAGGTTCAAGATGAATGTCGGGAAGTCGTAACCCTTCACCTGTCTTCCCCAGCAAAAGCCCAATCATCATTGGCACGTGCAAGCTATCCCCAGGAGAGTCCAATCATACTTGGCACATCCGGCTATTCTCAGCGGAGTTGGCTTCACCTCTTCAGCATTTATTCTGCTGGAGTGATTCTCTCAGATCCAGTTTTCCCCAGCAGCCCGAGCCTGCATCTGCATTTTTGCATATAGTTATCATATTTGCATCATCTTTGCATTTCATCCTCAAATGTGTAGCATTTCCATTTCGTATGGAGCATTACGCCATAAAATTCAAACATGTGCATGCGAAGCATAAGCCAGTTTTTGTTAGCCTTCTATGGCAACCTAAATCACTCTTCAATCAAGACAGTGGTATATCAACAGCTTTGTTCAGACAGCTCATTTGCTTGCTTACTTTTGGCTTCCAGATCATACGTCGGTCGTACTTTGTCCATCAACCCTTTGATGATGACATCCCTAGCAGATTTTCCTCTTGTCTGTCATTAGACGATGCGAGATTTGGTTTTGATGTTCCTCTCGTCTATCATTAGACGATGCGAGATTTGCAGACGATGCAAGATTTGGATATGATTGTCCTCTCGTCTATCATTAGACGATGCGAGATTTGGTTTGGATGTTCCTCTCGTCTATCATTAGACGATGTGAGATTTGGATTTGATGTTCCTCTCGTCTATCATTAGACGATGCGAGATTTGGTTTTGATGTTCCTCTCGTCTATCATTGGACGATGTGAGTGTTTTGGATATTGTTCTTCCCGTCTATCATTAGACGATGCGAGATTTGGATTTGATGTTACTCTCGTCTATCATTAGACGATGTGAGATTTAGATTTGATGTTCCTCTTGTCTGTCATTAGACGATGTGAGATTTGGATTTGATGTTCCTCTTGTCTGTCATTAGACAATGCGAGATTTGGGTATGATGTTCCTCTTGTCTATCATTAGACGATGTGAGAGTTTTTGGATATAATGTTTCTCTCCATCCATCATTGGACGATGTGAGTGTTTTGGATATTGTTCTTCCTGTCTACCATTAGACGATGTGAATTTTGGATATAATGTTTCTCCGTCCATCATTGGACGATGTTGAGAGTTGACGGCGATGTCAGGTGCTTATCAGATTTATGTTTGTCTGGCGGCGATGTCAGAGGATTATTAGCACCATGGGTGTCTGGCGGCGATGCCAGAGTTCTGTATCCCCACAGGTACTTGACGACGATGTCGGGTGTTTCTCAGAGTTATAGTTAGCTGGCGGCGATGTCAGGTAATTTTGTTTTCCCAGCGGCGAGGTTGGATGTTTTTCTGACGGCGATGTCAGGTGATCTAGTTTTTCAACGGCGATGTTGAGAAATTTGTTTTGACGGCGATGTCAAAAGTAATTATATCTTTGAATCTAACGGTTGTTCGTATTTAACGGAAAAATTGACGGCGAGGTCAGAATATTCTGAGGATTGACGGCGAAGTCAGAAGACGATTTTAAAGAAAATTTTGACGGCGAAGTTAGAAAATATTGTAAATTTGACGGTAAGGTCAGAAGATTGTTTGAGAATTGACGGCGAAGTCAGATTATTTTGTGGACTGACGGCGAAGTCAGGTGGTTTACCATTTAGATATTGAGTTCTGACGGCAAGGTTAGACGCTATTTAAAGTTGACGGCAAGGTCAGACATTTGTACTTGATTCATGACTGACGACGAGGTCAGATGTTCTACTTGATATAGACGCCTGATGGCGATGTCAGAAGTCTCATTTTACGGTTGGCAAATTTCCGGGTTCTTTTGTATTCAATCACCTTCTACCCTGAATGTTTGAAAGCGGTCGCTTTTCATCCATTCAGATCCAAGTCAATTGAATAGGGGCACAACCTCAAAGCACCCGTTCGGTTAATGTTTCTTAGAAATAAATATCACAGCCGAGTTTAGGGAATGAACAACACTTGATATCCGTTAGAGCAGAATGAAGATTGAAAAAAAACATGACATAATTGAAATATATTCTTCTCCAAAAACTGTATCGGCTGCTTTTCGTCAATAAAAACATGACAATAACCATGGATCTTTCAAGTTGAACCTTCAGGTTAGATCTATTTTCTACAAACAATATTTACAGAAATAAGTGGAACATGAGCAGTAACATACAATTGAAATCAATACCGCCAATCACACATTAAAGGAGATGCGTGTTCAAAACAACAAAAACTAGAACTTGATTTGCAGATAAAAATATACAAGAGGTTCTAAAACAAGTAGAAACGTGGCTAACAGCAACAATCGGTAGTGAGCTTGTGTAACCAAAAAACAGAATACCAACCGGATTGCTGACATAGCCGTTAAGAATCTACAGTCGCGAATCTCGTTAGTCTGTTGTTGTCTTCGTTGAGCTTAGATCGAACCACCTAGGATGCTCCGGGGTGAAATCGGAGGGAGCTCGCGACATCATCACGTTGAATCGTCTTGCTCGATACGTGTTACGTTGAGTTACCGGCGCCGACGAACTGTGCTATTCCAAAGCTCTAGGGTTGTTCTTTCTTTTTAGAGAGGAAGAAGAAAGTGATTCATGGTGAGAAGAGTGGTATATTGATGGGGAAGAAAAAGTTAGTGTGAAGGTTTGGGGTTGGACTTTTACGGTGGAAGAATATGAGGAGGGAGGATGATGGTGCCGCCGTTTTGAAGGTCGGGTTAGGGTTTACGGCGCCGCTTAGGGTTTTGATTTGGAAAAGATGGTGAACAGTAGTGATTTTCTAGGGTTTTCTGGGTGGGGTTGGCGGCCGTTTGATGAGGAAGGGTGATGAACAGTGTTTCTTCCCCTTCCTTAACCTGAAGACTTCCTCTTTTATATAGTATGCTCTGAATTCACCCTAACGGGCTTCACATGATGGGCCGTCCCCAATCCAACTTTCTTTTTTCTTTTCAAAATCTGATTCTCTTTTTCTAACCATCTTCAAATTAATTAACCATTAATAAAATAATAAACAACTATAAATAATAACAGTAATTACTAAATAGATATTAACAAATATAAAAAAATAAAAAAAATAATATTAATAAATACTAGTTAAATAAATGTTAACAAATATACATACAAAATGCTATTATCATTATTAGAATTTTTTTTTACAAAAAGAAAAAAGGGTAGGAAATCGAAATAAAATAATATTCACAAAAAAATTTAGGCCACGTGTCACATCTTAATTGGTCAAAAAGATAAAATTTCGAAAACGCCCAATTTTAGGTGGACACGTGTCTAAACGGCATCAAACAATAATGCGAAAATATTTACAAAAGGGTAGGACAAATTTAGGGTATGACAAAGCCAAATACACAAGCTGAGCAAAACAAACATGAAGCTACCATGCCACGCACATAGGCCTTCCAAAATACTCGAGGCAAGCCTTCACACGAACCAAGCTGCAACATGAATTTCGCAAGCCACTACATCAACATGAAAACTTCACACGCCTCACGCTACAAGTTACAGTGTGAAAGAAGAAAAATGACATGAACACATCCCAACAGCATACATGAGCAAAAACACGCATACATTACAAAACGACATCAATTTCAATAAACTTGAATTAAAAAATTTCAACTCACATTAAACTCTCCTCCATTCTATAAATAGTAGCCTTCAACCTTCACTTTCTAGAAGCTTCAAAAAGCCAATAAATCCCTGCTGAAATTCTCCTCAAACACAAGCTTCAAACCTTCATCAATTTTCTTCAATCTAAAACAACCTCCAAACTTTAATCGATACAAATATACAACCTGCAATTTCACTAAAGCACAACAACAACATTAACATTCGCAACATCAACAAATTTTTGCTACAACTTAAACACTTCAAATTCAATTCAAGAAAATTGAGCAAAGAGTGTAAGATTTGAGTCACCATACCTGAATTTTGTCCATCTTCTACATCAATTCGGTTCATTGTTTGAGGTGGTTTTTTTAATTTCGTTTATGGATCTAGAAGAAGGAAAGAGAGGGAACAAACAGTTGGTGGAGAGGAGGTTGCCACAACCACAGCCGTGAGGCGTGCTGGCGCGATGATGAGGTTCTGTTTTCCTGCTGAGGATGCATGAATGAAGAAGGAGAAGAAGAGGTTCCTTGAATCTTCTTTTGGTTCCTGTCTTTTTTAGCACCTTGTTTCACTTGGGCTGGGCTTAGACCCATTTCAAATTTCATTCACATATACCACCATGAATCTGTGGGCCTTCTCTCTCTAGTTTTTATTTATTTTTTTAAAATTTAAATTTTGTTTTATTTTCTATTTTGATTATCATTTTCTTTTCTTTTATGTTAACCCTTTTGATTAAATAATTTTTTATTCATCATCTCTTAATATTTTCTTTCTTTGATTTTTATTTCATCTCATTTTTGTTTTGTTTTGGTTGATGAAAATCTTAATGTCATAGAATATTGATTTTTAAGGATGTTGAATTGATCTGACCTGATCAGAAGGAGGTCGCGGGATGGCCACACGCTACTGGCTTCTGCCTGTTCTACGGTGCGGAGGACAAAGTGGGGGGTGTACCTGCAAGGCACTCCGATGCTAAAGTAAGTGATTTGTGCGGAGTGAGAGCAAAGTACAGAAAGGGCAAGATATAAATTACCTGACCCTCTTGTGAAAGAGGGTATTTATAGAGAGACCCCAGCACTGGGCCAACGGTAACCTGTGTTGGGCTAGATTGCCAGGCCCAACCCAGGTGACTGCTAGGGATTACGTGGCGTAGTGAAGACCAGGATGTGGTCTTCGCCCTAGTTCAACTGCTCTGTGAACTCCAGAAAGTGGGTTGACCTGCTCTTTAGGAGGTGGGCAGTTGGTGGATGACGTGTCCCCGCAGAGGGGAGCACGTGGAGAACGTGCGAATGGCACGTTGATCTCCCCACGGAGGAGAGCTCGTGAGGTTCTCCGAAGGTGTGTTGTTTTCCCCGCGGAGGGGGAGCGCGAGGGTGTGGGGGAGACATTTTGTCCTGCTCGTTGGCATGGGGATTCTACCTGCAGAGGGCTGTTCTGCGCGACGAGGGACAGTGGTTGGCAGCGTGTCCCCGTGGGGGGGAGTGCGCAGAGAACGTCTTGAGGCACATTGTTCTACTCGACGGGAGCATGCCCTGCCCATCGAGGAGTCACGTGCTCGACCAACCTGCTTAAACCAGATTGGGCCTTTATCGTGCATCGTTGGGCTGGGCCGCGCGGTTAGGCCGGGGCCCAGGCCAGAACAGGAGCCCCCAAGTCGAAGCTCTTCGGTGGGAGCGCGAGGACTTGAAAACGTTGTTTCGGGGAAGAAGGTCGCATGAAGCGAGACTCCGCCGGCTCGTGTTTGGCGAGGTGTGTGTGCGTGAAGATCTCTCCATGTCGTCGGGTACGCGGGGCAAAGGCATTTGAAGGACGCGACTGTCAGCTTACTGCCACGTGTCACACATTGAGTGGGTGTGAGGGCGGCTACCCTAGGGCACTCAAGTACCTAGTGCTGCTTCGAGTTCCATGCCAGGTTATAAATAGGCGAGTCCCTGCGCACGTTTTACTTTTCACCTTGCCATTTTACTTACGAAGCTCTGTTGCTCCGCCCCGTCCGTTGTCGCCGCCGTGAATTGCCGCTGCGCCGTCTGTCTTGCATTCTGTCAACCGCCGCTATAAAGTGAGTTTCCTTCCTCCTTTCTTTTACCTTCGTCATTTATTTTTGGATTTGTGGTCGTGGCACGATGAGTGCCCCGAGGAGGAACGCGAATCCTCGCCGTATTTGGTGAAGTTTTTAGGGTTGTTTAGATGAATGCGTCGGGGAGGATTGATTATTTCGATGAATTCCCCAGGGACGGGTGCTTCTTCTGACGAAGTCCCCGGGGAGGGGCGATAGGTTAGTTTGAATGTCCCGTGGAAAAGTGGTGGGGAAATGCTCCTCGGGGACTTGCCCGAGTGTTTTTGTCTTCTGTTCGCGAAACTGCCCTTGTCGCCCTTTCACTTGACCTGCGGTGGAAGGGTGGATTTGATCTTGGCTATCGAATTCACCGTTATCCTCGGCATTGGTTCCGGGGACGATGGTCGAAGATAACGAGCCCGAGGTTCTAGATTTCGACGAGAGAGTTCCCCCTACCGAGGAATGGGTGGCTGAGGAGCCTTTATCCACCCCTTCTTGTTTTGCCTTTGACCCGTCCGGCGCCTATACCACTGTGGAGGACCGGGAGGAGGGAGAGCCGCAGAACTGGCAAGTTTACCGCCCCAAGGAACATCACCGTGTCTGCTCGAGATATGGGCGGCGGATATTCCCCATGCACGAGTTTTATTTCAAAGAGGCCCGGCTCAGGCTGCCATTCTCCGACTTTCATTTGGGTCTTTTTGATTGGCAGCGTCTGGCTCCGTCTCAGCTGCATCCTAATGCATTGGCCTTTATCCGCGCGTTCGAGCTGGTGTGTCGCTTCCTCCAGGTCGGCGCTACGGTGCCCTTGTTTTTCCGTATTTTCCACCTACAACGGCAAACGGTGAATGGCCGGCATGGTTGGGTTTCGTTTAAGCAGCCGACCACACTCTTCAAAACGTACATGGACTCTGTCCTGGATTTTAAGGGTCGCTTATTCCTCGTGAGGCCGATCACAAGAGAAGGGGTAGACTCTCTATTTACTGAGGGGGAGCGAGTGGTGGATGGTCAGCGGTTTGTCGCGTGGCTTCCGAGAGTGCACCTGCTATGGACTTCGGAGCATTTTAACCACGGGACCGGTCGATTTATAGTGCAGGCTGGGAACTTCAACGAGGGGGACATGGCCGCCTATCTAAAGATAGTGGCGTTTTGCGTGGTCTGCCGCCGTCGAAACTGGTGAGGCCTGATTGTCGGTATCTTTTCGATGAGTAAGGGAACGTACGAATGAAGAAGAGGTTGATAAATACAAAAACCTTGCTCGGTTTCTCCTCGGAGACAAAGGCTTTCGATTATCTAGGTGGGACGCTTCTCTCTTCTCGTGAATTTGTATGTTTTATCTGTTGCTGAATTTCCTTTTATTTTTTGCAACAAACATGTCTTCTGTTGAAGAGCGGGTGAAGAAGCTGCGTGCCACGAGGGTTGCCAACACTAAGAAGACGCGGGTGAGCTAAATAATCGGGCAGGAAGCTGCAGTCTAGGGCGGTTAGAGCTCGTCCTCGTCTCCTCAGGGGAGTCAGTCTCCCTCGTCTTAGGGGGCTACGAAGAGGCCCAGAACCGAGGAGGCGCGCGGCGTGATCGATCTGACGACCGGGTCTGCCGAGGAGGGGTATGTTGTCCCGCCGTGCCATCAGCACCCGAGCTACTTTTACAGGGCCAGGTCGCCTACTATTTCTGCTGGTGAAGTGAAATCGGTTCTAGATGCAGACTAGAACTCTTGTCGTCGAATTCTGGCAGAGGATATGGTCGCGATGATGTGGACCTTTACCACGGTGATGGTCCTGAGAGAGGAAGGTTGATCTACTTCCAAACTGACCAAGCTGCGGGGGGTCTTCACCTTCGCACAGTCGCGTCTGGCTAAGCTCTCCGAGGAGTTGGAAAAAATTCAGAGGGAGGTTGCTGACCAGCGCAAGCGGGCGGATGGTGCTGAGGAGAAGGTGACGACTATCGAGGAGAAGCTGGGGGATGCCGAGGCCGAGGTACAAGCGCTGAAGGTTCACGTGGGGGTTTTGGAAAGTGCCATATGTCCGGCCGAGGATGAGACCGACGAAGACAGGCGGATGGTTACTCGTGCGGACTTGCTTGCCCGGATTCGGGTATTGGAGAATGATGGTTACTCGTGCGCTACTCCAAGTCGTCAATTCTGGTGTCGCTCTGGTTCTGGACGGGGTCGGGCCCTATCACGAGATCGTCGACGGGTAGGTGATCGATCCGGAGCTTGTCGGCCACGACGTTGTTCCTGTGGAGACTGAGAAGGAGGGTGAGGAGGACATGTAGATTTTCCCCGGACCTGCGTGCCCGTAGGTTCCGGGCCTGCGTGTCGATGCTTTTGTAATTTTTCTTAAGTGTTTTGTTTTGTCGGGCCTGCGTGCCCTTGATGGTGTAATATGACTACTAGGCTGGTGCCTTTTTCATATTTCTTGAAATTTTTCTAAGTGTGTGCTCGGTTTTGTTTCTGTATATTTGTTTATGCTCGTTTTATATTTGCACGTATTTGTATGTTTGAAATATGTATGTTTCTCCCGTTGTGGGTCTTGTTCGGGGTTTTGCTTGACAACCGTTGTTTCCGGCGGTGAGGAGAACCGGTCGGCTGACCGGTCTGATGACCTGTCTTTTTGGGGCTAGTTGTCCCCATGGCGTGGACGTCCCATCACGAGCTGGGTGCCCTTTCCATTTCGGTACGATGACGACGGGAGGCCTCGGTCGAGGTGGTCTCCGTCGAGCAAAGCTTTCTACCCGTGCACACAAAGGCAGGATTTGTTGTTCTGTTGGCCTGCAGAAGACGCGAGGAGGTGCAACGGTACCGTGTCGCTCCCCCCAGTGGTTGCGGTGGATGGGCTCCGCGAGCATTGGTTAACTATAGTAATGTTTCAGCTTCTCAGCGTTCCAGGGTCGAGCAATTTGTTCCCCGTGTAGATTTTCGAGGAAATAGGCCCCATTGTCCGTCTTGTCGCGGACGCGGTATGGGCCTTCCCAATTTGCGGTTAGTTTGCCTTCGTGTGAGTCCTTCTAGTTTCGTTGTAAGACCAAGTCTCCGATTTGGAACTCTCGTTTGATGACTCTGCTGTCATAGCAAAGTGCCACCCGTTGTTTTAGTTTGGCCTCGCGGAGGGCTTCCCCCGACCGAATTTCCTCGACTAGATCGAGTTCCTCTTGGAGGGCGTCGTCGTTGGCTTCCGTGTCGAGGGGTGCCTCCATTCGTCTGGACGGCTCTCTTATTTCGATCGAGATGACCGCTTCTGTGCCGTATGTGAGGTGGAACGACGTTTCTCTTGTGGTGGAGTGAGGCGTGGTCCGGTACACCCACAACACGCTATGAAGTTCCTCGACCCACGCTCTTTTAGCTTCGCCAAGTCTTCGCTTTAGTCCCCTGAGGATGACTCTATTCGCGGATTCGGCCTGCCCATTTGTCTGAGGGTGTTCAACCAAGGTGAAGTGATGTTTGGTCCCGAGCTTGGTGACGAAGTCCCGAAAGTTTTTGTCGGTGAATTGCGTTCCGTTGTCAATGACAATGGCGAATGGGACCCCGAACCTGGCGAGGATGTTTTTCTTGTAGAACTAAAGTATGTTCTACGCCATGATCTTGGCGAGGGCTTCGGCCTCGATCCATTTGGTGAAGTAGTCGACACCCACTATCAGATATTTGTTCTAATATGAGCCCAAGGTGAAGGGCCCGAGGATATCTATACCCCACCAGGAAAACGGCCATGGGGACGAAAGTGTTTTGAGCTCATTAGGCGGGGCGAGGTGCATATCCCCGTGTCATTGTGTAACACGGTGGGAGAACTGACTTTAAACAATGTTGCGGATAGCAAGAGTCGCCACCGACTTTTATTTTATCCATAAGGAAAGGTTATAAAAGAACAGGAAAGACCTTAGAGAATATTTTGGGTCCGGGGGGTAGGTTATGAAAAGGGAAGGTGTTAGCACCCTTTTCATCCATGGTTATCCATGGGCTCTTAGGTACTTAAGCTCACTTTTGAATTGTTTTGAAAGTGTAGTGTGTGAATAGAAAATTTTCAGAATAGTTAATAAATAATCCATGTAAGGATGTGTTAAGAACTTGTTTGAAAACTTGTTGAAAATTTGTTTAAGTGTGAAACAGTTTTGAAGTGAGCAAGCACCTAGGAGTAACCTACCCTAATGTTTTAAGGTCTTTCTTATTCTTTATCCTTTCCTTAGTAAGACTATCCCTACTATAATGGAGTAGGTAGTCCTTACTTTGGATGTTAAGGGACATGTGAGGGACAATTGGATTTTTGAAGGCCATTGTGGGGTGTAATAAGCAAACTGGAGGGACTATCATCATTTTTCGAAAGGGACTCGATTCGTAAAGGCAACCATAAGGGACTTTGATGATTTTCTTTTTGAGGGACTTGCTTTATACACCCCACTTAACCAATATTCATAGGCAACTTGAGGGATATCCTTAAGAAGTGAGACGGCGATTAAAATCGACTTACGTGTGTGAAATGTTTAATTTAATTATCTTATATTAAAATGATCTAATTTATTTTTTTAAATATCATACATATTAGCACTCCCTAATTACTAACCATAATGATAATAATAATTAAATAATTACAATTTACATCCAAGAGGCAATTACAAAATTATAATAAATAAAATAAATAGTAAAATATGATCAAAATAAATATAATAAAAAAAATAACAAATAAGTAAATAAAATATTGGGGTTAGTAAATAATAAGAAAAATTAAATAAGGTTAGTATAAATATAAAGTTAGTGAAAATAATTAGTTGAAACAATAATAATGAGAAAAATAGACAAAGTTAGAAAAAATAATAAGATAGAAATTTCAAAATAATAATAAGCAACAAAATATGATTAGCAATAATAATTAATTAATAACGTGATTAAACATAAGATTTGATTTTTATTTAGAAACATAAATGATTAAATAATTACTATAATATAAAGTTCTAAATATCATAAGATTTGATTTTTATTTAGAAACATAAATGATTAAATAATTACTATAATATAAAGTTCTAAATATCATAAGATTTGATTTTTATTTAGAAACATAAATGATTAAATAATTACTATAATATAAAGTTCTAAATATAACATAATTATAAATTTCTTAATCATTTACAAAAATTTAATTATCTCTAATTATATATTAACAATTATTAAGAAAAATATTTACACATTATGATGAAAATAAATTTTAACTAATCAATAATCACATTCACCAAAATTTTACATTAAGTATTTATAAGGTTTAATTTTATTTACAAAAATTTACAAGAATTATAATAAATATATACATAGAATCATATAGAAAATTAAAATTAGGTTTTCATATTAATTTGGAAAAAAGATGTTAATGTTATTTATTTTAAAAAAACAGATTTTTATATTACAACAAATTTTAATAAATTAATGATAACAATAATAATAATAATGATAATAATGATAATAATAATAAATAATGATAATAATAATAATAATAATAATAATAATAATAATAATAATAATAATAATAATAATAATAATAATAATAATAATAAAGCAATAATGAATTTTAAATGTGCCAAATAACCCAACAATGTTGCTAACGCAGAAATGCGCTCATCGCAACCAGATCTAAATCGGACGAAACAAAATTTATCGCAAAGAAAAAGAAATTAAGCAAAAAATAGTATTATTGCTCACACAAAAATGCGATCATCGCAACCAGATCGAACTAACACAAATGTCACGCGTCATGCACACAAATGTGCAAACATCGTATCGACATAATTCGATCAAAAATCTTATATATATAAACTCTAACAATTTAAAAATTATATATATATAAACGTAACAGTAATAGATAAAGAAAAAGAAATAACGGTAATAGATGAAGAAAAAGAAATAACGGTAAAAGATGAAGAAAAAGAAACAACAGTAATAGATGAAGGAAAAGAAATAACGGTAAACGATGAAGAAAAAGAAACAATAGTAATGGATGAAGAAGAAAACTAAATAACGGCCAACGGCACTCACTCCTCTTAGGTTTTTTTCATTCTCTCCTCCTTTCCAACAAGGCAACACATGTATATATAGGGGAACAAATTAGGGTTAACACCAAATTGTCAATAATGTCCCTAAAGCCCATTTTAAAGCCCAAACTAAATAATTAGTTAAGAAAAAATAAAATTTAAATAATTTAAAATAATTAAAATAAACTTAAAATAAAAACTAATAATCCTATTGATTCCTAAAATAAAAAATATTATAAAAAGAACAAAAATTTTTTCAATATTTTTTATTTTATGATTTTTTGGATATTTTTATGAATAATTTAGAAAAAAGTGAAAAAAATAATATTTTAAAAAATGATTTAACTAAAATACGAAAATAATAATTAAATAATAATAAAAAACTATTTTTGTTATTTTTTTAATGAAAGATAGAAAAATTTAGGGTAAAAATGATAAAAACAACAAAAAGTGCCAAAGGTGAGATTCGAACTCTCAACCTCTCACACTCATAACTCCTTACACATGTCCTCCTGCCAATTGTGCCATTTTTACTTTTTTAGAAAAAAAATGCATGCCATATGATATTTACCTGCAAAAAGTCAAACGACTACACAAATTTGTTAGTAATTGATTAAATGCAATGAAATGCGACGACAAATCTTAGGGCAAAATTTGGGGTATTACAGTTATTATGATAATATTTCTCACCCAACCTCTCTTTGATGTTGGCAAAAAAAAATCATGAAGTTTGACTTTGGTTTGACCACAGTTGACCTCAGTTTGACCTTTTAACTGCATTGACTGCTTTTGACTTATCTGATCATCTGACTGAGCAAACTTTTGAGAAAAGTCTTGAAACTTGACATGGGGGTTATTATACACATATAAGATGTTATGAAGCTCACTTGAAGTCTTGGAAGTCCATTTAGCCTGATTAAAGTCAAAACCCTAGTTTTGGATGCACTGCTTAGGAGGTGCATTGTCTGAGGGAATTGTCAACTCTTCTGACCAATTATGAATTTTGTGAACCTTGTGAACCTTCTTGGAACACAAAGTCTTGTATTGTGAGGGCAAATTTTGGGGTGCAACAGCTGCCCCTGTTCAATTTTCTGAAACCTGAGGGGTTAGATTGGTATATTTGCCAGTCGTAACCTGGAAGGTTGAAGGGGATTGAACACAAAAGCCCAAAAATTTGCACTCACCAGTGCATGGAGTGATATTGATGGTTGGTTGAACATGATTGAGTGGGCTTAAAGATGCCACTAGGGGAAAGTTCTTCGATAGTATAATGAGAACTGTCAGGAGTCTGGAATAATAATGATGTAGCAGCATGTCTTCATGAGGATAGAGCAATCAATAGTGATAACCCTAAAGCAGTCTTGAAGCAATGATATGATTTCAGGAGGATAGAACAATGAATGGCTCTAAAGCAGTCTTGAAATAATAATGTGATATGTCTTCAGGAGGATAGAGCAATCAATAGCTCTAAAGCAGTCTTGAAGTAATGATTTCAGGAGGATAGAGCAATGGATAGCTCTAAAGCAGTCTTGAAATAATAATGTAATTTCAGGAGGATAGAGCAATGGATAACTCTAAAGCATTCTTGAAATAATTAGATGGCTTCAGGAGGATAGAGCAATCAATAGCTCTAAAGCAGTCTTGAAGTAGTAATATGACCTCATGAGGATAGAGCAATGAATAGCTCTAAAGCAGTCTTGAAGTAATAGGATGATTTCAGGAGGATAGAGCAATCAGTAGCTCTAAAGCAGTCTTGAAGTCATGAGAGGCTATCAGGAGGATAAAATAACCCTGAGGTCACAATAAAGCAGTCCCAAAGTAATAAGAAGCTCATCAGGAGGATAAAGTAACCCTGAGGTTACAATAAAGCAGTCCCAAAGATCATAAGCTTGTTTGTTGGATAATTAACCTGAAAACAAGGTAGCATTCTGTATAACAACATTAGTTTATGCTTTATGTATGCATGTATGACATGATGCACTCAGGTAATGTACTATAGACATATATGTTATGGTATGATGTAAATGATGTATGTATGATATGACACTGCTGGAAGTGTCTGGATATCCTTGTATAACAACTGCTGGCCAAGGAAAATAAATCCCGATTCGTTGTTGAAGAATATATAACCCTCCGTCTGCTGGGGATAACAAGGTATAGATAACCTCCCGTTGTTGGGGATAACAAGGTATAGATAACCTCCCGTTGTTAGGGATAGTAGGGTATAGATAACCTTCGTTTTCGTTTGATAGTAGGATAAGTGTAACATCCCGTCTTCGTTCATCGTGCCCTTATTGGAAAGTAATTTCCCGTATATCCGTATGAGGATAAAAGAGATGGATATAAATTCCAGGGGAGATTAGACTTTGTGAAAATGGATTAGTCCTACTGATGGTTTGTAACTGTCTTGTAAAGATGAACCGGCGAAGCTTCGTTGAAATCCTTCCCTCGTTCGTCCTTAGTAAATACTATTACTGCATTTTCATGCATTTCTGGTAAACATCAATCATGTTAAAAGCATACATGCATTTCTGGTAAACATCAATCATATTCAAAGGCATACATACATTCAAACACAACCAATGGACGTTTCGCTTATGTAAAATAGGGTAAAAGTAAATCTGGATTCAAAAGATGGAATTTATTTATATCAAAAGTGACCCATACACGGGTAAGTTTGTACAAGGAGACATAAACCCTAGTAAGAGAATTTTGTCATGAAGTTTTACAAAAAGAATCAGCTATGTGGGAAATAATCCTATTGAGTTTCAATTCTACTATTGCCACTCAAGTATCTCATCTTCTTGCTGTTGAGACGGAAACGATTGGATTGAGCTTTATCTGTTTGAGCTTGAGTAAGTAGTACAACTGGTTGCAGTTTCATGAGTGATCCAAACGAGACATAGTCATACGCTTTAATCCCTAACTTTTGCCTGGATTGCCCTTTCAGGTTTTCAATCCACCGGGATACCCTTTTTTGCCCAAGCCGCCTTTTCAGGTTTTCGACTTGCCGGGTGTACATCTTTTTATATATATATCCCTAATTTTTGCCCAAACCCTTTTGGTTTGCCGGGATGCCCTTATTTTTGCCTAGGCCTGTCAACCTAGCGGGTCTCTTTTTATGCGTAGTATTTTTTAACTATGTCTGCGTTTACAGGTTGTGGGAAGTCTTCACCATCCATTGTAGTCAGTATCATGGCACCTCCTGAGAACACTGTCTTGACTACAAATGGTCCCTCATATGTTGGAGTCCACTTGCCCCTAGGATCACCCTGTGGTAATATGATACGCTTGATTACCAAGTCACCAGCCTGATATACCTTTGGCTTAACCTTCTTGTTAAAAGCTTTGATCATCCGTTTCTGGTACATCTGGCCATGACAAACTGCTGCTAACCTTTTCTCATCAATCAAATTTATCTGGTCAAGTCGAGTCTGAATCCACTCATCTTCATCCAAGCCTGCATCCTTCATAATTCTCAAGGAGGGGATCTGAACTTCAATAGCAACTTGCATACCCATGATACATGCCTCATACTCAGCCATGTTATTGGTACAATAGAAACAAAGTCTGGCAGTAATCGAGGTATGACAACCTTCAGGGGAACTAATCACAACACCAACACCATTACCATGTGCATTGGAGGCACCATCAAAAACCATAGTCCATCGGGATCCTTGTTCAGGTCCGTCATATTGTCCAGGTTCTTTGGTAACAGACATAATGTCTTCATCAGGGAACTCAAAATTCATTGACTGGTAATCATCTACTGCTTGATGAGCCAAATGATCAGCAACAACACTCCCCTTAATGGCCTTCTGAGTAGTATACTGTATATCATATTCCGTCAAGATCATTTGCCATCTTGCAATTCTTCCGGAGAGAGCAGGTTTTTCAAATATGTACTTGATTGGATCCATCTTCGAAATCAACAAGGTAGTATGGGTCAACATATACTGTCTTAGTCGGCGAGCAGCCCATGCCAAAGCGCAGCAAGTTTTCTCGAGCAGTGAGTATCTTGTTTCACAGTCGGTAAACTTTTTGCTAAGGTAGTATATTGCCTGCTCTTTTCGACCAGACTCGTCATGTTGCCCCAATACACACCCCATTGAGTTGTCTAATACTGTTAAATACATAATCAAGGGTCTTCCATCAACTGGTGGCATTAAAATTGGAGGTTTTAGCAAATATCTCTTGATTTCATCAAAGGCAGTCTGGCACTCATCATTCCATTCCATCACCTGATCTTTCTTCAACAACTTGAAGATTGGCTCACAGATGGTAGTTAATTGGGAAATAAATCTTGCAATGTAGTTCAATCGTCCCAAGAAACCTCTAACCTCCTTCTCAGTACGGGGAGCTGGCATCTCTCGTATAGCTTTCACTTTTGCAGGATCCACTTCAATACCTTTTCCACTGACAATGAAACCCAGGAGCTTTCCAGATCTAACTCCAAAAGTACACTTGTTTGGATTTAATCTCAACCTGTATTTCTTCAACCTCTCAAACAACTTGTGCAGATGATCAAGATGTTGTTCTTCATTCTGAGACCTGGCTATCATATCATCCACATATACCTCTATCTCATGATGAATCATATCACGAAACAAAGCCACCATAGCACGCTGATATGTTGCCCCTGCATTCTTCAAACCAAATGGCATTACCTTATAGCAAAAGGTGCCCCACTGTGTCACAAATGTAGTCTTCTCCATATCTTCAGGTGCCATCTTGATTTGATTGTAACCAGAGAAACCGTCCATAAAAGAGAATACCTTATGCTGAGCAGTGTTGTCTACCAGAATATCAATATGAGGAAGTGGAAAGTCATCTTTAGGACTAGCCTTGTTCAGATCTCTGTAGTCTACACACATACGTACCTTACCATCTTTCTTAGGAACTGGTACCACATTTGCAACCCACTGAGGATAAGAAGTTACGGCCAAGAACCCTGCATTGAACTGTTTCATTACCTCTGCTTTGATCTTTTCTGACATTTCAGGACGCATACGACGAACCTTCTGCTTCTTTGGACGACAATCTTCTTTCACTGGCAAACGGTGAACCACAATGTCTGTATCCAACCCTGGCATATCTTCATAAGACCAAGCAAAGATCTCCACATAGTCACGTAGCATCTGAATCAACCTGCTCTTGACACTGTCCTCTAAATCAGCCCCTATCTTGACCTCTTTTCTGTTTTCTTCAGTTCCCAGATTCACAACTTCGACTGGCTCTTCATGTGGCTGTATAGCTTTCTCTTCTTGTTGTAACAACCTGGCAAGCTCTACAGGTATTTCACAATCGTCCTCGTTTCCGTCTTCAGTTTGATAGATCGGATTCTCGAAATTGTAATTGGCAATAGTAGAACTGTTATCAACTGGATCCAGAGTGGATGAGGATCTGCATTTTAGTGACGTGGGTGTGTGTAAGAACACATAGCTGATAAAGCAAAAATAAAAGAAAAAGAAAGACAAGGAACACAATATTTACGAAAACGAAACGTCCACTGATTTTAATGAATGAAGTATGCAAATGAAATGACAACCCGTAACAAGCACACCATTGTGCCCCGGGTAAGGCACATGGCTTGAAAGTTTTAATTGTTCCAGAAATTACAAATTTAAAAAACATAACACAGTAATAGTATTTACTCCTGACTAAAGGAGATAGGGATAACATCTTCAGCTTTCCAATTATTGAGTCCAGCACCCACAGTAGGAAAAATCCATGCCTCCAAGTTGTAGTCTTCATCTTGATCTCCCACAGCATTGATAACCCCTTGATTGGTGATACGAACAGCACGAGCACGACGAACAGCCTTCTGGGACTCTGCAGTGAAACCCAAACCAAACTTGTCAGACTTGTATGGAATATCAGGAAGCTGACCCCAAATAGTACAACCACCTTCTTCCACCACAGCTTTTGCATCACTGAGGGAGGCCATTGCCATTGTTGGAGGGTTTCTGATGACCACAGGAACCTTCTTCACAGCAAGAGGAGTCACACAATCCTTAACAGCCCAGGGAACCACTTCAAATGACTGACATGGAGTTTCAATGTATTCACCTTCTACTTCCAGATACTTGAAAGTGTTTACATGGCTGACAAAGTATTCTTCCTCTCCAAAGACAGTAACAACTTTTCCATTCACCGGATATCTCAACTTTTGATGTAATGTGGAGGTCACAGCACCTGCCCCATGGATCCAGGGACGACCAAGCTGACATGAGTACGAAGGACGAATATCCATCACATAGAATGTAGCAGTAAACACCTGAGAGCCAACCTTGATTGGAAGATCAATTTCCCCATGCACTACTCTTCTAGAACCATCAAAAGCCTTTACCACAATATTACTGGGCTTCAATACCGTATCTTCAGGACTCAGCTTGTTCAGGACTTCCTTAGGCAACACATTCAGAGAGGAACCATTGTCTATCAGCACATGAGACAGGGTAGTGCCCCTGCATTCAATTGAAATATGCAAGGCCCTGTTATGATCCCTCTTGGCAGGGGTCAAGTCAGCATCAGAAAATCCTAACCCGTTGTCATAGGTCAGGTGAGCAACACAATTCTCAAACTGGTCCACAGAAATTGCACTGGGTACATGAGCCATCTTTAGAAACTTGATCAATGACTTGGCATGAGCCTCAGAACATAATAACAGGGAGAGCATAGAAATCTTTGAGGGAGTATGCCCCAGCTGATCAACAATATCATAATCACTCTTGCGAATGATTTTCAATACTTCTTCCATCTGCTTAGAGAGGTCATCAGCAGCTGGCACATCAGTAGATACAGGCTCAATAACAGGACCCTTGCCCCGAGCATCAGTGGTGAAAGTAACAGCAGGAGTAACTGCACTCTTAGAAGCAACTGGAGGAGAGAAGACTCTTCCACTACGAGTGATCTTGCTAGATCCAGCAATATTATCAATGTCAACAGGCATATCAGGTAAAGGCTCCTGCTTGACACCATGGATGTAAACATCAGACCCATAGTGCCAAGGCACAGCTTTGTCAGATGTATAAGGAATAGGACCAGGAGTGGTAATGATCAGAGGAGCTACTCTGGCTTCAGCAACAACTTTCACAGGACCTTCAGCAGTAATCTTGATTGGGCCCTGATGAGTGATTTTAATGGGACCCTTTGAAGTGATTCTTAGTGGTACTTTGTTAACCATGTCAACCTCTTCAATCTTCTTACCCTGAGTCAGATGATCCACCATACTTTCTACAGATGCTGGTCTTCTTTCAAACACTATAGTATATTTATCCATGAGACGTTGAATCCCATCTCTCAAAATGAAGCAACTATCCGGCTTATAGGTACAATATAGACAATCTTCATGACAACCTGGAAAGATCCCAGCTTGTACTAACCTCTTTTTGATAACAGACAATGGTGTGCTCAACTCCATAACTGAATAGACATGCAGATCTTCATCAATATCTTCATCAATGGCGTTGACAGTCTTCTCGTGATTTGGCATTGGAGCTGTAATCACATTTGGAGTACCTGGTGGATCAAACTCAATTTCTCCAGCATCAATCATATCCTGAATTTTGTTCTTCAAGACCCAGCAGTTATTAGTATCATGTCCTGGACAGTTTGAATGATATGCACATCGTGCATTGGGATTGTACTTGGGAGAGGTAACATTGGGATTCTGAGGAGCCTCCCTCAGGGTAATAAGTTCAGCCTTCAACAAGTGTTGCAATGCCTGAGCCATTGACATGTTGATCTTCGTGAACTGTCTTCTAGCCCTCTGTTGGTTGCCTTGAGGCTGCTCTGTTGTTGCAGGAGTTGGATTTGAAATATGAACTGCACTAACAGACTGATGCCTTCTGTTACGATCAGGCTGACCATACACAGCATTAGATTCTTTCTTCCCAGTGGGAGGCTTCTTTGCAGCACCTGATGAAGAAGTGCCCACTTGGATCTTACCACTCTTGATACCATTCTCTACTCGCTCTCCTGTCATGATCAACTCAGTGAAGCCAGATGATGAGCTTCCAATGAGATGACTGTAAAATGGACCATTCAGCGTACACATGAACATATCAACCAACTCCCTATCAGTCAAAGGGGGTTGAACTCTTCCAGCTAAGTCTCTCCACTTCTGAGCATACTCCTTAAAGCTTTCTTTGGCACTCATAGACATGCTTTGAAGCTGCATGCGAGTGGGGGCTAAGTCAGCATTGTATTGATACTGCTTGTAGAAAGCTTCAGCAAGGTCATTCCAATCTCTGATGTTGACACTCTCCAACTGATAATACCACTCTAGCTGAGCTCCAGATAAACTCTCTTGAAAGAAATGGATCCACAACTTTTTATCAGCAGTGTGGGGTTGAATTCTTCTGACATAAGACCTCAGATGCAATTTGGGACAAGAGACCCCATCATAGACAACAAATGTAGGAACTTTGAACCCAATGGGTATGACCACCCCAGATATCAAGCTCAAATCCTCAAGATCCAGCCCAAATGATTTCTGTAATTCCATAGCATCCATTCTATCCACCAGCATCTTGAATTTGTCTTCGTTAGGCTCATGGTAGTAGTTAGCCTCAGAATCAGAGTCCCCCATAGTGTTGTGGAGACTGCCTCTCTCCTGCTCAGATTCTTCAGATTCATAGTCTTCAACCTGTTCCTTGGTCTTGACAGGACCTTTGAACCTTCTTCCCGTGTTGAGCAACCCAGCAGACCTTCTAGCCTTCTTAGTCTTCTTGGCCAGCAGTGTCTTCAATTCATCCTGCCCCTTGGATAGGTTCAGGATCAGCTCTTGGAACTGTGCATTCTGTGCCTGAAGATCCTTAACTGATTGTTCAAGAGCCATTGCTGAAATAAACAGCGAGAAGATGAGAAACCTGTGCACAATTATAAACCTGTGATGCAATGATATGGGAATGCATATGCAATGTTTTCAAGGACCGCAGGATTTAAATTTGCTTAAACAAACAAGGAAGTAACTTTTTATTAGTAATAACTTGTTTTGCCTTTTAGGCTTACAAAAAATGAAAACGAAATAAGTACAAAAGATGGGGTTTTAAGTCTCCCATGGACGTTTCCTCTTTGTGTTGAGGTACGAGTTGAGGTTTTGTTCCTCATGAAGTAGCTTTGTTAGCTCTAGGATCCTTGCTTGGCTTGCTTTGTAATGAGCCTCGAAAGCATCCCTTTGCTCTTTCAGTTGGATCCATGATCTCTGCAAGTCTTCCATATCAGTAGGCATGTCTGGGTGAAGGATGGTATAAGCTGGGTCTCCTTCAGCAACAGGTTCCATGGTAACTAGTAGGATGGCAGGATATGGCATCATGAGTGTCTGAGCACGAAATCGTACCCATCTGAGATAAGCCTCCATAGGAATGGTGTACTTAGGCTCCAGTGTCTTGCTGTCAATCCTGTTTACCTTTCCCCAAGCTCGTATGAATCTCTGGCGGTAACCCTGAAGATCGTTGTCGTAGTCAAACACAATGCCCTGAATCAACATGTCATGTGGACCATCGCTCCGGGCGTAACCAAACTGTCGTAAAGCTAGAGATGGGTTGTAGGTGATGCCTCCTCTTATGCCTAGAAGTGGCACATTAGGAAACTCCCCACAACGGTCAATGATGGTGACATTCTCCATAGATCTGGAGCACCAATGGATGTCTGAGTGAGAAAGTGACATGATCCTCTTGGACCATCTGAACCCTTGCTCATTCTTCATTACTGAGCGAGGAAGGTGAGAAATAAACCACCTAGAAAGTAAAGGTATGCAGCACATCAAAGTTCCTCTTGCCCTTGTAGTACGGGTGTGAAGAGAATGTAGGATGTCTCCAAGTAAGGTAGGCACTGGATTGTGACTCAGGAATATGTTGATGGCATGAACGTCTATGAACTGATCAGGATTGGGGAACAACACTAAGCCATAAATCAATAAGGCTAAGATCTCCTCAAAGGCATCGTAGCTCATAGCCTTCAAGAACATTTGAGCTTTATCCACTAATACCTTGGCAAGAATACCTTTAACTCCACTTCTCGTCTCTAGAACAATGTCAGACTTCTTCAGGTGTAGAGCTGCAGCAATAACTTCTGGTTTAAGCTCCTTCCCTAAGCCTGTGAATGGCTTCTGATCAAGAACAGGTATACCCAGAAGTTTAGCGAACTCCTCCATGGTTGGAACCAGTTGATAATCAGGAAATGTAAAGCAATGGTGCTTAGGGTCAAAGAACTGAAACAGCACACTCATCATGTCTTCACTGAACCCTGAAGTAACTAGATCCAATAAGTGACCATGTCTCTTGTTGAACTGGGAATGATCAGGCACTAGGGAAACCAACTCCTTGAGCTTAGCAGGTATCCCTACAAAGTTGATCCTGATGGTGTTTCTACGAGCAGAAGCCATGACCTGCAACAAAGAACAAAGATAAATCCTTTGGTCCTTGAAATGGTTAGGGAAAATGATATGCTTATGATGCATGATGATGTCATGATGTCATGCTCAATCACAAACATGTGGCACACACAAACAAGTCACACCATAGCCCTAGGTTTAAAGGCTTGCATGAGGTTCAAAGGCAAGTACCCTCCCCTGAAGTTAGATGGTTCATCCTGTCCTACAAAAGTAACCAGGTTCTAAGGGATCTCAATATCATTGATCCTTCACAAGGGTGGTTGTTCAGAAGGCAACTTACTTGCCAACCAAAACCCTCCAAGTTTAAGATCTCAATGAGCGTAGTATCGAGTGTCAACCAACTTCAGTCTGCACCAAAGCCGGTTACCTCACTACTTTCTAAAGGCCAAGATGAGTTAACTAGGGTTCTAAAAGTCAGTTAGTGCATTGACAACATATGGCAGCCTCAATATTATCCTCAACTTGACTTAAGGAATATAAGCACCAACCAAGAAGTCGCACTAACTATGGCCACCAGATCAACCGTATCGATATACGTCGTACAGTTTCCTTGGTCTATTGCCATTTACCTAAGGTACACTAGATCCGGGTTAGGACCTTTCACACATAAGAGCACCCCAACAATATAATAATAAAGCAAACAAGGCAAACAATTTAAAGTGATCTTAATTCCTAAGGGTACCCCTCTTAAATAGATCCCCAGCAGAGTCGCCAGTTTTGTAACACGGTGGGAGAACTGACTTTAAACAATGTTGCGGATAGCAAGAGTCGCCACCGACTTTTATTTTATCCATAAGGAAAGGTTATAAAAGAACAGGAAAGACCTTAGAGAATATTTTGGGTCCGGGGGGTAGGTTATGAAAAGGGAAGGTGTTAGCACCCTTTTCATCCATGGTTATCCATGGGCTCTTAGGTACTTAAGCTCACTTTTGAATTGTTTTGAAAGTGTAGTGTGTGAATAGAAAATTTTCAGAATAGTTAATAAATAATCCATGTAAGGATGTGTTAAGAACTTGTTTGAAAACTTGTTGAAAATTTGTTTAAGTGTGAAACAGTTTTGAAGTGAGCAAGCACCTAGGAGTAACCTACCCTAATGTTTTAAGGTCTTTCTTATTCTTTATCCTTTCCTTAGTAAGACTATCCCTACTATAATGGAGTAGGTAGTCCTTACTTTGGATGTTAAGGGACATGTGAGGGACAATTGGATTTTTGAAGGCCATTGTGGGGTGTAATAAGCAAACTGGAGGGACTATCATCATTTTTCGAAAGGGACTCGATTCGTAAAGGCAACCATAAGGGACTTTGATGATTTTCTTTTTGAGGGACTTGCTTTATACACCCCACTTAACCAATATTCATAGGCAACTTGAGGGATATCCTTAAGAAGTGAGACGGCGATTAAAATCGACTTACGTGTGTGAAATGTTTAATTTAATTATCTTATATTAAAATGATCTAATTTATTTTTTTAAATATCATACATATTAGCACTCCCTAATTACTAACCATAATGATAATAATAATTAAATAATTACAATTTACATCCAAGAGGCAATTACAAAATTATAATAAATAAAATAAATAGTAAAATATGATCAAAATAAATATAATAAAAAAAATAACAAATAAGTAAATAAAATATTGGGGTTAGTAAATAATAAGAAAAATTAAATAAGGTTAGTATAAATATAAAGTTAGTGAAAATAATTAGTTGAAACAATAATAATGAGAAAAATAGACAAAGTTAGAAAAAATAATAAGATAGAAATTTCAAAATAATAATAAGCAACAAAATATGATTAGCAATAATAATTAATTAATAACGTGATTAAACATAAGATTTGATTTTTATTTAGAAACATAAATGATTAAATAATTACTATAATATAAAGTTCTAAATATCATAAGATTTGATTTTTATTTAGAAACATAAATGATTAAATAATTACTATAATATAAAGTTCTAAATATCATAAGATTTGATTTTTATTTAGAAACATAAATGATTAAATAATTACTATAATATAAAGTTCTAAATATAACATAATTATAAATTTCTTAATCATTTACAAAAATTTAATTATCTCTAATTATATATTAACAATTATTAAGAAAAATATTTACACATTATGATGAAAATAAATTTTAACTAATCAATAATCACATTCACCAAAATTTTACATTAAGTATTTATAAGGTTTAATTTTATTTACAAAAATTTACAAGAATTATAATAAATATATACATAGAATCATATAGAAAATTAAAATTAGGTTTTCATATTAATTTGGAAAAAAGATGTTAATGTTATTTATTTTAAAAAAACAGATTTTTATATTACAACAAATTTTAATAAATTAATGATAACAATAATAATAATAATGATAATAATGATAATAATAATAAATAATGATAATAATAATAATAATAATAATAATAATAATAATAATAATAATAATAATAATAATAATAATAATAATAAAGCAATAATGAATTTTAAATGTGCCAAATAACCCAACAATGTTGCTAACGCAGAAATGCGCTCATCGCAACCAGATCTAAATCGGACGAAACAAAATTTATCGCAAAGAAAAAGAAATTAAGCAAAAAATAGTATTATTGCTCACACAAAAATGCGATCATCGCAACCAGATCGAACTAACACAAATGTCACGCGTCATGCACACAAATGTGCAAACATCGTATCGACATAATTCGATCAAAAATCTTATATATATAAACTCTAACAATTTAAAAATTATATATATATAAACGTAACAGTAATAGATAAAGAAAAAGAAATAACGGTAATAGATGAAGAAAAAGAAATAACGGTAAAAGATGAAGAAAAAGAAACAACAGTAATAGATGAAGGAAAAGAAATAACGGTAAACGATGAAGAAAAAGAAACAATAGTAATGGATGAAGAAGAAAACTAAATAACGGCCAACGGCACTCACTCCTCTTAGGTTTTTTTCATTCTCTCCTCCTTTCCAACAAGGCAACACATGTATATATAGGGAACAAATTAGGGTTAACACCAAATTGTCAATAATGTCCCTAAAGCCCATTTTAAAGCCCAAACTAAATAATTAGTTAAGAAAAAATAAAATTTAAATAATTTAAAATAATTAAAATAAACTTAAAATAAAAACTAATAATCCTATTGATTCCTAAAATAAAAAATATTATAAAAAGAACAAAAAAATTTTCAATATGATTTTTTGGATATTTTTATGAATAATTTAGAAAAAAGTGAAAAAAATAATATTTTAAAAAATGATTTAACTAAAATACGAAAATAATAATTAAATAATAATAAAAAACTATTTTTGTTATTTTTTTAATGAAAGATAGAAAAATTTAGGGTAAAAATGATAAAAACAACAAAAAGTGCCAAAGGTGAGATTCGAACTCTCAACCTCTCACACTCATAACTCCTTACACATGTCCTCCTGCCAATTGTGCCATTTTTACTTTTTTAGAAAAAAAAATGCATGCCATATGATATTTACCTGCAAAAAGTCAAACGACTACACAAATTTGTTAGTAATTGATTAAATGCAATGAAATGCGACGACAAATCTTAGGGCAAAATTTGGGGTATTACAGTTATTATGATAATATTTCTCACCCAACCTCTCTTTGATGTTGGCAAAAAAAAATCATGAAGTTTGACTTTGGTTTGACCACAGTTGACCTCAGTTTGACCTTTTAACTGCATTGACTGCTTTTGACTTATCTGATCATCTGACTGAGCAAACTTTTGAGAAAAGTCTTGAAACTTGACATGGGGGTTATTATACACATATAAGATGTTATGAAGCTCACTTGAAGTCTTGGAAGTCCATTTAGCCTGATTAAAGTCAAAACCCTAGTTTTGGATGCACTGCTTAGGAGGTGCATTGTCTGAGGGAATTGTCAACTCTTCTGACCAATTATGAATTTTGTGAACCTTGTGAACCTTCTTGGAACACAAAGTCTTGTATTGTGAGGGCAAATTTTGGGGTGCAACACATTGGCACTTGTCGCATTTCTTGACGTGTTTCTTTGCGTCCTCTTGCATCGTTGGCCATTAGTAGCCTGCTCGCAGGGCCTTCCTCGCGAGGGATCGTCCTTCGAGGTGTTAGGCGTTGATGCCTTCGTGGATCTCTTCTAGGATGGCCGCGGCTTGGTCGTCGTCGATGCATTTGAGGAGGGGGACTGCGAAGCCTCTTTGGTATAACTTGCCCTCGAGGAGGACGTACGAGCATGCCCGTCGTTTGATCGTCTTGGCCTCTTTGTCGTTAGGGGGAGTTTGCCCGTGTCAAGGTAGGCGTGTATGGACGTCATCCAGCAGTTGACGTCCCCTACGACGTTTACATCGAGGGGAGCTTTTGTCTTCTCGGTGCTTGGTCGGGCCAGGATTTCTTGGATGACGGATTTGTGTCCGCCTTTCTTTTTGGTGCTGGTGTCGCTTCCGCGAAAACAAGGTGCCGGCAAAACAGAAGAGTCGCCACCTTTCGTTATTTATCCCTCAGAACGGGAAAGGAAACGATCGGAAAAAACCTGACGAAAAGGTATAAGACAAGGTCATCGCAACCATTGTCTGGGTTCGGGAGTCGGTTACGCAAGGGGAAGGTATTAGCACCCCTCACGTCCATCGTACTCGATGGGATCCACGCTTGTTGTGTTTATCTGACGGGTTGGTTTTACTATCTACCTATCAAGGCTGGTCTGAAAAGAAAAGAAAATGACTCGGCAAAGCGTCGCGCTTTATGCCTACGTATTCTCATTAGAGAATGAGAAATCAGAGTCAACGTAGTTCGGCTAACTACGGGTTACGGGGAAGGTGGCTCGCCAATACGTTAGTATTGTGCCTACGTACTCTCAACAGGTATGAGAGATCAGAGCTTATGTAGTTCGGGATAATACGGATTACGGGAGTTCAGATTCATATGTTTTTTCGAGTAGGGTTAACAGATAGTTCCAGCAGTTTGGCGTACGCAGCTCGACCCTTGGAGACTTAGGCGTTACCGTTTGCGGTAGAACTGGGAGTTAACGACACTCTTTTCTTCAGAAAAGCTTCCTTTGAATTATGGGCCCACGGGGAAAAAAGGTTTGAAGTTTGTTTTCTGTCTTTTACGGAAGAACTGTTTTTTATGGATGTTTGCAACCAATATCGCACTAGAGACTATGACCTGAGAGTGAATGCGTCGCATGTCACCCAAAGGGTGCCATACTAAACATTCAAGCTGTTGAAAAGAAACTCTCCAACAACCCTTTCTCAAGTAGCTTAAGGCTCGTAATGTACGATGTCAGTTAACCTTTATTACTGTATTTTAATTTGTTTTGAGATGAGAAGAGAGAACAGGCTCAACTAAGGGGAGACTATCAAGTCCTAATGTTATCATGCCAAGGATTCATCCTATGGTTGAGGCTTGAAACAGGGAACTCCTAGAAGTTATCATGCATAAGTTTCAACCTAAAGTTCTAATCATCACTTCCTTATCAAAGGAAGTGAGATTCCTAGGGGATCATGTCAATGATAAACAGAAACAGATAAAGCATCAGCTTAAACAGTAAACAGTAAACAACTGTAAAATGCATGCAATGCAAGTGAGGGAGGAAATGTGTGTGGGGCATCAGCCTCCACAAGCTCATCTCAACCTCAAGCCAGATATGAATAACTGCAATCATACAGAAGAAATAAAATACCGTCAAGCAAATCACAAACCACATAGGCAAGGGAGCTGGGCTCTACCGAATACCCGCAAGCAAAGCCATACAGTAAAAATACAAGCAGAGGGAGCAACTCAACCTCTAGTGCAATCATGCTCCTAGCCTAACACAATCTAAACATGAACTTATTCTAATGCATCAAGCAAATCAAACAAGTCACATCAATACAGTTGCACAGCAAGCAAACAGACAGGAAAGAAGGCAGATCAACAGCTCCCACAGCTTCACAGCAAAGCAATCCTCTGACAGCAGCTCAGCCCTCAGTCTGTAACTGTTTTTCAAGGCTTTCATCTTCAATAGCAAGTATCAACTTGCTTCTTCAAGCTTTCAACACATCAATCACAAGTATCAACTTGTTCTCCAACTTCAAGCTTCAGCTCTTCATTCAATCTCAGCTTGACCCTCTTTACAAGTGTCAACTTGTTCTTCTTGGTCTTCAAGCCTCAGCTCCAATGGAAGTCTTCAAATACAAAGAAGTAGAAACCTCTAGCATCTTCAATATTCTAACAAGGAACTCCATCCTCTAGCAAGGGAGAAAGACTCATCTGACAAGAGCAAAGTTTGGATAGTGGAAAGCAAAATGAAGACCAAAGGTCACCACTAAACACTCCACCATCAAGGAAAGGAACCCTCAAAGGTTCTACCAACTTGTGAAGAGCCACACATCCTACCAAAGGAGGGATGAGGCCTTCACAAGGGGACCTTACATCATAGTGAAGAATGGAAGTGATTAACACCTTCCCTGTTTATGAAATAAGAGAATCTATCTAGAAGCTCTATTTACAAACCCTAATCTTAACACCTAAACAAAACTACACCAAAAGAAGGGGAATCTTCACATTCAAGATTCTTCATGCATTCCTCAGTAGCCCACACATGTCTTCATCACCATCCAAGAGCAAGGGAGGCAAAACCCTAATCTAAGGGAACTAAAGAAATCATTCTAATTGAATTAGCAAGTTAGGATCACCTAAAACTTAGTACTAAAGTTAATCCTAACTAAAATACTAAAACCAATTGTAAAATCCTACAAAAATAACTATGGGAACCTAAGTCAATCATGAATCTACCATACAAAATCCAGGGGTTGAATCATCAATAAAGTCCAAGAAATAAATCCTAAATCACAAGGCACTAAGCTTAAACCCTAAAACTAGAGCACCTAAAGTTTCAACTTAAAACTACTACCTAATTTCATCACAAAAATGTGAGAAAAATCTAAGAGGAGCATACATATCTAAGCTAATCACACACAAAAAATTAGCTCAAGAATCATCACCAATTGCTCACACAAAAATCATCAAAACAAGGTATCAACCATAATGATTTTAATGTCAATTAAAATACAAAAAATTCTCATAAAATGAAAATGCATTAATTTCCCGATTTTTTAATTTCATAAAATTCTAGAGTCAATCATGAATCAAAGACAAAAAGTTTGGAATTAATTGAGTTATTTTTCTATTTTTTATAAATTATTTTCAAACCTATATGAAATGATAAAAATAAAAGAAATAATAAGAAAATGATAAAAGGTGCGTGCTGAATAGCAATTTATTGCAGTTCAATTCAGGAATTGGGCCAATTGGGGGGTGTGGATATCAATCTGTGCACTAAGCCCAAACCAAGCCAATTAATGAAACAGTGTGTTTCATTCAAATCCAAGTCTTCAGACTTTGAGAGCAAATCGTGGCCGTGTATCCCTTGCCTGAGTCAATTGTCAAACCCTCATCCAATGGCTCATGTTCATCGTCCCCAATTTGAATCAGATGGAGGGAAGTAACCAGACGGTGGCCTGAGCTGTAGCGCCACCGTCTTCTCCGGTGAGGTGCTCTTCTCAGGTCATCAAAAATGACAAAACAAATCATCATCTTGCTCGATTTTTCATCCTGATCACGAATCCATCATCTAAATTCCCTAATTCTTTTTCTAACTCCAAACACGATAGCATTTTCAGAAATCCACCAAATTTTGATCATCATGATTCTTAAAATTAATGACACTAATGTAATCCTCACTCTTCACTGATCAATTTCCACTATCCAATCATGAATAACACTCCAAGAATCATGAGAAATCCATCTCAACAAAAGTTGCACCACACCTAGCATTGTCTCTAAAGTTGAAATTGATCATCCAAAATCCATCTATATCAATAGGGGAACCTAACCACATGCTTCTAGTTCACTGAAAACACATAATTAGAGAGAAATTTCAAGAAGTTAAAACTTGTATTTGAGCTTGTAACAGATGCACTTCTTGCTCGATTCAACCTTCAAGATGATGCAGATTCACTCTAAATCACCTTCTGAAGCTAATGCAACCTTCACTTTTCCTTGATTTTGCCTTGAACTCAAAAACCGATTCCAACTTGCAGTTGTGAAACTTCAACCTCACTCTCTGCTTCAGGGCTCAATCTTCTCCAAAAAAATGGCTGAACACACTATAATGTTTATATAGAACTCATTGGAAATGTCTAGAACTTTCTGCAACCTTCCAAATGAGATTTTAAATTTCACTTTCTCCTTCAAAATACCATGTTGCAACAGTCATGTATTTTCTCTCTTTGGGCATGAAAATGCTTCTAATCATCATCTCATGAGATATTGAATCAGTTTGTTATGATTGTTTCCTTGTTTGCAAGCCAATGGTTCATGTTGATTATGTTACTTCATCATGAAGAAACAAAGTAAAAGTGCATAAAAATGGACTCAAACCAAAATTCTAACATTGCCAAAGTTTCTAAAATGCTTTTTACATTCAAAAAATGATGTTACTTTGCCCCATTCGCACACAAAATGATTTATTTCAATTTTGGGTCATTTAATGCCTTTAATCCTTCCTTTTTCACAACTTCTTGAACCAAGTCCTTCCTTGAGCCATTTCAATGTCTCCTTGATACATGGTCAAAGTTAAAACCTCATTTTGAGCAACTTTCAAGTTGAAAACAATTTCATTTGAGGTGTATAAGTTGGTGAAAATGACCTATAACCATAAATGACTCATAATCACAAATTCCCAAAATACCCTTGACTTGTCAAAGCCATAACTTGAGTTCTACGAATCCTATCAAGGACTTCTAGTACTCTCTAAAAATCTAAGAGAATAAGGAACAACATTAATGTTTACCAAAAGTACATATGAATCATCCTTCTTGGGCAAAAGTTTCATGCAAGTTGGGTAACTTTCAAGCTCCAAATTCACATACCTCAGATGACTTGTAACTTGTCAAAGCCATAACTTGGGTTCTATAAATCCTATCAAGGACTTCTAGTACTCAAATTAAATCTAAGATCATGCTCTACAACAATCATGTTAGGGTCAAGATGAGATGAAGATCATATCTTGAGTTAAATTGTCTTGAAGTCAGGGGTCAAACTAGGGGATTTTACACTGTCAAGTCTTAGAAACCCTAGCCTGAAACTTCTCAAACTCTTCAATCATGATGAGTTGACCTTGAAATCATTCTTAAAACATTTCAATGTATCAATCCATGATCAAATGGCTCTTGAATTAGGTCTCAACCTTCTTCAAATCATCAGTTGACTTAGGGTTGACCCAGTCAAACCCTAATTGCACCACTCATGGCTAAGTCTTCTTAATCTTGCACAATGACCTGGCTAGGCCTCAAAGTGATCTTCAACACTTCTCATGAGCTCTCTCAAGACCTCAAGTCCTTTTCCATGACCTCAGAATCATCTGATGGCTTCCCACAACTCTCAAGTTAGGAGATCTACACACTTGGCTCCAATCACTCTCTCTGAGGATCTTTTAACTTCTCTGACAAGGATATCAACCCTTGAACACCTGAATAAGCCTCCCAGCTAGCTTCATAGTCTCATCTAGCTCTTGATTGATAATCATACCTCTTGATCTCCTACATACATGTCAATGAAATGCAAATGATAATGCTAATGTGAATGAAATGAAACATAAGCTAGGTGAAGAAATGTTGGGCAAATTTTGGGGTGCAACAGCTGCCCCTATTCAAACGGCTTGGACCTGACTGGGTGAGAAGCGAACAACTTTCAAACAATTAAGGTAAAAGACGGTTGAATATCAATAAACCCGGAAATTTGCTAACTGCACAAGTACACGGTACTCTGATGGGGAATTGGTTACACGGTAACCTGTGAAGGGTCTAATCTCAAATCTCAGTCAGGATGATCATTTGATTTTGCTGTAGACCTTCGTCCTCAAGTCATCAAGGGGTCACCAATTACGCGGTAACTGGTAATGGATGGTTGGTTATGCCGTCAGGCATTCACAGAACATCTCGGGCGTCATCCGGACTTCGTTAGTAAGTCGGGAATGGAATTCTCGGTCAATCATGAACCAAATAGGGATATCTAAACTTCTGCCATCAGGAACTCCGCATCAGCTGAGAGAACTGCGTCGACTTCACAGTTGGACTTCGTCACTAAGTCTAGGGTTTTGGCACCGCTGCTGGACTTCAATCATCAAGTCTTCAAGGAAATTTCAACTTCGCTATTCAAAAACCTGCTAGGGATGACACATCTCCGCTGGGGATTCTGGAGAACTATCAAGTAACTCTGCTTCGGGGACCCGGAAATCATTCTGGGTGAATCAACTCTGCTGAGGACTGCAAGAATCATCTTGGACAAATAACTCCGCCGGGGACTTCAAGAATCATCTTGAACGAATAACTCTGCTGGAGATTTCAGGAATCATCCTGCGCAAACGCCCTGCCGGGGACTCTAAGCATCAACTTGAGAAACCCTCTCTTGCGACTTCACCGGGGATTTTAAGAATCATCTTAAGCAAGCACCTTCGCTGGAGAATTCAAGAATCGTCTTGGGCAAGCGACTTTGCTGGGGAATACCTTCAAAATAAGAACGGTAACGACCTAGCTCATGTTTCATATGCATATGTTTGACAATGGCGCAATGCTCCACACGGTGGAAATGCTACACTTTTTAGGGTAAATGATATGCAATCGTGAAAAATGTTACGACCCCATCAGCAAAATAAATGCTGAAGGGAAAAGCCTCTTGTCAAGGAGAAAGAACCGCTCTGGTGGAGGAAGGAATCATCCTGCCGAGGAGAAGAAGTCACACCAATCTCAATTGGACAAAACCTTGGGAAACGAACTCTAGACGACTGCTGCAGGGGAGTAAGGTTCTTCGAGAACCTGGGACCTGCTCGATTAGGTATACGAACCATAACAGCTGAGGAAACGACATCAATCGCAAAAATGAACTGCACGGTCTTCGCAACAAACTTTCCTGCAGATACCGACTCTGATGGGGAAATCCAGCATTAGCTGTTCAACACTCTACTGGGGAAAACCAATCATGGCCTCAACTGCTTGCCAAGAACTCGACTCTCTTGGGGATCTGCAAACTCGGCTGGGGATAGGCAACCAGACGCTGGAATCACCCCTACCTGCCGGGGAGAATACAACTCTGTGGGGAATTTCAATTTTCTTGGAGACTTCAGTCTGTACTATCGAGTGCTGCACACTTCAATATAAGACTCCTCTGGGGAGACGACGATCCTTCCGGATACATCTGCTCGGGGAGAGAATCTTCTCTGTTTGGGGAGACATATCAATGCTTACGATCTCACGCTCAAACTCCGCGGAGAGATGCTGCTAAACTTGATGGAGAAGAAGGAATCATCCTGCTTGGGGAAACATACGGCATACGGCCTGGAATATGTTGTACCTGCAACGACACAAACAAACAGACAAGATACCCTTCTCAAAGGGACCTATCAAGGTTATCATCTCATGACAATTTTCAAGTAATTCATTGTTTTAACAATCAGTGGCCTAGGCCAGTAAGTTTATGTATGCGCATTTTATCAAAACATCGGCGTTCTTTTTCGCAAACAAAACAGATAGGTGCTAAACAAACAAACATAATTGCTGAATAGTAGACATTTTATTGATAACGGACCCCTGAATGGGTGAAAATGTTTTATAACAGATGCAAGCTCCTGAAATGAGGAAGTTGCGCAAATATAAAAACATAAATATACATCAGTATATACACAAATGTCGGCGATGCGGCGTAGACGAACACTATGAGTTGATCCCTCTATGACCCACTCGACTTTGATACTTCTCCGATGCTTCAGCTTCAGAAGAGATTGATTCAGATAAACGACCCTCAGGTCTTCCAAACCACTAAACAAGGAAAGTCCGCACGCGGAACGCATTCATTTGCTTTTTCAAATCCCTAACTTTTGCCTGAATCGCCCTTCAGGGTTTTCGATTCACCGGGATACCCTTTTTTGCCAAAGTCGCCTTTCCAGGTTTTCGACTTTGCGGGTGTACATTCTTTTCTTTTGTATCCCTAATTTTTGCCCGAACCCTTTTCCTTTTTTATGGTTCGCCGGGATGCCCCATTTTTGCCTGGATATTCTTTTTCTTTCCAGCGGGTCATTTCTTAAGCAAAGTATTTTTTAATTGCGTCCGCATTCACCGGGGATGCAAAATCCTCGCCATCCATCGTGGATAACAACAAGGCTCCTCCTGAGAAGACCTTGCTGACGATGTACGAACCTTCGTAATTGGGAGTCCACTTGCCCCGATAATCGGAGTGTGGAGGAAGAATCTTCTTCAGGACGAGATCACCCGTCTGAAAGCTTCTAGGACGCACCTTCTTGTCATAGGCTTTCTTCATTCGGCTTTGGTACAGACGACCATATGCAATCGATGCTAATCTTTTCTCGTCCATCAGGCTGAGTTGGTTTAGTCAGTTCTTAATCCATTCTGCCTCATCGAGTTTCACGTCAACCAAAACTCGTAAAGAAGGGATCTCCACTTCTAACGGTAGGACAACTTCCATACCGTACACCAGTGAGAAAGGAGTTGCCCCGGTTGATGTACGTACCGTTGTACGATAACTGTGCAGTGCAAATGGCAACATCTCGTGCCAATCCTTATAGGTCACAACCATCTTCTGTACAATCTTCTTAATGTTCTTATTGGCCGCTCCGACGGCGCCATTCATCTTCGGACGGTAAGGCAATGAGTTGTGGTGTTCAATCTTGAAACTCTGGCACAGCTCCTTCATCATCTTGTTATTCATATTCGAACCATTATCAATAATGATCCGCTCGGGAATTCTGTATCGACAGATGATGTCCCTCTTTATGAATTTAGCCACCACCTGCTTGGTCACGTTAGCATACGAGGCTGCCTCCACCCACTTGGTGAAGTAGTCAATGGCTACTAAAATGAAGCGATGACCGTTAGAAGCTGTGGGCTCGATCTTGCCTATCATGTCGATGCCCCACATGGAGAACGGCCACGGGGAGGACATGACATTTAACGGGCACGGCGGCACGTGAATCTTATCAGCATAAATCTGGCATTTATGACATCTCTTCGCGAATTTGAAGCAATCCGACTCCATCGTCAGCCAGTAATATCCTGCTCTCAGGATCTTTCTTGTCATAGCATGCCCGCCGGCGTGCGTACCAAATGTGCCTTCATGGACTTCTTCCATGAGCATACTCGCTTCTTTCTCATCTACACATCTGAGTAGCACGAGATCGTGGTTTCTCTTATACAAAACTCCATCAGGATTGAGATGAAAATTTCCAGACAGTCTCCTCAGAGTCTTCTTATCCTGGGTTGACGCTCCCGCAGGATACTCCTTAGTCATAAGGAAGGTCTGGATATCATGGAACCATGGCTTGCCATCGGAGGCTTCCTCGTTCGCAAAGACAAATGCAGGTCTATCAAGACGAGAAAGGACAATCCTTGGAGCTTCATTCCAAAAATTGACTTTATACATCGAAGCCAACGTGGCTAAGGCATCAGCCATCTGATTTTCAGCCCTGGGCACATGATGGAGTTCCACTCGGTTAAAGAACGGAAGTAGCCTTCTGGCATAATTCATGTACGACACCAAATTCGATTGACGAGTCTCCCACTCCCCTTTAATCTGGTTGATCACAAGCGTCGAGTCACCATACATATCTAGGTTCTTGATTCTCAAATCAATTGCTTCTTCTAGGCCCATGATGCATGCTTCGTACTCCGCTTCGTTATTGGTGACTGGAAACGTCAGTCTCGCAGTAAACGGGATGTGGGATCCATGGGGAGTCGTGATGATCGCCCCAATGCCACTTCCGTAAGAATTAACCGCCCCGTCAAATATCAATTTCCATTGGGATTTCCTATCTGGCCCCTCGTCGGGCAACGGTTCATCACAATCTTTTGCTTTGAGAAACATGATATCCTCATCAGGGAATTCAAATTTCATCGGCTGATAATCTTCGATTGGCTGCTCGGCAAGATATTCAGACAATACGCTGCCCTTGATGGCCTTCTAGGAAACATACTAAATGTCATATTCCGTCAACACCATTTGCCATCTGGAAATCCTGCCTAAAAGCGCTTGCTTCTCGAAGACGTACTTGATCGGATCCATCTTCGAAATTAGCATGGTTGTATGGTTGAGCATGTACTGTCGTAAATGTTTGGCAGCCCAGGCTAGTGCACAACACGTCTTCTCCAGCATCGAGTAACGAGATTCACAGTCTGTGAACTTTTTACTCAAATAGTAAATGGCATGCTTCTTTCTGCCCGTCTCGTCGTGCTGACCGAGAACACACCCCATACTATTCTCAAGAACTGTCAAGTACATGATTAAGGGTCGTCCTGCTACCGGGGGTATCAAGATCGGAGGTTCTTGTAGATACTGTTTTATCTTATCAAATGCCTTCTGGCAATCCTCGTTCCAGATAATCGCCTGATCTTTCTTTAGCAGTTTGAACATCGGTTCACACGTGGCCGTGAGCTGAGAAATAAACCTTGCAATGTAGTTTATTCTGCCCAAGAAACCACGAACTTCTTTTTCTGTTTTTGGCGCTGGCATTTCTTGTATTGCTTTTATCTTCGCAGGATCAACCTCAATGCCTCTTTCACTCACAATAAACCCCAGTAGTTTTCCAGACCGTACTCCAAAAGTACACTTGTTAGGATTCAGCCTCAACCTGAACTTCCTAAGCCTCTCAAAAAGCTTCAGCAAATTGACCAGATGTCCCTCTTCCGTTTGGGACTTCGCAATCATGTCATCAACATAGACTTCAATCTCATGATGAATCATATCATGAAACAAAGTAACCATAGCTCGTTGGTAAGTGGCCCCTGCGTTCTTCAGACCGAAAGGCATTACCTTGTAGCAAAACGTTCCCCAAGGTGTAATAAACGTAGTTTTCTCCATGTCCTCCGGCGCCATCTTGATCTGATTGTAACCGGAGAAGCCATCCATGAATGAAAACACATAGAACTGAGCTGTATTGTCGACCAACACATCAATATGAGGGAGCGGGAAATCATCTTTAGGGCTCGCCCTATTCAAATCCCGATAATCGACGCACATTCGTACCTTACCGTCCTTCTTCGGTACAGGCACTATGTTGGCGACCCACGGAGGGTAAGTAGTGACCGCTAAGAAGCCAGCATCAAGCTGCTTCTGCACTTCTTCTTTGATCTTAATGGCCATATCTGGTCGTGTACTCCTAAGCTTCTGCTTAACGGGAGGGCAATCCTCTCGCAGCGGGAAGTGATGGACCACAATGTCAGTATCAAGTCCGGGCATATCTTCGTATGACCAAGCAAAGATGTCACTATACTCTCTCAGCATCTCGACCAATCTCTGCTTGACATCATTCTGCAATGTGGCCCCTATCCTGGCGTTCCTGACAAGTTCTTCGGAACCCAAATTCACAATCTCAATCTCTTCCTCGTGAGGTAGAATAACTTTCTCCTCTTGTTTCAACAAGCGGGCCAACTCTTCGGGAAGGTCTTCGTCTTCATCAATCTCTTCTTCGGCTTGATAGATCGGGCAATCGAAGTCGAAGTGAGTCGTAGAAGGTCCAGAGTCGATGTCATCTGTGATGTGGATCCTGAAATAACAAGGGTTAAGCTTAAAACAAGGATATGCAGGTTAGCACAAACCCTATTGCCATTTTATTGTTTTTCAAAACAAATATAAAACAGGAATAACAGAGATCACAACATTTGAATGCGAAGAAAAACGCCTTTTGATTTATTGGTAAAATGCATGTACATAATCAAACAAGGCCCTGACAATAAAACCACTATGCCCCGGGTATGACATAGGGTTGTACAATGATTGGAGAGAGTAAATTATTACTCTTTGCCTGTCACTTAGATGGTATCCCTGATGGACCAATTGGTGAGGCTCTGGCCTGGTTTGCTTGGCTGGATCCAAGAGTCTCGGTCGCTGTCGCTGTCCTCGCCGTCTTCAGACACTGTGTTGACACTTTCGAATATCACCCCGCCACTAGTAAACTGGATCGGCCCTTTACCCCGCGACGCACTGTGAGAGGAGGAGGCTTCAGCCGTAGGAGAGTATCCTAACCCAAACTTGTCCTGTTTGTTAGGTATTTCCAGAATCTACCCCCAGCCTGGGGTGGATCCAGCTTGGACAACGGCCCGGGCTTCCTTGAAGGAAGAGAGAGTCATCTCTGGTTTCTCAGTCATTACAGGAGCCACATTCTTGATCTTAACAGCTTCGAACGCCTGACATAGGGTTTCGTGGATTTCCCCATCCATCTCAACATATTTGAAGGACGACAAATGGCTCACCATTATGTCTTCCTCGCCACATACAGTCACGATGCTGCCTCCGACAGCGTACTTGAGTTTCTGGTGCAACGTGGAAGTCACGGCGCCAGCAGAATGGATCCATGGCCGGCCTAAGAGACAGCTGTAGGCTGGCATGATGTCCATAATGTAGAAGACTGCGTCGAAAGTTTCCGGCCCGACCTGAATTGGCAACGTTACATCTCCAAAGACATGACGCTTGGTTCCATCGAAACCCTTCACAACCAGATCACTGGGTGTGCAAATCAATCCGCGAGTATCTAACTTCATCAATGCCTTCTTCGGAAGAACATTGAGCGACGACCCTGTGTCCACCAACACATGAGACATAGTCGTTCCTCTACACTCTATCGAGATGTGCAGGGCACTGTTGTGGTTTCTTCCCTTCGGCGTCAGCTCCAGGTCAGTGAACCCTAACCCGTTTCCAGCATTTACGTGGGCTACAACCCCTTCCAACTGGTTGACCGAGATTTCCTGCAGTACATACGTGGCATTAAAAACCTTTAACAGCGCATTGCGATGTGACTCCGAACACAGCAACAAATTCAGGATGGAAATTTTCGAGGGTGTTTGATGGAGGTGATCCACAATCTTGTAGTCGCTCTTCTTGATCAACCTCATGAACTCTTCAGCGTCCTTAACAAGTAAGTCCTTCTTTACCCCACGAGGGATTTCCTCAATGACTTTACTCTTTCCCTTATCGGTTTCTTCAGCTTTATCTGCTTTGTCCGCCATGATCTCAGGTGGAGCAAACACTCTTCCGCTGCGCGTGATTCCGCCAATTCCCACTAGGTTACCCACAGACTGCCCAGATGGTTCCAGTTCCAATTTCTGTCTGTTACAGTAGACGTCTGCCCCATAGTGCCACGGGACAACATTGGTGCTTTCAAAAGGTATCGACCCAGCCTTGGTGATGGTAATTGTGGGCGGCCTGAGTGCAGAAATGGTTATCATTTGGCGAGGGATGGTGATGGTGGCAACCTCATCATCTTGCTTCAGCATTACCTCTCCAGATCCACATTCGGCCCTTCGGCTAAACTGCAAGATTCCTTCGGTCATCAGACTCTGAATCCCCTCTATCAACTGTTCACATCCATCAGGATGAGTCCCACAGCCCGGAAAGAAACCTCTCTTCATCAGTTTGGCTTTAACGAAGCTAAGCGGTGTCTTCAGATCCTTAACATCAATCAACACATCTAAATCCTCTTCTTCAATAATGGCATTCACCCCACCTCCCCTATGGTTCGGCATAGGGTTCTTTGTGACATTCGGCACATTATCTGAGAAATTGACGATCTTAGCATCCACCATATCTTGCACCTTGTGCTTGAAGGCTTTGCAGTTTTCTATCGTATGGCCAGGTGCCCCTGAGTGAAAATCACATGTAGCGTTCGCATCATAACCCTGCGGAGGTGCCCCTGTCAAGGGAGCCAGGGTTCTCTTCTGGACTAGCTGCAATTGAAGCAGAGTTTGTAATAGCTGGGCATAAGACATAGGCGGTGTCTCAAGGTTACGGCTCGACAGAGGTGCCCTGTTCTGATACTTTATGTACCCTTGCTGGTTTGGCTGCTGCTGCGGAGGCTGTGGCTGGGGTTGTTGGACAGCAATGATGGTTATGCTAGCCACCTGCTGGCGCGAGCCCTTACCTTTCCTTCGAGCGTTGGACATGACACTCGTCTCTCCTTCCCGCCTTTTGTTACCATATGGTTTCTTTCCTCCTCCAGCTGAGGATAGATCACCTTGAATTTTCCCCAGCTTGATCCCATTTTCAACGTGCTTGCCCGTGATGATGAGATCTGAGAAGCTTCCAGACATACTGCTGACCAATTTCTCGTAATAAACCCCTGGGAGGGTGGCTACAAACATTTCAACAAGCTCCCGTTCAACCATCGGCGGCTGAACTCTAGCTGCCAATTCACGCCATCGCTGGGCATATTCTTTGAACCCTTCGTTGTTCCTCTGTGACAAGTTCTGCAGCTGAACCCGGTTCGACGCCAAGTCACTGTTATATTGATAATGGTGCACGAATGCCTCAGCAAGTTCCTTCCACGTGCGCACACTGGTAGGTTCCAAACTCATGTACCATTCCAGGGATGGCCCGGACAAGCTGTCCTGAAAGAAGTGCATCAGCAACTTCTCGTCTTCAGAGTGAGCGGACATCTTTCGGTAGTATGACCTTAAGTGGACACGAGGGCAGGTGGTGCCCTTGTACTTCTCAAAGTCGGGTACCTTGAATTTAGGAGGCACCTTGAAATCAGCAATTAATCCCAATTTAGACATGTCGACACCCATAGTGTTCTGGTTCTCGAAATTCCTCATCTTGTCCTCGAGTGCCTTAAAACTCAGACGTGTTTCAGCAGTCAGCTCTCCTTCAGCACCCTTCTGTGAGAACAGATTCTTGACGGTCTTCTAACCATGGCTGAGGCCCATACAGATTTCCAGCACCTGCGTTGTCGTTGCCTAGTCCAACGTTGCCATCAGCTACAAAATTTCCATTACCGACGCCAGTCGTATTACCATTGAGCCCTATGTTAGTGATCACATTGCCGTTACCACTGCCATTCCCCTCGGTCACGGGGATGCCACCCTGAGGGGTTTCAACAGGTGGAGGGGTTGGAACCTTCCCACCATGGAGTACACCGTTGCTATCAACCCTTGAGATCAGAGGCTGGACCAATGTTCTGAGCTGGTCTTGGCCGTTGGCAACCACTTGCATGAGCTCCATGAAGCGGTCCATCCTCTCTCGGAGTTCCTGAACGTCAGTCTGCACTTGTTCCATTGCTCTAGCTTGATTTGCTCTGGTTGGATAGCTGTGGATTGGCCTTCGATCAATCCTGGAACAACCTGCATACACAAAGGGTTAGAAAAAACGACAAAGTGCTCGCTATGCAAATGCTTCATGCAAATGCAAACGTGTGTCTGTGCGTTAGGGAGATCCCCCCCGATCCTAGTGCCTGAGTGCCAGTGCTGATAATAAGAAGTCTGAGTCCAGTCATGGAAATAACATCTCATATATATAAAGAAAGCCCATCGAGGCGGTACACAACGTCACTGAGTACAAGCAGAATAAATAGCATGACCTCGACCAACAAGCCTGGTGATGGTCAGCCTACAACACTGATCAAAACAAAAGGATTACAAATATAGTCAAGCACGGCCACGGGCTCGAAACTCTTCTAACAGATCCCTCGTTTCTGGACGATCAGGCTGAGTGAGCAACCCTTCGACGAGTAACTCCCGCTGCCTAATAGTGTATTGAAGACCTTCAACTGAGTCTTCCCATGCTCCTTCGCCGAAACAATCTTCTAACTTCCGCTTCTTGGATTCAAACGTCTGTTTGCGCTCCTTCAAGTTAGCAAGAGCCTTGTTAAGCAGGCCTTCAGCGGCATATCTGTGAGCGGTTTCTTCATCAAACCTCTTCTCACTAGCCTTCACCCGGGCTTTCAGTTTGGAGATCTGCTGCTTCAGTTTATCCTCCTGTTCCTTGCCGTTGGCTAGGGTGGCCTTCCAATGCTGATTAAACTTGGATATTCTCCGGTATGCTTCATCCAAGTGCTGCTTCTTAGTGGCCAATACGTCGTTGACATATTTGAAGTCCCGACCCAAACGCTCACACTCAGCCAACTGCTTAGTCAAATTCGTACCTAACTTGTTCACCAGCTCTGTTTGCCTCTTGAAGGAATGGACGGCTTCGCTTCTCTCGCTTCTGAGCTGAGCCAATTCTTTCTCCAGTTCTTCATTTACCTTCTTCAGCTCATCTCTCTCAGCTAACACCTGATTGTGCTGCTGAATAGGCACGGTGGTAGGCTCTTCAATCATTGGAAGGCTTTCTAGCTTGGCAGGAGGAAACGGCATCCATATGATATCTGCTCTGGCTCTGATCCAGGTCACATACGGAGCGTAGGATTGGCTATTACTTTCTCCTAGCAACGGTTTCCCCCGCTTACTGATACCATTCCAAGCGTGCTGAAGCTTAGACAACATATCCCCCTCTAGAAGACCAGTGAGGTACAGAGATTCTTGCACCTCTTCATCCTTCAGCGGAGCTCTCAAAGCATACGCAAACTGTCGGATCAGCAGAGATGGATTATAGTTGATACAGCCCTTCCTGCCTATCAAAGGAACATTCGGAAACCCGCTGCAGCTGAAGATAATCTCAGTACCCAACCTATCTCTATCAAACCAGGTGACATCCTCCGCTGATAGACTCATCAAACGCTCAGGCCACTCAGCTGTGACTGCAGATGAAGCAAAGGGACCCTTCTTGGGTAGGTGACTATCGAGCCATCTATAGAATAGGGGCACACAGCACGAGACATTCTTGCCCCTTCTGTTCTCATTTTTGTAGTGGACAGAATGATAGACATCTCCAATCAAGGTAGGGACTGGATTCCCTGATGTAAAGATGTGAAAGGCGTCGAAGTCTACAAAGTCAGGCATATTAGGGAACAAAATGATGCTGTATATGCAAAAAGCAAGAATAGCGTTGAACACGATCCAACAACCGTCTTTGGCACACTGTTGGGCCTTTCCCACTAAGAACTGCAAGGAGAAACCGGGAACCCTGTTCCAACTAGACAAGACCAACTCGGAGGCATCCAGATGAAGTGAAGGAGCTAGACTAGCCAGATTAGGCTCAACATCCATATGAACAAAGGGCATCTGACTCTTGATAGGCACACCTAACAAATCAGCATACTCCTCTAGTGTAGGCGCGAGAATAAAGTCCGGGAAAGTAAAGCATCTCAAAGGAGGATCGTAGAACTATAGCAAGGTGTGCAACCCATTCAACTCAAACACAGAAGGTTTACGAACCAAGCTGATCAGTTTCCCATAAGACTTTCTAAATTCACCTCTCACAGAATCATCTGCTAAAGCAATCAAACTAGACAGCTGAACAACATCAGGAGTGGGGAGCTTGTAGGCCACAGTCTTCCTCAGAGAACCCATAATAGCACAATAGAAGGCAAGAAAACCTGAACCGGGGGAAACGGTACCTGCAACACAGACACACATTAATGATATGCAAATGAGTATGCAAAACAATGCAAAATGCAATCATGCAGCAGGAGATCAAGACGACTGTGCTGTTGCGGAGATGGAGGTGAAGATTCTATATCAACAAAACCATAATACTGCTCTGTCAAGAACAACCATATCTCTGATGAGAAGAAAACCCTGATATCAGACCATAAATCTGCTCTGTCAAGAACACACATATATCTGATGACAAGAACTTCTGATACAGGACCCTAAATCTGCCCTGTCAAGAACAAATACACATCTGATGATGAGATCCTCTGATACCAACCATAAACCTGCTCTGTCAAGAACAAACACACATCTGATGATGAGAACCTCTGATACCAACAAAACTGATTCACTATCAAGAAAACCAGGTAGTCTGAAGGTTAAGGTTTCCTGCAACAAACCCAGCCCTGCTCACAGGTATGGACCTAAACTGACACAAGTTCGGCATCCTATGCGGTCATCAGTGTCACAGACTTTCAAGAACGATGATACGATACCCAGAAGGTGTGGCATCATCATCTCTTGAAGCAGCCTCACTTAGCTGAATCCCAAATGATCGGTCCCCAGAGTCGACAATCCTCCAAACCTACAACCCCTCAGGCCCAAAGGGCCGGAAAAGAAGTCAACCGGGAGAACCTCGTCTGAGCGTGGATTTCATGAGACACTAGTGCCTGCAAAGCAAGCACGTGCCCACTAATTTCCATAACTAATGCTAAGTACACTCAAGCCTGGGTCTGGCTTCTCACTCATCAGAATTCCCCTCCCATAACAGCACAGATAATCATATCATACTGAAAATAACATGCGGGAAATAAAATGCGATAAACAAACACAACCCAACAAGTAATTATACAAGCGCTAGGATTGACTCTCGCAGGAGACGTTGGATCCCCATATTGACTCGCATAAGGGATGTTGGATCCCAGGAAACTATCAAGTCCCCAACAGAGTCGCCAGCTGTCGCTTCCGCGAAAATAAGGTGCCGGCAAAACAGAAGAGTCGCCACCTTTCGTTATTTATCCCTCAGAACAGGAAAGGAAATGATCAAAAAAAACCTGACGAAAAGGTATAAGACAAGGTCATCGCAACCATTGTCTAGGTTCGGGAGTCGGTTACGCAAGGGGAAGGTATTAGCACCCCTCACGTCCATCGTACTCGATGGGATCCATGCTTGTTGTGTTTATCTGACGGGTTGGTTTTACTATCTACCTATCAAGGCTGGTCTGAAAAGAAAAGAAAATGACTCGGCAAAGCGTCGCGCTTTATGCCTACGTATTCTCATCAGAGAATGAGAAATCAGAGTCAACGTAGTTCGGCTAACTACGGGTTACAGGGAAGGTGGCTCGCCAATACGTCAGTATTGTGCCTACGTACTCTCAACAGGTATGAGAGATCAGAGCTTACGTAGTTCGGGATAATACGGATTACGGGAGTTCAGATTCATCTGTTTTTTCGAGTAGGGTTAACAGACAGTTCCAGCAGTTTGGCGTATGCAGCTCGACCCTTGGAGACTTAGGCGTTACCGTTTGCGGTAGAACTGGGAGTTAACGACACTCTTTTCTTCAGAAAAGCTTCCTTTGAATTATGGTCCCACGGGGCAAAAAGGTTTGAAGTTTGTTTTCTGTCTTTTACGGAAGAACTGTTTTTTATGGATGTTTGCAACCAATATCGCACTAGAGACTATGACCTGAGAGTGAATGTGCCGCATGTCACCCAAAGGGTTCCATACTAAACATCCAAGCTATTGAAAAGAAACTCTCCAACAACCCTTTCTCAAGTAGCTTAAGGCTTGTAACGTACGACGTCAGTTAACCTTTATTACTGTATTTTAATTTGTTTTGAGATGAGAAGAGAGAACAGGCTCAACTAAGGGGAGACTATCAAGTCCTAATGTTGTCATGCCAAGGATTCATCCTATGGTTGAGGCTTAAAACAGGGAACTCCTAGAAGTTATCATGCATAGGTTTCAACCTAAAGTTCTAATCATCACTTCCTTATCAAAGGAAGTGAGATTCCTAGGGGATCATGTCAATGATAAACAAAAACAGATAAAGCATCAGCTTAAACAGTAAACAGTAAACGACTGTAAAATGCATGCAATGCAAGTGAGGAAGGAAATGTGTGTGGGGCATCAGCCTCCACAAGCTCATCTCAACCTCAAGCCAGATATGAATAACTGCAATCATACAGAAGAAATAAAATGCCGTCAAGCAAATCACAAACCACATAGGCAAGGGAGCTGGGCTCTACCGAATACCCGCAAGCAAAGCCATACAGTAAAAATACAAGCAGAGGGAGCAACTCAACCTCTAGTGCAATCATGCTCCTAGCCTAACACAATCTAAACATGAACTTATTCTAATGCATCAAGCAAATCAAACAAGTCACATCAATACAGTTGCACAGCAAGCAAACAGACAGGAAAGAAGGCAGATCAACAGCTCCCACAGCTTCACAGCAAAGCAATCCTCTGACAGCAGCTCAGCCCTCAGTCTGTAACTGTTCTTCAAGGCTTTCATCTTCAATAGCAAGTATCAACTTGCTTCTTCAAGCTTTAAACACATCAATCACAAGTATCAACTTGTTCTCCAACTTCAAGCTTCAACTCTTCATTCAATCTCAGCTTGACCCTCTTCACAAGTGTCAACTTATTCTTCTTGGTCTTCAAGCCTCAGCTCCAATGGCAGTCTTCAAATAAAAAGAAGTAGCAACCTCTAACATCTTCAATCTTCTAACAAGTAACTCCATCCTCTAGAAAGGGAGAAAGACTCATCTGACAAGAGCTAGGTTTGGATAGTGGAAAGCAAAATGAAGACCAATGATCACCACTAAACACTCCACCATCAAGGAAAGGAACCCTCAAAGGTTCTACCAACTTGTGAAGAGCCACACATCCTACCAAAGGAGGGATGAGGCCTTCACAAGGAGACCTTACATCATAGGGAAGAATGGAAGTGATCAACACCTTCCCTGTTTATGAAAGAAGAGAATCTATCTAGAAGCTCTATTTACAAACCCTAATCTTAACACCTAAATAAAACTACACCAAAAGAAGGGGAATCTTCACATCCAAGCTTCTTCATGCATTCCTCAGCAGACCACACATGTCTTCATCACCATCCAAGAGCAAGGGAGGCAAAACCCTAATCTAAGGGAACTAAAGAAATCATTCTAATTGAATTAGCAAGTTAGGATCACCTAAAACTTAGTACTAAAGTTAATCCTAACTAAAATACTAAAACCAATTGTAAAATCCTACAAAAATAACTATGGGAACCTAAGTCAATCATGAATCTACCATACAAAATCCAGGGGTTGAATCATCCACAAAGTCCTAGAAATAAATCCTAAATCACAAGGCACTAAGCTTAAACCCTAAAACTAGAGCACCTAAAGTTTCAACTTAAAACTAATACCTAATTTCATCACAAAAATGTGATAAAAATCTAAGGGGAGCATACATATCTAAGCTAATCACACACAAAAAATTAGCTCAAGAATCATCACCAATTGCTCACACAAAAATCAGCAAAACAAGGTATCAACCATAATGATTTTAATGTCAATTAAAATACAAAAAATTCCCATAAAATGAAAATGCATGAATTTCCGGATCTTTCAATTTCATAAAATTTTAGAGTCAATCATGAATCAAAGAAGAAAAACTTGGAATTAATTGAGTTATTTTTCTATTTTTTATGAATTATTTTCAAACCTATATGAAATGATAAAAATAAAAGAAATAATAAGAAAATGATAAAAGGTGCGTGCTGAATAGCAATTTATTGCAGTTCAATTCAGGAATTGGGCCAATTGGGGGGTGTGGATATCAATCTGTGCACTAAGCCCAAACCAAGCCAATTAATGAAACGGTGCGTTTCATTCAAATCCAAGTCTTCAGACTTTGAGAACAAATCGTGGTCGTGTATCCCTTGCCTGAGTCAATTGTCAAACCCTCATCCAATGGCTCATGTTCATCATCCCCAATTTGAATCAGATGGAGGGAAGTAACCAGACGGTGGCCTGAGCTGTAGCGCCACCGTCTTCTCCGGTGAGGTGCTCTTCTCAGGTCATCAAAAATGACAAAACAAATCATCATCTTGCTCGATTTTTCATCCTGATCACGAATCCATCATCTAAATTCCCTAATTCTTTTTCTAACTCCAAACACGATAGCATTTTCAGAAATCTACCAAATTTTGATCATTATGATTCTTAAAATTAATGACACTAATGTAATCCTCACTCTTTACTGATCAATTTCCACTATCCAATCATGAATAACACTCCAAGAATCATGAGAAATCCATCTCAACAGAAGTTGCACCACACCTAGCATTGTCTCTAAAGTTGAAATTGATCATCCAAAATCCATCTATATCAATAGGGGAACCTAACCACATGCTTCTAGTTCACTAAAAACACATAATTAGAGAGAAATTTCAAGAAGTTAAAACCTGTATTTGAGCTTGTAATAGATGCACTTCTTGCTCGATTCAACCTTCAAGATGATGCAGATTCACTCTAAATCACCTTCTGAAGCTAATGCAACCTTCACTTTTCCTTGATTTTGCCTTGAACTCAGAAACCGATTCCAACTTGCAGTTGTGAAACTTCAACCTCACTCTCTGCTTCATGGCTCAATCTTCTCCAAAAAAATGGTTGAACACACTCTAATGTTTATATAGAACTCATTGGAAATGTCTAGAACTTTCTGCAACCTTCCAAATGAGATTTTCAATTTCACTTTCTCCTTCAAAATACCATGTTGCAACAGTCATGTATTTGCTCTCTTTGGGCATGAAAATGCTTGTAATCATCATCTCATGAGATATTGAATCAGTTTGTTATGATTGTTTCCTTGTTTGCAAGCCAATGGTTCATGTTGATTATGTTACTTCATCGTGAAGAAACAAAGTAAAATTGCATAAAAATGGACTCAAACCAAAATTCTAACATTGCCAAAGTTTCTAAAATGCTTTTTCCATTCAAAAAATGATGTTACTTTGCCCCATTTGCACACAAAATGATTTATTTCAATTTTTGGTCATTTAATGCCTTTAATCCTTCCTTTTTCACAACTTCTTGAACCAAGTCCTTCCTTGCGCCATTTAAATGTCTCCTTGATACATGGTCAAAGTTAAAACCCCATTTTGAGAAACTTTCAAGTTGAACAAAATTTCATTTGAGGTGTCTAAGTTGGTGAAAATGACCTATAACCATAAATGACTCATAATCATAAATTCCCAAAATACCCTTGACTTGTCAAAGCCATAACTTGAGTTCTACAAATCCTATCAAGGACTTCTAGTACTCTATAGAAAGATAAGAGAATAAGGAACAACATTCATGTTGACCAAAAGTCCATAGGAATCATCCTTCTTGGGCAAAAGTTTCATGCAAGTTGGGTAACTTTCAAGCTCCAAATTCACATACCTCAGATGACTTGTAACTTGTCAAAGCCATAACTTGGGTTCTACAAATCCTATAAAGGACTTATAGTACTCAAATTAAAGCTAAGATCATGCTCTACAACAATAAGGTCGGGGTCAAGATGAGATGAAGATCATATCTTGAGTTAAATTGTCTTGAAGTCAGGGGTCAAACTAGGGGATTTTACACTGTCAAGTCTTAGAAACCCTAGCCTGAAACTTCTCAAACTCTTCAATCATGATTAGTTGACCTTGAAATCATTCTTAAAACATTTCAATGTATCAATCCATGATCACATGGCTCTTAAATTAGGTCTCAACCTTCTTCAAATCATCAGTTGACTTAGGGTTGACCCAGTCAAACCCTAATTGCACCACTCATGGCTGAGTCTTCTTAATCTTGCACAATGACCTGTCTAGACCTCAAAGTGATCTTCAACACTTCTCATGAGCTCTCCCAAGACCTCAAGTCCTTTTCCATGACCTCAGAATCATCTGATGGCTTCCCACAACTCTCAAGTTAGGAGATCTACACACTTGGCTCCAATCACTCTCTCTGAGGATCTTTTAACTTCTCTGACAAGGATATCAACCCTTGAACACCTGAATAAGCCTCCCAGATAGCTTCATAGTCTCATCTAGATCTTGATTGGTAATCATACCTCTTGATCTCCTGCATACATGTTAATGAAATGCAAATGATAATGCTAATGTGAATGAAATGAAACATAAGATAGGTGAAGAAATGTTGGGCAAATTTTGGGGTGCAACAGCTGGCCAATTTCGAGAGGACATCGGCTCGTGTGTTTTGCTCGCGCGGCACGTGTTGGACCTCCGCGATGTCGAAACTTCGCATCTTCTCCGTAATTAGAGCCAGGTATTCTGCCAGGTTATCGTTCTTTGCCTGGTATTCTCCTCGCACCTGTGAGGCGACCAGCTGGGAGCTCGTGAAGATTTTTATCTCTTTGGCTCCGAGGTCCGCTGCTAGACAAAGGCCGGCGAGGAAAGCTTCGTATTCGGCCTGGTTGTTGGTGGTCGGGAATGCTAGTGTGAGCGAGACTTCCACGATGGTGCCTTCTCCATTTTCGAGGATGATCCCTGCGCCACTTCTCGAGGAATTCAAGGAGCCATCGACGAAAATGATCCATTTTCGGTTTCCTGGAGTGGGTTCTGAGGGGGTCATCTCGGCGACGAAATCGGCTAGTACCTGGGCCTTGAGGGATTTCCTGCCTTCGTAGATGATGTTGAACTTGGAGAGCTGCAACGACCATTTTAGCATTCGCCCAGCCATGTTTGGTCGGCCAAGGAGCTGTTTGACAGGCTGCTCGGTTCTGACCACGATAGTGTGAGCTAAGAAGTAGTGTCGGAGGCAGAGGGCTGAGGTAATGAGCGCCAAGGCAACCTTTTCGATCTGCTGATACCTTACCTCTGGGCCGTGGAGGGCTTTGCTCATGAAATAGATCGGCATTTGCCCATCGGTGGCTCTCGGATGAGCACGACGCTTACGACCTCGTTTGCGACGGCCAAGTGCAGGTATAGAGTCTCCCCGACTTGTGGCCTCGTCAGGACGGGGGGTTTGAACAGGACGCGCTTGAGGTGGTGGAGGGCTTGTTCGCATTCCTCCGTCCATTCGAATGTGGACTCCTTCCTTAGTAACTTGAAGAAGGGAAGGGCGTATTGTACGAATTTGGAAATGAAGCGAGACAATGATGCGAGCACCCCGTTGAGGGATTGTATCAACTTTTTCGAGTTCGGCGTCAGGGTTTCAGAAAAAGCTCGGCATTTGTCGGGGTTAGCTTCGATCCCTTGCTCAGTCAGATAGAAACCGAGGAATTTCCCTGCTCGAACTCCGAACGTGCATTTTTCCGGGTTGAAACGCATCCTGCAGCTCCTCGCCGTTTGGAAGACCCTCCTAAGGTGACTCGTGTGGTCGACCTCGGTGCAGGATTTGACGATCATGTCGTCCATGTATACTTCGAGCATGTCGCCGATTTCGCGCTGGAAGACCTTGTTCATCATTTGCTGATAGGTGGCGCCGGCGTTCTTCAGCCCGAAAGGCATTACGTTGTAGTAGTAATTGCCCGATTCCTTCATGAACGTGGTGCTTTGCTTGTCGTGGTCAGCCATTGGGATTTGGTTATACCCCGAGTATGCGTCCATGAAGGACAGAAGTTTGAAGCCCGACGAGTTGTCGACGAGCTTGTTGATGTTGGGGAGGGGGTATGTGTCCTTAGGACATGCCCGGTTGAGGTCGGTGGAGTCAACACACATACGCCGTTTTCCATTACTCTTTTTGACAAGTACAACAATGGACAGCCAAGTTAAATATCGGGCTTCCGAAATAAAATTTGCCTCTAGGAGGTCTTTTATAGCTTTTTCAGCAGCCGTCGACTTTTCGGGGGACTGCCTACGCCTATGTTATGCTACGGCCCTAGCGGCCGGGTTGACGGAGAGTTGGTGGCAGGCGACCTCGGGGTCGAGTCCGGGCATCTCGGTGGCACTCTAAGTGAAGAGGTCTGCATTTTCGTGGAGGCAGGCTTTCAGTTGCTTCCTTGCAAGGTCGGGAAGCCCAGCGCCTATCTTTACGGTCTTCGTTGGGTCGTCCCCGAGGGAAACGATCTCGAACTCCCCGTCTGGAATGGGGCGCACTGGGAAGGTGGCCTTTCCGGAGTGTGGAGGGGGGTCGCCGCCGGCATCATCCTCTTGGTCTGACTCTTCAGTGAAGCGGCAGTCGAGGTCCACGGAGCCGATGTGGTCCTTAGGCTTGCTTCTCGTTGCGTCGGGTGGAGATGCTCTGGTGTTTGATGGTCCAATTATGCTCAGGCCCTTCAGGGTGGCCTCAAAGCATCGGCGGACTGCTTCGATGTCCCCGTTGAGGGTGACGACTGCTCCCCGCCTGGTGTAGTATTTCATCTTCAGATGGGCGGTGGAGGGTACCGCAGTGAGCTCGGCGACCGTTGTCCGTCCCAGGATGCAGTTGTATAGCGACGGGAATTCAACGACCAGGAAGCGAATGTTGATTTCTCTGGCCATCTCTTTCTCCCCGAAGGTGACTTTCAGCTCTACGTATCCCCAAGGTCTTGTCGTTGTCCCATTGAAGCCTTGGAGGTCGGAGCCCAGGTAGGGGGACAAGTTGGACTCGTTGAGTTGGAGTGTCGTGAAAAGGTGGGTGTACATAATATCCACCAAGCTCCCTCCGTCGACCAAGATGCGGCGAACGTCGAAGTTCGCCATCTGCGCTTGGATAATGAGAGGAATGCTGGAGTTGGGAGATCCTCCGGGGAGTTCCTCGAGGTAAAACGTGATCGGGTTGGATCTACCCCGGAACTTGTCGAGGCTGCTCATCTGGCCGGAGCTATTGGTGATGAGTTCCTCGAATTTCCGCTTCACTGATCCTACGGACAGCTTACTCGGGGGTTCACCGGAGATGAACATTACCTTTGGGAAGTATTCCCATCGGCTTTGAGGACGTATGGGTTCCTCGGGGAGGACGAGGTCGCAGAGAGCGAACCAGTCCTCGGGACGATTGACGCTGAGGGCCACCTGTAGGCTGCTGTCGTTGTCGGGGTGAGGGATATTGTCGACCCTCTTTGTTTCGGGGGCCTCCTGCCGCGGGGGCTCTCCTCCTCGAGTGTATCACTTCAGGTTCCTATCCTTGATCAGGATTTCGATGGCGTCCTTTAGGTGAACGCAATCCTCCGTGACGTGACCGTGGCTGCGGTGGAAGCGACAATACTTCGATTTGTCGATGTTGGGCTTCGTGGCCGTCGGTTTGGGGAAGCGGACGACACCCAGCATAAATTCGGTTTTGGCACACTCGGTTAGTATGCGCTCGCGGGGAGCGATGAGGGTCGTGTACCCTGTGAAGCGGCCTGCCGGGATGCACTGTTCGCGGGGTTCTCGGGAACGGTCTGAAGATGAGAAAAACACTTAGAAGGGGGGGGGGGGGGTTGAATAAGAGTTTTAAGAAATATGGCAATAAAAACAACTCAAGATTTTTATCCTGGTTCGTCGAACTTAACTACTCCAGTCCACCTTATCAAAGATGATTTGCCTTTCTCCACAAGGACTTAATCCACTATTAATCAACTGATTACAATAGTAAGCACTAAGAACAACTGTCTTAGTCTTCTCAAGAACTATTGACCACACCTTGGTCTTCTTAATGAACTTCTTACAAATTAATGTAAACTAACAAGTGTTTGAATGCTTCTAATAAGCTGTATCACAACTGTGATATTTACACTTAAGATTAAGTACAACAAAAACTATACAGTTTTCTGAGAGATCAAATGAATAAGATCTTTGTGAGATTTTTCACTTTGATGAATCAAGTGTGTATTTCTATCTGAGTGAACTAGCAATAAGTAAGTGATGAGCAGGAAATTAGCAGCTTCAAAATGTTGTAGAAGTTCTCCTTTTATAGCTTTTCCAAATGCTTTGAGTGATGTGCAGCTGAATATAATATTAGATTATAAGACTTTTCATTACCAAAAAGTATGGGCAGAGATATGCTTTCTGTAGGAAAGGTATGGTTGTAGAAGCCTTGGGATTTGCACCACGTCACTTCTTTGGACAAAATAGCCGTTGGTTACTTTGGAAGTAGCACCACGTCCAATCAAGTTTACAGTTTCTTTAACAAGCTTCCTTCAGGATGAATTCTTTATAATATGCACTTCAGAACTTGTAGCAAGCTTAAAGGTATGAAATACTTTAAGATGATTAGAGCTAAAATGATTGAGATGTTCAGAGCCTTGATAGATGATCAGATCTTAATATATCAGAGTCTCAATCTTGATCAGAGTCTTCATCAGAGTATGCAGCAGTATGTGCTAAGAGCGTGAATATTAATGATAAGAGTCTGATTATCAAAGCCTCTGATCTTGCAGTGAAAAGAACTCAGAGTCTGATTAGATCAAAGCTTTCAACTTTTGTACACTTCTTTCATTAACGCTTCAGATCATTCTGTAGCTTCTACTTCAGATCCTTCTGGCAGCGCTTCCGAATCTTCTGATAGTCTTGCATCTGATGCTTCAGAGCCTTGCATAGTCTCTTGTACTTATGTATTTTGCTTCTTTAAGAGTATTTAATTTTATACCTGAAACAATAATACTAGAACAAATTTTAGAGTGTATATTTTCTTAATACAAAATTCCATAAAAGTTATCATCAAAACATAGAGATATAAGAAACACCAATCTGTGTTCTAACAATCTCCCCCTTTTTGATGATGACAAAACGTAGAGAATTTTGTTCAATAAAGAGAAATAAAATATATAACTCCCCCTGAGATTAAGAATCTCCCCCTGAAATGAATACTCTAATAGAAGAGAACACTTCCCTTTATGCTTGAGTATATTTCAGAACCTGGTAGAAATCCTTGTTGAGAGAAAGAATCAGAGCTTGGATGCTTTCCAGAATTAGAGTCTGATGATTTCTTTCAAAATGAAGAGTCTGGTGTATCTTCCAGAATCGAAGTCAAATTTGCTTCAAGGATTAGAGCCTGGTTGAGTAATTCTCAGGGTAACTTCAAATAATTCTTGTCAGATGAAATAATAAGATCTGAAAGTCTTAAGATTCAATGTTAGATTAATACAATGTCTGAATTTCATTTTAGTATTGCTTATGGATTGAACAATCAAATTCTCTTTCTCCCCCTTTTTGTCATAATCAAAAAGAATTTTAAAGACAGAAAAGATAACAGAAGAAGAGAAAAACACAACACATAAATGAAAAACATAACAGCTAGATTCATTTAAATCAAAATAGAACAAAAAGATAAGATGTTCAACCAACAGATGAGAGAAAATAGAACAACAGAAAACAAGGGCAAAACAAGAATGCAAAAAACATGAAAAAGAAAGCTAGGGCTGGCGAGAAGCAATCAAGGTCAGAAGATCAGTAATCTTAGCAGTGGACTCTTCTTGCTTGGACATCCAAGTCTTGATCTCTTCAGTAGTTTGTTCCTGTTTTATCATCCATGATCTGATTTCCTTGACTTCTTGGACAACATCTGGAGTCTCAGTCTTCATCTCAGATGCAGAAGGTTCAGAAGCAGATGCAGTTGCCATAGGATGATCAATCTCCATGTCAGATGCAGGAGTATCTTCTATCATTGCAGAATCTTCAGCAGGAGTATCTTCCAGAAGAAGCACTGGGGTTGTGATAATGCTCAACAGAGTCTGTCTGACCATTTCAACAAACTTTGCCTTTGCATCATCAGCACAAAGTGTTCTGAGGTCAGATGCAGCAGAGTTGAACTTAGAGATGAATTTGTTCCAAGAAGCTTCAGATTCAGCAGGATTCATACTAGCCATGCACTCTTTCTCCAGAGAAGCAATCCCCATACGTATTTCCTTCTTGAAATTCTTGAACAGAGTAGAAACATCTGATATGGGTTTGGGGTTCAGAAAGTCTTCTATGGTGACTTTTTGTGATGGTTCAGGAGGTGTTTGGTTTTGTTCAGGAGGTGGGTGATCAAATGACGGTTGTTCAGATGGTGGTTGTATGGATGGTTCTTGTTCAGATGGTTGTGGTATGGATGTTTATGGTATGGTGAGTTGAGGAATGGAGGTGTCACCATCAGACAGTGTTGATGTAACAACATCAGATGAGGGTGTTATAAAATATGTGAAGTTGAATTTGAAGCGAAGAGGGTGGTCAGAAGCAGGTAGGTCAGATGGTAGTGGTTTATAAGGATCAGGAATATGTAAGCTAGATGGTGAGGGGACTTCAGATTCATCAGAATCAGATGATTCAGTTGAATGACATGAAGTTGAAGAGAGGACATACATGGTTGCAATGGGTTGCACATCCAGAATGTCTTCAGAAGATTGTTGGACAGATGGTTCAGGATTTGGGATGGTTGGTTCTTCTGGTGGTCGAGTAGAAGAGAGTGGTTCAGATTGTTTTTGTGGTTCAGAAGATGGTTGTTGTTGTGGTTCAGATTGTGTTTGTTGAGGGGGTTGTTGTTCAGAAGATTTCTGTTGAGGGGGTTCAGATGGTTGTTGAACAGAAGATGGTTGAGAATGTGTGTGAGGAGATGAAATGGGTTCAGATGATTGAGGTTCAGATGGTTGAGGAGGAGATGGTGGAGGTGAAGGTGAGGGTGAAGGTACAGATGGTTTGGGATCAGATGTTAATACCTGTTGAATTATTTCTCTAATTTCTTCCACAATAGCTTCTGGAGGATTTTCCTTCTGCTTCTTGTCCTTCTCAGGTTTGTCAGCAGCATCAGAGGCTTTCCTCTTGGGCTGTGCAACAGATCCTTCCTCGGCTTTCCTCTTCTTGCGCCTTTCTCTCAGAAGATTTGGCAATACTTCTCCTTCCTTCTGAACTATGTTAGCAGGAAGAGGGATACCATCTCTCAAACATTCAGAAATGAATGTCAGAATGATGTACCTAGGTTCATCAGCACTGAACATAGGAAAATCTGCTAAAGGAATTCTCCTTCTATTGACGTCTTCAGAGTTAAATTTCTTGGGTTTTCCAGCAAGCTCTGAAATAACCTTCATTCTTTTCAGAGTGTTCCCATTGATGATAGATCCTACAACATAAGACAGATCATCTGTCACTCCAGCATCAGTCAGATGCTTCACAAGACCATTCTCTGTTAGAATGTCTGATATCAGTCTTCCCATAGGGATCCAATTTCTGATCTTTCCAGCTTTAACCCTTACTTCTTCTCTTGTTTCCTTGATATGGTTCAGAAGATGACTGAACAGAAGATAAGGCAGATCCACCTTCTTGCCTTTACTCATACAGAACATGAAGTACATTTGTTCTGAGTTGACATAATCTGGTGAGTTAGAAGATTTCCTATGAAAGATAGAACTCATGAAAATCTTAGCCCATATTCTGTAAACAGGCTTCAGATCTCTGACCTTGTTGGATGGTTCCCCAGAAACACAAACTTCTCTAAAAATGTCAGCCAAATCCACACGAGCAGTAGCCATACTTGTGATTCCATCAGTTTCCTTATACTCAAGTAGTTGTCTGATTAATTTTTCAGTGATGCCAATTTCCTTCCCAAGAACAGAAGAATGAATGAACTTAGGGCAAACTTGAGCGTGTATCCAAAATTCCTTCACCAATGTTGGATAAACAGGACCCATTGTCGCTTGCGCGAAAATAAGGTGCCGGCATGACAGAAGAGTCGCCACCTTTCGTTATTTATCCCTCAGAGCGGGAAAGGAAACGATCGGAAAAACCTGACGAAAAAGGGTAAGACAAGGTCGTCGCAACCGTTGTCTGGATTCGGGAGTCGGTTACGCAAGGGGAAGGTATTAGCACCCCTCACGTCCGTCGTACTCGACGGGATCCTCGCTTGTTGTGTTTACTTGGACGGGTTGGTTTTATTCTATCTACCTATCAAGGCTGGCTGAAAAAGAAAAGAAAAATGACTCGGCAAAGCGTCGCGCTTTATGCCTACGTATTCTCATCAGAGAATGAGAAATCAGAGTCAACGTAGTTCGGCCTACGAAGGGTTATGGGGGAAGGTAGCTCGCCAAGACATCGCCATCTTGTGCCTACGTACTCTCAACAGGTATGAGAGATCAGAGCTCACGTAGTTCGGGAAACTACGGTTTATTTCCTGTCTTTTACGAAAGAAGTGTTTTTTATTGTGTTTGCGATTTCAATCGCACTAGAGACTATGACCTGAGAGTGAATGCGTCGCATGTCACCCAAAGGGTACCATACTAAACATCCAGACTGTGGAAAAGAAACTCTCCCACAATCAAGTCCAACTAGGAGGGAGACTATCAAGTCCTACTGTTGTCATGCATAGGTTTCAACCTAAAATTCTATCATCAAATCCTTATCAAAGGAAATGAGAGTCCTAAGGGATCATGTCAATGATACACCAAAACAGACAAAGCATCAGCTTAAAAATAAAATGCATGCAATGCAAGTGAGGGAGGAAATGTGTGTGGGGCTTCAGCCTCCACAAGCTCATCTCAACCTCAAGCCAGAATGGATAACAGTAATCATACTGAAATATAAAACAACATGCTATCAAGCAATAACAGTAAACTGCAATCATACAGAAAGAAAAATGAAATAAAATGCCATCAGACAAGCAAACCACATGGGCAAGGGAGCTGGGCTCTACCGAATACCCGCAAGCAAAGCCACACAGTAACAATACAAGCAGAGGGAGCAACTCAACCTATAGTGCAATCATGCTCCTAGATTCTACCTATTCTAGATATGAACTTATTTTAATGCATCAAACAAGTCAAACAAAACACAACAATACAGAAAAGAAAAAGAAAGCAGATCAACTCCTCTCTCAACTCCAAGCTTCAGCTCTTCCAACAGCAATCCAGTCTTCAGACTTCCATCACTCTTGACAAATATCAATTTGCTTTTCCAGGTTTCAACCTTTCAACATAAGTTTCAACTTATCTTCTCCCTTAAGCTTCAGCTTCTTGATCAGCTCCACCTTCAGGCTTCACCTAATCTTCAAGGGTCTTCAAGTATCAACTTGCTCTTGTTGCTCTTCAAGCTTCAGCTGGAATGGCAATACTCAAGGATTCATCCTCTTCAACACTCTTCAATGAAGTCTTCATCTTCAAACTCAGGCTCACCATCTCTCAAGAATAATCAAACCAGAGGAAATCACTTACTGGATAAGCTGGGGGATATTGAACTGCTTATTGACCACCAAAGGTGACCTTTAAGGGTTCAACATCAAAGGAATGGTTCCCTCAAAAGTTCTACTTCCTAGGTACATCACTTATCCCTCCAAAGGAGAGAGGTGTATATCATGGAAGGACTTTGCATCATAGGGAGGAATGGAGGTGAAAGATACCATCCATGTTTAAGAAAGAAGTTATCTAAGTCTAAACTCTTCCTAATCCCTAACCCTAAAACAATAACAAAACAAATAAAATCAAGCTCTCAAGCTCCTCAATCCATCTTCAAGTCTTCTACTATGCTCCTCAATGCTCCTTAAAACAAGATCAAGCTCTCCAAGCCCACAAAGCAAAGCAAACAAAAATACAAACCCACAAGGGCAACACCAACAATCAACCAATACAAAAAATCAACTAAAAATAGTATACTATCGTATTAAATCCTAATATAATTTCTAAGGGATCCTACATACTTACCCTTAATACCCATATATGTCCCATAGTCTAATTTGTCCTAAAAACCCAAAATCTAAAGTTATTATGGACCTATGTTAAGGATTAACCTAATTCTACACAACCTAATGGCTTCTAACCAAAACTATCCTAAAAATCATCACAAAATTATGGAATAAATACAGGGGGAAGCTAAAACATATATCTAACTATCCTAAAAAGAATGGCCTAAAAAAGTTAAGGGAACTACCTAAACTAAATTCTACAAATTCATATATCAACATAAAAGAATTAAAAAGCAATAAAAGTAAAAAATATGCAAAAAATATCAAAATGCATGACATAACAAATGTTTTTATTTTATATTTTTCTAGACAAAAATATGAAGTAGGAGAAAAAACTCCCATGAAAAAATCTTTAATTTTCCATTTTATATGAATTTTCAAAGGTTGAAATAAAATGGAGAAAAAATAAAATGAAAATGAAGGGACGGGGTGCAATCAGCAACAAATCCTAGTTCAATTCACGCTTGGGCCCAGACTGGGGGGTGGGGATAGCATGCGTGCTGGGCCCAATATCTAATCAGAAAACAATTAAAAAACATAAAGAAAATAAAAGAAACACGGTGCAAATAGTCATGATATTCAGTTCAAATCACAATGGGCCTCATGCGTGGGGTGTTGATAGAAATTATCACCTAGGCCCAGAGCCACCGTTTAATGAAACGGTGCGTTTCAGGCGTGTATCAGAATTCCCTCCAAAATGAGATTGAATTTCGTGCATTGGATTGCTCTTGAGTCAACTGGTCAGCGCGCGATCTAATGGTTGGGCCTTCGTCTTCCTCGCGCAGCTAGGGTTTTCTGAAACCTCCATGGAAATGCAGCATGAAGCTTCATCTTCCTCAACTCGAATTCCCTCAAAACTTCATCAATTCTTAAAATTTAAAACCCTAACATGTCTAGAATTCCATGCTGAACACGATCATACCCTTGAAATCCATTGAATCTCACTCAAACTCCAAACACGAATCAAACCCCAAATTATGCTCAGAGATCAAAACTCACCATTCTTGAAATTTCTTACACTAAAATGACCACCTCCTCTCACTGATCAATCTTCACTAAAGAACTAAGGTTATCACTCAATATCCAAAGAGTTCTTGATCCAAACAGAAATCTTGTCCATAACAAAACCATCACCAATTGCCTTCAAACTCTCAAAAATCCATCACCTATTGGTCTCTAACCATTCTACACTAATAAATCAACCTAATCATGCCTAAATTAAGGTGTAGGAAAGAAATTGAAAACCTGGTAAAATGGAGTGAACAGAGGTAGTAATCCTTCAATTCAGGCCTTGAATCTTTCCAAATTCCTTCACTGAGCAATCTTCTTGCTTCTGTATGCAAAAAGAATGGCTGAAATTGCTTGATTCTTGAAATTCGATTTTGAATTGCTTCCTTGAAGTATCAATCACCAACTCCTCAATTCTCCATGAATGTGATCCCAATTCAATCTGCACAGCTTCCTTATGATGTATAGAATGTGTTTGTGTGGAAAGAATGAAAGGAAATGAAGAAGAATGAAGAAATTGCACTTGACTTGCAATGGAAGAATTTGGATCTCACTCTCTCTTCTCTACACCAATTCACACCAACCTTGCATCTGAGCAAGTTGCACTTGTTATATAGAGTGGTTTAGAATCATCTAGAACCCTCTAGGATCATCCAATGAGAAATTGAACTTTTCATGTCATGGTATTTTGATTTCTCATTCTCCTTACATGCTATCTCATGCCAAGCTCCTTGTAACCCTTTATTCTGACTTGAATTTATCCCCACATGAGATTTAGGATGAGTTACAATGCATAACTACCTTGTGCATTGAGTTCTTTTGAGTTTTGCCTTGGTACCTTAATATGCAAGTAAGCCATTTCCAAAGCAGCCCTAAGATCTAGGCCTCAAATCAAAATTGTGGCTGAACCATTGTTCTTAGAATGTCATTTGGAGTCAAAATGACCTATTACATGACATGGTTTGGACTTATATCTTGTGATTTCCAATTTTCAATTTCAACTTATTTAACTTATGCCTCCATTTTAGGCCATTTTTATCACTTTTTGATATGAGCCTTTTCAACATCTCATGACCTCCCTACTAGCCTTAAAACATCATTCTAAGCAAGTTTTATGTTTAAGATTTTTCCATTTGAAGCTTGGAACTAGGAGATATGGCCTTATGCTTGAAATGACCTATAACCTCCAAATGACCAAAATGCCCTTGACTTGTCAAAGCCATAAGTTGAGTTCTACAAATCCTATCAAGGACTTCTAGTACTCTATAGAAAGCTAAGAAGATTCCCTTCAACATTCATGTTGACCAAGAATCCATAGGAATTATCCTACTAGGGCAAAAGTTGGATGCAAGTTGGGTGACTTTCAAGGACCCAGATTCACATACCTCAGATGACCTGTAGTTTGTCAAAGTCATAACTTGAGCTCTACAAATCCTATCAAGGACTTCTAGTACTCAAATTAAATCTAAGAACAAGCTCTACAAAATTCATGTTGTGGGGAAGATGATATGACAATCACATCTTGAGCTAAAACTGCCTTGAAGATAGGGATCAAACTAGGGGATTTTACACTGTCAATCCTTAGAAACCCTAGCTTGAAACTTCTCAAACTCCTCAATCATGATGAGTTGGTCTAGGAATAATCCTTATAGCATCTCAATGCATCAATCCATGATGACATGGCTCTTGGATTAGGTCTCAACCCTCTCCAAATCATCAGTTGACCTAGGGTTGACCTAATCAAACCCTAATTCCACCACTCATGGCTGAATCTTCTGAGTCCTGATACAATGACCTCTCTAGGCTTCATGATGTCTCTCAAGACATCTCATAAGATTTCTCAAAGCTTCAAGTCCATCCTCATAGTCTCAGAATCATCTGAGGAGCTCCCACAACTCTCAAGTTATGAAGCACACAACCTTGGTTTCAACCAATCTCTCTGAGGATCTCTTGAGTTCTCTGACAAAGATATCAATCTTTGAACCTTTGAATAACCCTCTTGGCTAGCTTCAAAGTCTCATACAACTCTTTATGGATAAATAAATGTTGGTCAAATTTTGGGGTGCAACAGCTGCCCCTATTCAAACGGCTTGAACCTGACTGGGTGAGGAGCGAACGACTCTCAGCCAATCAAGGTGCGAGACGGTTGAATACCGATAAACCCAGAAATTTGCCAACTGCACAAGCACACGGTACTCTGGCGGGAACAAATCTTCGAACACTGAAATAATAGCTTGACGACAACTAGCTGGAGAAATACTGATCTGACATCACCGTCGGACAACCAAAACACCCAACATCGCCGCTGGAGAACTAAAGCAACTGACATCGCCGCCAGAAACAAACATCCAACATCGTCGCTGGAGGATTAAAGAATATGACATCGCCGTCGGAAACAAAACACCCAACATCGCCGCTGGAACACTAAAGAATCTAACATCGCCATCGGAAACAAAACACCCAACATCGCCGCTGGAAAACTAAATCACCTGACATCGCTGCCAGAAACAGACATCCAACATCGCCGCTGGAGCTACAAAGAATCTGACATTGCCGTCGGACAACCAAAACACCCAACATCGCCGCTGGAAAACTAAATCACCTGACATCGCCGCCAAAAACAAACATCCAACATCATCGCTAGAGCAACAAAATCGCCTGACATCACCGTCATAAACAAACGTCCAACATCGCCGCTGGGGAAACTAACTCTCCTGACATCGCCGCCGGAAACGAACATCCAACATCACCGCTGGAAAACTGAAGAATCTGACATCGCCGTCAATCAAACAAACATCCAACATCGCCGCTGGAGAAATGGAGAATCTGACATCGCCGTCAAGTCTCACCATCGTCTGACCTCGCCGTCAGGGTGAAGAAACTTCAATGGGGAATTGGTCACACGGTAATCGGTAGTACATAGTCGATCATGCCATCAGGCATTCAAAGAACACTGTCGGGCATCAGCCGGACTTCAACCATCAGGTTGATCATGCCATCAGGCATTCAAAGAACTCGTCGGGCATCAGCCGGACTTCAACCATCAGGTTGATCATGCCATCAGGCATTCAAAGAAATTGTCGGGCATCAGCCGGACTTCGTCAGCAAGTCCGGAATAGAATTCTTGGTCAATCATGAGCCAACTGGGAATATCTAAACCTCTGCCATCAGGCACTCCGCATCAGCTGAGAGAACTGCTTCATTAACACGGTCAGACTTCAATCATGGAGTCTTCAAGGGAGATTTCAACTTCGCCGTTAGAAACCTGCTGGGGAGGACGCTTCGCCGCTGGGGAATCTGGAGAACTATCAAGTAACTCCGCTCCGGGGGTCCAGAAATCATTCTGGAGGAATCAACTCTGCTGAGGACTTCAAGAATCATCTTGGACAAATAACTCCGTCGGGGACTTCAAGAATCATCTTGAACCGATAAACATTCTGGAGATTTCAGGAATCATCCTGAGCGAACACTCTGTTGGAGATTTCAGGAATCATCCTGGGCAACTCTTGCTGGGGACAAACCAATCATGGCTTGAGCAGCTTCCAAGGATTCGGCTCTCTTGGGGCTTCAGGAATCATCCTGGGCAACCTCTACTGGGGACCCTACTGGGGAGCTTAAGAATCATCTTAAGCAAATAGTCCTGCTGAGGAATTCAAGAATCATCTTGACCTGAAGACTTCGCTAGGGATCTCAAGAACCATCGTGAGCAAGTGACTTCGTTGGGGAGGGAATGTCAGGAATCATCCTGAGCAATCGATTCTGCGGCGGAACACCTGCAAAACAAGAACGGTAACAACCTAGATCATGTTTATTATGCATATGCTTCGACAATGGCACAATGCTCCACACGGTGGAAATGCTACGCATTTATGATAAAGGCTATGCAATCATGCGTAATGATGCGATCCCGTCAGCAAAATAAATGCCGAAGGGGAGTCCTCCTGTCAAGGAGAAAGAACTACTCAGATAGCGGAATCATCCTGCTGAGGAGAACATGGTCACGCCAATATCAATTGGACTCCGCAGGGGACACAACTTCAGTTGACTGCTGCGGGGGAAACAACTTTAGTTGATTGCTGCAGGGGGACGAAGCTCTACGAGAACCTGGACCTGCTGAGGGAAAGCGATATCAATCGCGAGAATAAACTGCATGGCCTTCGTGGCTACTTCTCTGGAGATAACGACTCTGTGGGGAAACAACTTCAGCTGTTCAACACTCTACTGGGGAAAAACCAATCATGGTCTGAGCAACTTCCAAGGATTCGGCTCTCTTGGGGATCTGCAAACTCGGTTGGGGAAGGAGAAATCCTTCTGCTTCGCCGGAGAGAGTACGACCCTGCGGGGGAATTTCAATTCCGCTGGGGAAGAAGGAATCATCCGACTTCAGGGGAGAGTACGACTCTAGTGGGGAATTTCAATTCCGCTGGAGACTTCAGTCTGGCACCATCAGTTGCTGCATACTTCGGCGTACGAATAGTTTCCTACGAAACCTGCACTTGTGACCCGGTGCTGGGGGATGAACACGAGCTTCGACGCCCGACTCAGCTGAGGGGATGACGTTCCTTCAGGATGCATCTGATTGGGGAGAGAATCATCTCTGCCTGGGGAGACATATCAATGCTCATTATCTTGCGTTCAGACTCTGCGGGGAGAGGCTACTGAACTCTGCTGGAGAAGGAGGAATCATCCTGCTTCGGGGATGCGCACGACGCACTGTCTGGAATATGCTACACCTGTAACAACATAAACAAACAGACAAGATACCCTTATCAAAGGGGCCTATCAAGGTTATTATCTCGTGACAATATTCAAGTAATTCATTGTTTCAACAATCAGTGGCCTAGGCCAGTAAGTTTATGTATGCGCATTTTATCAAAAACATCGGCGTTCTTTTTCGCAAACAAAACAGATAAATGCTAAACAGACAAACAGAATTGCTGAATAGTACGCATTTTATTGATAACGAACCCCTGAATGGGTAACAATGTTTTACAACAGATGCAAGCTCCTGGAATGAGGAAGCCGCGCAAAAATAAAACATAAATATACATCAGTATATACAAATGTCGGCAACGAGGCGTAGACGAACACCATGAGTTGATCCCTCTATGATCCACTCGACTTCGATACTTCTCCGACGCTTCAGCTTCGGAAGAGATTGATTCAGATAAACGACCTTCAGGTCCTCCAAACCACTAAACAAAGAAAGTCCACACGCGGAATGCAGTCATTTGCTTTTTCAAATCCCTAACTTTTGCGTGAACCGCCCTTTACGGGTTTTCAGTTCACCGGGATACCCTTTTTTGCCGAAGCCGCCCAGTGTAGGTTTTCGACTTCGCGGGTGTACCTTTTTTCAATATATCCCTAATTTTTGCCCGAACCTTTTATTCTGTTTTTGGTTCGCCGGGATGCCCCTTTTTTGCCTGGGCTCTTTCTTTTTTATCCAGCGGGTCGCTTTCAAGCAAAGTATTTTTTAACTGCGTCCGCGTTCACCGGGGATGCAAAATCTTCACCATCCATCGTGGATAACAACAAAGCTCCTCCCGAGAAGACCTCGCTGACGACGTACGGACCTTCGTAATTCGGAGTCCACTTGCCCCGGTGATCGGAGTGTGGCGGAAGAATCTTCTTCAGGACGAGATCACCCGTCTGAAAGCTTCTAGGACGCACCTTCTTATCATAAGCTTTCTTCAGTCGGCTTTGGTACAGACGACCAAACGCAATCGATGCTAACCTCTTCTCATCCATCAGGCTGAGTTGGTTCAGACGATTCGTAATCCATTCTGCCTCGTCGAGTTTCACATCGACCAAAACTCGTAAAGAAGGGATCTCCACTTCTAACGGTAGGACAGCTTCCATACCGTACACCAAGGAGAAAGGAGTTGCCCCGGTTGACGTACGTACCGTTGTACGATAACCGTGCAGTGCGAATGGCAGCATCTCGTGCCAATCTTTGTATGTCACAACCATCTTCTGAACAATCTTCTTTATGTTCTTGTTGGCTGCTTCAACGGCGCCATTCATCTTCGGCCGGTAAGGAGATGAGTTGTGGTGTTCAATCTTGAAATTCTGGCACAGCTCCTTCATCATCTTGTTATTCAGATTCGAACCATTATCAGTAATGATCCGCTCGGGAATTCCTTAACGACAGATGATGTCCCTCTTTATGAATTTAGCCACTACCTGCTTGGTCACATTAGCATACGAGGCTGCCTCCACCCACTTGGTGAAGTAGTCGATAGCTACTAGAATGAAGCGATGACCGTTAGATGCAGTGGGCTCGATCTTGCCTATCATGTCGATGCCCCACATGGAGAATGGCCACGGGGAGGACATGACATTCAACGGGCACGGAGGCACATGAACTTTATCAGCATAAATCTGGCATTTATGACATCTCTTCGCGAATCTGAAGCAATCCGACTCCATCGTCAGCCAATAGTATCCTGCTCTCAGGATCTTCCTGTCATGGCATGCCCACCGGCGTGCGTACCAAATGTGCCTTCATGGACTTCCTCCATGAGCATACTCGCCTCTTTCTCATCTACACATCTGAGTAGTACGAGATCATGGATTCTCTTATACAACACTCCATCAGGATTGAGATAAAAGTTTCCAGACAGCCTCCTCAGAGTCTTCTTATCCTGGGTTGACGCACCCGCAGGATACTCCTTAGTCATAAGGAAAGTCTGGATGTCATGGAACCATGGCTTGCCGTCGGCGGCTGCCTCGATTGCAAAGACAAATGCCGGTCTATCAAGACGGGAAAGGACAATTCTTGGAGCCTCATTCCAAAAATTGACTTTATACATTGAAGCCAACGTGGCTAAGGCATCAGCCATTTGATTTTCTTCCCTGGGCACATGATGGAGTTCCACTCGATCAAAGAACGGAAGTAGCCTTCTGGCATAATTCATGTACGGCACCAAATTCAATTGACGAGTCTCCCACTCCCCTTTAATCTGGTTGATCACGAGCGCTGAGTCACCATATACGTCTAGATTCTTGATTCTCAAATCAATTGCCTCCTCTAGACCCATGATGCATGCTTCGTACTCCGCCTCATTGTTGGTGACTGGAAACGTCAGTCTCGCAGTAAACGGGATATGGGATCCGTGGGGAGTCGTGATGATCGCCCCGATGCCACTTCCATAGGAATTAACCGCCCCATCGAATATCAACTTCCACTGGGATTTCTTATCTGGCCCCTCGTCGGGCAACGGCTCATCGTAATCCTTCGCTTTGAGAAACATAATATCCTCGTCAGGGAATTCAAACTTCATCGGCTGGTAATCCTCGATCGGCTGCTCGGCGAGGTAATCAGACAATACGCTTCCCTTGATGGCCTTCTGGGAAACGTACTGAATATCATATTCCGTTAACACCATTTGCCATCTGGCAATCCTGCCCGAAAGAGCCTGCTTCTCGAAGACGTACTTGATCGGATCCATCTTCGAAATTAGCATAGTGGTGTGATTGAGCATGTACTGTCGTAAACGTTTGGCAGCCCAGGCTAGTGTACAACACGTTTTCTCCAGCGTCGAGTATCGAGATTCACAGTCAGTGAATTTTTTACTCAAGTAGTAAATGGCATGCTCCTTTCTGCCCGTCTCGTCGTGCTGACCGAGAACACACCCTATACTATTCTCAAGAACTGTCAAGTACATGATTAATGGCCGTCCAGCCACTGGGGGTATCAAGATTGGAGGTTCTTAAAGATACTGCTTTATCTTGTTGAATGCCTTCTGGCAATCCTCATTCCAAGTAATCGCCTGATCTTTCTTTAAAAGCTTGAACATCGGTTCACAAGTGGCCGTGAGCTGAGAGATAAACCTTGCAATGTAGTTTATTCTGCCCAAGAAACCACGAACTTCTTTCTCTGTTTTCGGCGCTGGCATTTCTTGAATGGCTTTAATCTTCGCAGGATCAACCTCGATGCCTCGTTCACTAACGATAAACCCCAGTAACTTTCTGGACCGCACTCCGAAAGTGCACTTGTTAGGATTCAGCCTCAACCTGAACTTCTTAAGCCTCTCAAAAAGCTTCAATAAGTTGACCAGATGCTCTTCCTCTGTTTGGGACTTCGCAATCATGTCATCAACATAGACCTCGATCTCATGATGAATCATATCATGAAACAAAGTTACCATTTCTCGTTGGTAAGTGGCCCCTGCGTTCTTCAGACCGAAGGGCATTACCTTATAGCGAAATGTTCCCCAGGGGGTGATAAACGTCGTTTTCTCCATGTCCTCCGGCGCCATCTTGATCTGGTTGTAACTGGAGAAGCCATCCATGAACGAAAACACGGAGAACTGGGCTGTGTTGTCGACCAACACATCGATATGAGGCAACGGGAAATCATCTTTAGGGCTCACCCTATTCAAATCCCGATAATCGACGCACATGCGTACCTTACCGTCCTTCTTCGGTACAGGCACTATGTTGGCGACCCACGGAGGGTAGGTGGTGACCGCTAAGAAGCCAGCATCAAGCTGTTTCTGCACTTCTTCCTTGATCTTAACGGCCATATCTGGTCTCGTCCTCCTAAGCTTCTGCTTAACGGGAGGGCAATCTTCTCGTAGCGGCAAGTGGTGGACCACGATGTCCGTGTCAAGTCCGGGCATATCTTCGTATGACCAAGCAAAGACGTCACTATGCTCTCGAAGCATCTCGACCAATCTCTGCTTGACATCACTCTGCAGCGCAGCCCCTATCCTGACATTTCTAACGAGCTCTTCAGAACCCAAATTTATGATCTCGATCTCCTCCTCGTGAGGCAGAATAACCTTTTCCTCTTGTTTCAACAAGCGGGTCAACTCTTCAGGAAGGTCTTCGTCTTCATCAATCTCTTCTTCGGCTTGATAGATCGAGCAATCGAAGTCGAAGTGAGCCGTAGAAGGTCCAGAGTCGATGTCATCTATTATGTGGATCCTGCAATAACAAGGGTTAAGTTTAAAACAAGAATATGCAGGTTAGCACAAACCCCATTGCCATTTTACTGTTTTTCAAAATAAATATAAAACAGGAATAACAGAGATCACAATATTTGAATACGAAGAAAACGCCTTTGATTTATTAACAAAATGCATGTACATAATCCAACAAGGCCCTGACAATAAAACCGCTATGCCCCGGGTAGGACATAAGGTTGTACAATGATTGGAAAAAGTAAATCATTACTCTTCACTTGTCATCGGGATGATATCCTTGATGGTCCAATTGTTGAGGCCCTTGCCCGGCTTGCTTGGCTGAATCCAAGAGTCGAGATCACAATCGCTATCCCCACTGTCTTCAGACACCGCGTTGATGCTTTCGAAAATCACTCCGCCACTGGTAAATAGGATCGGCCCCTTACCCCGTGACGCACTGCTAGACGAAGAAGCGGAAGCTTCAGCTTCAGGAGAATACCCCAACCCAAACTTATCCTGCTTGTTTGGTATCTCCAAAACATGCCCCCAGCCTGGGGTAGATCCGGCTTGGACGACGGCCCGAGCTTCTTTGAACGAGGAGAGATTCATCTCTGGCTTTTCTGCGACTACAGGGGCTACCTCTTTCACTTTGACGGTCTCAAATGCTTGGCAAAGAGTTTCATGGATTTCGCCATCCATTTCAACATACTTAAAGGATGACAAATGGCTCACCATTATGTCCTCCTCGCCGCACACGGTTACTATGCTTCCTCCGACAGTATACTTGAGCTTTTGGTGCAACGTGGAGGTCACGGCACCAGCAGCATGGATCCATGGCCGGCCCAAGAGGCAACTGTAGGCAGGCATGATGTCCATGATATAAAAGACCGTGTCGAACGTTTCCAGGCCGACTTGGACCGGCAGGGTCACCTCCCCGAAAACGTGGCGTTTAGTCCCGTCGAACGCTTTCACCACCAGATCACTGGGTGTGCAGAGCAATCCGCGAGTATCCAACTTCATTAATGCCTTCTTCGGAAGAACATTAAGCGACGAACCCGTGTCCACCAGCACGTGCGACATGATTGTGCCCCTACACTCTATCGAGATGTGCAGGGCGCTGTTGTGATTCCTCCCTTTTGGTGTCAGCTCTACATCTGTGAAACCTAGCCCATTGCCAGCATTGACGTGGGCTACCACCTCTTCTAGCTGATTCACCGATATCTCTTGCGGTACGTAGGCAGCGTTCAATACCTTCAGCAACGCATTGCGGTGCGCTTCAGAACACAGCAACAGGTTGAGAATAGAAATCTTCGAAGGCGTCTGATGGAGATGGTCTACAATCTTGTAGTCGCTCTTTTTGATCAGTCGCATAAACTCCTCGGCGTCTTTGACAAGCAAATCTTTCTCTACCCCACACGGGACCTCTTCGACGACTTTGCTTTTACCCTTATCAGCCGCATCAGCTCTGACCGCTTTCTCTGCCACGACTTCCAGCGGTGCAAATACTCTTCCGCTGCGAGTAATACCACTGATTCCTGCGATATTCTCCATAGTCGACCCATACGGTTCCAGCTCCAACTTTTGACCGTTGCAATAGACTTCAGCCCCATAATCCCACGGAACGGCGTTAGTGCTCTCGAATGGTATCGGCCCGGCTTTGGTGATAGTGATTGTAGGCGATCTGGGCGCAGAAATGGTTATTGGCCGGCGAGGGATGGTGATGGTGGCGACTTCATCGGCCTGCTTCAGCACGACCTCTCCTGATACACTTTTAGCCCTCCGGCTAAACTGCAGAATCCCTTCAGCCATCAGACTTTGAATTCCTTCAACCAACTGCTCACATCCATCAGAATGTGTAGCACAGTCCATGCATAGTTCTCCGCATCCTGGAAAGAACCCTCTTTTCAACAACTTAGCTTTGACGAAGCTAAGCGGCGTCTTTAGGTCTCTGACATCAGTCAACAGATCTGCACTCTCTTCTTCGATAAGGGCGTTCACTCCGCCTCCCCTATGATTCGGCATAGGATTTTTCGTGACATTGGGCACATTATCGGAGAAGTTAATGATCTTGGCATCTACCAGGTCCTGCACCTTATGTTTAAAGGCTTTGCAGTTCTCGATTGTGTGGCCTGGTGCCCCTGAATGAAAATCGCAAGTGGCATTTGCGTTGTACCCTGGTGGAGGTGCCCCTGTCAAGGGAGCCATCGTCCTCTTCTGAACCAACTGAAGTTGAAGCAAGGTCTGCAAGAGTTGCGCGTACGACATGGGTGGTGCCTCAAAGTGACGGTTTGCCAAAGATGCCTGATTCTGGTACTTTCTATATCCCTGCTGATTTGGTTGCGGCTGCTGCTGCTGCGGAGCCGCTGGGATATTTATACTGGCTATCTGCTGCTGAGGGCCTTTGCCCTTCCTTCGAGCGTTGGTCACAGCGCTCGTCTCTCCTTCTCTTTGTTTTCCAGCATAAGGTTTCTTTCCACCTCCTCCAGCTGAGGATGATTCACCTTGAATTTTCTCGATCTTGATTCCATTCTCGACATGCTCGCCCATGATAATGAGAGATGAAAACGTCCCAGACATACCGCTGACTAACTTTTCATAGTAAACCCCTGGGAGGGTGGCCACAAACATCTGCACGAGCTCGCGTTCAACCATCGGCGGCTGAACCCGAGCTGCCAACTCACGCCACCGCTGGGCGTACTCCTTAAATCCTTCATTATTCCTCTGCGACAGGTTCTGGAGCTGGACTCGGTTCGGGGCCAAGTCGGTGTTGTACTGGTAATGGTGGACAAACGCTTCAGCGAGGTCCTTCCAGGTGCGCACGCTAGTGGGCTCCAGACCCATGTACCACTCGAGGGATGGTCCGGAAAGACTGTCTTGGAAGAAGTGCATCAGCAACTTCTCATCCTCTGAATAGGCAGACATCTTCCTGTAGTACGATCTCAGGTGGACACGAGGGCAAGTGGTGCCCTTATATTTCTCAAAGTCAGGCACCCTGAACTTAGGAGGTACCTTGAAATCAGCAATTAATCCCAGCTTGGACATATCAACGCCCAAAGTATTCTGATTCTCAATATCTCTCATTTTATCTTCAAGTGCTTTGAATCTGAGCCGCGCTTCAGCATTCAGCTCCCCTTCTGTGCCCCTTTGAGAGAACATATCATCCTGATGATCCTCAAGCCATGGTTGAGGCACCAACAGATTCCCGACGCCTGCATTGCCGTTGACCGGCCCGATGTTGACATTAGCTCCCAGACTCCCATTACCGACGCCCGTCGTATTGAGTCCGATATTGGCCGTCACATTGCCATTAGCGCTGCCGTTGCCCCCGGCCACGGGGACACCATTCTGCGGAGTATCAACTGGTGGAGGAGTAGGCACAGCCCCACCATGGAGTATGTCGTTGCTATCAACCGTGGAGATCAAAGGCTGAACCAAAGTCCTGAGCTGGTCCTGACCATTGGCGACCACCTGCATAAGTTCCATAAAGCGATCCATCCTCTCGCGGAGCTCCTGGACGTCTGTTTGCACTTGATCCATGATTCTGGTCTGATTAGCTCTAGTCGGGTAACGGTGAATTAGTCTCTGATCAATCCTGGAACCACCGGAAACAGCCTGGGACCTGTAAACCTGAAAAACCTGTAAACACTAAAGGTTAGGAAAAACAACAAAATATACGCTATGCAAATGCTTCATGCAGATGCATGCGTGTGTCTGTGTGTTTGGGAGATTTCCCCCGATCCTAGTGCCTGAGTGCCGGTGCTGATAATAATAATAAGAAGAAGTCCGAGCCCAATCATGGAAACATCAATCTCATATAAAGAAAGCCTATCAAGGCAGTACATAGCATCAGCGAGTACAAGACAAATCAACAGCGTGACCTCAGCCAACAAGCCTGATGATGGTCAGCATACAACAATGATCAAAACAAAAGGAATACAAATAGTCAAGTACGGCCACGGACGCGATACTCTTCTAACAACTCTTTCGTCTCTGGATGATCTGGCAGAGTGAGCAACCCCTCGATGAGTAATTCCCTCTGCACAATGGTATACTGAAGTCCTTCGATCGAACCTTCCCATGCTCCTTCGCCGAAGCAATCTTCTAATTTCCGCTTCTTGGACTCAAACGTCAGCTTGTGCTCCTTCAGGTTAGCAAGAGCTTTGTTGAGTTGGCCTTCGGCGGCGTATCTGCGGGCGGTTTCTTCATCAAACCTCTTTTCATTGTCCTTCACCTCGGCTTCCAGATTGGAGATCTACAGCATCAGCTTATCCTCCCGCTCTTTCCTGGTGGCCAGGGAAGCCTTCCAGTGCTGGTTGAACTTGGATATCCTCCGATATGCCTCGTCCAAATGCTGCTTCTTCGTAGCCAGTACGTCGTTGACAGCTTTGAAGTCTGGACCCATGCATTCACGCTCGGCCATCTGCTTAGTCAGGTATGTACCTAGCTGGTTCACCGACTCTGTCTGCCTTTTGAAAGAATGAACGGCTTCGTTCCTCTCGCTTCGGAGCTGAGCTAATTCCTTCTCCAGTTCTTCGTTCGCCCTCTTCAATTCATCCCGCTCAGCTAATACCTGGTTATGCTGATGAATGGGCACAATAGTAGGCTCTTCGATTGTTGGAGGACTTTCCGGCTTGACATGAGGAAACGGCATCCCTATAGCATTGGCCCTGGCTCTGATCCAAGTCAAATACGGAGGGTAGGCTTGATTGTTGCTTTTTCCCAGCAATGGCTTTCCTCGCTTACTGATACCATTCCACGCGCGCTGAAGCTTGGATAACAAATCCCCCTCTAGAGTACCAGTGAGGTACAGAGATTCCTGTACCTCTTCATCCTTCAGCGGAGTCCTCAAGGCATACGCGAACTGTCGAACCAGCAACGACGGATTGTAGTTTATACATCCCTTCCTACCTATCAAAGGTACATTAGGAAACCCGCTGCAACTGAAGATCACCTCAGTATCCAACCTATCTCTGTCGAACCAATCAATATCCTCTGCAGACAAACTCATCAGACGCTCAGGCCACTCAGCTGTAGCTGCAGACAAGACAAAAGGACCCCTCTTGGGCAGATGACTATCAAACCATTTGTACATCAAGGGTACGCAACACGAGACATTCTTCCCCATCCTGTTCTCGTTCTTGTAGTGAACTGAATGATAGACATCTCCTATCAAGGTAGGGACTGGATTCCCTGAAGCAAAGATGTGAAACGCATCAAAGTCCACAAAATCGGGCATGTTGGGGAACAGGATGATGCCATATATGCATAGAGCGAGGATGGCATTGAACGCGACCCAACATCCGTCCTTGGCACACTGCTGAGCTTTACCTACCAGAAACTGAAAGGAGAACCCAGGAACCTTGTTCCAACTAGTCAATACTAACTCGGAGGCGTCCAGATGAAGTGAAGGAGCTAAACCAGCCGGATCAGGCTCAGCATCCATGTGAACAAAAGGCATCTGCCTCTTGATAGGCACACCTAGCAAATCAGCATACTCTTCCAGCGTAGGCGCGAGAACAAAGTCCTGAAAAGTGAAACATCTCAGTGGTGGGTCGTAGAACTGCAGCAGAGTGTGCAACCCATTCACCTCGAACACAGAAGGCTTGCAAACCAAGCTGAGCAACCTGCCGTAGGATTTCCTGAACTCATCCCTCACAGAATCATCTGCTAGAGCTATCAAACCAGTCAGCTTAACCACATCAGGGGTAGGGAACTTGTACGCCACGGTCTTCCTCAGAGAGCCCATAACAATACAATAGGAGGCAAGAAATCCTGGATCGGGGAAAACGATACCTGCAACACAGACACACGTTAATGAAATGCAAATGAATATGCAAACTAATGCAAAATGCAGTCATGCAATAGGAGGCCAAAGCAACTGCTGTTGTGGAGACTTTGTATCAACAACCACTGATAAGAAGAAAACCCCGGTGTAGGACCACAAATCTGATCTGCCAAGAATAACCATCTGATAGGACCATATTCACAGGATCATAATTCCGCTCTGTCAAGAACAAATGTCTGATAATAAGGACCTCCGATGTATGATCAAGAAATATCTGCTGATGAGGTCTTCAGACCCCAAATCAAAAATCTGCTCCCTCAGGAACAAACATACAGCTGCTGATGAGATCTTCAGACCCCACTCAAAAATCTGCTCTATCAAGAACAAACAACATCTGCTGATGAGATCTTCAGACCCCAAAACTGCTCTATCAAGAACAAACAACATCTGCTGATGAGATCTTCAGACCCCAAAACTGCTCTATCAAGAACAAACAACTGATGACAATACTCTGCTCTATCAAGAATAGCCATACACCTGATGATAAGATCCTCTGATCAAAACCTGCTCTATCAAGAACAGACATACACCTGATGATAAGATCCTTTGATCAAAACCTGCTCTATCAAGAACAGACATACACCTGATGATAAGATCCTCTGATCAAAACCTGCTCTATCAAGAACAGACAAACCTGCAAATGAGGAACCCTGGTACCAACAAAACTGATTCACTGTCAAGAAAACCAGGTAGTCTGAAGGTCAAAGTTTCCTGCAATAAACCCCCCCTGCTCACAGGTGTGGACCTAAACTGACTCAAGGTACGGCATCCTATGCGTTCATCAGCGTCACAGACTTTCAAGAGGGGTGATACGATACCCAGAAGGTGTGGCATCACCAGCTCATGAAGCGGCCTCACTTAGCTGAATCACAAATGATCGGTCCCCAGAGTCGACAATCCACCAAACCAGCAACTGTCTCAACCCAAAGGGTTGAAAGGGAAGCCAACCGGATGAACCTCGTCTGAGCGTGGATTTCATGAGACACTAGTGCCTGCGAAGCAAGCACGCGCCCACTAATTTCCACTCTAAGTCTATAGTGCACTCAAGCCTGGGTCTGGCCTCTCACTCATCAGAACTCCCATCCCACAACAGCACAGATAATCATATCATACTGAAAATAAAATGCGGGAAATAAAGTGCGAGAAGTAAAATGCGATAAATAAACGCAACCCAACAAGTAAACATACAAACGTTAGGATTGACTCTCAGGGAACTGATGAATTCCCAAACTGACTCGCTTTCGGGACGTTGGATCCCTAGGAAATTATCAAGTCCCCAGTAGAGTCGCCAGCTGTCGCTTGCGCGAAAATAAGGTGCCGGCATGACAGAAGAGTCGCCACCTTTCATTATTTATCCCTCAGAGCGGGAAAGGAAACGATCGGAAAAACCTGACGAAAAAGGGTAAGACAAGGTCGTCGCAACCGTTGTCTGGATTCGGGAGTCGGTTACGCAAGGGGAAGGTATTAGCACCCCTCACGTCCGTCGTACTCGACGGGATCCTCGCTTATTGTGTTTACTTGGACGGGTTGGTTTTATTCTATCTACCTATCAAGGCTGGCTGAAAAAGAAAAGAAAAATGACTCGGCAAAGCGTCGCGCTTTATGCCTACGTATTCTCATCAGAGAATGAGAAATCAGAGTCAACGTAGTTCGGCCTACGAAGGGTTATGGGGGAAGGTAGCTCGCCAAGACATCGCCATCTTGTGCCTACGTACTCTCAACAAGTATGAGAGATCAGAGCTCACGTAGTTCGGGAAACTACGGTTTATTTCCTGTCTTTTACGAAAGAAGTGTTTTTTATTGTGTTTGCGATTTCAATCGCACTAGAGACTATGACCTGAGAGTGAATGCATCGCATGTCACCCAAAGGGTACCATACTAAACATCCAGACTGTGGAAAAGAAACTCTCCCACAATCCTTTCTCAGATAGCTTAAGGCTCGTAACGTACGAAAGAAATCATTCATGATTACTGTATCTTAAACTGTTTTGAGATGAGAAGAGAACAGGCCCAACTAGGAGGGGGACTATCAAGTCCTACTGTTGTCATGCATAGGTTTCAACCTAAAATTCTATCATCAAATCCTTATCAAAGGAAATGAGAGTCCTAAGGGATCATGTCAATGATACACCAAAACAGACAAAGCATCAGCTTAACAATAAAATGCATGCAATGCAAGTGAGGGAGGAAATGTGTGTGGGGCTTCAGCCTCCACAAGCTCATCTCAACCTCAAGCCAGAATGGATAACAGTAATCATACTGAAATATAAAACAACATGCTATCAAGCAATAACAGTAAACTGCAATCATACAGAAAGAAAAATGAAATAAAATGCCATCAGACAAACAAACCACATGGGCAAGGGAGCTGGGCTCTACCGAATACCCGCAAGCAAAGCCACACAGTAACAATACAAGCAGAGGGAGCAACTCAACCTATAGTGCAATCATGCTCCTAGATTCTACCTATTCTAGATATGAACTTATTCTAATGCATCAAACAAGTCAAACAAAACACAGCAATACAGAAAAGAAAAAGAAAGCAGATCAACTCCTCTCTCAATCCAAGCTTCAGCTCTTCCAACAGCAATCCAGTCTTCAGACTTCCATCACTCTTGACAAATATCAATTTTATTTTCCAGGTTTCAACCTTTCAACATAAGTTTCAACTTATCTTCTCCCTTAAGCTTCAGCTTCTTGATCAGCTTCACCTTCAGGCTTCACCTAATCTTCAAGGGTCTTCAAGTATCAACTTGCTCTTGTTGCTCTTCAAGCTTCAGCTGGAATGGCAATACTCAAGGATTCATCCTCTTCAACACTCTTCAATGAAGTCTTCATCTTCAAACTCAGGCTCACCATCTCTCAAGAATAATCAAACCAGAGGAAATCACTTACTGGATAAGCTGGGGGATATTGAACTGCTTATTGACCACCAAAGGTGACCTTTAAGGGTTCAACATCAAAGGAATGGTTCCCTCAAAAGTTCTACTTCCTAGGTACATCACTTATCCCTCCAAATGAGAGAGGTGTATATCATGGAAGGACTTTGCATCATAGGGAGGAATGGAGGTGAAAGATACCATCCATGTTTAAGAAAGAAGTTATCTAAGTCTAAACTCTTCCTAATCCCTAACCCTAAAACAATAACAAAACAAATAAAATCAAGCTCTCAAGCTCCTCAATCCATCTTCAAGTCTTCTACTATGCTCCTCAATGCTCCTTAGAACAAGATCAAGCTCTCCAAGCCCACAAAGCAAAGCAAACAAAAATACAAACCCACAAGGGCAACACCAACAATCAACCAATACAAAAAATCAACTAAAAATAGTATACTATCGTATTAAATCCTAATATAATTTCTAAGGGATCCTACATACTTACCCTTAATACCCATATATGTCCCATAGTCTAATTTGTCCTAAAAACCCAAAATCTAAAGTTATTATGGACCTATGTTAAGGATTAACCTAATTCTACACAACCTAATGGCATCTAACCAAAACTATCCTAAAAATCATCACAAAATTATGGAATAAATACAGGGGGAAGCTAAAACATATATCTAACTATCCTAAAAAGAATGGCCTAAAAAAGTTAAGGGAACTACCTAAACTAAATTCTACAAATCCATATATCAACATAAAAGAATTAAAAAGCAATAAAAGTAAAAAAATATGCAAAAAATATCAAAATGCATGACATAACAAATGTTTTTATTTTATATTTTTCTAGACAAAAATATGAAGTAGGAGAAAAAACTCCCATGAAAAAATCTTTAATTTTCCATTTTATATGAATTTTCAAAGGTTGAAATAAAATGGAGAAAAAATAAAATGAAAATGAAGGGACGGGGTGCAATCAACAACAAATCCTAGTTCAATTCACGCTTGGGCCCAGACTGGGGGGTGGGGATAGCATGCGTGCTGGGCCCAATATCTAATCAGAAAACAATTAAAAAACATAAAGAAAATAAAAGAAACACGGTGCAAATAGTCATGATATTCAGTTCAAATCACAATGGGCCTCATGCGTGGGGTGTTGATAGAAATTATCACCTAGGCCCAGAGCCACCGTTTAATGAAACGGTGCGTTTCAGGCGTGTATCAGAATTCCCTCCAAAATGAGATTGAATTTCGTGCGTTGGATTGCTCTTGAGTCAACTGGTCAGCGCGCGATCTAATGGTTGGGCCTTCGTCTTCCTCGCGCAGCTAGGGTTTTCTGAAACCTCCATGGAAATGCAGCATGAAGCTTCATCTTCCTCAACTCGAATTCCCTCAAAACTTCATCAATTCTTAAAATTTAAAACCCTAACATGTCTAGAATTCCATGCTGAACACGATCATACCCTTGAAATCCATTGAATCTCACTCAAACTCCAAACACGAATCAAACCCCAAATTATGCTCAGAGATCAAAACTCACCATTCTTGAAATTTCTTACACTAAAATGACCACCTCCTCTCACTGATCAATCTTCACTAAAGAACTAAGGTTATCACTCAATATCCAAAGAGTTCTTGATCCAAACAGAAATCTTGTCCATAACAAAACCATCACCAATTGCCTTCAAACTCTCAAAAATCCATCACCTATTGGTCTCTAACCATTCTACACTAATAAATCAACCTAATCATGCCTAAATTAAGGTGTAGGAAAGAAATTGAAAACCTGGTAAAATGGAGTGAACAGAGGTAGTAATCCTTCAATTCAGGCCTTGAATCTTTCCAAATTCCTTCACTGAGCAATCTTCTTGCTTCTGTATGCAAAAAGAATGGCTGAAATTGCTTGATTCTTGAAATTCGATTTTGAATTGCTTCCTTGAAGTATCAATCACCAACTCCTCAATTCTCCCTGAATGTGATCCCAATTCAATCTGCACAGCTTCCTTATGATGTATAGAATGTGTTTGTGTGGAAAGAATGAAAGGAAATGAAGAAGAATGAAGAAATTGCACTTGACTTGCAATGGAAGAATTTGGATCTCACTCTCTCTTCTCTATACCAATTCACACCAACCTTGCATCTGAGCAAGTTGCACTTGTTATATAGAGTGGTTTAGAATCATCTAGAACCCTCTAGGATCATCCAATGAGAAATTGAACTTTTCATGTCATGGTATTTTGATTTCTCATTCTCCTTACATGCTATCTCATGCCAAGCTCCTTGTAACCCTTTATTCTGACTTGAATTTATCCCCACATGAGATTTAGGATGAGTTACAATGCATAACTACCTTGTGCATTGAGTTCTTTTGAGTTTTGCCTTGGTACCTTAATATGCAAGTAAGCCATTTCCAAAGCAGCCCTAAGATCTAGGCCTCAAATCAAAATTGTGGCTGAACCATTGTTCTTAGAATGTCATTTGGAGTCAAAATGACCTATTACATGACATGGTTTGGACTTATAGCTTGTGATTTCCAATTTTCAATTTCAACTTATTTAACTTATGCCTCCATTTTAGGCCATTTTTATCACTTTTTGATATGAGCCTTTTCAACATCTCATGACCTCCCTACTAGCCTTAAAACATCATTCTAAGCAAGTTTTATGTTTAAGATTTTTCCATTTGAAGCTTGGAACTAGGAGATATGGCCTTATGCTTGAAATGACCTATAACCTCCAAATGACCAAAATGCCCTTGACTTGTCAAAGCCATAAGTTGAGTTCTACAAATCCTATCAAGGACTTCTAGTACTCTCTATAAAGCTAAGAAGATTACCTTCAACATTCATGTTGACCAAGAATCCATAGGAATCATCCTACTAGGGCAAAAGTTGGATGCAAGTTGGGTGACTTTCAAGGACCCAGATTCACATACCTCAGATGACCTGTAGTTTGTCAAAGTCATAACTTGAGCTCTACAAATCCTATCAAGGACTTCTAGTACTCAAATTAAATCTAAGAACAAGCTCTACAAAATTCATGTTGTGGGGAAGATGATATGACAATCACATCTTGAGCTAAAACTGCCTTGAAGATAGGGATCAAACTAGGGGATTTTACACTGTCAATCCTTAGAAACCCTAGCTTGAAACTTCTCAAACTCCTCAATCATGATGAGTTGGTCTAGGAATAATCCTTATAGCATCTCAATGCATCAATCCATGATCACATGGCTCTTGGATTAGGTCTCAACCCTCTCCAAATCATCAGTTGACCTAGGGTTGACCTAGTCAAACCCTAATTCCACCACTCATGGCTGAATCTTCTGAGTCCTGATACAATGACCTCTCTAGGCTTCATGATGGCTCTAAAGACATCTCATAAGCTTTCTCAAAGCTTCAAGTCCATCCTCATAGTCTCAGAATCATCTGAGGAGCTCCCACAACTCTCAAGTTATGAAGCACACAACCTTGGTTTCAACCAATCTCTCTGAGGATCTCTTGAGTTCTCTGACAAAGATATCAATCTTTGAACCTTTGAATAACCCTCTTGGCTAGCTTCAAAGTCTCATACAACTCTTGATGGATAATTAAATGTTGGTCAAATTTTGGGGTGCAACACCCATCATCCTGTCAAAATACTTTTCCCAGTTCTGAGTTTTGATGGTTGGGTAGAGATCAAAACCATTTTCTTTAATGGATTCAAAATCCACAAAGTTCTCACACAGAACCTCAAGATCTTTGATTGGAGTGAGAAGAGTTCTCACAGGTGCCTTGTACACAACAACAGTTTGAGATGAAGCAACAACATTTGGAGAAGATGCAGCAGCAGTTGAGGTTTGCATCTGAGCAGATGTTGAAGATGGTGAAGCCATTGATGTTCTTGAGATGCGTCTGGGTTTACGAGAGGTTTTGGGTTTTGAAATGAGATGGAAACAATAGAGAAGACAGAAATGCATATGAGAAGTGAAAAGAGTGTAAAGTGTAATTTGTGAAGTGTTATGAGAATTTATAGAGCAATTTAGGGCATGCAAAAAGACACAAGATCTCACGCGTACACATAAGCATTGAATGAAGTGAAACATAATCATATCAAGCAATTAATGCAAGGAATAAAATCATATCAAGCATTTAAGGTTCTGACAGAAGGGGGGAAAATCAAGAGATTTTGGATTTTCAAAGCAATACCTCAAACGTCAATTCAGTATGGTGCACTCTACCTTTCTAGATTCTGAGCTACACGTGTTTGCTTGTATGTGCCTCTGAAACTCTTTGAGAAATGAAATGTTAGGCAACGTTCAGATCCTCTGAGCTCTCAAAAATCTGATAATCTTCCAGTTGACTTTTCATCCAGGGCATCTGGGTGCTACAACTAGCAGCAGCAATATATTCTGCCTCTGTTATTGAAAGTGCAATTGTGGGTTGCTTCTTGCTGAACCAAGAGATCAGATGACTTCCAAGAAATTGACAGCTTCCAGAAGTACTTTTACGTTCTACTCTGTCTCCAGCATAGTCAGCATCACAGAATCCAACTAATTTATACTCATCAGATCTTCTGTAACACAAACCCATATTAGTAGTACCTTTCAGATACCTTAGAATCCTCTTAACAGCTGTTAAGTGAGATTCTCTAGGATCTGATTGGAATCTAGCACACAGACACACACTCAATAAAATATCAGGTCTTGAAGCAGTCAAATATAAGAGAGATCCAATCATACCTCTGTAAAGTTTTTGATCAACTTTCTTACTTACCTCTTCCTTACCAAGTGTGCTTGTAGGATGCATTGGAGTCTTTGCCAATTTGCTTTCATTCAGATTGAATTTCTTCATAAGCTCTTTGACATATTTAGTCTGGTGGATGTATGTGCATTCTGAAGTCTGATTTACTTGGATTCCCAGAAAGAATCTAAGTTCTCCCATCATGCTCATTTCAAATTCAGCCTGCATAGACAAAGCAAACTCCTTTCCCAGCATAATATTGGTAGATCCAAAAATAATATCATCCACGTAAATTTGACAAACTAGTAAATCTTTCTTAAATGTTTTACAGAACAGAGTTGTGTCCACTTTGCCTCTAATAAAATTCTTTTCCAGAAGAAAATTACTTAATCTTTCATACCAAGCTCTGGGATAAAGAGATTTTTTGAGTTTGAAAACATGATCTGGAAATTTATCACTTTCAAAACCAGGAGGTTGATGGACATAAACTTCTTCTATGATGCCATTTAAGAAGGCACTCTTAACACCCATCTGATATAGAGTGATGTTATATTGTGAAGCAAATGAAATAAGAAGGCGTATAGATTCTAACCTTGCCACTGGAGCATAAGTTTCAGTGTAATCAATTCCTTCTTGTTGACTGTAACCTTGAGCTACCAACCTTGCTTTGTTCCTAACAACTTCTCCTTGCTCATTTAGTTTATTTCTGAATACCCACTTTGTTCCAATAATGTTGAACCCTTTTGGTCTAGGAACCAGATCCCACACATCATTTCTTGTAAATTGATTCAGCTCATCTTGCATTGCAAGTATCCAATCATTGTCACTCAGAGCCTCATCCACAGATGTTGGTTCAATAATAGGCACCAACCCAAGAAGTGATGTTCTAGATGATCTGATAAATGACCTTGTTCTTATAGGGTCATCTTTCTTCCCAATAATCATTTCTTCTGGATGAGAAGCTTTGATTCTGGATGATCCTTTAACTATTGGTTCTTCAGAAATATTCATGTTATTCATCTGAGCAGCCAATGGAGTTGCATCTGGCATAGCTTCTTCTTGAGCTTTCTCTACCTCTGGTTTCTCAGATTCTGTGAGAATAACTTCTCCATCTGCAGAGTTTTCAAGCTGTTTTGGCTTTTGATTGCCAAGCTTATCATCAAATCTAACATGTATAGATTCCTCCACAATATATGTCTCAGTATTGTATACTCTGTAGCCTTTAGAGCGTTCAGAATATCCAAGCATGAAACACTTTTGTGCTTTAGAATCAAACTTGTTAAGATTCTCTTTAGTGTTCAACATAAAACAAATACACCCAAAAGGATGGAAATAAGAAATGTTTGGCTTTCTATTCCTCCACAATTCATAAGGAGTCTTTTCGAGAAGAGGTCTAATTGACACTCTGTTCTGAATGTAACATGCTGTGTTAATTGCTTCTGCCCAAAAATGTTTTGCCATGTTAGTCTCATTGATCATGGTTCTGGCCATCTCTTGCAAAGTTCTATTTTTCCTCTCTACAACTCCATTCTGTTGTGGAGTTCTAGAACAGGAGAAATCATGAGCAATGCCATTTTCATTAAAGTATTTTTCAAAATGTTTGTTTTCAAATTCACCACCATGATCACTTCTGACTTTAACAATTTTGAAATCTTTTTCAGTTTGGACTTGTTTGCAGAAGTCAAAGAACACAGAATGTGACTCATCCTTGTGTTTTAGGAATTTTACCCATGTCCATCTACTGTAGTCATCAACAATATCCATACTTCTTGCCTCTGATGGATGCAGTTTTCACTGGTCCAAACATATCAATGTGAAGTAACTCTAATGGTTTTGAAGTTGAAACAACATTTTTGGATTTGAAAGATGATTTTGAAAATTTTCCTTTCTGACATGCTTCACAAAGAGCATCTGAGTTGAACTTCAGATTAGGAAGTCCTCTGACCATATTAAGCTTATTAATCTGAGATATACGTCTCATATTAATATGACCCAATCTTCTGTGCCAGACCCATTGCTCCTCATTAACAGACATAAGGCATTTAACATTTTGAACCTTAAGTTCTGAAAGACTAATTTTATAAATGTTGTTTTTCCTTTTACCATTAAAGAGGATTGAGCCATCCTTTTGACTAACAGCTTTGCAAAACTTTTGATTAAAGATTATGTCATAACCATTGTCACTTAATTGACTTATGGACAATAGATTATGAGCTAACCCTTCAACAAGCAAGACATTAGTTATGGAAGGAAGTTTACCATTGCCTATGGTTCCAGAGCCAATTATCTTGCCCTTCTGATTCCCTCCAAACATGACATCTCCTCCAGATCTAAGCTCCAGACTTTGGAACATAGACCTTTTTCCCGTCATATGTCGTGAGCATCCAGAGTCTAGGTACCATGACTGGAGTCTTGACTTTGCTGCTAAGGATGTCTGCAACATAGATTATCTTATCCTTAGGTGCCCAGATTTTCTTGGGTCCTTTTTGGTTAGTTGCCTTAAAGCTTTTTCTGAACTTCTGTCTTTCAATATAAGACTTGTTCTGATTAGCTTTAGATTTATTAAACATGGGTTTGTTCTAATTAGAACTTGTGTGTTTAATATCATTTAAGTGACCAAATGTAAACTGAGAATATAAAGGAGGATACTTGATATCCAGTTTATCTATAGATTTTGGATTTGAATCTTCATAAGAGAAAGATTTATATCCAACACCTTTTCAATAGTTTCTGCTAATATCATAGATCATTGAAGCCATTTTGCTTCTATCTAGGCTTTTAGTTAGAAACTTCCTGAAACTATAGTCATACTCTTGTAAAATATTTTTAGAGCATGGTTCAGATTTTGAATCAGATTTTAGTTGAGCAGATTCTAAATTATTTTTCAATTGAAGGTTTTCAGCTTTTAGTTCAACTATTTCTGATTCAAACTTGTTACTCTCAAATTCAATATGCTTTAGAAGCGTTTTGTATTTGAGTTTAACTTTGCTATAGTTTTCAAGAATATCAGATAGACTTTCAACAAGTTCCTGTCTAGAAAGTTCAGCAAATACCTCCTCAGAATCAGATTCTGATTCTGATCCAGATGATTCAGCACTGTCTTCAATGTCAACCATGAATGCTACATTTGCACATTCTTCTTCTGACTCTGATGACGAATCAGATGCATCTGAGTCATCCCAGGTAGCCATCAGAACTTTCTTTTTGTGATCTGACTTTCTTTTTGGGTTATCCTTCTGAAGCTTTGGACATTCACTCTTGTAGTGCCCAGGTTCTTTGCATTCATAGCAAACAACCTCTCTTTTTCCAGATCGTCTGTGTCCAGAGGATTCTCCAGATCTTCTGTATCCAGAGTGTTCTCCAGATCTTCTGTGCCCAGAAGATTCTTTGTGTTGATCTGGTTTTCTAAAGTTCTTGAACTTCCTTTGCTTATTCTTCCAGAGTTTGTTGATTCTTCTGGACAGCAAGGATAGTTCTTCTTCATCTTCAGAAGCAGACTCTTCAGGGCTTTCTTCTATTACCTGCAATGCTGTAACAGATTTATTAGATTTTAAAGCAATTGACTTACCTTTCTTTAGAGGCTCATCTTCCTCTAGCTCAATCTCATGACTCCTTAGAGAACTGATTAGTTCCTCCAGCATAATCTTGTTCAGATCCTTTGCCAGCTTCAGAGCAGTGACCATGGGTCTCCATCTGGTTGGCAAGCTTCTGATTATTTTCTTGACATGATCTGCTGTAGAGTAACCCTTGTCCAGAACCTTTAGGCCAGCAGTGAGAATCTGGAATCTAGAAAACATTGCTTCAATAAATTCAGATTCTTCCATCTTGAAAGCTTCATACTTCTGGATCAGCGTCAGAGCCTTGGTTTCTTTAACTTGAGGGTTCCCTTCATGAGTCATCTTCATGGATTCAAATATATCAAAGGCAGTTTCTCTGTTGGTTATTTTCTCATACTCAGTATGAGATATAGCATTTAGCAAGATAGTTCTAACCTTGTGGTGATTTCTGAATTCCTTCTTTTGCGCCTCAGTCATTGATTTTCTGTCAACTTTCTTGCCATTCCCATCAGTGGGATGAACATATCCATCAATAACTAAGTCCCAAAGATCAGCATCAAATCCTAGAAAGAAACTTTCCAGTCTATCTTTCCAATAGTCAAATTTTTCTCCATCAAACATGGGAGGTTTTGTGCTGACTCTTTCTTCATATTTGTTGGATGTTGAAGTTTCAGCAGCCATAAATAATATCAACCAAGAATATCAAGAGTTTTTCTCACTGGATCTTTTCTGGTCACAGTTAAGTGATAGCACAAACAGAACCGGAGCTCTGATGCCAACTGAAGGTGAGAAAAACACTTAGAAGGGGGGGTTGAATAAGAGTTTTAAGAAATATGGCAATAAAAACAACTCAAGATTTTTATCCTGGTTCGTTGAACTTAACTACTCCATAAGGACTTAATCCACTATTAATCAACTGATTACAATAGTAAGCACTAAGAACAACTGTCTTAGTCTTCTCAAGAACTACTGACCACGCCTTGGTCTTCTTAAGGAACTTCTTACAAATTAATGTAAACTAACAAGTGTTTGAATGCTTCTAATAAGTTGTATCACAACTGTGATATTTACACTTAAGATTAAGTACAACAAAAACTATACAGTTTTATGAGAGATCAAATGAATAAGATCTTTGTGAGATTTTTCACTTTGATGAATCAAGCGTGTATTTCTTTCTGAGTGAACTAGCAATAAGCAAGTGATGAGCAGGAAATTAGCAGCTTCAAAATGTTGTAGAAGTTCTCCTTTTATAGCTTTTCCAAATGCTTTGAGTGATGTGCAGCTGAATATAATATTAGATTATAAGACTTTTCATTACTTTCTGTCATTTACTTTTTACTCCTTTATATTTGATTTCTCTTTTAGAATTATGCCATTCTTTTCTTCTTTTATTTTTCATCTGATAAAAAATATAAAAACACGATAAAATCAATTCAAATCCTAAAAGACAATAATCATGGACTATGGTTACTATCCCTAGCATCATGGAGTTTTATACCTTGTACTTAAATCCTAGAAAAGGAAGCTTGGACTGGAGTTCTTTATTTCTTTGTCTTAGCTTTTGACACCTTGCACACACACGACTTTCTCTTGGGCTACCTGACAACGAGACCATTTGTTTCTTGCAATAATTCCCTCTTATTTTTCATGTATCCCTCTCCCCATTTTGGTGTATTTTCTTTACTTTCCGCTTTCTCTTGATTGTGGTTTTTTCTTGCTAGTTACTCTTAGGGACTAGGATCGACCTTCCTTGCTTAACCCTTGTAAGTCGGTCGCCTTAGGCATCGCCATCAACCTTTCCATTCACTACTATGGAAAAGCCATACGACAACGGTTGGAAAAGGGATACCACAACGTCTGACCATCCGTTGTGAGGTAATGGGAGATTGTATGTCTAGTGCTTTCCACCAAGGTCGCGAGACCGTGATAGTAAGGCAGGACATGTGCTACCTACCACAATGATTACTAGTATCAACCTTTATGGTATATACATTTTTGAAAATAAGATTTAGTCACAGTTAAAATAAATAATCGTTGTTGAAAGTACTCTGGTTTACTATAAAATATGTAGATTGCTTGTTTTTCAATAAACATCACAACAACATATAACCATTCAAATTGATGAAGAATTATATAATCTGAAAATTAAACTATTCTTGGAAACCAACTTATAGAAATCATTTTTTTTTTTCAAATTGCATGTGTCTCATCATTCATTTCCCGCTCTTTAACATATAGAATATGGTTTAATGGTCTATGTCATTCATGACATCAATTCTTTCTATTCTAATTTAATTTGAATAATATCAATAAAATGTTGTTATTCAAATTAAAATATAAGAGAAGATATGGATGTGATGAAGGAATCAGGTCATTGAACCATATCCTATATGTTAAAGAGCGGGAGATGAGTGATGAGATGAATACAATTCAAAAAAAATATTGATTAATATAAGTTGGTTTTTAAATACAACTTAATTTTCAAATTATAAGTTTCTATGTCAACTAAACTGAAATGTATTTTTAGTGAAGGTTTAGTGAAACAAACAATCTATATAGCATATAATAAACTCAACTTCATCTACATAGCATATAAGAATTTAAAGAACAAAACATTGCTAATTCACAAGAAGCTTCTTTCTTGTGACTTAGAAATGTTCTGTTCTTATTTTGAAAATATTAATCAATAACAACATACAACAACATTTATCAACAAGAACAAAATATTTATCAATGTTTTTAGAACAAGAACAAAACATTATTAAGTCACAAGAAGCTTCTTTCTTGTGACTTAGCAATGTTTTGTTCTTCTTCTAAAAATATTAATCTACAACAACGTTTATCGACAACACAACAACATAACAACAAAAATAAAAAAGTAAGGTTCAAGAACGCAAGATATAATAAACAAAAACAACAACAAATTATGAAGTTTTGAGAATATTAATCAATAACAACAACATACAACAACACAAGATATTATGTAATGTTTCAAGAACACACCTTTTTTTAAACTAATTGTGGATCTGGAACAAATTATGAAGTTCGTCTAATTTTTGAAGCTATGAAGAAGAAGTATAAGGTGAATGAAGTTTATAAAATAGCTTCACACTTCTTGTATTTTTCTTCATAGCTACACAAACCATATGTATCATAGCCAAAATATGCGCTTTGTTAAGGTGGTGAAGACGAATATGAAAAAATGAGAACATTCACCAAATGAAAAAATGAGAACTCATTTTTAATAAGAAATGTAAACGAAAATGAAGTATAAGTTTAGTGAACGAACCTCAAGTTAGCGATTGGTGAAGATGAATCTAAAGGTTGAAGTATGTTTAAAGAGTGACATGGATGTTAGGGTTATGTTATGAAAGAGATGAGTGAAATATATTAGGATTTTCTTTTGAGAGAAACGACTGTTATGTACTGAACAATAGATACTTTCGCTTATATACTAAAAAATATCACTTTTCATCACAGTTAGAAAGAAAAATCATGATGCAATTTTTAAAATTTACAACGGTTGTATTGTAAAACCCTGGTTAAATAACTTTAAATTTTTATTTATATATAAATGCAATGGTGAAAGAGTTATTAATTGTTGTTATTGTTATTCTTCATTATTGTTGTTATTGTTGTTGTTATTTTTGTTGGCTTGTACTTTTTTTTGTAATGAGTAAAGAGTATATAAAGACAAGAATATATAAAACAATACTAATAAATAAGTTCATTAAGAGGCCCAAAAGGAAAGAGTATATAAAGTATAATTTTTTCATTACATAATTTTTTCAAGATTAGAAGAATACCCCTTAGCACTAAAGGAATCTTCATAATCTATGACTCGCTTCTCACTACCCTCATCAGAATCATTGTAAAAAATATTCCTCGGCACATTTTTCTTCTTCTTCTTGGTCTTCCTCACCATCACTGTATTCTTGACAGCAGTCGATCCATATGGTTGAACCTCCTCAATTGACTGCTGATGTTGTTGAACTGTGGTGACATCAGTTGACATATTTCTGTTAGCATTCTCAGATGGAGAACTCATTTGGTAAAGGAAGTTAAGAATAAAACTTTGAAGAAATGAAAATTTATTATATGAAACTGTGCATTTATATAAGAGGTTGAAGATGAAACATATGATGATTTAATCCTTGCAATGATTACTTCTAATGGTTGATATTCTTGAATGAATTTTGATCATCTTGAGAAATGAAGAAAAATTTCAATCATCATTATAGTAGTTTCTCTCTTTTGAGAAGAGTAAAGGTTGTACATATCATATTAAAATGATTGAATATTAAAAATGTAACACCCATTTTAATTATTTAGTCATTTTATTATTATTTTAAATATTATATGTTGGTGTGCCCTTTGGTGGGGGTGTATTTGGTGATGTTTGGTGGGTGTCCCTAATGTGGGAGGATTATTGGTGGTGTTTTGATGAATATAATAATATAGTGTATAATATTAATATTGGTGGGAATATTATTATTATTATTATATTTATTATAGTTACTATTGTTATTAATATTATTATTATTTTGGTGAGATAATAATATTATTATTATTATTATTTTATTAAGTTATTGTTATTATTATTAAATTATTATTATTATTGGGATTAGAGAATTAAAATAGAGAATGTGAGGGGTTGGTAGTTTTACGATACATTGGGAGAAGTTAGAGAAAGTGGAAAAAGAACGATAGAAAGGAGAGAAGTGAGAAGAACGGAAAAGGGAGCGAAGAACGAAGAAACGGGGGAAAATCAGAATTGGCCAAACTTTGGAGGGTTCTTTCATCGATCAACCGATTAACAAGGTAAGGGGGGAGAAACCTGATTGGGAATGGTTTATACATGTATAGGGTAGTGGGGAGTCCTTAACCCCGTAGGAGATTGATCGATATATGATTTTCTGTATTATATGTGGTGATTGTTGTTGATTGTTGATGGTTGGATATTAAACGTTGATGAATTGTTGTTTTTGGCCAATTTGGCATATAGGTGATTTTACGGCTTTTAGGGAAATTCTGTAGGGATTTTGATGTATCAATAAAGTGTGTAGGTGATGATTTTGGGATTGGGATTAGGAATCATTTAGGCTGAATTACGTGTAATGTTGGTACTGATGTTAAGGTGTGAATTGGGATAGGAGATTAGAGTTAATTGGCCTAGATAGCACTCTGCAGAACTGTGAGAAATTGGTGAAATCGCAGCATTCGCTGGGCTTCGCCTGGCGAGTGTTGGCGAAGTTGCGCCTGGCGAAGGGAGGCGAGAGTTCGCCTGGCGAGCTGAGGCGAGTGGCAGCGAATAATTCAGAATTAAGTCCCAGACCTAAAGGGTAGGAACTTCGCCTGGCAAGTGTGGCCAGCGAAGGTTCGCCTGGCGAATGAAGGTTCGCCTGGCGAATGAAGGTTCGCCTGGCGAGTGCACGATAGTGAAATGAGGGCTTCGCCAGCAGGTTCGCCTGGCGAATGCCAGCGAAGGTTCGCCAGAAGGGTTCGCCTGGCGAATGCCAGCGAACGTAGCAGAACCAGAATGTGATTTTTGTGATGTTTTGGCCTTGAGCTTGGGCTTGTGTGATCCCTTTGGCCTTGATGCACTGTAAGAATGATGAGTGTGGGAACTAACTTGTGTACTTGGTGATAGTGCATGTTTTCCGTAATAATGACTGGTGGACAATTAGTTGATGTATATGTATGTAGTGATCAATAGTATCATGTATCCCCGAGTAGTGGGATGTGTTTGTATCTTGGTGATAGAATATGAACTTGTTTACTAACTGATTGATTTATATGGTGTTGGTGCATGTTATATCTATGCATATATATGTGATGTATAATGATACGATCAGGTGGATCGTGTGCACTTAGTGTGCCTGAACATAATAGTTATGCATTGGTGTGTGCATATCATGGTGTCTTGGTGGGATGGATCATGTCTCGGATGGAGCGTAAGTGATCTGTCCGTACTCCTTTGTGGAGAATGGTGGGGTTGAATCATGTCTCGGATGGAGCGTAAGTGATTCACCCGTACTTCGTTGTGGAGAATGGTGGGTTCGATTGAATGAACCAACGAGTCGGTACCGCATGCATGGTGTTGAGTTGCATTTTGCATTATAATATGTTATATTGTAATTTGAACAATAGGTTCGTCATATGGTGTTGTTAGGGGTGAATCTTGGTGTGTTGGTGTGTTGTACTACCTTATTTACATGTATTACATTACCATTATATTTTTGATCATGATTTCTCACCCCTTTGTTGTTGTTGTGGTCTGTGCTTCTTCGGAAGTACAGATAATCCAGGTGCTTAGCTAGCTTGGATATTGGTGTGATTGTCGAGTCTAGGATGCTCTGATACGTAGTACGGGACTTGGGCGTTTTTATTTGTTTTATGTTGAGCTTATATTTTATTTCCCTGTGAACGTATCAAACTTTTATTGAATTTTATTATTTAACATTCCGCTGTATTTGGAGAAAAACCTTTTTATAAGGAAACGTTGTTTTTATGTGATATCCCACTTGGGAGAATTGGAACTCTGATTTTGCTTATTTATAATGTTTATTAATTTAGATGATTGTGGGAAGTGGGGTGTTACAATTGGTATCAGAGCAGGTCGGTCCGTCCGGCCAGTGTTGTTGAGTCGAGTTGAGTCTGTCCTTTATGATGTAGTTGAATATCTTTTAAACCTAGTGTTGTTGTTTTGAGCAGTATGGCAGGAAGGAACGATGCTGCATTGGCTGCTGCTATGCAAGCAATGGCACAGGCTGTTGCTAATCAAAATCAGACTGCAGATGCCCAATTCAGGAGTTTGGCGCAGTTTCGGAGCAACAAGCCGCCAACGTTCGAAGGGGGAATTCTGGACCCCGAAGCTGCTCAAAAGTGGCTGAAGGCAATTGAGAAGATCTTCAGAACTATGGAATGTAGCGATGAGCAAAAGGTGAGGTTTGGTACTCACATGCTGGAGGGTGAAGCTGAAGCCTGGTGGGACAATAGTCGCCAAAGGTTGGAAGCTGCTGGAACTACCATTACTTGGGAGGTGGTTCGGAAAGGTTTTCTGGAGAAGTATTTCCCGGAAGATATCCGAAGCGCTAAGGAAATTGAATTCTTAGAGCTGAAACAGGGTAGCATGACTGTAGCAGAATATGCTGCCAAGTTTGAGGAGCTGGTGCAGTATTGTCCCCACTATAATGTGGAAGGGGCAATGACCTCTAAGTGCTTAAAGTTTGAGAATGGACTGCGTCCAGAGATTAAGTTGGGGATTGCTTGTCAGAAGATCAGGAGCTATCCTGAGCTGGTAAGCAGAAGCAGGATCTATGATAACGATAACCGAGCAAGGATTGCGCACTACAAAGCTGTTAATGACCGTAAGGGTAAGCAGAGGTTTAGTGGTACTCCTTATAGTGTTGCTGCTGATAAGGGAAAACGTAAAGCTGTTGTTGATAAGAAGCCTAGAGATGGGAGAGCATCTGTTGAAGGGAAATGTTTTCGGTGCGGTGGTATGGGACACCGTTCTAATGATTGTCCTAATGAAGCCAAGAAGTGTTTTAAGTGTGGGAAACCAGGTCATGTGATAGCTGACTGCAGAGCAACTATGCCGACCTGTTATAACTGTGGTGAGAAGGGTCATATCATTACACATTGTGAGAAGCCGAAGAAGCCTCAAACGTCTCCGGCTGGTGGAAAAGTGTTTGCCTTGGCAGGAACTCAAGCTGCCGGTGATGAGCGTGTGATCAGAGGTACTTGTATTATCAATAATATTCCTTTGATTGCTACTATTGATACGGGTGCAACGCACTCGTTTATTTCTGTAAATTGTGTGGAGAGGATAGGTTTGGTGTCGTCCACTCTGGAGATACAGATGACTATTGAGACACCCTCTATAGGTTCAGTGACTACTTCTTTGGTATGCCTGAAGTGTCCGCTGACTATTTTCGGTAGAGAATTCGGAGTGGATCTGATTTGTCTACCACTTGGTAAGTTGGATGTTATTCTGGGTATGAACTGGTTAGAGTTCAACCGAGTCTACATCGATTGTTTTCGGAAGGAATTGTTGTTCCTGACCCCTGAAGAGGAAGTTGTGGCAAGTTCTTTGTCTAATAAAGAATTGAGGGCTTTGTTGGAAGATGAAACTAGAGTGTTTGCTTTATTTGCAACTTTATCGATGGATAACAAAGTGCCAATGGAGGAATTAGCAGTGGTGAATGAATTTCCAGAAGTGTTTCCTGACGACATTACGGAATTGCCTCCGACGCGAGAAGTAGAATTTGGTATTGATCTTGTTCCTGGTACGAGACCTATTTCTATGGCGCCGTACAGGATGTCTGCAGTGGAATTGGCTGAGTTGAAGTCTCAGATTGGAGAATTGTTGGATAGAAAGTTTATTAGACCAAGTGTATCGCCGTGGGGAGCTCCAGTGTTGTTGGTGAAGAAGAAGGATGGTAGTATGCGTCTGTGCATCGATTACCGTCAATTGAATAAAGTGACTATTAAGAATAAGTATCCTTTACCTAGGATTGATGATTTGATGGACCAGCTGGTGGGAGCTCGTGTATTTAGTAAGATCGACTTAAGATCGGGTTATCATCAGATGAGAGTAAAAGAAGGTGATATTCAGAAGACTGCCTTTAGGACTCGATATGGACATTACGAATATGCTGTAATGCCGTTTGGAGTGACTAATGCACCGGGAGTATTTATGGAATATATGAACAGAATTTTCCATTCTTACTTGGATCAGTTCATTGTAGTGTTTATTGATGATATATTAATTTATTCTAAATCTGATGAAGAGCATGCAGGACATCTGAGAATTGCCTTGCAAGTGTTGAAGGAAAATAAATTATCTGCTAAACTGTCAAAGTGTGACTTTTGGTTGAAGAAAGTAAGTTTCTTGGGGCATGTAATATCTGAAGATGGAATAGCGGTGGATCCGTCAAAAGTAAGTGCAGTATTGCAGTGGGAACCGCCGAAGACAGCGACAGAGATTAGAAGCTTTTTGGGGTTAGCCGGTTATTACCGCAGGTTTATTGAAGGGTTCTCTAATTTGGCGTTGCCATTAACTCAGTTGACGAGAAAGAACCAAGTTTTTGTATGGGATGCTGCTTGTGAAGAAAGTTTTGAAGATTTGAAAAAGAGATTGACTACGGCACCGGTGTTAGTGTTACCGACTCCGAGTGAACCGTTTGTGGTGTACTATGATGCGTCTAAGATGGGATTAGGCGGGGTTCTGATGCAGAATGGTAAAGTAGTAGCATATGCATCGCGGAAATTGAGAGTGCATGAGCGAAATTATCCGACTCATGATCTTGAATTAGCTGCGGTTGTTTTTGTGTTGAAAATTTGGAGACACTATTTATATGGTTCAAGATTTGAAGTGTTTAGTGATCATGAGAGTCTGAGATACCTGTTTGATCAGAAAGAGCTGAATATGAGGCAGAGAAGATGGTTGGAATTTTTGAAGGATTATGACTTCAGTTTGAGTTATCATCCAGGAAAGGCCAATGTAGTGGCAGATGCTTTGAGTAGGAAAGCAATTCATATGGCAGCTCTGATGGTGAAAGAATTGAGTTAATTGAAGAGTTTAGAGATTTGAGCATGGTTTGTGAGACTACTGCAGATAGTGTAATGTTGGGTATGTTGCAGGTAAATAATGACTTCTTGGATATGATTAGAGAGAATCAGAAGTTGGATGTAAAATTGGTAGATTTGATGCCTGGAGTAGGGAGTGACTCCGATAGTGACTTTAAATTGGATAGTACAGGTGTGTTGAGATTTAGAGGCAGGATTTGTGTACCAGATGATGAAGAATTGAAAAAGTCAATTTTGAGCGAAGGACATCGTAGTAGCCTGAGTATTCATCCGGGAGCTACGAAAGTGTATCATGATTTGAAGAAATTATTTTGGTGGTCTGGTATGAAAAGAGACATAGCTCAATTTGTGTATGCCTGTTTGACATGTCAGAAGTCGAAGGTGGAACACCAGAGACCTTCTGGATTTATGCAACCATTAGAGATTCCGGTTTGGAAATGGGATTGCATTACTATGGATTTTGTGACAGGTTTGCCGAATACGGCGAGAGGTTTTGATGCTATATGGGTGATTGTGGATCGATTGACGAAGTCTGCACACTTCGTGCCGATCAATATTAGTTTTCCGTTGACGAAGCTGGCGGAGATTTATATTCGGGTAATTGTGAAGTTACATGGTGTTCCGTCCAGTATTGTATCGGATAGAGATCCGCGGTTTACTTCGGAATTTTGGAAGAGCTTGCAGGAAGCTTTGGGAACTAAGTTGAAATTGAGTTCAGCTTATCATCCGCAAACTGATGGTCAGTCGGAGAGGACTATTCAGTCGCTTGAAGATTTGTTGAGAGCTTGTGTGTTAGAAAAGGGGGGTGTGTGGGATACTCATTTACCATTGATTGAATTCACGTACAATAACAGTTACCATTCGAGTATTGGAATGGCACCGTTTGAAGCTTTGTATGGGAGGAGGTGTAGGACTCCTCTGTGTTGGTATGAGACTGGTGAGAGTGTGGTGCTTGGACCAGAAATTGTACAGCAGACTACTGAGACCATTCAGATGATTCGTGAGAAATTGAAAGTGTCTCAGAGTAGGCAGAAAAGATATCATGATAATCGGAGGAAAGAGTTAGAATTCTGTGTAGGTGATCACGTATTCCTAAGAGTTAATCCGATGACTGGTGTGGGTCGTGCATTGAAGTCCAAGAAGCTGGATCCTAAGTTCATTGGACCTTATGAGATTTTGCAAAGAATTGGTGTTGTGGCTTATAGGGTGGCGTTGCCGCCTGAGTTGTCAAACTTACATGATGTGTTTCATGTGTCGCAATTGCGAAAGTACGTTTCTGATCCATCTCATGTTATTCAGAGAGATGATGTTCAGGTTCGGGAGAATCTTACTGTTGAGACGATGCCGTTGAGGATCGAGGACCATAAGATGAAACAGCTCCGAGGGAAAGAGATACCTTTGGTGAAGGTAGCTTGGGGAGGTGCTGCAGGAGGCAGTGTGACCTGGGAGTTGGAAAGCAGGATGCGAGAAGCGTATCCAGAGCTATTTCCATCAGGTAACTTTCGAGGACGAAAATAATTAAAGTGGGGGAGAGTTGTAACACCCATTTTAATTATTTAGTCATTTTATTATTATTTTAAATATTATATGTTGGTGTGCCCTTTGGTGGGGGTGTATTTGGTGATGTTTGGTGGGTGTCCCTAATGTGGGAGGATTATTGGTGGTGTTTTGATGAATATAATAATATAGTGTATAATATTAATATTGGTGGGAATATTATTATTATTATTATATTTATTATAGTTACTATTGTTATTAATATTATTATTATTTTGGTGAGATAATAATATTATTATTATTATTATTATTTTATTAAGTTATTGTTATTATTATTAAATTATTATTATTATTGGGATTAGAGAATTAAAATAGAGAATGTGAGGGGTTGGTAGTTTTACGATACATTGGGAGAAGTTAGAGAAAGTGGAAAAAGAACGATAGAAAGGAGAGAAGTGAGAAGAACGGAAAAGGGAGCGAAGAACGAAGGAACGGGGGAAAATCAGAATTGGCCAAACCTTGGAGGGTTCTTTCATCGATCAACCGATTAACAAGGTAAGGGGGGAGAAACCTGATTGGGAATGGTTTATACATGTATAGGGTAGTGGGGAGTCCTTAACCCCGTAGGAGATTGATCGATATATGATTTTCTGTATTATATGTGGTGATTGTTGTTGATTGTTGATGGTTGGATATTAAACGTTGATGAATTGTTGTTTTTGGCCAATTTGGCATATAGGTGATTTTACGGTTTTTAGGGAAATTTTGTAGGGATTTTGATGTATCAATAAAGTGTGTAGGTGATGATTTTGGGATTGGGATTAGGAATCATTTAGGCTGAATTACGTGTAATGTTGGTACTGATGTTAAGGTGTGAATTGGAATAGGAGATTAGAGTTAATTGGCCTAGATAGCACTCTGCAGAACTGTGAGAAATTGGTGAAATCGCAGCATTCGCTGGGCTTCGCCTGGCGAGTGTTGGCGAAGCTGCGCCTGGCGAAGGGAGGCGAGAGTTCGCCTGGCGAGCTGAGGCGAGTGGCAGCGAATAATTCAGAATTAAGTCCCAGACCTAAAGGGTAGGAACTTCGCCTGGCAAGTGTGGCCAGCGAAGGTTCGCCTGGCGAATGAAGGTTCGCCTGGCGAGTGCACGATAGTGAAATGAGGGCTTCGCCAGCAGGTTCGCCTAGCGAATGCCAGCGAAGGTTCGCCAGAAGTGTTTGCCTGACGAATGCCAGCGAACGTAGCAGAACTAGAATGTGATTTTTGTGATGTTTTGGCCTTGAGCTTGGGCTTGTGTGATCCCTTTGGCCTTGATGCACTGTAAGAATGATGAGTGTGGGAACTAACTTGTGTACTTGGTGATAGTGCATGTTTCCCGTAATAATGACTGGTGGACAATTAGTTGATGTATATGTATGTAGTGATCAATAGTATCGTGTATCCCCGAGTAGTGGGATGTGTTTGTATCTTGGTGATAGAATATGAACTTGTTTACTAACTGATTGATTTATATGGTGTTGGTGCATGTTATATCTATGCATATATATGTGATGTATAATGATACGATCAGGTGGATCGTGTGCACTTAGTGTGCCTGAACATAATAGTTATGCATTGGTGTGTAAATATCATGGTGTCTTGCTGGGATGGATCATGTCTCGGATGGAGCGTAAGTGATCTGTCTGTACTCCTTTGTGGAGAATGGTGGGGTTGAATCATGTCTCGGATGGAGTGTAAGTGATTCACCCGTACTCCGTTGTGGAGAATGGTGGGTTCGATTGAATGAACCAACGAGTCGGTACCGCATGCATGGTGTTGAGTTGCATTTTGCATTATAATATGTTATATTGTAATTTGAACAGTAGGTTCGTCATATGGTGTTGTTAGGGGTGAATCTTGGTGTGTTGGTGTGTTGTACTACCTTATTTACATGTATTACATTACCATTATATTTTTGATCATGATTTCTCACCCCTTTGTTGTTGTTGTGGTCTGTGCTTCTTCGGAAGTACAGATAATCCAGGTGCTTAGCTAGCTTGGATATTGGTGTGATTGTCGAGTCTAGGATGCTCTGATACGTAGCACGGGACTTGGGCGTTTTTATTTGTTTTATGTTGAGCTTATATTTTATTTCCCTGTGAACGTATCAAACTTTTATTGAATTTTATTATTTAACATTCCGCTGTATTTGGAGAAAAACCTTTTTATAAGGAAACGTTGTTTTTATGTGATATCCCACTTGGGAGAATTGGAACTCTGATTTTGCTTATTTATAATGTTTATTAATTTAGATGATTGTGGGAAGTGGGGTGTTACAAAAAACGTGATTAAATAATTTTCAAATTTTTATTTATTTATGAAATTAAGTGACCCAAGCTTTTTGTAATAGTAAAAATGGAAAAAAAATGTAGTTGACAGGATTCGAGCCTTGTACCACTCACTTTATCACCACGTTTGTTTATATCAATAATGATTAAATAACTTTCAAAAAAATAAATAAGCATTAGGCGCTTCTAGTTTGCGATATTACAATGGTGAAAGGCATAATCGTAGTAATATTATGTTACCGAAGATGTATTTTATAGTAGTGCTTACACCTTTTTCTAAAGCTCTCAATCCAACGTCAAGCGGCATTTTCGTTAATAAAACCCTTGATCCAACATCAATTAGAATTCTATCAATAAACTCAAAAATACAATAAGATACTGTTAGGATTGTGCGTCGCGAGCCTTAGGTGGTGGAGAAGGAGTGATAATGGAGCTTTCCTGTCCTCACTCTGAGTATTTTGGACACAAGACGCTTGGCTTGGTAGTTAGAAATATTCACCTCTATCCATAGTCTTTAGTTAAATCCTAATAAAGAACAATCCTTTCAAAAATCCTAAAAATAACATCAACTCATCAAACTCTTTTTATGCCTTAGAGCATAAATCCGAAAATCCTTTTTCAAGGTAAAATCAACCAACAAACACCTATTTTCTACTCCGAACTACGAAGCTCAGATTCTTCATTCTATAATGGAAATACGTAGGCACGAGGATCCCAATCCTTTGCGAGCATACTAATAAAAACCCTTCATTTCTCCTTTACCAAGTAGTATCTTTAAATAACAACACCCATTCACGCTTAGACAACCTAGATGGTTCCCGTTGAATACAAAAGATGTGAGGAGTGCTAGTACCTTTCCCTTGCATAACTGACTTTCGAATCTGAATTTGGTTGCGAAACCACTTTCTTCACCTCTAGGGGGTTTCATTGATATTTTCTCTTTCTCCAGAATAAATAAATTCGGTGGCGACTCTGTGCATTTTTTTGCATAGCGACAACAACATGAGCATGTACGACAATAACATGTGCATCATCATGAATCAGAGATCAATGAACATGGGGCAATGATCCCTTAAAAGTATTAGATGATTATCCAACTACACAAGAAATTTTGTTTTTCTTCCTACACACTCAATCATGTTGAGATAACCGACCATACATATGTCTCAGCTGTTCGTTGACTATTTTTCTATAATCACACAAGATATGATAGTCAACATAAGTAAACATATCAAACTAAAAACACTCATAAGTTATTGTGCTATCAATTTAACCTTTAACTCAGGCTTGTGTAGCTACGTATCCCAACCATATTTTTAAGTTACATATAATTCTAACCAACCTCTAATTAACATAATATATTTCATACATTGGACATCTAATTTATATAATATAAAAATACACTATATAAATCTAGTAGCATTTTAATGTATCTAGTGTTAGGAGATTGATATCTATATAGGGTATCTGGAATTTGATATCTATAACAGGCATCCATACTTTTATAATATCCATATAATTTGTACTTGAGATTAGTCTGAACCCTAACCCCCAATTTTACTAAACTCATCCCTCAAACATATTAGGACGAAAATGATTGAACATTAAATGAAATATAATGCACTTTAATTGAAAACTTGTTAGAAATTAAATGCATCATAATCACGAAAAGCAAGGTGAAGATGTGAAGTGGTTAAACTTATTCTTCAAATGTGAGAAATGAATGACCAAAATTTATTAAGGAACTTAATTTGAATGAAAAGGAGTATAAATTGAAATACTTTGGCTAGTTCTCGCGCAAAGAGTGCTTGGAAACCTTATTGTGCTATTTTATACACAATTAATTTTATTTTAAAGGGTGTGTCCCTAGAGATTGATATTCATATGATGTATTTGGAGAAAAATAGTTGGACATGCATATTTGCACATTGAATGCGTTTCTGGGTGAACTTTGTATGTTGTATTGTATGGTGAGTCCGAATTTTAAAATCTGAACGGTGCGAGAGAGACATTTTCGAAAACTCATAGGATATAGGAGAACTACTAAGCGCGTAATGAGCATCCTCTTATTTTTAATCAGATGTATTTTATACAATCTACTAACTAATTTTATATGTAGTTGATGAATTAGATAAATTAGTTTATAGATAAATTGGATGAATAATGACTTAGTAGATTCAATTGTCATCCCTACAAGTATGTGCAATATAACTTTAAAAGTATTTTTGAATTTGATTTGAGTTTTAAAGATAAAAAACATTAAACAATATTAATAGATAAGTAATTTGGATATAAAAAACAATTGAATTCAAAAGGTTTAGAAATAAAAAGATACACATTCATCACCTCCAACAATTATTCATCTCGGTAAAAATTTATCTCGGTTCAACTCGACTCAACCATTCTAGATCAACAATATTTCAAATATATTCCCTCCTTTCATTTATTAAACTAAATAGATTCTAAAACTCAATAAAAAAACTCATTTGTTTTAGTATTTTTTTTTAAATGATTTTTATAGTGTTATATATTTTTATTGAAAAAACAATTAAATATATATTTTTAAATTATTTAAATGAAAAATTGATTTAAATAGTTATTATTAAAATATTATTTTAGATGTTTCATCCTTTGAGTAAAAAAAATCTTGGATATCAAAATTTTAAAAGATCACTTAAATTTAAAGCTATTTCAAATAGCTTATTATAAAAATCATTTTTGAGTTACATTTTTTTAAAAATAACCTGAGGTTTTAAGTATATTTTAATCTTTAATAATACATATTTAAGTTGTTGGATGTTACAATTAGTCTCTCAATTTCAAAAATATATGAGTTTAAAAAATTTGTAATATTTTGATATTTTTATCAAATTCATTTTTAAAAATATAAAAAAAATTATTTTTAAACTAAAACAAATTAATGACATGAATAGGCACCACCACAAACACCTAGCAACAATAACTAAGTTTCTTATGGGAGGGAAAGAGAAGAATTTTGATAAATTAATTTATAGAATTTTATATTTTGGTAAAATAGAAAGAAAAAATATGGGAGTGTTGAAGTAAAATTGTTGAGTGGACTTAACCAACGATTGTCTCTTTTGGATATTTTTTTTAATTGAATAATTTGGGTATTTTTCTTCTCATCCTTAGGATTGTTCCATCACCCTAGTGTAAAATTAAAACTATTCTTAGGATTTAAAAATATATTTTTAGACACATCTCATTCACACATAGTTCATTCGTTATTAATATTAAGTCAGACCTTAATTCTATGACAAAATTTAGTCCAGAAATTCCTCTCCGTATATCTTACGAAGATGCATGACACAAAAAAGATGCATGAACAAAGATTAATTAACATCGATAATTGTAATGACATACATAAAAATTAAAATATTACATAGATAATTGTTAACGTATATAACACATTACATTTCATCATAAAGTATGACATTTAAACATCTTTAGAATATCTTCGATCGATCTCAAAATCTTCGCATCCACCTCGATCAGACATTTTGTTTTATAACAGTGAAATATACTCAACATAACCCTTAAATATTCATTTGTCTTCAGCTTAAACTTGTTGAGCTGAACTTTCTTTCGTTGTAAATTGAAAATGAACGATACCCGAGTTTCACAACTCTTTAATTTTATGAGTATTATAAAAGATTCTCCAACATGGATTTCAAACCTACAAGAGAGTTGTACTCTATGACCCTAAATTCCAGTAAGGCCTTCACACCGTTGAAATAGACAAATACGACATGCCAACATATATATATATATATATATATATATATATATATATATATATATATATATATATATATATATATATATATATATATATATATATATATATATATATATATATATATATATATATATATATATATATATATATATATATATATATATATATATATATATATATATAGTGTTGTGAATCAGATGTCTTGAAACAAAATATAAAAGGTTTCTTTATGATCAAGAAATACACAAGGTTATGGTTAACAAAGAAAATAAGGTAAAACAACAAGGAACAACAAGAATTGGTTATAAACTGTTATTCTTTCCTTTCTCTTAGAACAATATTACAAATATACAAGAATAAAAAAAATAACCTCTCTCTCTTGAAATTAGGATTTTATCTTCCTATTTTTCCTTATACCAAGATGAGAGACTAGCATGTTATTTATAAAAAAATTAGCACACTAATCTAATGGGCTTTTTAACAATTACTCATTACAAACTAACTTAAACAATTGGGCTTACAAGTATGGCACAATTCAACATCCTAACAACCTAGCAATATTGACTAATGTATGTTAGAACAAACTTTGACTACAACACGCATTACTCCAACAACAGCATGCGAACAGACTTCGGTCTCATGCTTAACTCCTGTCGAACCAGAAGCTATCCTTCGACCATACTAGAGTTCGATCTAATATCTCACAAATCTCCACCTTGGATCTAACTCTATAACATCAAGAAACTAGCTTTTTTCATGCAACTTTATCAACTGCATATATTGGAAAAACTTGCAACTGGGCAACTTCTTGGTGATCATATCAGCAACATTATGATCTGTCAAAACCTTCAGCACTTGGATTTCTCCATGCTCGATTACCCCTCTGAAGAAATGAAACCTCACATCAATGTGCTTGGTTCGCTCATGATAGGCTGAATTCTTCGAGGGTGTATTGCACTTTGACTATCACATTTAATAGTGATAACTCGGCCTTGAAGTTTCAGCTCCTTTGCAAAACCTTCAAGCCACAATGCTTCCTTCACAGCTTCAGTTAGGGCGATATATTCCGCTTTAGTGGTTGATAAGGCAACGACCTTCTGAAGTGTTGCTTTCCAACTGATTGTTGTTCCAAACATAGTGAACACATATCCAGAAATAGATTTTCTAGAATCCATACAACTTGCGTAATCAGAGTCGACATATCCTTCGATTGTTGTTTTACTATCTTCACCCAAGGCTCCACCATAAATTAGGACTCTATTCAGAGACCCATTTATGTACCTTAAAATCCACTTCAATGCTTGCCAGTGAGCCTTTACAGGATTCACCATGTACCTGTTTACAAGACTTACTGCATATGTTATGTCGAATCTAGTACATACCATATCATACATCAAAGAACCCACTATATTAGCTTATAGAATGCTATTCATATAAGTTCTTTCGACATCAGTGATGGGACATTGATCTATACTCAGCTTAAATGGAGGGTTTGTCAGAGTCACAATAGGCTTTGAATTCGACATACCAAACTTTTAGAGAATCTTCCGTAGGTATGCCTCTTGAGATAAGCATAATTTTGACTGCTTTCTGTCTCTTTGAATGTCAATCCCAAGAATCCTGGATACAACTCTCAGATCCTTCATGTCGAACTGCTTATTGAGTTCATCCTTCACCCTCATTACATCTTCGACATTGTTGCTTGCTATTAGAATATCATCCACATAGAGCAACAAGTTAAAAAAATGAATTATCCTGTCAAAATCTGAAGTAAACACAGTGGTCAAACTGACTTCTGATGAAACTTATGTATGCCATGAACTTGTCAAATCTCCTATTCTACTGTCGAGGAGATTGTTTCAGTCCATATAAAGATCTCTTTGGTTTGTACACATAATCTTCCTTCCCCCTTTCGACATACCCTTCAGGTTGCCTCATCAGGATTATTTCATCTAAATCACAATACAAGAATACAATCTTCACATCTATTTGTTTCAGTTCAAGGTTGAATTGTGCCACTATGGAAAGCAACATTCTAATGGATATGTGCTTCACAACAGGATAGAACACATAATTGAAGTTGGAATCTTCTTTCTGGTGAACCCCCTAGCGACCAATCTTGCCTTGTATCTCTTTGACGCCACTTCTTTGATTTCTCCCTTAACTTTGAAAATCCATTTACAGTTAACTAACCTGGCTCCAGTAGGTTTCTTGATCAGTTCCCATGTATTGTTATCATGAAGAGATTTCATTTCATCATCCATAGCCTTCAGCCATTCAGTTATCTTTCGACTCCTCATAATTTCCTTATAGTTTCTAGGTTCTTAGTCTAGAACCTCATTTGCAGAGACTAAGGCATAAGCTATAAGACCTGCATACCCAACTCTCTAAGGTGGCTTGATAACTCTCCTCGACTTGTCTCTTGCTAGCAGGTAGTCATTATCAGTCTCTTCATATTCGACAACATCTTCTGCATCTTCTTCAACTTCATCTGGATCACGTAATTCAACAGGAATCTCTTCCTAGTTCAGCTCTTCATCAACATCATCAGTTTTCTTGAAATCCATCTCTACTTCATTGAAAACTACATCTCAGATGGTGATACACCTCCTGTGACCTGACTCTAGGCACCATAGCCTATAAGCTTTAACTCCTTTAGGGTATCCCATGAACTGCATTTTAGAGCTCTAGGTTCGACCTTGTCTTACCTAATATAAGCATAGGCCACACAGTCAAATACTCTCAGCCTGTCGAGACTAGATGGATGTCCCGACCAAACTTCTTTAGGTGTCTTCATTCACAAGGTAGTCAAGGGATATCTATTTATCAGATAGGCTATTGTCGAAACAGCCTCTGTCCAAAACACCTTTTTCAATCCAGTACTAACTAACATGCATCTAACTCGTTCAAGGATTGTTCTATTGAATCTCTCAGCTAAGCTATTTTGTTGAGGAGTACCTGCTACAATCTTACGCCTTGCAATCCTAGACTTAACACAGTAACTGTCAAACGCTTTGTTCCAGAACTCAAGGCCATTGACGGTTCTCAACCTCTTAACCTTTATGCCAGTTTGAGTTTCGACCAGAACCTTCCAACTTTTAAAATTCTCAAAAGTTTCATCCTTTGTCTTCTGAATGAGTACTCATAGCTTTTTGGAATAGTCATCAATGATGGATAGAAAATACCTTGCACCTGAGTGTGAAGGATTCCTTGGAGGCCCCCAAAGATGATCATGAATGTAATCCAGAGATCCATGTGTTCTTTGCTTGCCTTTGTTAAACTTCACCCTACAGAATTTACCAAATACCCAAGATTAACAAAACTCCAACTTTTCGACTTTGTCACCTCCTAGCAAGTTCTGCTTCCCTAATTCGACCAGACCTCTTTCGCTGACATGGCCCAATCTCATGTGCCATAATTTTGTCTTCGACACAGGTTTCGTAGATGCAACATTTGTCGAACCACTTACAACCTCAGCCTCAAGGGTATACAAGCCTTGTTTGTTCATGCCTCTCAAGACTTCCTTCGACCCCTTTATGACTCTTATGATACTTTTCTCTCCTTGAAAAACATATCCCTTTCTGTCGAATTCACCAAGAGAAATAAAATTTCTCTTCAAGTCAGGTACATACCTGACTTCAGTTAATAACCTTATTGACTCATCATGGAGCTTGAATCTCACAAATCCAATACCTGCAATTTTGCAAGATTTGTTGTTTCCCAGCAGCACCGATCCACCATCTTGATCACATAGCTCCTCGAACAATTCTCTGTTTGGAGTCATGTGCCAAGTGCACCCTGAATCCATAATCCACTCTTTTCTTGAGTCGCCACTTGAAACCACAAGAACATCAGATGAGTCGAAGTCATCTTGAACAATGGCTGCGTTATCATTACCTCCATGATCTTTCAGGCGTTCAGGGCACACCTTTCTTATGTGACCATCCTTCTTATAGTGATAACATTGAATACCAGATGTTTCGCCACTATAAGACTTCTGTTGACTTTAACCTTTCTTCTTGTCGAACTTACCATCCTTTCGCAAGAATTTTCCCTTAACGACCAAACCTTCGCCCACAGCCGAAGGTTTATGCTCCTTTCGTTTGTTCAAGTCCTTAAAATACAAGGCTGATTGAACTTCTTCAAAGCTCTGGGACTCACTTCCATACAAGAGAGTTTCTTCGAAGTGAGCATGTGTTTTGGGCAAAGCACACAACAACAACAATGCTTGATCTTCATCATCGATCTTCACGTCAATATTTTCAAGATCAAGAATTAGCTTGTTGAACAAATCCAACTGCTCAACCAACACTTTGTCTTCACTCATCTTGAATGAATATAAAGCTTGCTTCAGGAAGAGTCGATTCACTAGAGATTTGGTCATGTACAAACTTTCAAGTTTCATCCATAATCCCGATGTTGTAGTCTTCTTCGATACCTATCGAAGAACCTTATCACCAAGGCTCAATAATATTGCGTTGTGGGCTTTCTTAATCATGGCCTTCTTTTCTTTTCCATTAAGCATCGTCCATGGCTGCCTCTCCCTTCAACGCTTCCAATCAACCCTACTGAACTAGTAAGGTTTTCATATTCAAGCGCCACAGACCCAAGTCGTTCACTCTGGTGAACTTTTCAATCTCATACTTTGTTGAAGGCATCTTCTCCATGCTCACCACACCAATTTGTTATGAATCGGATGTCTTGAAACAAAATATAAAAGGTTTCTTTATGATTAAGATACACACAAGGGTTAGGGTTAACAAAGAAAACAAGGTAAAACAACAAGGAACAACAAGGATTGGTTATAAACTGCTATTCTTTCCTTTCTCTTAAAACAAGATTACAAGTATACAAGAATAACAAAAAAATCTCTCGCTCTTGAAATTAGGATTTTATCTTCCTGTTTTTCCTTATGCCAAGATGAGAGACTAGCATGCTATTTATAATAAAATTAGCACACTAACCTATTGGGTTTTTTAACAATTATCCATTAGAAGCTAACTTAAACAATTGAGCTTATAAGCAATGCCCAATTCAACATGCTAACAACCTAGCAATATT